>CAMZMU010000074.1:165628017-166307059 GCA_947311845.1 Poa pratensis
GACATTCCAGGTTGTGGCAAGTTCAAGAAGCATGGGCTTCGCAATGAAGCGAACTTGAAGGTGTTGTTTGAAGATATCACTAGTGATGGTAGTGATCATTGGAACCCTTCTTCGGGGATACCACCTCTTCAAGTGAAGTGTTAGCAGATGCCTTGAATGTTGATGCCATCCAAGATCTTGATAATGAGGATATCGAAGTGCAGCCAAGTCCAGGTGATGTAGGAGCTACTTCTTCGGCAGTCAAGAGGCTTGGAAAATTTGTGCATGGTGGAAACAAGAAACCCAAGAGTACAGTAGTGATGTAGGAGTAGATTACAAGAATTAGTGACATTGCTGAGAGATCCCAGTCCTCTTTTGTGTACGTTCTACAGTTACTACTAATTAATTTAATCATGCACACTTGAGTTTGGTGATTTTGACATCGCCTCCGTCGCGGTTGACAAGTAGCTCCAGTTCATTCGTCGTCGCCACTTACTCGCCTTTACGGCGTGGTTGACATACAACTCCGGTTTATTCGTCCTCGCTGTCTAATCGTCGTTGCATCGTAGAGGCTTATTCGGCATACCATTCAGGCTTAATTATCGACATGGCCTTCTCCGGCTCGGCCGACACGTCGTTTTGGCTCAGGCCATACAATTTTTCAACTTACATTAAAAAATAAACCTTAATGCAGCTATTATTGTCTCTTCCGCATGTGATTTAGTTGCCGCTTCATCAAGAACGTATCCTGTAGTCGACTCACCTTCAGCCGCCTCCTGGTTTTTAAACATATTAGCATTGCGTCGTGTTACCTGGTGAGATGTTCACATCGAGCCTCATGTCCAGTTGCTTCATAATCTGACATGAGCCTCGGGGGCTATAGCCCATCAAAAATTCCGTTTTGATAAGATGGCTCGGGAGCTGCGTCGAGTCTCATGCCGCCTTACTTCATAAGTAGACATGAGTATCGGGGGCTACAACGGCACCAGTTTTGCTGCGCATCGAGCCGACTTTCGAGTACGTCACCTCAACGCTCGGAGGCTACAGCCATCGGATTTACTGAGACTCAATCTGCCTCAGATGCAAGACCACATGAGCCTCAGGGGGCTACATCCACCAGGATATGATGTTTTATTCATCCAGTGTTTGGAATAGACTCGGTTCTGAAGCATGCAAATTGATTGTGTTCCAATAGACACTGGCCGGCACCAACGGACACAGTCAATTCTGAAAGCAGACCGGACGCGGTCTACTTCAGAAGCATGGAAAGCGGACGTGTTATACTAGACACGAGTCGGCACGATAATGACATCGATTCTACTAATCATAATTTATGATACACCCCACGAGGGGCCACTAGCCAATCTCCCAGCTGAGAATAATGGGTATCACCGAGACGCTAACCTTTCTACATATTGTTTGTCGTGTTTCAACGGATCATCGACTAAGATCGGGCACGGCCCATCTCAACTTATCTTCGACGTGACAGCTTCATTGCTGCAGCACGACCGCCTTTACGGCCACCACATGGTAACCTCGTCATCGGGGACACGACTATATATCTATACGTCTGCGACGCTGCTGACTCAACGTATATGACACGGCTTAGAGTCAACCTGACATGAGAAGTCAGAAGATTCTTACGGTAAGGCGACGCGTTTCTGGCTGGCTTATCCATGCGTTTTACGCATGATGACCAAGAATCCAACTTATGAATAATCCGGACAAAGGTTTATTTATATTCGCCTAACCAATACAAGACAACAAAGACGGAACTACTTCAACCTCATCGGAGAATCCGCCCGCAGGAGAACTCAAAACTTTCCGAGGGCTAATGTTGAGAATATACCTAATGGAGGTATCACTGACATGGATGAATACTGGCGAACCAGGGTGGCCCACTGGTGATAGGGTAGATAGGCCTATCGGGTGGCACAGTAAACTGAAGCGCAAGGAGGTTGCCCAGCCAGCTAAGAAGAGCCAGACGGAGGCCGAGCAGTAGCTGACTTTGAGTAAGGCGGCGTCATCAAGACCTAGTCTAGGTCTCCATCTCTTAGTCGGTAGGAACCTTTCTTTCTTGTAAGCCTTGGGTCCTATATAAACCGGCCAACGGGGAGCCTTAGGGCAACGATTTGGAACCACGCTCAGATCTTCTAATCTGCAACATACATATCTCTTAGTAGATTCAAGCATCACGTAGGATCTTGTCGCCTTTGTGAGATCCAAAGCTGGGCAAACTCGTCGCCATTCAGTCCCGGACTACTCCTTTTTTCACCCCCGCGTTCTATTGTCCGCTAGCGGGCCCCGTCATGTGGCCTGTAGTACTGATACCACGATATTCTTTTAGTGGGAGTTAATGTTCCGGTCGATAGCGGTGCGTTTGTGGTGACTTCGTCAATCTTAAGACTTGACCCGTCGACTCAGTATCTCGGAGGTGCTCGTAGGGGTAGGATGTGTGTGTCTGTATTCATAGGGGTGAGTGTTCGTACGTATATATTAGCGTTTGCGTTGTACCGTGTTTCTTAAAAAAAACTTACAGACTCAGCTATGGGAAAAGTTGTGTTGTTGGTATAAAAGGTGAGCAATTTGCCCGATACAAATTTGGCTGCTTCGCATGCTAGATAAGTTAAGCTGCTCCAACACGAAGCACACACAACGTCGACAAAAAGATAGGCGAGTCTTCTCTCTTCTCCTCTCCCGTGCTACAGTCGAGAGAGGCGAGTTGAGAGTCGAGGTCCGTTCCCCCCCGTTGCTCCGGCGCCGCCGTCGTTCTTCATCCTCTTCTCCGCCCGCTGTGGCGGTGGATGAGGTGGGGAACTTCGGATCTGGTGTCCGGCTTGTAGATAGGGTGTGGATGGTGGTGGCTGGCGGCGGCGTTTGGGTTGGGGCGGCGCCGGCGTGCTCAGTTTTTTGGTCTCTCCGAATCCAGCCCCCTCTCGCCGGCGCGTCGCGCGGCGGCGATGGATTTGTGGGAGTTCTCCCGCGAGGACGGTGCTCCGGCGTCGTCGTCTTCGTCAAGTGGAGTTCCTGTCCCCGGGCCTGTTGTCGGCGCGCCGTCGACACCTCCTTTGTCGGCGTGAGGCTGCTGGGGTTTGTGTGCTGGAGGAGCACCGTCCCTTCCTTCCAATCTTGCGGGGAGGTCTTCTTCTCCGTGGTGGTGCGGTTGGAGGAGGATGGTGTTGAAGGTGCTCTGGTTTTTCCGGCGGCTGGTCTTGGTGTGGATCGGTGGATGCTGGGTGGACGTCGTCGTTTGGCGCTCTGGTCCTGGCCGGAGGCAGCGTCGACGGGCTGCCAGGAGCTCGGGGATGATTCCCCGCCGATGTTCGTTCAGAGGAGGCAAATTCCGGCGGACGCGTCGGATGTTTCTTGCGGTACTCCAACGCAGTACTTCTGCTATCGAGCTCCTGGTGGTTTCAGGTGTGCGGTGACCTCGTGCTCCTCTTCCCTGGCGGTGTTCCGGCGGCGTCGGTGGTCGACAGCGACGAGCGGTGCGGTGGACGGGCGGAAGGACCTGCAAGGGCTTCGTTGCTGTTTTCTTTTTTGCAGGGTCCTTTTTGCTTTTTTCCTGGACAGGTGTCTGTCGGGATGGTTCCAGAGTGTGGTTGTGTGTGCACTGCTATATGTATTTCCCTTTGTACTCTGTTTTATCTGATATATATATATGCAGTTTCTCAAAAAAAAAAAGTTAAGCTGCTCCGTTTTAGCAGAGCATATGCCTTGATGATCTTCGTTACTTGTAATTGCTTACGTTGCACTACTTTGTACTATATGGCCCGATCATATATATGTTATTAAAATCGGTGTCCCATAAATGCTGTAGTAATAAGATCGTCATTAAAAGGAAGAATCATTAAAAGGAAGAATGTTAAGAATGTGATTTGAACCCACACCCTTTCGAGGGTGATGTTTTAACACCCGTGAGCATATGCTTCCGGTTTTTAAATTGTATTTTAAATATATTTGAGATGTAAAAAAAATCAGAAAAACAATTCGCTCGTACATCTTAACATCCTATGAGCTCACGGAGTCGTTTTAGAGAAAACAGACAATTTTTATGTCGTTCGTAAAAACACAAAATTTGATGCTACAAAAGCCTTTTAACGAGACAAAAAATTGTCTTTCTTACACGACACACAAAAAATATCGGTTCTGCGTGAAACTTGACGTGCAGACATAGAATGTCAAGATGTTTACGCCAAAAAAAATTCGTAATTTTTTGACGTTCCAAAATATGGTTACCGAGTGGCGGGAGCATATGCCCCATGTTTCCAAACGAATTTCCGCACCCTTTCGGACCAGTGCCTCATATTGACTCCTTAGACAACCTCGGCCGTCATTACGTTAACAAAATTTCTTAACTTTGTGTATATAACTCTTAATATTTGTTTCGTGAAGAAAGGACACTTTTTGGGCGGACCGTGTGAAAAAGCAAATTCAGTGCTTCAAGATGACTTTTCATGAGACATTTTTATTGTATTTCTAATACACGCCACAAAATACTATTTTTTTTGCAGAACTTTATGTGCTATTGTACACCTTATTGGACACCGGCGTGGAGGGATTCGCGGTGGTGGTGGAGTCCATGGCGTCGGCGGTGGACGGAATAATAAGATTGTCATTAAAAGGATAGGATAAAACAGAATGTCAAGAATGTGACGCCCTTAGACCAACTCCGTCACCTTGACTTCAACAAAATTTCTTAACTCCGTCACCTATTAATATTTGTTTCGTGAAGAAAATATTTTTTAGCGGACCGTGTGAAAAAGACAAATCCAGTGCTTCAAGACGACTTTCCACGAGACATTTTTATTGTATTTTCTAACAGACGCCAAAAAAATTATTTCTTCGCAGAAATTTACGTGCAAACATAAAATGTCCTTGTGTACACCTTATTTTGTTTCACAATTTTTAACATTTTCAACTGCCTTATTGGGCAATGGGAGCATATGTTCCTACAAGCCGAAGTGATTTCTCTCTCACCGAAGAAAAGGCAAATCAATGGCCAAAATATGATTTAAATAATAGTTTTACTATTGCTCACTCGTGAGAATTAAGTTAGATCTCGCTTAACTCTAGTCGTATCAGATTTGTATCGTGATTCGTGCGGTATGTTACTTATGCAAGTCAGAAAAATCAGTCACACATAGGTTACACATGGATTACACATGAGTTACACATGTAACTGGATGACATCATCTGAGTGGGAATTAATTTAATTCTCACTCGGTTAAGCCCTAGTTGCTCCCAAAAACTTTAAAAAATATCTTTTCAGTGCACTGATTTTGTTGTTTTACACAGAGCAGAAAAAATATCATTTCATCATGAAATTTGACACATATGTCGAAAACTTGTATGTGTTCATCACTAATCTTTTTCAGAATTTGTATGTTTTACTATTTTTTTCAAATTTTTTTGGGCTACTCCCTCCGTTTATTATTGTAAGATCTTGTAGATACTCTAATATTGACTACATACATACATACTAAAGTGAGTGAACATACATATTAAAATGCGTCTAGTTACATATGAATAAAGAAAAAGATAAGCCTTACGCCTTCGGGTCGCTCTCAGGGGACTCTGAGGTGCCCACGTCGCTGTCGTCGCAAGGCCACCCTCTCCCATCCCTGATGCTGCCGGAGGAGGACGTCCAACAGCAGACGGTGGCGGCAGTGCGCATCCTCCCTCCAATAATCTTTCCTCCCCCACTCGAATTCACCCCAATGTCGATGAACGCATGATGGGCCGCTGTGATCTGCCGACGACGGCGAGCAGGATATGTGCGGATGGGATTCACCCCAGATCAGCATTACGTGATCGGCGCGCGTGGCAGGATCCACGGAGATGCATGCGGCCCCATTGGCGGACGCGGCTCTACTTGGATGGGGTTTTCGATCCTTCGCCGGTCTCCATAGTGCCACCAATTAAGTCGACAAAAACAGATCCTGCACCGCCGACTCAATTTCGGTGAGGTCGGAGATAGACTGGTTCCCATCACCAAGCATGGCGACACCATGACGGGGGCGAGGACGTGAAGATCGGCGCAGGAGACAAGGTTGACCGGGCAACGAAGGGAGAGATCACAGTCTGCGTGCGACGAGTGCGTGAGTGCGAGTAGTGCTGCATGCGCTGGATAGCTACAGACGTGGTCTTAACACCTGAATAATAGCTCCAGTAGAGACACGGTCTAACACTGTCAGAAACGCAAAATCAATAATAGCACGATATAACTCGAAAAATCATGTTGGCACCCGGGCTACATGGTACCCTTAATTTGATTTTTCTGGAAACAACACTTCAAAGTGCCAAAAAATTGTAAAAAATAAATCTGCAACTAGTCAATGCTGGATCCTACAATTGTGCAAAATTTCAATATGAAATTGTTTATATTCTGATCTATACAAAAAAAGACAAATTATGATAAAATCTGACAAGTTTTTTAGTACACTGTTCACACACTCAGATTTACAATTTTGTTTTTTGTTTAGTGTAGAATACCACGTATTTCGGATTAATATTTTCACACTTACAGACAAAATCATTGGCTATATGTATATATTTTTCCAAACTTTTTGAAATTTAAATTTTTGTTTTTTAAATGTTTGAAATAAAGGGCTACATGGAGCCCGGGTGCCAAAACACCACACTCGATATAACTACCGTACGTATAACACGAGAATCTGGTTCTTATAGAACCCATCATTCAGCAGTGGCTCCAGAACTTTTACAAGCAGTAGCATCAAGAAATAATTCTTGGAATATGCATTTCTTCTTTTTACGGAGTGGTACCAAGGAAGGAATCTGATGGCTTGCCTAAATTAAAGGCAGCCAATAAAGCAAAGCATCGCGTTCTTGCCAAGCAATTGAATAAAGAAAAGCAAAGAATAACTCAGGTTCTCTCTTTTGTGTATATCAGCAGATGATTTGCAGCCATGGTACCAAGGAAGGAATCTGATGGCTTCTCTAAATTAAAGGCAGCCAGTAAAGCAAAGCATCGCGTTCTTGCCAAGCAATTAAATAAAGAAAAGCAAAGAATCACTCAGGTTCCTGTCAAACAGAAAAGAAAGCTTAGCATCGCTCGGGCTGAATGGAATTTCCACTTTGCGAGTGAAGACGCCCCCAAAGCAGAGCAGTGGGCCTGCTGTAACCGGTAAGCAAATGAGCCAGAAAAAGCATCCACAGATGTTGGCCCTGGTGTAGTGTAGGCATCAGGAGTTGTGTCCAGGGTGAAGATAACAGGAGGCTCAACGACAGAGGCAAGGAACTATAACCAGGGCCTTTTTCATCAGTTTTATTACGGCAAGTTCTAGACCCATGTATGCTAGCAGAATAGAGTACTTCTAAGCTGCAAGTTAGTGAAGCTCAGCCAAGAATGGCGAGAAATGCAGGGCTGAACTGGATTGCTCCGTAGGGTGCCGATGTCAGTAGGAGTGAAGGGAAGGCAGCAATGGTCAAGTTCAAAACCGAAAATTGGTAAAACAATAAACCGTTCTTTATCATGGCCGTGCAGTCCAGAACAATAACATCCAGTTAAATCAAGGATATCGATTAAGATACTGACTCCAATAATGATCACTTCCAATGTTTTTAAACGGAGCTGAAAATCTGCCAGCTTCACATGATGCATGATCATAATAATTCCACAGCAAAATTACATGTGTTCACGACCAAGAGGCGTCTACTGTATCTACGTTAGCACATCACAGCAGACACTGACGCTGCTACAACGTGTAAACAATATTGTGGCGATGGAACAAGTTCTCACCGTGCTCTCTGTAATCCTCCAAGGTGAACGTCTGCCTGGCAAACTTGCTGGAGGCCGCGAAGGCGGCGGCGCCACGCCACGCGTCCAGAATGGGGTCAGCGGCCATTACGAGCTTTAGCGGCGCGAGGTAGGGCCGGAACTGCCGGATCCCTGCCTCCAGCCGGGGGATCATGCCAGGGAACAGCGAGCTGCCTCCCGTGACAAGGATGGACTGGCACAGCCGCTCCTTCACCGACTCATCCTCCACCAGCCTCCTCAGGGAGATACTCACCATCTCGTCGATGCCGGCCTGGTCCACGCCGATCATGCCCGGCTGGAAGAGGACCTCGGGGCAGCGGAACCGCTCGATACCTATGGCGCTCTTGTAGTCCTCTACAGTCAGAGGCCGCACCTTGTGAGGGTCTACAGCTGGCTCTCTTCGATCTGGTCGGTCACGACGGAGCCGGCCCAATCTTGCAAATCCTGCAGCCCTAGTGGCTCAACGCTGGCGCGAATGGGATCTCTAGGCCCCGAGTAGAAGTACATTTTGTGCGCCCGAGAGCCTGCAGCAGAAGCAGCCAGCGAGACATCCAGGCCAGGGTCAGGTCCCGGGGCGTCAAGCCCTTAATCACCAAGCGCTGCAGCCGGCTTAACAGGGCCTCTTCCAAAGCCTGGTCGCCGTTCACCTTCCGGATCCAGGCCTTATCAGCCAGCGGAACAGGGGAGAAGGCGGATAGCCCGATCTGATCCCTCTCCGTCAGATTTTTGACATAAAAGTACAAGCTCTGCCACTTCTTGATGGAATCAGGCAACTGGATCTTGGGCAGAGCCGAGGGGTTCCGCATGTAGACGGTAACGCAACCGCACTCACGAAACGCCCGGTCGTTCGTCTACGCCCGGAGGTAGAAGAGCTTGGCGAAAAGCTCCATACACGGCTAGACGCCCAAGTACGCCTCGCAGAGGGTGACGAAGCACGCAATATGCGTAATACTGTTGGCTCCCAGGTGATGAAGCTAGAGCCCATAGAAGGCCAAGAACTCCTTGAAGAAAGGGCTCACTGGGAGCCCCAAACCCCTCCATAGGTGGGAGGTGAAGACCACGAACTCGCCCTCCGCCGGGTTCAGCGAGACCTCGTCCTCGTTGGGGATGCGGATCTACACCTCCTCCTTCAGGCCAAGGAAGCCCCTCCTGCGGAGCCTCCCGAGCTCATGGCCGTCCACGGTGGAGCCCATCCATGCGCCCGAGTTCGCCATCGAATTTTGGTTCCCCGTCGAGGAGAGCACCAACCAGGACGAAGGAGCAGAGAGCTGAAAGACGAAGAGCACGAGAGGATTTTGGCAGTGGAGAATGCGAGAGGGGAACGGTAACCCTCCTCCGTTCGCCCTCTCTCCCCATTTTAAAGGAAGAGGCGGAACCGCTGCCTCCCTTCGCGCCACGTGGCGTCAACCGTAGCCCCACCTTTCCACAAACGATCCCAGCAGGAGACGGTTGCCACAAAAGATCCTGCGCGGAGAAGTCGAGTAGACGGTTCCCAGCCCTCGTGCAGAGCACTGCCAGTCGGATGGGACGTGGGAACGCGGCTTAGGTCAGCCATGACCATGTCCGCCAGCCGGCCAGGCGGAACCCACAAGGTCTTCAGCTCCCGGCTACGCGCAGCCGGACAAGCCGCCTCCAAGGCCGCCAGAGCTTCTGGCCGCTAGCAGCCGGGCCCTTCATCCCCAGCCTTCAACAACAAAGGGGGTGGGGAGATCGTGAAGCCTTTTTTTTTTGAAACAACCGTATCTGGATTAATATTCAACAAAGTCCAGATACATCCAGAGACAGTCCAGCTGTCCCACTTTTACAGAAAACACCCCAAGGAAAAAAGAAAATATGCACACGTCCCTGGGAGCTTCCGCATCTCCATTTCCGCCGCCGTCCTTGACCTCGCCATTGCCGCACCGATTCCAGAAGACGAAGAGGAACAAGGAAGCTGCTGATTCACCTGCACAAGCCAATAGGGAACTGAATCCCGTTGAAGTGGCCGCATTAGCCACTCGCCGATCACGGCAAGATCTTGGCGTCGAAGATGGAACATCGGCGGGGGGCACGCCCCGACCTGAGCAGGATGTCGAGCCGGCTTTGCCACCGCAGGCCAGTCTCCCAACTCGCAAGAACACCTTGAAAGGGGAATAGGAAAAAGCTGCGGAAGGCAGCAAGATCCACTTTGCCGATGCAGAGGAAGAGCAGCAGCGCCTCTTCCGCTCCACGCCACCATGGCCAGTTAGAGGAAGAATCCACCACCGCATCCCTCGATCCACAGAGCAGACGATACGGCCTGCGATTTTATTGAAGCGGCCTTGGCCATCTTCGTCCCTGCAAGAGAATCACCACCGATCCGCCGAGCAGAGGGGAAGTGACCTGGCTCCAGCGTCGCTGCGGGTCGCCGGAGGCCAGCTGGAAAGAAAGGGGACGGAGAAAGACGGCATACAGCCACACGCCACGAAGCCTTCCCTGCAAACAGCCAAGCCTCCCGCGCTCGGGGGCTAGTGTTGGGGGAATGACCCCCACGTACCCTCAAGACACTGAAAACCAAGGCCAAACCTAATAAGCGAAGCCCAATAACCATCAAAGCCCATGCCGGCTGGACGAAGGATGCCGCCTGCCAAGATGAAGACCTAACCCTAGCCGGCTGGACGAGAGCAGCTGGACAAATCCGACTGCGAGACAGTCAGACTCACCAATCGACAAGTCCGTACAAGTGGGCCCGTCTCCAGGCAGCCGACATGAGTGAACAGTACACCCGGTCGGCCGTTACGACTACACTTCATGATGACCCAGCTGATGTCATAGGGCTAGATATGTAATTCCTTGTAAGTTACAAACCCTAGCTCGCTGCCTTTATAAGGCGAGCTAGAGCCTTCTAATTCTCTAGACTCTACAGGCGAGACCTTTCTTCCTCCTCCAGCCGGTTGACCAGAGCTGCCGGCCACCTCATCACACAGCTGCAGGAGCAATCTGTAGCCCGAACTCTTGTGATCAAGCAATAAGAAAAGCAAGGCAGGACGTAGGGATGTTAACTCCACAAGAGGGCCCTGGACCTAGGTACGTCGCGTGTGTTAGCCGTGCTCGTATCCAGTCCCGCGCAAGCGCCATCGTCGCCGAGTCCCACAACTTCTCCATCCCTGATGGATATGCCGTGCCACCCTCCACGACATATATCTTTTTAACCGTTAAACGAACTGATGATCCGCTTTAACCGCTGGGTCCTCTCGACGAGTGCTCTAAAACAAGATCCCATCTTATTATGTTTTGACGAAATTTTTTTTCCGTCGTCAGTTGCCAGGTTATTGTACTGTAGTTGCCATCTTATTAGTTAACAAGTTGTCATCCAAATAACACACATTCATCACATAATTTTTACATGTTTTATATCGTAGCAATGATCAACATGTCCAGAGAATAAGTATTCGACCCACTCTAAACCCGTAGAAGATCACATGAACATCAAAAAAGGCTTACATTGGTGAGTAGCGAACTTCAAAAAACCTGGCAACCATTTGATTTTCACTTGGTGACCAAGATGACTATACGTGGTGACCAAGTAACTATAATCTGGCAAATAAGCCTGGAACAAAGAGTTGTCAAAACATATCAATATGAGATCTACTTTTGATGATCTCGACGTGATAGAGCTAACCGTGAAAAGGGATCTGTGTTTTGACTTACGGTTTAAAAGACAAAACATTTTAAATATTGAAAGCTAAAGAGAATCATACGTACATCCAAACCTAAGTTGCCATGTTTTGAACCAACAAACTAATCTCTTTTTATCTTATGAAACTATTGAGAAATGCAAAGGACTGATTTCCTTTTTTTTTTTTGAGGGGAAAAGGACTGATTTCCTAATTCCTAGTACCATCAAATAGACCGTGTGTGTGTGTGGGGTGAACTCAGCCCAAAATCCGGGTCAAAGCCCATGTAGACGACGTGAGCGAGACGACACCTCTGTCCTCCCCTTCCACGGAGGCAACGGCGGCGGATTCCAGGAGACCTAGGTGCGCCGCCGCGGTCCGTCGCTCGTTCCGGATGCCCAGCCCCAAACCCCCGCACTACTACCAGCAATTCGATCGGGAACTATTACCCACCCCGTACATCGAGCAGGTCTCAGCCCCACACTACATCGAGCACCAAAAGACTGGCACCTCCATTCGCAACCAGATTGATCCAGCCAACTTCCTTTTTTCTTCGATGCCACCGTCACAGGAAGGTGAACGCTTAATTTTATTTTCTTACATTCTTCTAGTAGTACAATGTTTCTGTTGATTTAGGTGTAACCAGCCATAATTTTTCTCCGGTCGATCACTTGGCCAGGAATACAATAGGTGTTGAATATGTTTCGATTTATAGTGATTTTCTTCTGGTATATCGTGCTGATGCTTCGAGTAATTTAATTAGCCTCTTCTGATGGTGATGTCTTCACTTGCTTGAGCTAGAGGGAGGATATTCATTTCAACAATCTGGGCTGCTTCCATTTGTTTGTTTCCTCTGCTGCTGCTCTGCCTCCGAACAAGTCTGGATCTTGCTAACGAATTCTACTGGTTTTAAGGTTTGGCCGGGGCGAGAAGGATATCGTGGAGCATGTCCGCACCAAAGACCGCAGTACATGTAGTACCTAAATTCAGTCTCGAACTCGTGATGATTACTTTGCGTTTGGAAGAACAGAAAAGTGCAATGGTCCTACTGATGCAAAATCACTGATTGTTTGTGTACAGAACTACAGATACACAACCATGCTCACAGTACCTCCTGAAGGTCCAGAGGCTCCAACTCGCTGTTGGCGGGTACCTGAGCCGCAGGCTTGGTGTGTCGCAGCCGCCCGAGAGCTCGCTGGCTGAAAGTGGCGCGGTGGCGACGGCGGTTCAGAGTCCCACGGGGTGGAACTATCTGGTAGTCCTTCCCGCGTCCTATGGCAAGTGACTTTGTCTCTTCTATCCACATCCTTAGCGAGTTCTAAACTTATAAACAATTTGCTTCATGTTCTTATTGCCTTTTTTGGTTAGTGATCTAACATGCATATGTTGGAATGTTGTTCAGACATGCAGGTGTTGGACAGGGATGCAGTTCAGATAGCATGGGTGAACAATGGAGATGCAGGGAGCCAGACCTCACTAGCTAGCTGCTGCAGCACATGCAGGTAACTGCTCGTGTCATCTGAATTTTGCCTTGCTACGCACACAGACAGTTCCATTCGGAATAATCCTTTCCTTCAAACAATCATACATTACACATTCTGAGAAATATACTTCATTTATATGATTACGATCATGTCAATATTTGGATATTATCCCTCATCTCCAATCATACTTTGAATATTTTTTATTAGTTGTGTGCTCTGTTTTTATGAAGAATATATGTTTATATTAGATATATGAATGCAGAAACTATGCTTGTCCATGTAACATGACCAGGTAGTATGCTTAAGAAGGTTGTTATCGTGTCATTTATTTACCATGAGGCGATCGTTAATTAGCTTGGCGATGAAAAATGCTCATGATTGCTCTATCATACCACCTCTTAAATGGTCTATCTAGATGAACTTTTAAATCACGATGTGTATTATTGAGTTCTCAAATTGGCTTTAGTTGCCAGATTAGCCTTTGACGTGAGAAATAAGCCCACATAATTTGCAGCCCAGTTTTGGCTCACTTGCTAGATGAAGAAAAATAGATTTGTTTCTTCTTTTTGAACCCGTTTTAAAATTAAACGATTAATTGATAATCTCTTATAGCACGGGGATGATTTCATATGTACACATTTTCTTAAAGAAGCTGCATCAATTTCTGATAATCTCTTATACCATACTGACAGAAGCTGCATCAATTTCTGCCTTTTTTTTGCATCTATTCTTTACTTGAGTGCTCTAAGACATTAGACATCACGTCTGTCTGTGCTTTGGCTCAATGAAAACTTAACTGTGTGATCCAAGGAAAAACTTGTGAAGCTTTTGTTGTTTCTCTGGTAAAACATTACTTGCATGACATGCCCCTCAAAACTTTGGACACACAGCCATTCGTTGGTCCAGTCCCAGAGCTTAATCGTGTGGTCATCAGATGATGATAGCACGAATGGATGAGATGGCTTCACTGCTAGACTTATGATGCGATATCCATCGTCACTACCAACCGCAAACCATCCATGTATTTGGATAAATGTTTTCTAAATATACTGCACAGAGAGATAAAAAAATATATCCAAATGGTAGTTCCTAAGCTGATCACTCCGATCAAATTGAAGTTTTAAAAAGTCGATGATGAAACCAAGTTTAATTTTGTAAGGTGAATAGTGTTAGGAAACCCTCCATGATTCGACAAAAAAAATAAGAAGCATGCTTGGTTCTCCATCAACCGAGTCCACCTCTGCCTGCACAAAAAGAACGTTGCTTAATCAGTCCCGAATGCTTAGTGTACGGTCTAGCGCACTGTAATATTGCAACCTACCTGTGTTTGATAGTCCCAAATGCAAATATACCCCCCTCCCCCCTTGTTACTCGTAAAAAATCCTGCATTAATGATCGCAAATCAAAACACAGAAATAAATCATTTAGCAGACACTACTCACCATGGCTCTGTTGCATGGACATCTACGGACAACACCTTCCGGTGGTTCTGGCCATATATGATCTAACCCAGAAAGTACCCATTGCAGGTTAGAAAAAATTACAACAGTCGAGTAGAAAGGAAAATAAAAGACAGAATTAAGACAACATACATATTAAGCTGAAAATGATGGGAGTAGTTTCTTGGCCGACGAACACTGCAGTTTCTTGGCTCAAGTACCGCTTTTATAACATCGCCCAGCGACCGTCGTCGTAGTTTCTTGGCTGACAAACACTGCGTCCAGGATGCAGAGCTCGTCAGTCGGCTGACGCCGTGGAGTTTTGATTGGCTCTGGATACGGCTGCAGCAGGTATATGAGGCCAGCCGCCAGAGACGGCTCCCAATTCTCTTCTCTGAATTTCTTTCTATTGTACTTCACTCTGAACTTTTAACGAAGTTTTCAATCCATGACTGCTATTTTTCTACTAAGATATTGCGAAATGCTTGAATAAAATAAAATGGAGTATACTTCTGATATAAAAAGAAAACTAAAAAAAGGAAAAAAGGATAATTGTAATAAGAAAGTCTTAAGTATTTTTTGCTTAAGTCTTATGGTAAAAGAAACCAACTAGATATATCGGGTTGGGCCCTCCTCCTTTTTCCGGGCTTGGGACCGGCTACGCAATAATATTAAGTGTAAACTTAACATTAATATCATAGGCGGAGTTCCCCCACCTCCCCCACCCCTAAAAATCCACCCAACAACCTGACCCAAAGAAAAAATAAAACCGACACAACTGAAATATATGGAACCAGTAAATACCAACACCTATAATTTTTTTTTTTTAGATAACGTAACAACACATTCTACAAAAGATATTTTTTTACCTTTTGTGCTATTTTGGGAAATAATCAGTAGCAACCGAGAAAAATAAAAGAGTGTGGTGCTATTTTTTTCTCTCTAAATAGAGATAATTGGGCAAAGGAACTAAAACTCATAAATGGAACTATGGAGACACAACTGTTTTTTTTGTTTTTTCATGTTTTTTTTTTCTTTTCCAATTTTTTTAAACCAAGAAAAGAACTCAACAGGTAGTAAGTTCCGATGGATGTCGCAGCTGACAGTACGCGCGGTCTGCGGGCGTGCAATGACAGGCTCCTATATATACATACAGAATAATAAACGTGTCACACAAAATTAGCATGTGGCTATTTGAATTGGAGAAGAAGAATCGAATAATTAAATTAACAAATGCCTATGTATCTATATTGAGGAATCTTTAAACGGGGAAGAAATATATGTATGTACCGTACGTGCGGGCAGCAGGTTCTTCATTCCTCCTCCTCAGGCTTGTACCAAACATCATCATCATGAGCGTCTTCCCATGTAGTAAGAAAAAAATAAAGGTCAGGTCAATGAGACATGCATAAAAGCTTTTGTAGCGCAGTCTGCGCTTGCTTGGCCTCCGCGACCGCCACTCCAAAGCGGCAGAGATTTATCGTGGCCTGCCGAAGGGACAGCAGGTTCCTTATTCCCAGCAGGTCAGAACAATCACCACCCTCGCGAGCTGCTTCCTCATTTACAACCCGCAAACCGACAGAAAGATCAACTCTTTCAGCCTTGGGCATAGCTCCCGGCCGGAACAAGATTTGGCCCGGTGAGTTGGAACGTAACTCGAATGTTACAAGACAACGGAACCCATCTGCGCCGATGAGTAGCAGCCCACTCCAGCGGTCGATCCACAAGACGATAGTACGAAGAGCCGGTAACCTTCCAAGGATGTCCAGATCCTCCTGTCGGGTTTCCTTGACAGTGATATCTAACTTGGAGAGTTGCGACATATGCGAGGGATCCCTCCTTATCCATGCTGGCAGTGCAAGGAATTGGATGCATATGCATACAAATATCTGGAGACTGCGTGGCGGCATCCAACGTTCCCACAAAAGATCCCTTGCCTGCGTAAGCCCCGCAACATCCTCCATAAATAATATTTGGATGCTTGATAGCTTACCCAGCGACTCCACAAAAGCTTTCTGTAGCTCCAAGCTCACATCACCAAACACAATCCGCAACTCTCTCAGTCCTTCCATGTTGCCTAGATCTTTCGCTATGCTTTGTGAGTCACAACCAAGACGGATCTCACCCAGAACTTCCATGGAAGCCAGGTTTCGCAACCCATCTGGAAGCCTCTCGTGGTTCTTGTCAGTAAGCAGGCACATCAATCTTCTCAGCTTAATAATAGTCGATGGCAGTTCCACATCCTTATTATCCCTCAAATCAAGCACCTGCAAAAACTGCAACTTTCCAAATTCTTCCGGGATCTTCGAAATTCGTGTGGAGGCTAGACATAGGTACCTCAGCTGCAGTATACTCCCCAAGTCCCGAAGGTTCAGATGATTATGATCGCCTAGAGAACATCCGGTCAAATCCAACACACGCAGAACAACAAATCTCGAGAAAGACGGCATTATGTCAATACCATCTCCAAATGAAGCAACAGACCTCACTTTGAACAGACTTGGGGTTTCGAGAGGTGTTCCTTTTCTAGCATCTTGTAGGGACAACCGACGGATGGTGCTCTGAGAAGACATGCTGTCACCAGTACCACTCACTACAGTAACAAAGTTTTCCTCGCTTGATAAGGACAAAATTAGATCTAGAACCATATCATGTACATTGCAACCTACTACCATGCCATCATCATCATCATCATCATATACCGGCAGGATCATGTTTCTATTCAAGAGCTCATAGAAGTATGTTTCTCCTATCTTAAAGAGGCTAGTTTTTGCATTTCCACATTGGACAAAACCTTCGGCAACCCACATCCATATTAGCCGATCTTTGCTAATCCGGAAATCCTCCGGGAACATGCTTAAGTATAATATGCATGTCTTCAGATGAGAAGGAAGATCATAATAACTAAACGATAGTATCTGCAACATCTTCTTCACACTTCTGTCTTCTGTAAGCCCACCACCAATGGAGTCAAGCAAAGCATGCCATTCATCCACCGTTTTTACCTGTTGTTTACTAGCTAAAAGACTAGCTATAGTAATGATGGCTAACGGCACTCCACCACATTTCTTCAATGTATCTATGGACACTTCCTCGAATTCACAAGGACATCCACTCTCGTTTGAAAATATCCTTGTATAGAAGAGCCTTTTGGAATCATCCTCACTCAGAGGCTCCATTTTATAAACTGAATCATTAGTAGAGGAGCAACATAAGTTAGACACACTGACTTTACGAGTTGTCGTAATTATCCGACTGCCAAAATTGTTGCTCCTAGAGAATGCCCAATTGATAACTCCCCACAGTTCTTCGTCCCATATATCATCAATTACAATAAGATACCTATACCAATTATGAAATAAACAATTTATTGCATGAGAACATGTTAAGCCGGAGAAGGGAGATTTAATATTCTCAAAAAATAATTAGGGGTAATTAATATGAAAGAGACCAAAAATTAAGGATGGAGCACAATTGATAAGACTAGTCACAGTGGGGAGTATCACATATGCAGTATCATATATGATACTAGTGTATGTTACAACTTACACAATAAGTAGTAACATATGTGTGGTATCATATAATTTTACATTTATTAGATTATAAACTCATCTTGTCTTGAAATCCATTATGTCACGGCACTATCATCTCTCTTATCATTAATTATAGTGACGCGTCGGGTTTTTTCAACATGACATGCATTATATTACCTATGATAACTCCAATATGGCTAGTCTAACTCTTCACATTTTTGCATCCCATGTATCATCAATTACGATGAGGCGCCTATATCAATTATGAGATCATTAATGGATTTCTAGTACACATGGGATTTGTTATACTGTGTTACTAGTGTAACTCCGTCCAGAACCGTTAGATTGCTTTGAGATCCGATTTTTCATTAAAATTGAAAGGTTTATTCATTGAAATACAAACGCTGCCGCTTGTTAATCTAAATGTTCATGACTAAAACACGAAAGGTTCCAATCATATAAAAATATTTATAATTTTAAAAGTTAATAAAACTTCATAAGTTAATATATTTTATCAACAGGTGAATTTTAAATTTTTTTAGACCCATTAAATCTTTTTTCTTTCCATTGGTTATGTACGTAAAAATGTTATATTGAAAAAATGGAGGACCCCGATGATATATTTTGCATATAACTTGTATTGAGTTATCTTAGAATAATTAATGAGATATATAAAAAAATATAAAGAGGTATAATAATATACTCATATGTGAGTTATATTGAATATGGGAGTACGTATATATCTAGGAGTATAGAAATAGAGTTATATCAGAATAGCGCATGTGATATAGTGTTGGATAGGTATGGAAATTGCGCAACTTTTTTACTTTCACAGGTTTTCAAATTAGTTACGGTTTTAGAACAATTTCAAATATACTAAACACTGTTTTCACAAATTTCTTCATTTTCGCGTTTTCGAATTGCTAGTTGGATTGATGCAAATAATATGTCATTGGAAAGGTATAGAAAATGCGCAACTTTTCTATTTCTAGCCAATATTCGAACTTCCTTACGGTTTAATAGCCGTTTAAAAAATATACAATTCTGTTTTCTGAACATTTAGATCCAGAGGGCTATTTTTTGGCAATTACTTTCAAACCGCTTATCGAAACAAACGTAATAAATGATATGGAGTTGAAAAGATATTGACTAGGCGCAACTTTTTCGTACATAAACATTTTCCAAATTTGATACGATTTTGATGATTTTTTAAAATACGAAAAACAGAAAATTAATTACTTATTAGGCGAACTACATAAGTGAACTTTTTTTTTCGCAAGTGAACTTTATTTGGCAGACTATTTTTTTTTAACTTCTCGCGATGGGTAAGTGAACTTTCTATTAATTTCGCAAGCCAACTTATTGGCGGACCATATTTTTTCTGAACTTCTCGCGATACATAAATGAACTTTCTATTAATTTTTGACTATTTTTCTTCAATTTTTTAACATCGGACTCTTTAATCTAGATTTTTTTTGCTCAGTTAATTATTTAAATGAACTTTGATAATGCACGATTTTAACAGTAAAATGCAATGCATAATTAACAGTAGTGGTCTACGGACGATCTGAACTCCCGATTTTGAGGTTCCCGCAAATTTAAAAAGTTAACTTTCCGACGCTTCAAAGTGAACTCCCTTGCGGTCAAATGTGGACTCTCAAATAATTGATTTTTTAAAAGGTGAATTATAATTGATAAATTGATTTTTTTTCTGAGAATCCGAAATGAACTTCCGAAAAAAAGTTGTCTTTTGAAACTAGTAGAATGAACTTCGGTTTCCTGATTGGGTGAACTTCTAAATTCATCAAGTGATCTTCGTTTTGCAAAAAACATAAACCTATTTTACTTGTGAATGAATTTAAAGAATGATTTCGAAATGAATTTTGCTATTAAAGGTAAATTACATGTCACTGGTACAAATTTGCTCAACTAAATAGGAAATAAGATCACATAATAAATTTTTATTAATTAATCAAGATAGGTCTTATATTTAGGGATATAGGAACACATAAGTTCGGTGACATGATTTTTGCTACCTGGGGAGAGTGCCATTTAGTGACCCATAATTTCTCAACATCATGTATGCACGTATGGGCTCGAAAATGATGGCACACTAACCTATAAGTAGGGTTTAGAAAAAAAATGTTATCTAGGCTGGTCATAGTGGGAAGTAATTTATAATAGTAATATGCATATGTTGTCAGTCTATTTTACTACTTTCATAGTGGCTAGTGTCATAAGTGCGATAACATAGATTCATTTATTACTTTTTAGAGTCATTTTTTTATTGGGAAGCGCTATGTGATAGTAACGATATTATGTTACTCTATTTGTCTCTGTCCTATTTAATAACTTTCCACAGCATCATTTTTTCCTATGTGATATACATGTTACCATATATATTAATCTCACTATGGAATCAACTAATCTAAAATCTTCATCAGTATGTACTTACTCCATTTTATGACATCGTGTCACACAAACTTCTATATCTTTCATAGTAAATCAATCAAAACACTACTTGCATTTAGCGATATTATTATGTTATATATTTTCATGTAAAATAGTTTGAATACATATAGCTTTTTTACAATCGTTAACTTGCATTCTCATGAATAATTAGCCAATGCTACTTATTGGGGTTTAAACAAAATCTAAAATGTCATCTATTTTTTATTTTTGTGAACTGGGGCAACAGTTTCATCATTTACATATTATTTACATAACTTCAATAGAAAATAATTAGCAATGTAAGATCCTTGCCATCATTAAGTAAGTAGCAAGGTATGTACTTACTCCATTTTATGACATAGTGTTATATAAACTTCTATATCTTTCATCATAAATTAATGAAAACAGTATTTTCGTCATTGAGTGTGGGCCTTATCCGTCAGGGGGCAAATAATCAACTACCAAAGTAAAGTGTGGCAAATAGGAGAGGTTAAAGTAAATAGGGACAAATCGGATAGTGTCAAAGTAAAACGGGGCAAAAAAATCAAATTCCCCTTTTATGACATAGTGTCATATAAACTTCTATATCTTTCACTATAAATTAATGAAAACAGTATTTGCATTATTCATACTAGTACATTTATTGATATGGTTATGTTATAGATTTTTCCATGAGAAATAGTTAGGAATATAAATATTTACAATCAAGGTTCAAAAAAGCGCTAAGCGCTAAGCGAGCGGTGAGGCTCCGCTCAGAGGAACTACAGCTTAAGCGAGCTTAGGCGCCGCTTAAGCGCTCAGGGTAAAAGCGTCCAAACAGGAGCTGGGAAGGCAATATAGCAGGTTGGAAGTGTACAAACAGATTATGAAATGTTGTAATTTTGCATTTTTGCTACAAATGTAAGAAGAATAGAGGATATGGATTATGTACCTTGATCTGTCTCTGTTTTTCTCCTTTTGTTCTCCATGTCCTTTCTCCGGAACGGAAGCTAGAAGCACACAACAAGAATATATTAGCATTTACCAAGCAAATTTCAAAGTTGCAAGCAATACTATTCAATCATCAAACAACTAACAAACAATAATGCAATATTATCACAAGATAATAAGACCCACACGGCCACACAACATATTAGTGGCATAGTCTCACACAACATTACAAGAAATAAAAAGAGTCTCACACAACATTACAAGAAATAAAGAGGTTCCAAATTCCAAAGTGGTAAGTTCCACACAACATAACCAAACGAATTAAGCACACATGGATAGCATAATGCCATCATATCTCCAAGACTCCAAGGCATCAATACACATCATCATCCTCAAACTCAATTTCATCCTCCTCTTCAAGCACATCCTCTTCCTCGGACTCAAACTCCTCCTCCTCAAGATCTCTTGTGTTTCTTGCACTCCTACGAAGTTGGAGTTGCTCTTGTGCTCCCATTGCTTCTCCCAACACATCATATGGTATCCCCGTAGAAGGATGCACGCCTTGATCTCCATCTTCCTCATCTCTAAAAATAACCAATGCATGATCATCCCCTCCTTCAAAGAGCCATCCTTGAGCTTCGGATGCATCATTGCTTAGAAGAGAATCCGCTTTCTTCTTATCCTTCAACCTTTGCCTCTTGGACAACATCCTTGTATTGAATTGTATATAGACCATATTGTTGAGGCGATCCGTTGTTAGTCTATTTCTTCTCTTGGTGTGAATCTACAAGTGTAAGACATAATTAGATTTTAGATTGAGAGTATGAAGTATTGAAGTATGAACAATGCAAATTGACTAAGTAGTTATTAACCATTTCGTAGACGCTCCAATTTCTTTCACAACTGGAAGAGCTAGAAGTCAACGATAGGATCCTCATAGCCATCTGTTGCAGCAAAGGAACTTCGGTTCCGTAGAGCTTCCACCATGCAACTGCAGGTAAAAAACAGTAAATAAACAGCAGCAAAACAGCAAGTAAAACAGCAAGCAAAACAGCTACAAAACAGCTACAAAACAGCAGCAAAACAATGACAAAACAAGTGCAAAGCACCACTTATTCTTACCGGGATTGTAATCCGGCCTTTCCCATGTAGTTGCAAGCTTTTTCTTGAAAGGTCCTTCCTTGTTTTCATATAAGAGCCACTCATCATTGACCATTTTCTTACAAGCTACCACATCATCTCCAAAATATTGCTCCGCGCATTCCATGAGAGCTACGGTCATGCTTGAATCATCAAAGATCTCCTTGTTAGCATAAGCGTAGTGTGGATTCAAGAGATATGCGGTCTTGTGCAATGGACTATCAAGCCTTCCTTTCATCTTCTTGTCAATAATGACCATAGTCTCTCTATAGTTCTTCTCATTATTTCCAAAAGCCTCCTTAATCTTGGTCTTTGCCTTCAACAATTCTCCATACAGCCAAGCCATAGATGGCTTGACATCCCCATCAACCAAACGAAGAAGGGAAACCAATGGCTCGAACACTTTCACGCAAAGTGTCACTCCCTTCCAAAAGTTAGCATCCATCAAGGTGGTGGTTGCATCTTTTCCTTTCTTGCTCTTCACAATTGGCATCTCCTCCCATGCTCTATCAACCACCATAGCCGTTAGAGCATCTCTCTTTTCCGCCAAGCTTTGCAAAGTAAGGAAATTGGAAGCAAACCTAGTCACCCCCGGCCTTACGATATCTCTCCTCTTTGTGCATTTCCTCATATATGCCAAAGTCTTGTGATGTGCATAGATGAAGATAGTGACTTTTTGTGCTTGATCCACTATGGACTTGAACCTTTTGATGTTGCCAAATCCTTGGAGCATCAAGTTGATGGTGTGAGTTGCACAAGAGGTCCAAAATATTTTTGGCCTCTTCTCAAGCAACAACTTCTTGGCTGCCATGTTATTGGAAGCATTGTCCGTACAAACTTGCATCACATGTTCAGCCCCTACCTCCTCAATTGCTTTGTCCACTAGTTCAAATATGAGTTCCCCGGTATGTGACACATCCGAGGTCTCCTTTGACTTGAGGAAAGAAGATCCTCCACTACAATGCATGCACACATTCATTATGCTCCTCCTCTTCATATCTGTCCATGCATCGGTCATGATGGTGCATCCATACTTCTTCTTTAGATCTTCACGGTCATCTAGCAAACTCTTGGTTCTTGCATATTCCTCACTCAACAACTTCTCACGCAGCTCATATTGACTAGGAGGCACATACCCTTTGCCAAACTTTCCAATGGCCTCACACATTTGCATGAACTCATCATTGTCCAAAGCATTAAATGGTATGGCTGCACAAACACAAGTAAAAAAATTTAGCAAGTTAGTCATCTAGCAACATACAAGGCTGTAAGCAAATAACAACATACAAGGCTGCCATGTATGGTACTTTACCATGTGTATACACCCATCTAGCAACATATTGTGAAGCTTCATGCACTCTCTCCTTCCAAAGAGCCTCATTAATACTTTGTTGCCTCAACGATTCCTCAGTGCTTGGTGTACCATTAATAGGACGCGCAAACTTGTCCATGGGACCTAGTGTGTTAGGCTGCTGCACGCATGAGCTATCACCATCTTGTACCGATCCACATGCACTTGATATATGCACATCATCTCTAACTTCTTGCTCACGCTGCCTCTTTGTTGACTTTGTCTCTATGACCTTGGTATACTGTTTCTTGCATGCCGCCTTGGCTTCCGGGGTAGCTTTCTTGCATCCTGCCACATTTTTATCCGTACCAAGAATGTGTAACTTCAAGCGATAAATCCCTCCGGTGCTAGTATGGCCACAGAAGTCACACTTCACTTTGCTCTTGTTGTCTGGATCACAATATTTGCCATAATTCCATCCGACATCTTTCGAGTTGCCCCTCAATGCCATTGAAGGCGGCGGCATGGGTACCTCACCATCAGCCTCAGCCTCCATGTCTTCTACAGAAATTAAGCAACATTAGCACAGCCTCAAATTATAGCAAAAATAACAGCTATAGCCCATTCCCTAATAGCAGGAAATTCAGATCATTCAATAGATTAATTATCAAGTAGCAAGCAAACGGCCAACAACAGCAGCTCGGAAAGTCCTAGTCCTACCAATTTTGACACGAGCATACACATGCGGGGGCACACAGCAGTACACACGAGGACAGCACACAGCAGTCACAGGATCACAGAACACAAAAGCAGAGCGTTACCTGAAGATAGAGCTCGATCTTGCGGAGGAGAAGCAGTACGGCGGGGACGAGGAGGTCGGGTCGGAGTAGAAGCTTCACGGCAACGGAGGAGAAGCAGGACGGCGGGGACGAGGAGGTCGGGCCGTCGGGGTCGGCGCTGGCGGCGGGGAGGAGGCGCAGCAGGGACGAGGAGGTCGGGGTCGGCGCTGGCGGCGGCGGAGGTCCGAGCTGCAGCGGCGGCGGAGGCCCGAGCTGCACTGGCGGCGGCGGAAAAGAGCCTCGCGTCCCAGGCCTCTGTCGGGTAACCCTAACCCCCTCGCTCGCGTCCCAGGCTTATATGCTCGCTCGCTCGCGTTTCCCCCTCTTTTCTCCCCAAAATTTCAGAAATCCCGCTCGGGGAAGCTCAGCGCGCAGCCGCCGCATTCATCGCTGTGCGCCGCTTCAGCGTCGCCTAATCGCCCGCTTAATCTCTTCAGCGTCGCCTAATCGCTCGGCGCGCGTAACTGGACGCCCAGGAAGAAGCGACGCAGAAAGCCGTCGCTCCGCTCAATTTCCTGCGCAAGCGGCGATTAAGCGACGCTTTTTTGAACCTTGTTTACAATCATTTACTTGCATACTTATGAAAAATTATCAGCCAATGTTCTTATTGTAGGGTGTACGACAACCAAAATTCATTTTTTTAACTCGAGAGGTAGCATCATCATTAGTGCGCAACTACAATGGAAAAATAACTACCAAGTAAGCTAGAAGTCATCATCAAGTAAGTGGCATGTTTTATGTACCTCTTATCCTCGAGACTTTCCCGGAGTATATTAATGAGCTGTCTTGTATCAAACACGGTGAACTTACTTCCGTACATGCCAAGATCAATAAGGATGTCCATGAGAATCTTCTTGGCGTCAGCATTTCGACCGACGGGAACAAAAGCGCTGCAATCAAAATCACCTTTGATCTTTTCATAGATCGTTTTAACAAGAGTGGTCTTGCCCACTCCTCCGAAACCGACAACGGAGACCATTTTCAACTTTTGTTTGGACACACTATCTGCATCTGAGAGCAATCTCATTAGCTCTTGATCTCTTTTCCCAGCAATGCCAACGAGATCTGTCACTTCCTTGTACAGAGCCCCAAGGCGAGGATCGACGGTCGGCATGGCTGCAGGCATGACTGCTGGCATGGCTGCAGGCATAGCAACAATATTATCAACATGGTACCTTTCACGCCTTTGAGCAACCTCTTGTACTTGCATATTGATGTCCTTGATCGCGCTGGCGATCTCATGGCGAGCCTTCCCTTTAGTGAACAGGCCGGCCATCTTCTTCATGAGACGTTTGAGCTTGTTGTACTTGGTGACGGTGTCAGAGTCATCATCGACACGCACCAGGAACTTGTCGATGATATCCTCTATGTCGAAGGAGAGCTCCCTCACCTCCCCTGCCCAGAGCTTGACCTGCTCGTCGAGCTGGTCCCGCGGCACCTCGCCCACCTTGCGGAGGGCGGCGTGCATGCTCTTCATCTCCTGCTCAATAGATTTGATGCCATTCTTGACTCCCTTCTGCAGCTTGTACTCGTCGTTGAGGAGCTCGGCGAGCTTGGGGAGCAGGGAGCCCATGGCTCCCGTTGCCAGATCCATGGCCATTGCTTGTGGATTATTTTAGTTGGCTTGTTGCTTGGTTGACGAACGCACACATTGGTTGTCGTACGAGTTGGTTTGGTGCCGTGGAATTGCTCTTTGTAGGCCGGCCGAGCAAAGGGGGATTGCTCTTAGTTGGTTCGTTGCTTGGTTCGTTGCTCTTAGTTGGTTCCTTGCTTGGTTCGTTGCTTGGGTTGCTCTTTGTAGAGTAATCCCTTATGCTTTTTGTTGTAACGTGGCCGGCCGGCAAAGTGGTATCCCTTATGCTTTTTGTTGTTGTACTGTATTTAACTTTGTTGAATTTCCAACTGCGCCACGTCACCGATCCATGTCTATCATGCATTCCACCAATCAGGACCAAGTGTGCGGATTGTGTGCTTCTCCTCAACCAATTAGAGATGAGAAAACCTGATTGTGCGTGTGCTTTCTCCGCACCACCGTCAGTCACGCCAACATTAGATTTTACTTCTCAATAAAAAAAAGTGAGAGATGTATTTTGCCTACTGATGAAGTGAGATGTTTGTATAGATGCGGCAGTGTTGTTTGTGTCCGGCACCCCAATCTCCGCTTTAGGGGTGTCTGGATACATGTTCAACGCATTTTTTGTGTCTTCTATATCGGCGTCTCAAACAAAAACTTCTAGGTATTTTCAATTTTGATCAGTTGCGGAAGATATGATTTTTATTCCATTTTGATACACTTCGATGAAATTAGAGCTGAAATTTAAACTACGACTAGCAAAATTTAAACTACAGCTAATATAAACTTAAACTATAACGAATCTACACTGCGGGAGGAGGTGGCTCGATAGGGCCAGTCTCATCGTTGTTCGTCCTCTCCTTGGCGAAAGAGCGGGAGCCGGGCTCATTGAGGCCAGCCATGTGCGATTACCAGCGTCTCTCCGCCCTGGCTTGCACCATCTGTCGGTGCAGGTCCGCTGCTTGGGTGCACGCACCCGCCTCGGGCGTTCAAAACTTTGCGCCGCGCGGACGAACTGCGCCTCCTGCTCCGCTTGCATCTCCCTCTCCGTCGCCACCATCGCAAAATCCGTCTCCTCCTGCGCGTGCAGCCTCTCTAGTCCCCGCGCATCGACGGCCCGGCGGAAGGCGGCTTCCATCTGGAGGCGGTGATTCCTCGCGGTGTTCAGCTCCTCGTGCGTGAATCGCTAGACTTCGAAGAGGGAGCGGGCATACTCATGCTCCAACGCCATCTAGCGCGAGCCTTCGCCGCATCGTTCGTGGCTATTACGAATGACCTAAAACGCCGCGTACTGGTCCGGCCACAGCGGCACCGGCTGTTCCGGCTCCAGCACCTGTTCCGCCTCCTCCATTTGCTCCGGCTCCTCCATTTGCTCCGGCTCCTCCATCTAATCATCCTCGCCCTCCTTCGGCCAGTCGATGCCATTATCCTCGTCGTCCTCATTTCCGGCTCCAGCACCTGCTCCGACTCCGGCACCTGTTCCGCCTCCTCCATTTGCTCCGGCTCCTCCATTTGCTCCGGCTCCTCCATCTAATCATCCTCGCCCTCCTCCGGCCAGTCGATGCCATTATCCTCGTCGTCCTCATTGTGCTCATCGTTAGCCGGCGGAGGATTTTGCTCCACTGTCAGGAATGACGGCGCGCGGTCTCGATAAGGGTGGCCCAGGAGGTGGCTAGGCGGCATGGCATGTTGGTGGGTGGGGCGGAGTGGATTTGTGTCGTCTACGACAAGATGTGAGCATGGCGAGAAGCGGTGGCACGCATGGCTCTTTGTAGCCGGACGGCTCAGCGGGAATGCAAGGCGGGAAACGGTGGTGCGCGGGAAGCAACGGGTGGGTGGTGAGGCGATGTGCCGGTTTAATGCAGGCTCCACCGCGTTGGCCTGCATCTCCGCCCGAGAAGGTTGCTCCACCATTAACACCTGCGACGTGACCAGTGTGTAGATGACAAGCGAGGCCCACCTATCTGTGGACAAGACTGGATGTGTCCGGCACCGCCGAGCTGCCCCCAAAGCTGGAGGACCTCTAAGGATGACTCCAACGGGGCGACGCATCGAGTCCGTGCGCCTCCGTTCTTTCCGCGGGGGCCAAAAACACGGCCCAACGGGACGACGCAAACGGACCGCGTTCCGTTTTTTGGTCCGCCGCGGCATCCCTGGCCCAAATTTGGGCCACCGATGCATCGGCCCCGGACGCTCGCGGAGCGCTCCTACGTCCTCCCGGTGTCCGCCCTGGCCCCACGTGTCATCAACCCCAACGGCTAGAGCGGCCACCCACCCGCAATAATTGTGGGCGGTGGAGCTCTTTAAATGGAGCCGGCTGGGCAAACCCTAGAGCACAAACCCTAGAGCTCTCCTCCCCCCACAACGGCGGCCACCACCTCCAACCACAGATCCACGCGCCGGAATGCCTGGAGAGCCGGCGCCGCAGCATCTGCTGGACCAGGCGGAGCGTGCGCGGCAGAGGGCGTGCGGGCGCCGGATTCCGCAGCCCGGGCGGCGAAGGATGTCACCCGACGAGAGAAGGGTTGTGGAGGCCACGTACTTCGACTGCATCGACAACGACGAAGAAGAATACGTGTACGCCGCCGGAGTCGCGGCGGGCACCGCGCCGCCCGAGCCCGAGCCTCCCATTGGCATGGGCGGCTACACCTGCAGGACCGAGGAGGAGGCGGAGCAGGAATCCCACATGCAGCTCAACGCCCAGAGGGCGGCTGCGTTCATGTCCGCAGCGCGCGCCTGCGCCGACGCGGCGGTGGAGGCCGAGTCTGCGAACTCGCGCAGAGCCATCGAGACCGCGAAGGCCGGAGCCCCTCTTTGATCTTCCCCCTTGCCGGCCGGTGGTCGGTTAATAATTTTCCTCAAGTTAGGTTTAGGTTTCAGTGTTTAATGTTAGGAGAAAGCCCTAGATTTACTAGGCTTTTATTACTATGTAATTTCAGTTTCTAAAAATATAATCCTAGTATAAAAAAAAGTTTGGGGAAAAAAGTGGCAAGCGGACTCAATGCGTCGGCCCCGTTGGGCGCAGTGGCCGGAAAGGGGCGGACCTGGGCTGGGCACACGTCCTTTTGGCGACGCAAACGAACCAAACGCGGACCAAACGCGCGTCCGTTTGCGTCGCCCCGTTGGAGTCCGGACAATCACCCAGTAGAGATGCTCTAAAGGCGTGGTGTGCTGGCACGATGGGCGCGTCCCGTTCTGGCACATCATGTTCTTGATGGTCTAAGAAAAAATCACTTAATGTTAGTGGCACACTTATTTTACCATAGGACTAGAGTAGTTAGTAATTTCATTTTTTGGGTGACGCCGACACCTGGTAGCATATGGTAAAATGTCTTTCAAGCCTGATTTGAAGCGTTTGAAAAATCGGTAAAAAAATTCGTGCGTACATCTCGACATACGGGGTGCGGAGAAAGTCATTTCACGAAACAACGACATTTTTGTGTCGTGTGTAAAAAATACAAAATTCTGTGCTATTTTAAATTTTCCAAAAATATGTTTTTTCTCTGTACATATGCATGAAGATGATTTTCTACGAAAGTGTAAGCTATGTGGAAGAATATGTAGTATTTAGGGCTAAAAGTTACAAAAATGTGTCTCTAAGTAGGCATTTGAAAATTCATTTTATCTTCACATTTGTTTTTTTGTTGAGGCCACAAGTGAAAGCATGATTCTTTGAAACATTATGCATGCATGCTATACATCTATATATATTTGTGTACCTTTTCACAATTTTCTATAGTTCTAAATATTTTGATTTTTTTTTTTGAAATCGTCTCCATTTAGCTCGGGCTCTCTTCTAGGTGTTTAGTGCTCCGATATTGAGCTCATTATTTTGAAATTTGAAAATTCGATTTCGAAGTTTCAAAAAAATGGTTTCTCTCAATAGATACACGAAGATGATTTCGTCAAAAGTACATTTTTCTTGAAGAATATGTAGTATTTTTTGCTAAAAATCACAAAAATGTGGCTCCAAATAGGCATTTGAAATTTATTTTATCTTCACATTTGCCTTTTTATCCAGGCCACACGTGAAATCATAATTATTTGAAACCTTAGGCATACACGGTATACATCTACATGTATTTGTATACTTTTCGACAAAAAATCTATTATATACTAAAGTAATATAGAGGGATCCTAATGTGGACACCACGTTAAGCCACATCATCAAAATTATTATGATAGTTGGATCTAAAAGTTATGACCAGGATTTAACAAATGATTTTGTAGTAACGTAACTATGTTATCTTTTTGACACGATCCACATCGGGGAGGCTCTCGTGCAACATGACGTTACAAAGATTGATAGAGACATATTTCGATAGGACTCCGACGGCCACCGGGTTCGCATCAAGAAGCTTAGGGCGTGTTCGGATCTCGCCTAGCTTCTAGCTTCTTGGTGCTCCAGGCTGGAGCAGCACCGAAGAGTCCAACTCTACGGAGCCAGATCCGCAAGGTGGAGGGATTTCACTGTACAATTTTTGGAGCACCTATTCCGCCGATCCGCGGATCAGTCCAGCGCGGAGCAACAGGTTTTTACGGCGAGACTGCCACCGCCAAGTAAAAAAAAACCTTCGCTCCATGCCTTCACAATCGAGCGAGGCTCCCCATGCCCGTGCCTTCACAATCGAGTCAGGCCGTCCCCGTGCCCTAGCCGCCGCCACGGGCTCCCAACCCGCCACCGCCCCCCAACTCCGGCCGCCGCCGCAGCGACCTCACCGTCCGCCCGAGCTGCCTCCTCGAGGACCAGCGCGGCCGCAAAGTGCTTCCCCGACTTGCCTCTCCCCCACCAGATCGAGGCTCCTCTCCGGTCCCATCCGCGACCATCCCCGTCTCCCTTCATCCTTTAGGTCAGAATATCCTGCTCATGTCTTCATTTTATTGCAGCACATGTGAGCAGCTCGTGGAGATTTGCTTGACTTGCTCTGGAAAATGTGGTACGGGAGTTCTTGCTTGATTCGCTTTTTGTAGTTTGAAATGGTGATGTTGCTTGTTAATATGGGAGAGAAGTGCACTGTTTTTCTTTGTATAATAAAGTGGTGTTGCTGGTTAACAGAGTAGTGGTATGTAAAAAATTGTAGAATGCTCCTGGTCAATTTGTAGAATGTATACGGGTAGGAGTAGTGATATGTACTTGTGCACTGTTTTTTTCATAGTTTGCTCTGTAAAAATTTAGTGCGTATGCATAAATTGCAGTGTGTATTTTACCTATGAAGTGTGTATATGCTATTTGTAATTGCTTGATAAATAATGCTATAGAAGTGACACCAATTTTGTAGACTTGTGTCAACAATGGCTGCTGAATGGACTGAGGACAACACTAGGATAATCACTGATTTGTTTGTCAACCAAGTGTGTGCGGGTAATAGGCCAAACACTCACTTGAGACCTAGAGCATACGAGGAGGTTGCTATAAAATTCCAAATGATAATCGGAGTGGACTATAAGCAGCCCCAACTTAAAAACAAATGGGACAAGCTGAAAAATAATTTCAACATATTCAAGAAACTCAGATTGAGGGAGATTGGAGGGGGATGAAACATAGAGCAGAATACTGTAAGACAAGATCCCGAGTGGTGGAAGAAGGCAGCAAAAGTGAGTTGTCATGCCTAAGTTTTGCTTCATATAATTTAATTATCGTAGCTTAGTGACAATGTTGTTTGTGTTGTTATATCACAAGACATTCCAGGTTGTGGCAAGTTCAAGAAGCATGGGCTTCGCAATGAAGCGAACTTGAAGGTGTTGTTTGAAGATATCACTAGTGATGGTAGTGATCATTGGAACCCTTCTTCGGGGATACCACCTCCTTCAAGTGAAGTGTTAGCAGATGCCTTGAATGTTGATGCCATCCAAGATCTTGATAATGAAGATGTCGAAGTGTAGCCAAGTCCAGGTGATGTAGGAGCTACTTCTTCGGCAGCCAAGAGGCTTGGAAAATTTGTGCATGGTGGAAACAAGAAACCCAAGAGTACAGTAGTGATGTAGGAGTAGATTACAAGAATTAGTGACATTGCTGAGAGATCCCAGTCCTCTTTTGCGTACGTTCTACAGTTAGCTACTAATTAATTTAATCATGCACACTTGAGTTTGGTGATTTTGACATCGCCTCCGTCGCGGTTGACAAGTAGCTCCGGTTTATTCGTCGTCGCCACTTACTCGCCTTTACGGCGTGGTTGACATACAACTCCGGTTTATTCGTCCTCGCTGTCTAATCGTCGTCGCATCGTAGAAGGCTTATTCGGCATACCATTCAGGCTTAATTATCGACACGGCCTTCTCCGGCTCGGCCGACACGTCGTTTTGGCTCAGGCCATACAATTTTTCAACTTACATTAAAAAATAAACCTTAATGCAGCTATTATTGTCTCTTCCGCATGTGATTTAGTTGCCGCTTCATCAAGAACGTATCCTGTAGTCGACTCACCTTCAGCCGCCTCCTGGTTTTTAAACATATCGGCATTGTGCCCTGTTACCTGGCGAGATGTTCACATCGAGCCTCATGTCCGGTTGCTTCATAATCTGACATGAGCCTCGGGGGGCTATAGCCCATCAAAAATTTCCGTTTTGATAAGATGGCTCGGGAGCTGCGGCGAGTCTCATGCCGCCTTACTTCATAAGTAGACATGAGTATCGGGGGCTACAACGGCACCAGTTTTGCTGCGCATCGAGCCGACTTTCGAGTACGTCACCTCAACGCTCGGAGGCTACAACCATCGGATTTACTGAGAATCAATCTGCCTCAGATGCAAGACGACATGAGCCTCAGGGGGCTACATCCACCAGGATATGATGTTTTATTCATCCAGTGTTTGGAATAGACTCGGTTCTGAAGCATGCAAATTGATTGTGTTCCAATAGACACTGGCCGGCACCAACGGACACAGTCAATTCTGAAAGCAGACCGGACGCGGTCTACTTCAGAAGCATGGAAAGCGGACGTGTTATACTACTAGACACGAGTCGGCACGATAATGACATCGATTCTACTCATAATTTATGATGCACCCCACGAGGGGCCACTAGCCAATCTCCCAGCTGAGAATAATGGAGGTATCACCGAGACGCTAACCTTTCTACATATTGTTTGTCGTGTTTCAACGGATCATCGACTAAGATCGGGCACGGCCCATCTCAACTTATCTGCGACATGACAGCTTCATTGCTGCAGCACGACCGCCTTTACGGCCACCACATGGTAACCTCGTCATCGGGGACACGACGCTGCTGACTCAACGTACACGACACGGCTTAGAGTCAACCTGACATGACAAGTCAGAAGATTCTTACGGTAAGGCGACGCGTTTCTGGCTGGCTTATCTATGCGTTTTACGCATGACGACCAAGAATCCGACTTATGAATAATCCGGACAAAGGTTTATTTATATTCGCCTAACCAATACAAGACAACAAAGACGGAACTACTTCAACCTCATCGGAGAATCCGCCCGCAGGAGAACTCAAAACTTTCCGAGGGCTAATGTTGAGAATATACCTAATGGAGGTATCACTGACATGGATGAATACTGGCGAACCAGGGTGGGTGGCCCACTGGTGATAGGGTAGATAGGCCTATCGGGTGGCACAGTAAACTGAAGCACAAGGAGGTTGCCCAGCCAGCTAAGAAGACCCAGACGGAGGCCGAGCAGTAGCTGACTTTGAGTAAGGCGGCGTCATCAAGACCTAGTCTAGGTCTCCATCTCTTAGTCGGTAGGAACCTTTCTTTCTTGTAAGCCTTGGGTCGTATATAAACCGGCCAACGGGGAGCCTTAGGGCAACGATTTGGAACCACGCTCAGATCTTCTAATCTGCAACATACATATCTCTTAGTAGATTCAAGCATCACGTAGGATCTTGTCGCCTTTGTGAGATCCAAAGCTGGGCAAACTCGTCGCCATTCAGTCCCGGACTACTCCTTTTTTCACCCCCGCGTTCTATTGTCCGCTAGCGGGCCCCGTCATGTGGCCTGTAGTACCGATACCGAGATATTCTTTTAGTGGGAGTTAACGTTCCGGTCGATAGCGGTGCGTTTGTGGTGACTTCGTCAATCTTAAGACTTGACCCGTCGACTCAGTATCTCGGAGGTGCTCGTAGGGGTAGGATGTGTGTGTCTGTATTCATAGGGGTGAGTGTTCGTACGTATATATTAGCGTTTGCGTTGTACCGTGTTTCTTAAAAAAAACTTACAGACTCAGCTATGGGAAAAGTTGTGTTGTTGGTATAAAAGGTGAGCAATTTGCCCGATACAAATTTGGCTGCTTCGCATGCTAGATAAGTTAAGCTGCTCCGTTTTAGCAGAGCATATGCCTTGATGATCTTCGTTACTAGTAATTGCTTACGTTGCACTACTTTGTACTATATGGCCCGATCATATATATGTTATTAAAATCGGTGTCCCATAAATGCTGTAGTAATAAGATCGTCATTAAAAGGAAGAATCATTAAAAGGAAGAATGTTAAGAATGTGATTTGAACCCACACCCTTTCGAGGGTGATGTTTTAACACCCGTGAGCATATGCTTCTGGTTTTTAAATTGTATTTTAAATATATTTGAGATGTAAAAAAAATCAGAAAAACAATTCGCTCGTACATCTTAACATCCTATGAGCTCACGGAGTCGTTTTAGAGAAAACAGACAATTTTTATGTCGTTCGTAAAAACACAAAATTTGATGCTACAAAAGCCTTTTAACGAGACAAAAAATTGTCTTTCTTACACGACCCACAAAAAATATCGGTTCTGCGTGAAACTTGATGTGCAGACATAGAATGTCAAGATGTTTACGTCAAAAAAATTCGTAATTTTTTGACGTTCCAAAATATGGTTACCGAGTGGCGGGAGCATATGCTCCCATGTTTCAAAACGAATTTCCGCACCCTTTCGGACCAGTGCCTCATATTGGCTCCTTCGACAACCTTGGCCGTCATTACGTTAACAAAATTTCTTAACTTTGTGTATATAACTCTTAATATTTGTTTCGTGAAGAAAGGACACTTTTTGGGCGGACCGTGTGAAAAAGCAAATTCAGTGCTTCAAGATGACTTTTCATGAGACATTTTTATTGTATTTCTAATACACGCCACAAAATACTATTTTTTTTGCAGAACTTTATGTGCTATTGTACACCTTATTGGACACGGCGTGGAGGGATTCGCGGTGGTGGTGGAGTCCATGGCGGCGGCGGTGGACGGAATAATAAGATTGTCATTAAAAGGAGAGGATAAAACAGAATGTCAAGAATGTGACGCCCTTAGACCAATTCCGTCACCTTGACTTCAACAAAATTTCTTAACTCCGTCACCTATTAATATTTGTTTCGTGAAGAAAATATTTTTTTAGCGGACCGTGTGAAAAAGACAAATCCAGTGCTTCAAGACGACTTTCCACGAGACATTTTTATTGTATTTTCTAACAGACGCCAAAAAATTTATTTCTTCGCAGAAATTTACGTGCAAACATAAAATGTCCTTAAAATGTCCTTGTGTACACCTTATTTTGTTTCACAATTTTTAACATTTTCAACTGCCTTATTGGGCAATGGGAGCATATGTTCCTACAAGCCGAAGTGATTTCCCTCTCACCGAAGAAAAGGCAAATCGATGGCCAAAATATGATTTAAAATAATAGTTTTACTATTGCTCACTCGTGAGAATTAAGTTAGAGCTCACTTAACTCTAGTCGTATCAGATTTGTATCGTGATTCGTGCGGTATGCTACTTATGCAAGTCAGAAAAATCAGTCACACATAGGTTACACGTGGATTACACATGTAACTGGATGACATCATCTGAGTGGGAATTAATTTAATTCTCACTCGGTTAAGCCCTAGTTGCTCCCAAAAACTTTAAAAAGTATCTTTTCAGTGCACTGATTTTGTTGTTTTACACAGAGCAGGAAAAATATCATTTCATCACGAAATTTGACACATATGTCGAAAACTTGTATGTGTTCATCACTAATCTTTTTCAGAATTTGTATGTTTTACTATTTTTTTCAAAAAAATTTGGGCTACTCCCTCCGTTTATTAATGTAAGATCTTGTAGATACTCTAATATTGACTACATACATACATACTAAATACTAAAGTGAGTGAACATACATATTAAAATGTGTCTAGGTACATATGAATAAAGAAAAAGATAAGCCTTACGCCTTCGGGTCGCTCTCAGGAGACTCTGAGGTGCCCACGTCGCTGTCGTCGCAAGGCCACCTTCCCCTCTCCCATCCCTGATGCTGCCGGAGGAGGACGTCCAACAGCGGACGGTGGCGGCAGGGCGCATCCTCCCTCCAATAATCTTTCCTCCCCCACTCGAATTCACCCCAATGTCGACGAACGCATGATGGGCCGCTGTGATCTTCCGACGACGGCGAGCAGGATATGTGCGGATGGGATTCACCCCAGATCGATCAGCCTTATCGACATTACGTGATCAGCGCGTGGCAGGATCCACGGAGATGCATGCGGCCCCATTGTGGATGGGGTCTTCGATCCTTCGCCGGTCTCCATAGTGCCACCAATTAAGTCGACAAAAACAGATCCTGCACCGGCGACTCAATTTCGGTGAGGTCGGAGATAGACTGGTTCCCATCACCAAGCATGGCGACACCATGACGGGGGCGAGGACGTGAAGATCGGCGCAGGAGACAAGGTTGACCGGGCACGGATCAACATGCAACGAAGGGAGAGATCACAGTTACACACGCACTGTGATAGCTCTGCATGCGATGAGTGCGTGAGTGCTGCATGCGCTGGATAGCTACAGACGTGGTCTTAACACCTGAATAATTGCTCCAGTAGAGACACAGTCTAACACTGTCAGAAACGCAAAATCAACAATAGCACGATATAACTCGAAAAATCATGTTGGCACCCGGGCTACATGGTACCCTTAATTTTGATTTTTCTGGAAACAACACTTCAAAGTGCCAAAAAATTGTAAAAAATAAATCTGCAAGTAGTCAATGCTGGATCCTACAATTGTGCAAAATTTCAATATGAAATTGTTTATATTCTGATCTATACAAAAAAGACAAATTATGATAAAATCTGACAAGTTTTTGAGTACACTATTCACACACTCAGATTTACAATTTTGTTTTTTTGTTTAGCGTAGAATACCACGTATTTCGGATTAATATTTTCACACTTACAGACAAAATTATTGGCTATATGTATACATTTTTCTGAACTTTTTGAAATTTAAAATTTTGTTTTTCAAATGTTTGAAATAAAGGGCTACATGGAGCCCGGGTGCCAAAACACCACACTCGATATAACTACCGTATAACACGAGAATCCGGTTCTTATAAAACCCATCATTCAGCAGTGGCTCCAGAACTTTTACAAGCAGTAGCATCAAGAAATAATTCTTGGAATATGCATTTCTTCTTTTTACGGAGTGCAGTCCAGAACAATAACATCCAGTTAAATCAAGGATATCGATTAAGATACTGACTCCAATAATGATCACTTCCAATGTTTTTAAACGGAGCTGAAAATCTGCCAGCTTCACATGATGCATGATCATAATAATTCCACAGCAAAATTACATGTGTTCACGACCAAGAGGCGTCTACTGTATCTACGTTAGCACATCACAGCAGACACTGACGCTGCTACAACGTGTAAACAATATTGTGGCGATGGAACAGGTTCTCGCCGTGCTCTCTGTAATCCTCCAAGGTGAACGTCTGCCTGGCAAACTTGCTGGAGACCGCGAAGGCAGCGGCGCCGCGCCACGCGTCCAGGACCGGGTCAGCGGCCATCACGAGCTTCAGCGGAGCGAGGTAGGGCCGGAACTGCTGGATCCCTGCCTCCAGCCGGGGGATCATGCCAGGGAACAGCGAGCTGCCTCCCGTGACAAGGATGGACTGGCACAGCCGCTCCTTCACCGACTCATCCTCCACCAGCCTCCTCAAGGAGATGCTCACCATCTCGTCGATGCCGGCCTGGTCGACCCCAATCATGCCCGGCTGGAACAGCACCTCGGGGCAGCGGAACCGCTCGATCCCGATGGCGATCTTGTAGTCCTCAGCGGTCAGAGGACGGACCTTGTGAGGGTCTGCAGCTGGTTCGCCTGCTGCTTCATGCTTGTTCACGAATGTAGGGTCCACCTCCTGCACAGCGAAGCGCCATGTGGTTATTTACAATAACAACAAAATGGACATCATCATGAATAGGGAAGCTTGAGAGCAGGGCATTGTACCTGGATCTTCGATGCGATTCGAGCAAGTTCTGATTCGTCGTCGTCCCCATCATTGTCTTCCTCGTTTTCTTTGCTCATCTTATTGTAGACCAACCAATCCTCATCTCTCATTCCAAATGTGTCCTCGCCTTTCCCTCGATCAAATGCAGCAGTAGTGAGCAGCCGCATCCTTTCTTTCTGGGCGGCATTCAAACGCTCGCCACGGCCTACAGCACCAGATGAATTGTTGTTGTTGCCGTTGACCTTTTGCCGCTTCCTCTGGTCGACTTTGTCAGAAAGCTCCAAGTATCGGGCACGGAGCTCGTCAAAGTATAACTCTGGGTTCTCCCTGTATAGTAAAGAGCGGAAACAGATCACGAAAGCAGCATACAACACACTCGCACAAAATCTACAGCAGCTAGAGAACGCTATCCATGTCAACCTGGCTGTACAACCTATCAGCCCGTAAACTGATCTCTGAGACAGACAGGTTAAGGTGGTTTCTTCCCCCTTAGTCACATCTCTTATATGTGGTTACTGGTTTGCTATTATGGTTAACATTATTTTATTTCTTTAAATTTTGAAACAAATAATTGGTATTACAAAATGCAGAATGTAATGTCCTCCTACAGTATATACTTCAACAAACATGGAACCCCTCGGAAGAGCAAAAAAAGTCAAGAATGGCTTTGAGGCAACTGCATCATCAACAAGACACAAACACCAAATAATTTTTTGTAGAGGAATTTGCTATATAATACCTTCATCAACAAGACACAAGATACCATATAATTTCATAAAGGAGGACTTTGCCATATAATACAAGATAAAACTAAGTATGAGAAGCATATGTATGAAAAAATTCAGACTGGGAATGTCGCAACTTACGTCCGCCTCTCTTCTTCTTGCTTCTCCCTCGATGCTGCCTCCTCAGCGCGCCTCTGCTTGGCACGCAGCCGGCCCTCTGTTGTAGTTTTAAGTAGTATCTGTTTCTTCTTTTCCTTTAACTGGTAAAATTTGCAAATGGGGAACACATCAGTGGTTAGTGGTTGAACACTGGGAGATTAGGTTTATCCTAAGTTCCTAACAGCACAAAGGTGCAAGATGATCCCAAAGGCACATTAACGGAATCCCTTGGTTGACCACATAATAGCCACAGATGACAGCTTATCATAACACAAACCTGCTCTGGTGTCAGCATCTCATCAGGGACGGATACAAGTGGGTACTTATCAGCTCCAGAAGCTTCTGCGTTCTCCTCGCTGCCGTTGGACTCCCCCTTCGCTTTTCTTAGGGACTGTGTTACTTTCAGAATAGCAGACTTGATTTCCTGCTGGGAAAGATACCCGGTTCTAGACAGAATAAGCGTTTCTTCAATTTCATCAGAGTCATCAAGTTGTTCCATTAAATCCTCCAGTTCAGAAAGTTGTTTTTCCAGAACAACTATCTTTTGAGACCTCTTTGCAGCAGCCATGTCTCGCAAGCGTTGACCAGACTTTTCCTTATTAGCTGCTTTCCTTGCAAGTTCTTCCTCAGATGGAGGTTCATCTTTGGGTGGGGGTACCCATGGTAGCTGCCAATACCTGGTCTTCTCTTCAGCTTCTTCCTTGTTGTTCTGCAAACTGAATTGATCAATTCATGGTGTTCCAAGAATGTTCATATAACCGCTATAATATACTTTTAGAAACAAAAAATACAAAGATAATCAACTAAGACAAATGCACTGTCCATTCTATACAAACACAATGGAAACTGAAATCTGAAAATTCTGAAAAGTGATAATAGAAGAAACAATCGATAAAGTTTTCTTACTTTGAATATCTGCAACTCCGACATATAATCAAGAGCTATATAACAATGTTCCTTCTTCAGCTCTTCAGCCTTATCCCATGTAACACTTGCACTATGAAAAGGTAAAATTGCTACTGTTAGACATGGACATGGTAGGGAAAACAAAGAATAAAGTGCTTCAGAAAAATGTGCTGATACTTACGCGTGATAGGGATATTTAAGAGAGAGAAGCTGCCTCAGGAAATCAGTAATGTGAGATCCACCAACATTTGTTCGGCAGCATGCCCCCAACACAGGCTGCCCTTTTAAGAACTGAAAACAGATCCAGCAAGGCTTTTTAGTTCATAGAAGAACAACTTAATTTGAAATATACAGATAGATAAACACAAATTTCTGGGATTTTTTCTTGAACATGGTCTCCAAAATAGTCAATGGGCAAAACTACCAAACAAAGAAGATGGTATGCATTCATTTTGTTTCTTAAATATTTCAGGGGTCATGGTCAAGGAAAAAAACCGCATCTTTGTGACTTAAGTTATCAGGATAGAGCAAAAAAGGGATAGCGAGATCAACAAATAATCTATAGGTGGTATCTCTTTGTTTTTAGCATGGTTACTGTTATCCAATTAGGAAATCAGAATTTAAACAGTCAATGGTATTTCCTCCTGAACAGATACAACTACTCATTTTGTGGTATCTGACAAAATGAGCCAAATAGAATGTCAAAAACATTTGTATACTGCGCAAAGTCTGAGAAAAGCATGTCTTCAGGACACAAACTTACTGGAACAACGTGGCATGTTCCAAATTCACACGAAATAGCCAATCCATCTTCTCCACAGTTTCCAAGCTTCTGGTTGTACTTGTAACTAAATGCATCATCGATACCAAAAGCTGAAATGCAGATAGTAAAAGAAAGAATCAGCACTACATATTTACATCAAGATCGTCACTCATATACTAGTAAACTAACAATAGCACATAAAGATCACAGAACACATTACCAACAGATGGCACACCATATGTCTCGAAAAGAAGTTCTGACATTCGTGCTCGAGAAAAGGATGGATTGCACTCACACTCTGTCATTAGAACAGGATGGCCCACCTGACAAGCACCACTGTAAGATTCAAGCAAATAATAGCTTATAGGAAAAGGCACAAGGTTGTGAAGTTCAAAAATACATGCAGTTACATGGCCATATTTCCAGTCAAGGAAGTGTCAGATTTAAAACTGTTAGACTGACTGAACTGATGTGTAGGATTTCACTTTATAATTTCATTGCACAAAAACAGGAAACCAGTAACTCTGGCTGCCAACTCTTCTTGAGTTATTCCTAAGCATACACTGTTAAGGAGAATATATCATTAATTAAGATAATAGCCCATGCTCGGCATCTGCAAAAATGGAATTGCATCCACTAGTATTTCCCTCGCCTATGCTCAGTGAGTTCTTTCCTGAAGCCCTTAAGACAATGTTTGACTTACGCTCTCTAGAATAATGCACTGTTTGACTTGAAAATATCAAGAGTAAACTGTATTCTTAAAGCGCTTCGTGTGAAGTGTATAAGAATCTCCTATGCTAAAAATATATTTCTTGTGAGAATTTCCTAGTCCCTAATCACCATCATTAGTTCACTGCGCACACTCCACTGGTAACAAGAACTGTAAGATAACTATGATACAAGAGGCAGGTGTTGGAAAACACATATTTACCTCTGAAGTGGCACCTAAACGATCAAAACCATAATCGAGAATCTGCAACATTGAAATAATACCAGATCAAAAAAGGTTAATAAGATACAAAGACTTGTTTGTTACGAAAGTATGGCATCTCGAAGTTCCTTAACATCTAGGAGCTACAAGGGACTCACATCGAACTTATACTGACACACTGAATATGGATCGTTCTGGTATCTTACACTCATATGAACTCTAACTAATATGATTGATATTAAGCATATAGTCAAGACTTAAGAGTTGCTCATGCCTAAAAAGTTCAAAAATTAATAGAGGAAGGATGACAATTGACAGGTCATATTTGACCGCACAGTTCATCCATTTAAGCCTAAAAAGGCATAATAAACCATTTGCAGGTCTCGCAGACAAGTTAAAAGTAAGGAAGATTATGTAATAGGAGTGACGAACATATTCCATATATTCGAACTGATAGACAACATCATCATCAAACGGTGAGCGAATCATTGTCCGTGTGCAATCGAAGTACTTCATTAGAGCTGGATCAGTGTCTCCGACAACTGTTACAGTTTCACCAGCTGCATCGACAACAAACTGCAATCAGTGTAATACGAGAATTTTCTCCAATCCACTTACTAGTCCATCAACTCATACGAGCAGAAGGGATTCAAATAAACTTATGTCCCTTTTGTATATCCAGATAAAACATGAAACATTGCAGCTCACACAGGCACAGATATGTTTCTACAGGCATCAGACATGGCAACGTTTTTGAGAATAACTAACAGTCAAGTAAACCGAAGTACCATCAAAATCATCTAAAAGACACATAAGTGTCCATAACGCTGAAAATTTTAACAGTTGTGGTTCATTTTAGTTGCAATCAGTTTAAATATGAGATTTTTTCCAATCCTCCTACTACCCCAACTGAAACGAGCATAAAGGATTCAATAAACTAGTGTCCCTTTTGTATATTCAGACTACCATGAACATTGCACCGCATTAACACAATCACAAGGACATTTACATCTGGCTTGAAAACGTTTTCAGATCCACTCACACTCTCACAGTCCAGTAAACCAAAGTATCACCATAAAAGACGCTAGGTGTCTACGCCTAAGAATTAAGATGATACGCCCAATTTCCGTGCATCACAACACCATAAAGTCCCATAAACAGCACCAAAATTGCCAACGGGTTGCCACTACGAACTTCTGAAACTGCAAACGTGTTACACCAACGAGGCGCAACGACGCAAAATATGAAGAAATTCACATCACGCAACCAGCAGCAGACCAAACCGGCACAGCTCGAGATTTCTAAGCGTCAGGCTTGTTACACCCGAGCTGCAGTGGCGCGGCCTCTGCACAACTTCTAAGCGTTTTCAGAATCACTCACAGCCAAGTATCGCCGAAATCGCCGTAAAAAAAACTAAGAGTCTACAACGCCGGGGAACTCAACTCATGTGCCTAATTTAGCTGCTGTCACGACACAACCAAGTCTCATGGACAGCACCCAGTTGACAGTGGCACGCCACACTATGAACTTCTGACACCGCAAGCGCCATTACACCAACGGAGCACAGAGACGTGAGATTCAAGCACATTCGCATCACCAAACCCACATGGGCACATAGCCGGAGCTTCGTAGGCGTCACGTACCGGAGCTGCGGTGGTGCGGCCTCTGCACGATGTTCCGGAAGGCGACGCGCGGCTCCGCCTCGCCGGCCCACCTGCACGCACGCAACCAGCCGTCCGCGTTAGGGTTAGGGTTCCGGACGGTGGAGATGGGGGGATGGGGGCACTTACCCGATGCGGAAGGTGGAGGCGCCGTTGTCGATGACGATGGGGGTGGAGTCCGGGATGCGCGCGAAGTCGGTCTGCCGTGGCGGGCGATGGGCCGGCGCCATCTCGCGGGCGGCGGCGGCGGGGGGACGAGTCGCCGGAGGGGGATTGGGAGGGTTTGGGGAAACCTCTTCTTCTGCGTCGTCCTCTTCGCGAGCTCGCTCTCTATGTCTGGGAAGCAGAGAGGTAAAGCGTGGTTATTAGCGGAAAACCCCCTCTGGTCTCCCATATTTCTGGATATACTCTCTTCTTTTTCTTACGAAACATTACAAAAATCAAAGATTTCGAATTGCAAGCCAGGCAACAAACAGCTCGAAAAAATTACTGCAATGATAACTTTAGGCTGCGTTTGGAGGTCTGTATTCACCTAAACTGAGAATTTGTATTGACTGGGCTTCAAATTATACTATTTTCAATAACACTGTGTTTGGATGTGAGAAAATTTCCTGGAATTGGAATTGGACAAGCAATTCCATTTCCCAGATGGAAAGGGAATTGAGTCAAATTCTAATTCCACTGTTTGGTTGTCACTGGCTGGAATTGAGTAAAAAAAAAGAACAGAAGAAGAACAGAGAAGAGCAGGCCGGCTATGGGGGAGGGTCGGGCCAGAGGAGCACGGGCGCATCCCGCCGCCGCCGCCATGCGCATCCCGCCGCCGCTTCCCATCCCCGCCGCCACAACCGATCCCCGCCGCCAATCTAGGGTTACGGGGCTGAAAGGATCGTATGGCCACCTAGAGGGGGGGGTGAATAGGTGCTACTCCAATTTTTAATTCTTTTTCGATTAAGGCTTGACTAAAAGGTAAATTCTCTAGATATGCAACTATGGTGAATTTACCTATATGACAAGTTAAGTCTAAACAAGATAAGATACAAGTAGTAAATAACTAGAAAGGATTAACCGATAGGAAAGCACGCGGAGACAAGAATGTATTCCCGAGTTCCTCCTTTTTAGGGGAGTACGTCTCGTTGGAGGGGTGTGAGCTTCAAACTCAAGATGCCACAAAAGGCTTCACCCTATTCTCCGATGAACCTCGCACAAAAGCTCGGTCCACCTTTCTTTATCGGAATCCTCCAAAGCGGAATCCGGAGCACAAAAGCTCGTTACAACAACTTGAGGCTCAACCCACAAAAGGATTGGGGGCTCTCAATCACCAACAACACCTGCTACACAAAAGTAACAAGCAAGTGAGAACAACAAGATGCCTAGGTTTTCCTAGTGGAAACCCTAGGCTCGAATCCCTCAAGTGAATGAGGGGGAAATGAAGAACCGCTTGGTGAAGTTGTGGATCCGGGCCTTCTCCTTCAATCCTCCAAATATGAGTGAGTTTGGGTGGAGGGATTGAAAGATCTAATGATTCTTGAGCTTGCAACAATGGTGTTCTTTAGATCTAGAAGCGCTCATCGTTGAAGGTAGGAGAAGGCCTATAAATACTCTCCTCAGAAATCTGGCCGTTGCAGTTGAAAAATGGCCGCAGCGGTAGTACCGGGCCTCAGCCGGTACTACCGACCGGCGCAGGGTCAAAGTCATCTTCGATGGTCAACTGTCCCTCGCACACCGCCCGCAGCGGTAGTGCCGTCCTTCTCAACGCGGTAGTACCGCACCACCCGGTAGTACCGGACAACTACCGGGCCAGTACCGCAAATAACAAGAGCGTATCCAGTACCGAAAATAGATGTTCAGCGGTAGTACCGGGCCTCAGCCGGTACTACCGGCTGGAACAAGAAAATGCTCCTTTTCTTCCTTGATAAAAACCTGGGCATATACAAAATGTATAAACAAGTTCCTGCAACTATTTAACACCCAGATTAGTCATCTAATTGTGTTGTCGACAAACATCAAAACTTAGAGAAATGAAATGCTCTTTCAATCTCCCCCTTTTTGGTGTTTGATGACAACACAATTAGTAGCTCCACAGATTTGCAAAAGATAAGCGGGCTCCCCCTAGATATGTGCATTATTTGAATGTTTGCCTTTGAATGCAAAATACACACTCATCCAAACGGGCGGAGCTCCCCCTATATTTTACAAGCCATGCAAGTATACACGATCATCATGAATAACAACTTGCACAAGATAATATAAGGAGTACTAGAACGAACATATTACAAACCATAGTCTTAACACGTCTTACACCGTGCAACAAAGAGATAGTTCAAAACAAATATCCAAATAAAGCTGAAACACAAGCGTCAAAGATCAATAGAAGGGCAAGCTTGTGTTCCATCCCATGCAAATCCCACGAAGCAACCTAATAGAACACAATCTCCCCCTTTGTCGTCGAAACGCCAAAAAGGGAGGAGTGCGAAGCTACACGTCCCAAGGGCATCAAGCTCCACCAACGTCATGGTGGGAAGAGGAAGAAGGCTCAAGAACCGAGCGCCACCAGGAGGAGCATCATCATCGCTCCAGAAACCTTGCTTGGACACCCATAGATGCTTCGGTGTGATGTTTTCTTCAGAACCATCGGAGACGTCAACGTTCATAGACTTCATCATAAGCTTCTGACGGTGAGCTGCCTTCTTGTGAAACACATGAGCTTCATACAGACGGTCCTCTAGATCAAGCTTGAAGCAAAAGGCCCTTTTCATTTTGATTTGCAGTTTCTTGAGCCAAGACGGTTCCTCAAAAGGAGGGACACTCCCACTAGCTGTAGGATCTCCAGCAGTCTCCTGAGTAGCAGCAGCATCAGCAGCAGCAGCAGCAGCAACAACATCAGCCGGTGACTTTGGCGGATCATGGGCCTTGACACGAAGCTGCTTTGGATTGAAGGTCTTGATAGGGCTACCATCTTGCATGATGTCTTCACGGAATTCTTGGAACCACTTGTGACGAATGAGCTTCATGATGTAAGGCCCATAAATGGGGGCCCTCCTATCGATGACCGTGTTCCACAGCTCATTGTGCATAAAATCCATAACATCCAACTTGTTGCCGGTACCTTGGTTGTCCTTGGAAAGTTTGAGAAGGTCAAACATGAAGCCATGCACTTGGTCAAAATTTCCCACGCGAGGAGCAATGGTCTCACGATAGATACGGTGCAGAATCTCAAACTCACGGACAAGGTGCGCCGATTGGCCACAAGTACCATACTTCATAGTGATGGGTTGGAGAACCTTCTTGTCACTAGAATAGTCGCCCTCATGGCAACGCCAACCACAAGGTTCACTTTCTCCCTTGTCATCATATCCTAAGAGTGTGGCAAATTCCTTCAAGGTGGCTGAGAACTTAGTGCCCTTGGTCATCCATGTGAGAGTTCTTTCATCATTGGTGTCAAAATACACGGTTGAAAAGAATTGGATGATGTAGTACTCGATAAATGGTTGATGAGCCTTCATGATATCTATCAACCCAAACTCTTCACACATTGCTAAAGTGTCATCAAAGTAACCCTTGTGCTTTGGATCTCTCACCCATGACATGTCAATTGAGTGTTGAGTAACAACCTTGTAGTTCTTGTGGAGATAAATTTCCTTGTAAATCCTCTCTTGGTCATTGGTGTAGAAGTGAGGGTGACGGACTTGGGGAGACCGTTCAGTTGTATAGGGATTCTCTTCACGAAGATTTTGATAGTCGGTGTTTGTCCAAAGATGAAGAGCCTTGCGGACAGGGAGCTTCCTTGGATCCTTAGCAGCAACAGCCTTGGGCTTAGAGCGAGTCCGGGCAGTGGACCTAGCAGGCATCACTTCTTCTTCCTCAACATCCTCAAGGTCCTCTTCCAAAGTTCTCCTTTTCTTGTAACCACTCTTCTTAACACGACTAGCTGCGAAATATAGCACATAGGTAGGGAGGGAATGTAGATAAGTGCACAAGTTCAAGGAACATTAAAACAAGCCTAGTCATCAGGTGAAAACAGGGGTTGATAGGGTTTGATTTGCTCCAGGCGGTAGTACCGCGTCAGTTCCGGTAGTACCGGGTTGCCGGGTCAACGAGGAACTGAAGCAAATCGAGCACATCTACCACAAAGTTTTCACTAGATCACTAGAGGTGCCTAACCCAGGCCTAAGAGATCCAATACACCGAGTTTAACCGAGCAAACGGAGCTACTAGTAGAAATCCCTAAATGCACCTAGGTTTCCAGATTTGAAAACGAAAAGGGTGCGAAAAGGGAGATTTACCAGAGGCCATCGGAGGGATCGAGGTGGGGAACGCTCCCAACGGAGCAGATCAGGCCTGGGACGGCAGATGACGGCGGCCGGGGGCGGCGGCCGGAGTGGATCGTGGAGGGGGCAGCGGTGTTTGTGCGGGGAGGATGAGGGAATAACCCCCAGCCCGACCCCGCAGTGATATGTGAACAACGCCTCGCCCGGTAGTACCGGGGCGGACTGGCCGGTACTACCGGGGCCTGAATTTTTTTGAGCAGATAGAGATCTGCTTAAATTCAGAGCCCGGTACTACCGGTCTCCACCCGGTACTACCGGGGCCTCCTCCGAAACTCCAGTTTTCCCTTTTTATTTTGAAAATGAACTTGTGCGAGATAGAAATTGTTTTGTGAGATAAGAAAGGTATAGGGTTAGATCGACACAAACTGAAGATGGTACTTCATACTCAATGTGCAAGAAGCAAACACACATGAAACCAAATTGAGCATGTTTTCCATAGGAGCACTAGGTAGACAAATAAAAAACCAAATAACACCAACTCTTCAAAAAGAAGAGGGTGGTGGCCAAGGCCACCATGTTAGAGTTTATGGCGTGACACCGCGAAGATGTATCTTGGGTTCACAACCAACACTCGTCATTTAAGCTCACAATTCATCGAACGAATATAGAGAGGCAAATGAGTTCTTTAATATCGGCATAATGGGGGGAGGGATAGTCCAATGGATTAGGACCGCACTCCCCCTATGTCCATGCCTACACCTAAACCAAATTATTATTGTCTAATATGGGTAGGTATGCAAGAAGTCCACTAAGTCCAATTGCTTATGTCCACCACATTTAGTTCTCCTCTCAACTCCTTGAATCTTGCTTCACCAAGAGGCTTTGTGAACATATCGGCGAGTTGATGCTTGGTGTTGACATAGTTGATTGCAATATCACCCTTTTCAACATGATCTCGAATAAAATGATACCGGATCTCAATATGTTTGGTCTTCCCATGAAGTACCGGATTGTGAGCAATTTTGATGGCACTTTCATTGTCACATAAAAGAGGCACTTTGTCACAAATGACACCATAATCCTTTAAAATTTGCCTCATCCATAATAATTGTGCACAACAACTTCCGGCGGCAATGTATTCGGCTTCGGTGGAGGACGAGGCCACACAATTTTGCTTCTTGGAAGACCAACTCACAAGAGACCTACCAAGGAATTGGCAAGTACCCGAAGTTGATTTTCTATCCATTTTGCAACCCGCCCAATCCGCATCCGAATAACCTACAAGATCAAAGCTTGTCCCATGGGGGTACCAAAGACCATAGTTAGGAGTATCTATCAAGTATCTTAGAATCCTTTTAACCGCGGTTTCATGACTTTCCTTAGGACTTGATTGGAATCTTGCACACATACCCACACTAAACATAATATCCGGTCTAGATGCACAAAGGTAAAGTAAAGATCCAATCATAGAACGATAAAGCTTGGGATCAACTTCCTTACCCTTCGGATCTAAGTGTAGATCCGCCTTAGAGTCCATGGGAAACTTATATGGCTTGGCGTTGTTCATATCAAATTTCTTGAGCATGTCTTGAATATACTTGGCTTGACATAAGAATGTTCCTTCACTATATTGGTGGATTTCAAAGCCAAGAAAATACTTCAATTCTCCCATCATGGACATCTCAAATTCCTTGGTCATTAGCTTAGAGAATTGATCACTAAATTCATGGTTAGTAGAACCAAAGATAATATCATCAACATATATTTGGCATACGAAAAGCTCTCCATTTATCCTTTTTGTGAAAAAGGTGGGATCGATTACCCCAATTTCAAAACCATGGTCTACTAAGAACTCCTTGAGATGATCATACCAAGCACGTGGAGCTTGCTTGAGCCCATAAAGGGCCTTATGTAGTAAGTAGACATGGTTAGGAAAGTTAGGGTCTTCAAAACCCGGAGGTTGTTTCACATACACTAATTCACTTAGTGGACCATTTAGAAAAGCACTTTTAACATCCATTTGATATAAGGTAATGTTATGAGTAGATGCATAGGCAATCAATAAACGAATAGATTCAAGTCTAGCAACGGGGGCATAGGTTTCACCGTAGTCGACTCCTTCGATTTGGGTGTAGCCTTGTGCAACCAATCTTGCTTTGTTGCGAATGACTTGACCATGTGAGTCTTGCTTGTTCTTGAATATCCACTTGGTTCCAATGACATTATGGGATGTGTCTTTGGGTCTTTCAACTAATGACCATACTTTGTTGCGCTCGAAGTTGTTCAATTCTTCATGCATGGCCGCAACCCAATCCATGTCTTCAAGAGCATCATATACCTTGAGAGGTTCTAAGCTAGACAAACAAGAGACATGACCACAAAAGTTAGTTAATTGATTACGTGTGGACACACCCTTACGAATACTCCCAAGGATATTTTCTTTGTAGTGTTGGAGATGATCCAATGTTGATGCACGCCGAATGACTCGGCGTTCTATGGCTTGACCAATTGTTTCACCAACACGAACATCTTCATCATTTCCTTCATCTTGTTCATGGTCAACCCGAAGTGGAGTTCTTGGAGATGGGGGTTCATCATGTTCTTGTTTCCACTAGAGTTGGGTGGGTCTTGACCATTATCTTGCTCATGTGGATGACTATCATGGTCTTGTTCTTGTATAGCTTGTTGATCAATGGTTGAGGTGGATGGTTCAACTTGAGTAGAACTTGTTCCTTCTTCTTGAGTGTCCATAATAGGTTCTTCAATAGGAATAAGTTCCCCTATGCCCATAGTTCTTATGGCTTGAGGTGGAGGTACATCACCTACATTATCATGATCAATATGCTCCACTTGGGAGCCATTATCCTCGACAAACTCCACATTCATAGATTCTTCAACACATCCGGTGGATATGTTGTAGACCCTATAAGTGTGGGAGTTTGCGGCATATCCAACAAAAATACCATCAAAAGTTCTAGATTCAAATTTAGCAATTGGGCAACCTTTAATGTAAACATGGCATTTGCATCCAAATACGCGAAAGTAAGAGACATTTGGCTTTTTACCGATAAGGAGTTCATATGGTGTCTTTTTCATGAGAGGACGAAAGAAGAGCCGGTTGGAGTAGTGGCAAGCGGTATTGATGGCTTCGGCCCAAAAGTTATATGGGGAACGAAATTCGGCCAACATAGTTCTTGCCATATCAATAAGAGTGCGGTTCTTCCTTTCGGCGACACCATTTTGTTGAGGAGTATAAGCAGCGGAATATTGGTGTTGAATGCCCTCCCCACTTAGGAAATCATCCATAGTGTAATTCTTGAACTCCGTACCATTGTCACTTCTTATTGCCAAAATCTTGGAGTCATATTGGCGTTGAACTAAGGTTGCAAAGTCAATGAATATCTTTTGAGTTTCACTCTTCCTCTTGAGGTAGAAAGTCCAACAATATCTTGTATAATCATCCACAATCACCAAACAATATTTCTTGCCACCAAGACTATCATATGTGGGAGGCCCAAAGAGATCCATATGAAGGAGCTCCAAAGGCCTCTCGGTGGAGATAATGCTCTTCTTGGGATGATTCTTTTCATGCATCTTTCCGGCTATGCAAGCACTACAAGGACGATCTTTGGAAAAATTAACATCGGTTAGTCCTACCACGTGTCCACCCTTCACAAGAGTTTGCAAATTTCTCATACCGACATGGCCTAGCCGGCGATGCCAAAGCCAACCCTTGTCGGATTTAGCCATTAGACACGTGGCGATTTGAGTGGTCTCTTTCGAGAAATCGACCACATACAAACCGTTTACACGAAATCCAACAAAGGCTACTTTAAGAGTTTGAGTGAAAAGGATGGTCACGTGGTGTTTATTAAAGATAACGGTGTAACCGACATTGCATAATTGACCAACGGAAAGTAAATTATATGAGAGAGATTCAACAAGTAGGACCTTCTCAATGGATAACTCCGGAGTGATCACTACATTGCCATATCCCAATACCTTAAGTCTTGCATTATTCCCGACGGTGACATGAGAAAATGTGAGTAATTGATTCAATAGGCCCTTTACTACTTCTTTGCTTCCGGTCATGTGAGAAGAGCACCCACTATCAATGAGCCATGAAGATCCACCGGAAGAAAAGTCCTACAAAGAATCAAGTCTTTGTTTTAGGTACCCATTGTGAAATGGGTCCTCTTTTGTTAGTCACAAGGGTCTTTGGAACCCAAATAGCATAGTGATAATCATCTCCATATGAAGTGCCAACATATTTAGCAAAAACACAACCATCTATAGATTTCATAAGAACATATGAAGGGTTGTATTTTCCCGCAAAGTCATTGTGAGTGGCATTGCCCCTTGTGGCATCACCACTCGCAATGGTAGTCTCTTTTGCTTGTGCGGGCTTGGCCTTCTTCTTGTTCGTGTTCTTCTTCTTCTTCTTGGCAACATAACCAAGACCCTCTTTCCCTATGTGAGGCTTTTGCGCTTGCAAGAGCTCATAAAGAGGTTTCTCACCTTGAGGGCTAGAGGCCTTGGCAAGTTCATTCTTCAACCTAGCATTTTCCTCAATGATATTTGCATGATCACAAGAGCAAGTAGAGGAGCTAGGTTCATCAATTTTAGTAGATTGTATTTGAAGTTGTTCAAAAGACTTGGTGAGAATAGAGTGTTCACTCTCCAAGGCCTTGTGAGCCTTGGTGAGCGACCCTAACTCATCGGCTAGTCTATTATGACCAACACCAAATACGACCTTTTGTTTCTCTAAAACATTGTATTTAGCAATAGCATGGTCACGTTCTTTAATGATCTTAGAAAGAGTTTCATTTTGAGATTCATCAAGATTCTCAAGCTTCTCCTCAAGAGAAACTCGAAGTTCATGCTCTTCCTCAATCGCCTCGGTAAGGGAAGCGATCTCATTAGCATATTCTCTTTCTAGTCTCCCCTTTTCTTTAAGGAGATCTTGTGCGATGCCATATTGACTCATAAGAATCTCAAGCCGAATCTTGCTTTCACCTTGCAAGTTAGTCATCAAGAAATCCAAAGCAACATTTTCTTCCTTAACTCTAAGACTCATAAATTCATGCATTTCATTCATAGTCTTAGGAGGAAGGGAAGGTGATACCTCGGAGAGCTTGGCCATGAGACACATAGCGGATTTGGTGGTGACATTATCATTGGGGGATTCAAAGAGAGAAGGTGTTGTCGATGAAGCAATGGCTAAAGCGGCCACTTCACTTGTGGTTGTTTCTTCTTCATCACTCTCATCCCCGGACATATATTCCTCTCTCACCACCAACACCTTGGAAGGTAGCTTCTTGTTGGGATTGAACTTCTTGAAGTAAGGCTTCGTGGGAGAAGAACTTGACGCTTCCTTGCGAATGAGTCTTCCTCCATGTTCTTCACGGTTCTTGTAAGGGCATTGGGCAACATAGTGGAATTGATCTTGACAATTGAAGCAAGTCTTCATTTTTGGGTTGCCTTCCTTGTAGCCTCTTGCTTTATGCTTTTTATCCACATAAGCTTTAGCTTTAGATGGATTTTTCCAAAAGTCCTTCGCCATGAGAGCCACATAATCTCTATGAGCACCCTTGAGTTCCTCGGGTGCCAAGTAACTTCCCTCTTCATGATCTTGGTCTTCATCTAGTTCCACAACCTTGGCCTTCAAAGCAAGTGAGGAACTTTGGGCCATTCCAAGAGCTCGGGCACGAGAGTCTCTAGCAATTTGAGCTCGGACCTTGTAAGATTGCATCTCTTGCATGACTTCATTTGAGGTCAAGAGGTCATAGTTGTGCTTCCCTTGGAGACTATTCAAGTCGTTCTCTTCAAACGGCATGAGGGCATTCACATACTTCCTCTTGATGTAAGTATCATCCACATGTTTAGCACCAAGGTCTCTAAATGCGGTAGCAAGAGCCTTGAGCCTTTGATACATCTCCTCATGAGTTTCATCATCTTTCTTGTAGAAGCCTTCAATTTGATTGCTCATGGCTTCATATCTATTTCTTCTCATGCTCTCATTTCCAACAAACACCTCCGTGAGATTGTTCCATGCTTCCTTGGCAGTGGTGCAATCTTCAATGTGATGGATGTTCTTTTCACCCACGGCAACACGGATCACATCAAGAGCGGTGGAATTTAGTTGAGCTTCAACTTCTTCTTTCCTTGTCAAGTCATTTTCATCCACCGGCTTGAATCCATCAACAATGATCTTCCAAAGACCTATGCAACCACTTTTCAAGTGAGATTTCATAGACGATTGCCAACGGGTAAAGGAAGATGCATTAAGACTAGGTGGAGCTCCTCTTAAGTGAATAGGAGGATGAGGCACGGGTAGGTCGGGAGAGTATGCAAAAGGAACTCTAGCATGCTCTCCCTTCCCATTAGGTGTTTTAGGTGGGATTCATTTTTATTTGAGTTCACCCCCGCTTTCTCTTCGACACTTACATCCGAGGGCTTCTCCTTAGGAGGAGCCTCCGGAGTTAGGGAGGAGTCGATACCCTTTGCCACCATGAGTTGCTCTAACATTTTGTGCAACTCTCCCATTTGAGTATCCATAGAGGACTTGAAGGAAGTGAAGTCCTCCACGGAAACAGAAGTGGGAACGATGGTGTCATCGGGTATCTCATTCCCATGTTCGTCGAGGGCCATATTTCTCTTAGGCGGTTAAGCCCGAATAAAGAGCCGAGGCTCTGATACCAATTGAAAGGATCGTATGGCCACCTAGAGGGGGGGGGGTGAATAGGTGCTACTCCAATTTTTAATTCTTTTTCGATTAAGGCTTGACTAAAAGGTAAATTCTCTAGATATGCAACTATGGTGAATTTACCTATATGACAAGTTAAGTCTAAACAAGATAAGATACAAGTAGTAAATAACTAGAAAGGATTAACCGATAGGAAAGCACGCGGAGACAAGAATGTATTCCCGAGTTCCTCCTTTTTAGGGGAGTACGTCTCGTTGGAGGGGTGTGAGCTTCAAACTCAAGATGCCACAAAAGGCTTCACCCTATTCTCCGATGAACCTCGCACAAAAGCTCGGTCCACCTTTCTTTATCGGAATCCTCCAAAGCGGAATCCGGAGCACAAAAGCTCGTTACAACAACTTGAGGCTCAACCCACAAAAGGATTGGGGGCTCTCAATCACCAACAACACCTGCTACACAAAAGTAACAAGCAAGTGAGAACAACAAGATGCCTAGGTTTTCCTAGTGGAAACCCTAGGCTCGAATCCCTCAAGTGAATGAGGGGGAAATGAAGAACGCTTGGTGAAGTTGTGGATCCGGGCCTTCTCCTTCAATCCTCCAAATATGAGTGAGTTTGGGTGGAGGGATTGAAAGATCTAATGATTCTTGAGCTTGCAACAATGGTGTTCTTTAGATCTAGAAGCCTCTCGTTGAAGGTAGGAGAAGGCCTATAAATACTCTCCTCAGAAATCTGGCCGTTGCAGTTGAAAAATGGCCGCAGCGGTAGTACCGGGCCTCAGCCGGTACTACCGACCGGCGCAGGGTCAAAGTCATCTTCGATGGTCAACTGTCCCTCGCACACCGCCCGCAGCGGTAGTGCCGTCCTTCTCAACGCGGTAGTACCGCACACCCGGTAGTACCGGACAACTACCGGGCCAGTACCGCAAATAACAAGAGCGTATCCAGTACCGAAAATAGATGTTCAGCGGTAGTACCGGGCCTCAGCCGGTACTACCGGCTGGAACAAGAAAATGCTCCTTTTCTTCCTTGATAAAAACCTGGGCATATACAAAATGTATAAACAAGTTCCTGCAACTATTTAACACCCAGATTAGTCATCTAATTGTGTTGTCGACAAACATCAAAACTTAGAGAAATGAAATGCTCTTTCAGGGGCCCGCCACCACCGCCGGGTTTGAGGGAGAGAGGAGGGCGCGGCCAGAGGGAGAGAGGAGCGCGAGGAGACGTCGGGGATGCACTCACCCAGGGCGGCGCCGCCGGCGGGCTCGACGGAGAGGAGGGCGACAGACGGAGAGGAGGCAGGGGACGCACGCGAGCCACCGCCGCCGGGTTTGAGGGAGAGAGGAGGGTGCGGCCAGAGGAGAGAGGAGCGCGAGGAGAGGTCGGGGATGGACTCACCAAGGGCGGCGCCGCCGGCGGGCTCGACGGAGAGGAGGGCGACAGACGGAGAGGAGGGCGAGCGAAGCGAGAGGAGAGAGCGAGCTGCGATTCCGTGCCTTTCTGAGGGTGAGAGGTCGGAAAGTTTTGAGCGAGCGATAGGCACGGGGTGGATGGGCTGGGAATTGCTCGCTGTTTCCACGCCACAATTCCGTGACCACTCCAAACAGCGGAAATGGCCCAGCAATTCCACAATTCCAATTCCAGCCCAACTTTCTCACATCCAAACACAGTGTAAGGGTTTTGAAGAGCAAATATTCAGAGCTCTCGGAGAAGGGCGACTCCCACCTGGATCAGTATTTTCCGACATCCCATATTTCCTGTAAGGTTTAAACTTCCATTAAAAAATCAACGTCTTGCAAGGAAAAACAACTTAAGACAAAACTCAAGAATTCTTACCTGCAACCATGATAAACATTCTTTGCGACTAAGGCTTAAGGGGACTCGTGATGTGAGAATAGATATTGACTACAAGGGGTACAACACCATCCAGCATGGTAATTAAAAAATCAAGTTGCCTAAACCAAAGCCATGCATATCACAAATGAAAGATGACCATCAGAAAAACAAGATAAAAATGGAATGCTGAAAATGCGACACGAGAAGAAAGATACCCATCATGAAGAAAAGGCAAGAAGGATTGGTCCACCATAGACTATAGATGGTTTCCTCATGACCATGGACCCTGTAGACCAACAATAATGACTTCGGAAAGGGACAGAGCTCCCCTTAGGTCAAGGTAGGGTAGCCGCCCTACCTTGATTTTTGGCAAAACATTACATATATGTAGGCATTTTCATATGTGTATACTTGTATTGCTATTTTTGCTTGTTTCTGAGTCTGCCTCAGCCCAGCTGGGCCTTAGTGGGCTAAGCGCCTCCTGGCCTCATGCGCGGCCGGACAAAGAGGATTGGTCTATTCGTTCGACCGGGCACGCGCACGGCCGCATCCGGTCTCCCAGCCCCAGCTGCCCTGCTCGCCTCTCCCTACCCAAGCTCACCTCATCACCGTACCGCGCCAGCAAGGGCGGCAGGGCGCCCTGCACCAGGCTACCAGCAAGCTATGGTTTTCGGGCCAGCGGTTGGCCGGCTACCGGCCTTCCCGACGGCGGTTTCATGGTGGAAATGGTCAGATGGGAAGGAAGGGCAAAAGACCTACTTTTTTTTGACGTGAAGGGCAAAAGACCTACTGCTGCAAAGGGGGAGGTATAATTTCTTAGATTTGTGGTGTATTGGTTGAAGTTTTGAAATTTTGCATTGTGAGCTAGGGAAATGGGCAAACACCTTGTGTTTTTATTGCAGATTTGAAGAGATTTTCCTCATAGGACGCCATGTCCATAATATGGTGACTTTTAGCGTTGTGCTCATCATAAAACTACTTCGTATGACAAATGACGTATCTCCTCTATTGCAAAAGAAGGATCAAAGTATTTATGTGTCTAGAAAATTTTAACTTGTTGCATCATTTTTATCTTCACTTTGGAGTTCGTTCGACCTCATTTTTTTCCCGTCCTCCGCCCCTTATCTCACTCTCTCAATGGTAACCTTGTTTTTTTTTTGTCAAGGATTCCTATCCTATGAAATCCCTCCTATGGTTATGTAATTCAAATTTAGAGGATATCAGGGACCGATAAGGCTGTGAGGAAATATATATGTTCTGAAGGACCTTTGAAAGAACTACTTTTGAGGTGGTATCGCCTTTTGGCCCTAGCCACTAGTCAAAAATCTTCTCTGGCGAACTCTTCCAGCATAGGAGTAAGCCACAAAGTGGCCGAACCTAATAAAAATACCGCTTATGTCAAATTCACATGTATACAAATACCTTCCACCTAAGGACATCATATGCACCCTCTAATTATATTCTGTCACGACTATTGAAGAAGAGACACACCTATTCGACCGTTCTATACAAAAACAATAAGTATAAACGAACTTGTTTCAATACCAAGTTCACAACATGCACACATTGTTCACTTGCCTATTGTACCCATTTTAACTTGCAAGGTGCATTGATCACCAAAAAAGAAAAAGAAAATGTTTCATGCCAATAGTTCAATATATACTTTAGAAGTTCCATTGAGTATGGTTTCCTAGCCATGTACTAGAAAACTTAGTAAAATACTTTTAGGTGGTACGCTTTAGATATCTTCACCACAAAAGGTATACACTATATAGTTAATGCAATTGTTAACAATTAATCCAGTAAGGATCTTTTGTTACAAAGTACACTTCGAATTTAGCAAAAACTATTTATTTGAAGATACACATTACAACTATAATACATAACACGATCGCTATATTTTAGCAACTATGACAAATAAATAATAATAACCATGCTTGTTAATAGTATAGCATGTAAAACATTATTTAAAGTATAAAAGTTTAGTATAATTTGTAGTTATTTATTTAGTTCATCGTAACGACCGACGCCAACGCGGAAGGGAATTATGAAAGATGATATTAATCTAGACGCTGAGGTTAACGGGAAAAGCTAGGTTATATGATTCGTGTCTAGTTTTTTAAGACCACTTTTTTTTTTTTTTGCTAGGGAAGACCACTTTAATTTGACTAAAGTAAAGACAAAAATGGTCCTGATTTTTTCGTACTGTGATGAATTTTATTAATTTCGTTTACACCCCGTGTGTGTCAACTCGCGAGAGTCCTGTGCCTACTGTATGATATAGAGGATTGATGAGGTGAGATGTGGTGTGGATTAGTCACTTGGCAAGCACGGGTAGTTATTATTACTGGTCGCCCATAAAAACAATTGATATTTTTAGCTAATAATAGGAATGACCTGATGAAAAATATGAAGTGTACTTATAAGTAATACGCCCTCTTTGACATAATCTTGAGCGTATCAGTTTTGTCACACATACCAAGTGAAGGTTTGGAGGTGATTTTGGATAATTTTGCCCCTTGTTTGCTTCAGGTGGAGTCTTTAATTTGTATGGGGTGGGAATATCTGGGCCGGTCCATTTATTCATCCATTGGGCCGGTCCGCATGATTAGTTTAATCTATGTTATTGTTGTTATGATTTATATAATGTTTATTTGGATTAAATTTTATACTATTTTACTCATATATCCAACATTTGTCACATGCCAGATGTCCAGAAAGAAGTTAGGGATGGTCATGCCACATGTATTTACGTTTAATTAGCTACGTTCTACTATTTCTTAAAGAAAAATCTGTTTTTTCTTTGACATTTCTCTAGCTAGCTTGCATTTTGGCGTGCACTTCAAGATGAGAAAGGAAAAAGGAAAAATAAAACGAGCTAGAGGGTCGTGCTAGTGCTAGGGGCGTCTGCTATTTTCCCTCCCACGATAGCTAGCTAGCTAGCCAGTATCTCCCGGCCGGCGGCCATGGGGATCTACTGGTTTGCCCTCGGGTGGTTCGCCGACGACGAGAGGAACAGGGAGGTGGTGTGCGTCCTGCACGACGTGTGCACAGGCGGCTGCTACGGCAAGTTCTGGACCGCGATGAGAAAGTGCGGCCACGCCGACCCCCATGCCGACGTCGACGCCGAGGCGTGCGTCAAGGCGACGGCGGCTCTGCGCGAGTGCTTCGCCGGCAACCCCGAGTGGTTCAACAACGAGCGGTATCTGCGCCGCCTGGACGAGGGCCTGGACCAGGACCAGGACACGAAGCCAACGCCGGAGGAGATTGAAGCGGAGAATCGTGGACGTGCGGGGGTGTATAGGTGGTGGAGCGGCATGAGGAGGAGCTAGGCCCAGTTCCTCGGCTGATAAACTACTACTGTATATCGTTCATTTTGTTGTGGCTGCCGTTGTAAAGGCTGTCGTTTTTTTTCTGAGAGATGTAAAGGCTGTCATTCGTGTGTGTTGACTTTTGCTTTCAATATAAAGAAGGGCGATTTTGTATTTATGTTCGACATACTTCATCGTTGCACCTATCTTATGAATGGATTTGGCCAGTTCTTGGAACCTTGTGAAAATATAGGTACACAGCATATTTAGTTCACTTGAGTATTTTAGTTTGTTGAATGCATTTTATTTGTTCCACATTTTATTATGTCTTGTTTATCTTTTTCTTGAAACAAAGGAAAAATGTTTGCCTTTTATATTGATATAGAAGGAACAAACATCGGACACCTAACCAAAATAAAAAAAAGATACAAGATCGACCGGAGTAAAACTCAGCCGGTCAAAACTTCGAAAAACTCGGTCGTCGTCATGGTCCATATCACACTAGACAAGGCAGAATAACTAGACGTAGGCCTCCTACTAAGGCATTATTTCCACACCCCGGGACCAGCCATTCCCAAGAGGGCGTCGTCAACGGCGGCAAGGATCGGCATGTTGAGCTTAAAAAGATGAGAGAGCGTGTGGAGGTTATGCCGAACAGGTATACCTGCCACGGTGGATAAAACCTGGCCCACCAAGGAGGCCCATCAGATAAAGCCGGAGGGCTTAATGGAAAAGGCCTCATGGGCTTAGGCGCAAGGATAAGCTCTGGGCTGGCTTAGTGAAGTCCAAGACGAAGGCCTGGCTGCGTTCGCCTTAGGGAGCAAGTTAGGGTTTCTTACCGTGTTAGTCTAGGACTCATGATCTAGGTCGGTTAAGGCTTTCCTTGTAGGGGAAGGCTTGGCGCCTTTATAAGCCAGCCTTCCAGCAGCCTTAGGGCACGCATACAACCTCATTGTAACCTGTACACATATTTGCCTTGAGTGAATTATAGCAGCACGTAGGATCTCGCCACCGTCGTGAGATCCGAAGCTGGGTAAAATCGTGTGTGCAATCCCGTCACTGGAACCCTCCACGTTCTTCCCCACCTCCTCTACGGTACGTATGAATACTTCTAGTAGTTCCGCGTTACCAATACCTCGACAGTTGGCGCCCACCGTGGGGCCCAAGGCGTCGGGAGTTTTGTTTCAGGCGGGAGCATTGGGCGAGATCGGCAAGACTATGGCGGTTGGTCGCGCCCGCATCATCAACAACTTTGGGTGCATCGAAGACGACGGGTCCTACGTCTCAGCAAACGACGCACTGGTGTCAAGCTTCGTCGTCCCCTTCGGCACCATCAACATCTTCATGGGTTTTACGGCTGAGGCGTATGGATTCCCCAGGGGATCCGCCGCCTTTTGGCCCACCCACCACCCCATCGATTATGCAATCGAGCAACAACACAGATCGGATCAGGCCTTTGTCTATCGCGATCTGAGTGACTCTGATACCCAAAGCGATTCTGACTCCAGCTCTTATGAGCTTATGGAGCCCGCCTCTCGTTTTGTTGGTGTCATTGACGCATCTGGCCCTAAGCCGGCCGAATCTGACCCTGAGTCAATATTACCTGCCTTACAGACAGGAGCAGACTCAGAAGCCGGATCTGATGGCACCGCTCCAATGGCGGAAGATTCAGATCTCGATGAGCATAAGGAGGAAGACTTCGCAGCACAGGTTGCCGCGCGAGGCTATGGCTCATCCGATCCAAACGAAGTCTTAATGACTTTCCCGGCACAGATAGCTATGGAGGATGGTGCGGCCGCGGCTAAGCCAGACGAGGCTGAAGTTTCCTCTAGCATCAAACACATTGGTGACAAGGCGGAAAAGCCAGAGGATGTGCTGGACCCTAAAAGGCCTCCCCCGGCTGCGCCTATTGAAGAAGACCTGGAGCGGTCAAAGGAGGAACACATGCGCGCATTGGAGCTTCTCAAAACACCTTTGGGACCAAATCCAACCGCGGTTGAACTTGAGGAAAGACGGAAAGCGCTCCTGGCTGAGACTGAAGTCAACATCAAGTATAAGTTGTCCCTCCTGAACAAGGAAAAAGAGTTAATCCTAGTTGGAAAGGCTCTAGAAGAGGAAGAGTACCAGCGTGAGCGCATGTTGAGAAATTCCGCAAAATACGAAGTATACGTGACCCTCTTCTGCATCGGGATCTGCAGGGAAACTTCGAGAAACTTCTGCCCAAAAGCCTTTAAAGCCTTGGCAGAAATACTCTTTCAGAGTTAACCCTGATGGAGTCATATTCTTCTCCACCCCGGCCAAAAACCTAGAGGCGGCCAGGGAAATCATGGGAGACGAAGCAGTTCCAATTGAAGAGCGCCACCATTATTCTAAAATGCTCATCGAAAAGGCGGTAGAGCAGCAGGCTAAGGCGGACTCAAACTCAAAACTGGCGGACGACACGCGTCTTTGCAAGACAGCCGTTGCCGGCGGTGGGGATCCAGAGGAACCAGCTGGTTCCAGTAGCCATGGCAATAAGGGTAAGGAACCTAGGAAGGACAAAGTTCCTGACAAACACAGGGATGAGTCAAAGACTGGGTCCAACGCCATAGCGACAAAGGCAAGGACGACCACCGGCAAAAGGATAACACACGCCATAAGAAGAATGATCCGCCTCGCCGTGAAAGAGATCAAGACAAGGACGCACGGCGTGGGAGTGACCGGCTTAACATGCCACCTCCGCCCGCAGCACGGGCAAGAGACGAAGGAAACAGGGGCAACAGAGATCCGCCTCAAAGGCGATCTCGCTCCCGCTCCCCTCATCGCCAAAGCCGTCAGGAGGAGCCAAGGCGTAGCCAATCCAACAAAGGGCCAGCCAGGGAAAACACTCATATCTCAGACGCCCGCATCCGTCTCGATGAGATTAAAGCGGCCAAAGAGGAGTCTTACCTGGGCCCTGTGTGCTTTGGACCGGCGATTCGCAAGGTGCAACTCCCATCCTCGCTAGGCAATGTCAAGAAAATTGTGGACAAGTACAATGGCATTGACAAACCGGACATATGGCTGCCTGATTACATCCACGCCGTTGGTATTAATGACGGTGATTACAATGCAGCTGTACGTTTTCTTCCACTCATGTTGGAGGGAACGGCCCGGTTGTGGATCGACACTTTGCCAGAAAAGAGTATCCACAATTGGCAAGACATGCAGAAAACATTCATGCAACACTTCTCATGCACATACAAACGTCCAAAGGCTTACTCAGATCTACTAAAGTGTGCTCAAGTGGAGGGGGAGTCAAGCAGAGCTTTCATAGCTCGATGGACAGAGACAAAGAATGCATGCGAAGACGTTTCTGAGATCCAGGCCATACATGCTTTTATGAACAGCCTGAAGAAAGGCAACATGATGAGATATATGTTAGCCAGCCAAAACATCAAACACCTCGGCGAGCTCTTAGACAGCGCGAACAATTACGCTGCAGCAGAAGACGACGCTCGAGCTGACGACGGCGATCTGCGCATGGACATAGCTGTTAACCCGGAAAAGCGAAACAACAATCAAAGCCGGAAAAAGAAGAAGCCAACGATGCGCCAGGACCATCAAAGGAGGTAGCCTTTGCCAATAAGAAGGGTGGCCAGAGCGGGGCTAGCAGATGGCAGAAGAAGGCGATGACAGTCAAGGGTCAAGACCCATTAAAATCACCTATGACGACATCAAAGATGAACCTTGTGCCCATCATAGCAAGCTTGGCAAATGCACCCATACCAACAGGCAGTGCCGCCTTAACGATGATATCAAGAAGGATCCGACGCTGGCTTCAAGGCAAAACAGTTCAAGCGCAAGAACCGTAAAGACAAGAAAGACAGAAGGACAACGAGGAAAGTGCTTCGGAGCCAGAAGATCAGGAGCCAAAGCACAAGAGGAGCAACAAGTTTCCAAGGGTCGAAACAAGCCTTGTTACTTTCCTTGCCACTCCTTCGGCCAAAAAGGAAAAGGCAGCCTGGAGGGAACTCAATGCCACTATGCCAGCGGTTCCCCAGTATCTCAACTGGTCCGAGCACCCATTACATGGGACCGCAACGATCATCCTGATCATATTCCACAGAACCCAGGGAATTACGCGCTCGTTGTAAACCCAATTGTGCAGCAATGCAGGCTTTCTAAGGTGCTTATGGATGGAGGGAGTAGCATCAACATCCTCTATCTTGAAACCTTAAAGCGCATGCGCCTTTCTGAGACACAGCTAAAACATAGCACAGTCAAGTTTCACGGCATAGTGCCAGGCAGGCAGGCCAGTTCTATGGGAACAATTGTCTTAGACGTTACCTTCGGTGACGAAACAAACTATAGGACTGAGGAAGTTGCCTTTGAGGTGGTGGAATTCAAAAGTGCGTATCACGCAATCTTTGGCCGCCCAGCCTTGCCAAATTCATGGCACGCCCGTGTTACATCTACAGCAAGCTCAAATACCTGGACCAAACGGCGTCATCACGGTCAATGGCGACTTCAAGAAGGCGAAGGAATGCGAGCAGGAAACGCCGTCTTAGCAGAAGCAGTCATCAGCAAGAAGAGCTGAGCAGTACAAGAAAGAAGTTAACACCAATGAAATGCCGGATGGTAAGAAGCCTCCTTGCGCCTCGGATGTCACTTTCAAGGCCAGCTCAAACTCGAAGAAGATCGCGCTGGATGAGGCCGATGCAAGCAAGACGACAACATAGGTGCGGACCTCAGTGACGCATAGGAAGGCGCGCTCGTCAAGTTCCTCCGTGAGCAACGGGATATTTTTGCATGGTCACCATCAGACATGCCAGGAGTACCCCGGGAACTTGCCGAGCACAGCCTTAATGTCGCCAAAGGTGCCAAGCCAGTAAAACAAGGTCTTCGTCGCTTGGTCCAGAGAAGAAGAAAGCAATAGGAAAAGAGGTAGCTCGGCTTAGTGCCGCTAATTTCATTAGAGAGGTTATCCACACAGATTGGCTAGCAAATCCTGTATTAGTACCTAAGAAGGACGTGAAAGACTTGCGCATGTGCATAGATTTCACCGGCTTAAACAAAGCCTGTCCTAAAGACCCCTTCGCATTGCCGCGAATTGATCAGGTCGTAGATGCTGTATCAGGTTCTGAATTACTATGCTTTTTGGACGCTTACTCTGGCTACCACCAAATTAAGATGAAGGAGTCTGACCAAATTAAGACTTCCTTCATCACACCTTTCGGAACGTTTTGCTACATAACTATGCCTTTGGGCTTAAAAACGCTGGCTCAACGTACCAACGGTGCATACAACGTTGCCTACACGATCAAATAGGCCGCAATGTTCACGCTTATGTCGATGACATTGCCGTTATGTCGCGAAAACGCGGCGATCTCATCGTTGACCTTCAAGAAACCTTTGATAACTTGAGAAAATATAACATGAAGCTAAATCCGGGAAAATGCTTTTTTGGCGTCCCAGCAGGAAAACTTTTAGGCTTCATTGTTTCAGAAAGAGGTCTTGAGGTTAACCCAGAAAAGATTCGAGCTATCATGGACATCAAAAAGCCTACTTGTCTTAAAGATGTCCAAAGGCTCGCAGGATCTGCAGCAGCTGTAAGCCGATTTATTAGTAGGCTTGGGGATAAAGCTTTACCCCTATACAGGTTGTTGAAGAAAACTAAGACGTTCGTCTGGACTGAAGAGGCAGATGCAGCCTTAGCACAGTTAAAAGACGCCTTAGTTTCAGCACCAATATTAGCGTCTCCTCTACCACAAGAGCCGATGCTACTTTACATGGCGGCTACCAACCTAGTTATTAGTGCAGTGGTTGTTGTTGAACGAAAGGAGAAGGGCAAGGAGCTACCGGAACAAAGGCCGGTATATTATATCAGCGAAGTCTTCTCCGAATCCAAACAACGATACCCTCACTATCAGAAGCTGGCTTATGGAGTTTTCTTCGCAGCCAGAAAATTACGCCATTATTTCCAAGAGCACCCAATCACGGTAGTCAGTAAGGCGCCATTGGGTGACATTATAAACAACACGATGCCACTGGACGTGTGGCTAAGTGGGGAATTGAATTGGCAGCCTTCGATATCCAGTACAAGCCACGTACAGCCATCAAATCCCAGTCCTTAGCTGATTTCATCGCAGACTGGACGGAAGCAATGGATGAACTTCCCCTCCCTGACGAAGAATATTGGGTTATGCACTTTGATGGCTCCAAAATGTTGCAGGGATCGGGAGCTGGCGTGGTACTGAAGAACCCTAAAGGAGACAAGATGTGCTATGTCTTGCAGATACACTTCAATGCCACTAATAATGTTGCAGAATACGAGGCTCTGTTGCATGGATTGCACGTCGCAAAGGATTTGGGCATTAGCCGTCTTTTGTGCTATGGCGATTCAGACCTCGTTGTTCAACAATTAGAAGGGGCATGGGACGCGAAGAGCCCTACAATGGCTGAATACCGACGCACGGTAGACGAGTTTGGTCGGTGTTTTATCGGCTTAGAAGTCAAGCATATCAAAAGGGAGGAAAATGAAGCAGCGGACGCCTTAGCCAGAATGGGCTCGAAAAGATCGAAGGTGCCCTCCGATATATTTTTGGAGCACCTGTACGTGCCGTCTATTAAAGGCGGAGATGAGGATGACCCCATGGCTTCGCAGTCTGTTTCCGTCATGCTGGTGAACCAGATTGGACACAGCCCTACATAAATTTCCTCCTTAACAAGGAAGAGCCAGAGGATGAAGTCTTAAGGCGGCAAGTTGTGCGCAGAGCTAAGGCATACACAATAATAAATGGAGAGCTATACAAGCGGAGTACCACAGGTGTATATCAACGATGCGTTTCGCCGGAAGAAGGACAGGAGATACTAGAAGAGATCCATGGTGGATGTTGCGGTCATCATGCCTCTGCCGAGCAATTGTCGCCAAAGCTTTTAGACATGGATTCTACTGGCTCACAGCAAAGCAAGATGCAGAAGAACTCGTCAAGAAATGCGTTGGATGCCAAAAGTATGCAAGACAGCCAAAGATGCCAGCCCAGGAATTGCGCACCATCCAATCACGTGGCCATTTGCGGTCTGGGGACTGGACATGGTAGGTCCATTCAGGACTGCGCGAGGCGGCGTCAAACATCTCTTAGTTGCGGTGGATAAATACACCAAGTGGGTTGAAGCTAAGCCCATAAAAAAGCTTGATGGGGCAACAGCCAAGAAGTTCGTCATTGAGGTTATAACGAGATTTGGCGTCCCCCACAGTATCATTACGGACAATGGGACAAACTTCGCCGTAGGAGAACTGGCAAAGTACTGTGGTGAAGTTGGTATTCGTTTGGACTTAGCATCTGTGGCTCATCCACAATCGAATGGCCAAGTTGAGCGAACCAACAGTATAATTCTACAGGGAATAAAGCCAAGATTAGAGTGCCTTTGCATAGAGCAGCTGGAGCATGGGTAGAAGAATTACCTGCTGTCTTATGGAGCATACGCACAACTCCAAGCAGTGCAACAGGCTACACCCCTTTCTTTCTCATATATGGCGCTGAAGCGGTACTCCCAACCGATGTCCTGCACGACACCTCGTGTAACAGCCTACGTGAAGCAGACGCAGAAGAAGCCGACAGGACGGCTTAGACCTTCTCGAAGAAGAGCGTGAGATAGCGCTTCAGCGCTCCGCCATTTATCAGCAGAACATGCGGCGTTACCACAGTCGCAAGGTAAGACGGAGATCGTTTCGAGAAGGCGATTTGGTGCTTCGCCTTGTTCAGCAAAAGGAGCACAAACTATCTCCCATATGGGAAGGACCCTTCGTTATCAGCAAAGCGCTTAAGAACGGGGCATATTATCTTGTGGACCTCCGTGATATCGAGAAGAAGAAAAAGAGGCCGCAAAAGGAAAAGGAACGAAGAAGCAGTCTCAAGGAGACGAAACGTCCTTGGAACATTGAGCAGCTACGTCCTTTTTACACTTAGCAATTCTATTGTAATCACACCATATATGATTATGAAATAAAAGTCTTTGGTTCCCTCAATTATTTTTATGCATGAGTTCTCGCCGTCTTTTATTTCCATTTGATCATATATTTCGATAAAAATATCAATGTTAACCCGAATTGGCTCGTGCTTGTGGTTACTCACATGATGCTTTTGCCTTAAGGCCTTACAAAAATTAAAATTGCATCCGTCTAAGAGTATTTATCTGATCGTATATGCTGGCTTGTCTTAGTAGATGCTTTACGCACCAAAAGCCGGCGCCGTTTCTGTGTTTAAACAGTTTGGTTACTAACCCTGTTGCCAGCGAAGTGTTCCGTGCTTTAGGTTCTGCCAGCATACGAAAAGGCTAAAGCATATAAGCCAGAAAACTTAAGACGGATAAGGAGCATAGTTTGCAAGCCTTTTAAAAATAAGTGCATGCGTTGCAAAACAAACATGTTCAACAGATAAAAGGCTCCTGCCATTACAAAACATAACTTAACAAGTCTTTTGTGCCATCTTTCATGACACGCTTAATGCAAAGTTTTTCCTGCATCTTATGCAGGGGACTGAGGAGGCGAAGCACAGGGGACTTGGATGGATCCAGCGTAGCTTCAGACTCGCCTTCTTCTTCTTCTTCATTTCCGTCTTCTGACTCATCGCCATTGCCAGTGGTGGGGGCTTCGGCTTCGTCATCAGACACGTCGTCAGGACGGGGAGGCACAGGCTTCTTGGAGAAGAAGATAGACAAGTCTACCATCTCCGCAACGCTGAGGCAAAGCCAGAGACAGAGGCATAGACCTTTTCTTTGACGAGCTCGTTGCCGTCTCTGTCCTTGGCTGGGAAACACTTGATAACGCGCCACATGTTGACTCGGGGTAGTGGCCGCGAACAAGTCCTAGAGCAAGTTTTGCTCCGCTCTAGCTGCTGAGCGAAGACGCTCCACCACCTCTGGGACGCAGTTCTGAAGAAGTGGCAGCAAGTTGCTGGTGTTTGTCACTTGGGGCAGCTGTTTTGGGAAGATGTTGGCAACAACGTCTCTTCCCGCAGCATACAGCCCTGACACAATCTCGCCACACTCCAAGATAAGCTCCAGGCGCGTCTCAGAGGTAAGCCTTTCCCCAAATCCAGCTGGAACTGAAAGGGAGGAATGAAAAAATTAAGGCGCATGAACTGTTTGAATAAAGGCGAAAAGTGACAGAAAGTGCGAGAAGTAAAGAAGAAAGACTCACTTAGCAGTTTCTCGTCAATGGCGGTGCTCTCATCAGCTTGGCGTTCAAGACGACCTTGTAAGCTCTGGATTAGGAGCCCATCCTTTTCAGCCTGTCGCTGCAGTTTCAAAAGTTCTGCCTTCAGTGCGTTCTGTCCTTCAGCGGCGCTGTCTTGGACGGCTTTAAGATTGGCCTCGGCCGTCTTTCGGTTCTCCTCCAGTTGCTTAAACAAGGCGGCATTTTCCCGCCTTACCACTTCTATATCGCCAGTCTCGCTGACGATCTGTTTTGCCTTCGCCACAACAGCTGCGCAAACACACATTGCATGTGTTGAGCATCTTATGTCTTAAAATGAACTAAAGTCACATTGCATGTGAAAGAACAACATTTACCTTTGTTCGCCTTATTTTCGGCGACGGCTTGCTTGAGCACTTGCCTTTGGTTACTCAGTGAGTACCATAGATCGCATGTAAGTTGCTCGCTGCTCTGCTAGGCAAGGGCAGTAGTAAGTAACAAAGAAGGTAAAGACAGTAAGGTATAGCTACAAGGGCTTGGGGACTGAGTCTTTATCAACATTAAAGAAAGGCCATTACGTCGGCTTAGTCAAAGCACAACGTAATGCCCGGGGACTAGTATGTACATAAAGACGGAATGTTTACCTGCATCATGGCCTTCAAGGCTTTGTAGCTCTCTTCATTGTGACGTACAGCTCGTCACAATTGTCTTCCAGATTCAATATGGTCAATGTTTGACCAACTGGCCTTAGCTTCGGAGGCGGCTCGTTGCGCTCCTTCTCATCGGCAAGCATGGCGGCGATGTTGGGTAAGATGTACCCCTCGTCGTCAAAGAGCTCTTGCTTCACCATGTTGCGGATAGCTCACGAGTAATGGGCTCGTTCGGCTCCTCTGACTGAAGTCGCCGCCTTCCCAGCAGCGGCAGCCCTGGCCAACTTTTCAGTTTCCGTCTTATCAGGTAAGACGGCTGAGTCCAGATCTATATGATGATCTTCAGATGGGCCTGGGGCTGTCTCTTGTTGAACGGAGGGAGTGGGGGGAGCGATGGCTGGAGAGGCTCAGTCTTCTTTGCCTGGAAGAAATTACTTTCTTCCTCTTAAGAGGTGCAGTTGGTTTGATCCTGCAAATCACATACAAAATAAGATAACATTCATAGACATTGTTCGCCTTACTAAAGAAATTGAGGTTCGGCTTACTTCTGTACTGGAGCATTAAAGGCCGCATCTTCATCGTCCTCAATGTCGAGCACTTCGGCGTTAGCAGGGATGGCTTTCTCACGCTTCCGCCTTTCTGCTGCTGAAGTTGCTGCAGTGGCTCCTGAAGCCTTTCGTTTCCGAGTCTTTGGGGCTCGGGTGCCGCTTCAGGCACGTAAAACAAAGGAGCCAGCAGATTATCCGGCAAAAGGGCGAGCTGAAATCAAAAGTGTGTTAGTAAGGCAAACATTGTGGAAGTATAAAAACAGTAGTGGTAAATGCCTTACCTTTGGGGCTGGGTTGGCGGCTGTGTACATAGGACGCTGCTCTGTCAGCTGGATCCTTTCCTTGGCAATCCTCTTAAAGCGATACACAAGGGCGTCTTGCGTAAGGTCACTCTCACTAACACGGAGGGGATCTTTCTTCTGGTCCGTGTAGTGGCACATGAGGCCTTTGCGATCTTTCAAAGGCTGGATTCGCCTTGACAACCAACATAGGATGGTGTCTGCGCCCGTGAGTTTGGGCACAGCGTCTTTGTTAGTACTCAATCCGCCTTTGCATGCGACGGAGGTTGTCAGGAAGGACCTTCAGTGGTTTCTCGCCCCAAGAAGGCGGGCTCCGCAGGCAAAGGAGAAAAGCGAGGAAGTCCTATGTCTTTGCCTACTGGCGCCATGTCTTTGCAGTAGAAGAAGGAGCTATTCCAGCCTTTAATGGAATCTATTTTTGGCGCCTTAGGATACCAGTCTCTGCCTCTACGAAGGTTGATGCTAACTGTTCCTAAGGAAAGCAGTTCTTCCTTCTCTGTTTGGCGCTTGCAGGTAAAGCAGTACTTGAAGAATTCTAAGCTGGGCTCTATGCCTAGGTATCCTTCGAATAAAGCCATAAAGCCAGCTATGTACAAGATACTATTGGGGCCTACGCTATGAGGCTGAAGGCCATAGTAGTCTAAGACTGATTGGAAAAAAGGATGCGGAGGCAAAGACAAACCGCGAGGAGATGTGAGACGAGGAGCACTCGCTCATCGCCGGCGGGATCTGGAGCAGGGTGGCCGTACGCTGACCGCCAGTGGCAGTTCTCCTTTGGTGGGAGGATGCCCTCCTTTTCCAGCTGCGTGAGGTCCGCGTCGGTGATGGTGGAAGCTGCCCAGTTGCGGGATGATGCTTCCTCTCCCTCCTCCTCTGCCTCCGCCGCATCGCCCTCATCGGAGGGCTGGGCATTCTTCTCTGATTCGATGGAGGTGGCCGCAGAACTTGTCGCCGCCGCCGCGCGAGATGCAGATGCATCCGCGGTGCTCGATCCCCTCATGGCCAGATCTTGTCCCTCCCCGCCGCCGACGCCGTTGCCGTTGTAGCTCCCGTGGTTGCATCGGAGCTCTCCATGGGTGGGTGTGCAGGTGGTGGTGGTGGAGCTCGCCGGAGTTCGGAGGGATGGGTGCGAGGAGGACGATGAACAGGAAATGAGCCCGATGGAGAAAATCAGTTCCCCTTTTATGGGGGCTGCGCGCCGCGATTAGTGCGGTGAGATAACGCTCGCGCGATTTTCGCCACGCGTCCCGCAACGGTCAGTTAGTGGGCATCTTCTCCCGCACGCCTCGGAGATCGTGTGCGGAAAAATAGCAGTAATGGCGGCACAACGTCTCTCTGCCTGTCCAGACTGTCGTGGACTGGCTTTGACTGCGGTGACGTCATGACAAGACTCGACGCTGACAGAATCTTTCTGCCAGATTGTTCAAAGTGCAGGAGAGTTCGGCTTAATCCTTAAGGCAGACTGAATGTCTTTTTGGAATGCTCCAAGCTCTTCTGTCCGCCTTGCGCAAAGGCGAAAGCCCGTGTTTCACAAAGGCGGCAAACGAAGAACTTAAACCTTTCCGGGGACTACTGTGGAGGTTATGCCGAACAGGTATACCTGCCACGGTGGATAAAACCTGGCCCACCAAGGAGGCCCATCAGATAAAGCCGGAGGGCTTAATGGAGAAGGCCTCATGGGCTTAGGCGCAAGGATAAGCTCTGGGCTGGCTTAGTGAAGTCCAAGACGAAGGCCTGGCTGCGTTCGCCTTAGGGAGCAAGTTAGGGTTTCTTACCGTGTTAGTCTAGGACTCATGATCTAGGTCGGTTAAGGCTTTCCTTGTAGGGGAAGGCTTGGCGCCTTTATAAGCCAGCCTTCCAGCAGCCTTAGGGCATACGCATACAACCTCATTGTAACCTGTACACATATTTGCCTTGAGTGAATTATAGCAGCACGTAGGATCTCGCCACCGTCGTGAGATCCGAAGCTGGGTAAAATCGTGTGTGCAATCCCGTCACTGGAACCCTCCACGTTCTTCCCCACCTCCTCTACGGTACGTATGAATACTTCTGGTAGTTCCGCGTTACCAATACCTCGACAGAGCGCCTGTAGAGATGAGTCAGGCAACTGCGTCCGGAAGCCACCCACAAATTGCTTACGAGCCTGCTCAAATGGGACATCTCTGCAATTTGGTTTCCCATCTTTTTGTTCAGCACGTGGATAGCTTTATCCATGACCGGCATCTTCGGTTTGGCTCCCAGCCGAGCACTATGGCGAGTTTCTGGCGTCAACAACCAAACACGCGCCAAAGCCAGTGTCCGAGGCGCAGGACAAGGAAGTGATGCAATTCGCAGCCTAGAAAAAAATCCCTACGAGATGATCTAATCTAGGAGAATGCTTGTAACGAGAGAGAGAGAGAGTAGTTCTTCATACCCTTGAATAACACGAGCGGAAATGTTTCTACAAACATGGTTGGCGTAGTCGTCGCCAATTCCCACAGCTAGGCGATACCTCCCACTCCCAGCCACGAGAATATCTCCTTGTTATTGGGAAGCAGAGAGGCGACGGGTGGTTATTGATGGAAAACCACCTGTGTTCTCCCATATTTTTGGAATCTTATAGCAAAAACATTGGGGGGGGGGGGGGGGGGGGGGGGGGTTAATGACATGGGGCACGTTGCCACGTCGACATATTATCTTCTTTTCCCTTTTAAAATGATACATATTAAATCGAATTGCGAACCAGAAAACTCAAAAAGAAACATGCAATGATAATGTTACCGCTAATATAAAATCTAACTTCAAAACAGATCCGGACTTGTAAGTTGAATGTCTCTCTGCCGAGTGAGTCAAAGGATTATTATATCGTTGAGGTGGATTATGTCAATTCAGGTTGTGTCACAAAACTCAATGTTGTTACTATCCACTTAGTTTAAAATTAAGTTACACATGTTTTCGTCACAATGCATGTTCTAATGTAACAATCTTTGTTTTCTTTTTTCATCACATAGATGAGTCACGATCGAGATTTTTCTGTAACAGGTATCAGGGAGTACCGGGGATCATACGAATTCGCTAGCAGCTGCATTTATGTAGCAATTGGTAGCCTTTCTTCTAACTGGATGACCCATTGCGTCATTGGCACAACTATTCAAATTAAGCTTGAAAAGTTTTTGGTGTGAAGACTCATCTTTTATAATCACTAGTTGAATGCCCGTGCGTTGCCACGGTCTCTTCCACATGTTTCACATGTAAATATAAAATACACGTAAAATATCTATGTATGTATAAAAGATAGCCATTCGCTATTTAAATTGTTCAAATTTTACTTTGCATAATTCAATATCATGTTTACATATCACAAAATAAAAAAAATCTTTATAAAATTTAAATATGGTCATATGAACATGCCTAGAAAAGGACAATTTGGGACATAGACAATCGAAATTTCAATAATCGAGTGTAAATTTCAGTTTTTCACTAAAACTGAAGAGACATGCTTTGTCAGCTTACATCAACAAATAACCACCACTTTAAGTATCCTAACTTAACATACTACTTACAGATACAAACCGTCTTTCCCTTTATCGGATTCAGGCTATTTAAATATATGATATGGATTCAACATTGCAATGGATTCAGCACAGGGGATCTTCCGCTTAGCTGCGAGGTCTCTGTTGAGTTGAGCCCGTAACGCCTGCCTCTCCTCGGGTGGTATGCTTTGCCTACGTGCTCTTCGGTGGGCGTTCGTCACTTGCCTATCCTCGGCGGCCTTATTTTTACTGGCTTCCCTTCTGCGGGCATTTATCTCTTGCCTCTCCTCGGGTGTCAGATTTTGCCTGGCGGCCCTTTGGCTTGCGTTTCTCTCTTCTTTAGTTTTACTTTGCCTAGCTGCTCTTCGGCGTGCATTCATTTCCTCTCTCTGCTCCGGTGTTAGACTATCTCGTCGTGCTTTATCACGATCCCGTCTTTGTTTATTTTTGTCTTGTGTAAGGCTTGCATTAGAAGCGATATGTTTAGCACCACTTGGTGTTCCTTGAAGTGTCCTAGGGCTTTGTGCATGTTCGCTGTGTAAGTCGTTTATTACAAGCCCTAGATATGAAGTAATATACTCAGTGCTGGGTTAGACTTTACAAGTCGCAATCTACAAATAAACATGCTTCAATTGAAAAAATGATGTGTGAAAGGGTGATACCGTATGATGTTTCCACATGATCTCCTGGTTCCAACGTTGTCAGGGTACTGCCTCTAGGAAGTACTATAGCTAATTTGATAGATGGTTCACAAGTGAAGAATCCGGAAGATTGTTCGACAAAAACTGTTAACATTATTGTAGGCTCAGTTAGAAATTGTTAACTCAGAGCTGATGTCTACACATTTGGTAAGATAACACACACCTCTCTTCCCCTTATTAGGCAGGTATTTTGTATCCTGTGACATCTTATATATGCAAATGTTGCAGGGGAAATGGTTGTTAACCTTTGAACCTTTTGCTTTGTGGTTCATAAAACAAAGAAAACAAATAAGGGCTAAAGGAAATAAATGTTCACATGGTAGGACACAAACGAAGATGGCAAACTTAAATAACTTAGTACCAGAAGGTGCAAAGATAATGATTAACAACCTTTGAACCTTCAACACCATGGTTCATGGTTCAAATAAAAGGAAATATATTTGTTGCTACCATTTTAGGCAATCATTTAGCTATCCTCTGTAACTAAATAAGAGCCCCCACTACCTAATTTTCCTGCCATCTCCTTAAGTCGCATCATCAAGTGACATCACCATCCCAGGTTGTGCCTAATAGTTGTATTGTTCCACATCCTTTGTCTCCTATTCACTTCCGTGATGACTCATGCTCCCCTGGTCCTGCCTTTTGATCCTCCTCAGTTGTTATTTTGACTCCTCTCCAATTCAGTGTAGGTTTACATGGCTTGAGCAGTTTACTTGTTATTACGATGCATGTACCTTTTATTATAAGTTCGCAACATCTGCATCACAATGTCGTTCACAAGTATAAAGTCTATCTTTGTAACGCAATATGTGAGGACATGTATGCTTTGTGCTACTTTCCTTGGTTAGTGGTGCGGCTAATCTGTAGAGTAGCATTAGTTTGTTGACAAGTGAACCTTATAACTACTTAACAAGGCTATATCATTTGGATAAGACTTAATATATTATATGTTGAATGTTGTATGCTATTTTGCCAGATGGTCGTAATAACAGGGAACCTTGATCAATCATTCAATATGCAGATTCTGTAAGTTGTTCCTCCTGAAGAGCAAGCAGTTGGTGAGAGTGTCTTATCAAGAGATATCCACCTGCCTCAGGTAAAATAATTAACAACATGTTGCTTTAGTCCAGGTTCCATTCTCTGATCGATCAGAGAAAAATCATTTGATTGACATGACAGATTACCTATGAATTGTAGTTCTTCACGATAATGCTAGTACTTTGAAGTATACGGACAATAGCTTCTAATGTATTTGTGAACTCGATTGATATTTCAGTTTTGCAGTGGAATATATGAGAAATCAATTGTATCTGCTTTCAGCTTGTCTATGCACCAATCAGTGACCTTTTCCATGGCGTTGCTCCATGAAAACAGTCAGAGTGTTCCGTTCCTCTCATTTAGTTATAGTGAAGTTCAGGATGCGACCTCCTATTCATGTTTCCTCTCGCATATACGGTTGCAAGTATGATCTTTCCTTTTTTTACTGTCACTACATGTTTGTAGGTTTGCGTTTTTACAATTATTCGCCATGTGATTATTCCTAAAGCATAAAAACAGTTTGAATGATTGTTCAATGTATACCTCGGTGATGTGTGTCGCTCTACAGACGATAGCCGGTGATTAAGGAGACTTCGGCAGCCGAGCACGCAGATGAATGTTGGAGTAGCAAGTCGGGCCGCGGCGGCTTGCTAATGGTGACGGGCGACGAGCAATCGGTCGTTGGAGAGGCAAGCCATGCTGCAATGGCTTGGTGATGGTGAAGAGCAACCGGCCGCTGCGGAGAGGCAAGTCGTGCTGCAGGGTTCGCGCTGCGGCGGCTTGATGATGGTGATGAGCAGCCGGCCGCCTGAGATGTTATGGAGTAGTAATGTTTTTGTCGATTTGACTGCGCGTTGGTATAGCTCTTAATATAGGAGATTGGGAAACAGAAACTGATTTGGCAGGTAAGATTTGATTGCATATATTTGATCGTATAGCCTGTCTTAGGAGGTAACGAGGAAAGATAATTTGCTTTTGACTGCCTGGGTCGCATGTAGACTTTCCAAATTTGATAGGTAAAGGTAATGGGCCGGCCCATGTTAGCGATGGCAGCTGCGGAACGATCGAGAAAGCCATCATTCGGCAGAAAACGAGGCAGAAAACGGACGTACGTACCATGCTTACCATCACGACCGCAGACTCCCATTTAATAGTAAAGATAATATGTATCTAATTTGTTATGGCCTATATGACCTGAAGTTATGTAGTCTGAATTTTCTAAAAAAGCAAGAAAACTATTCATCAGAGACATATATTAAAAACATGTAGCGCAATGATATAAAACAAGTATGGAACAATCAAAAACTATAGACACATTTGAGACGTATCACCAGCGGAGCCCTTATTCATGGGTTAGGGACCCAAATAGCATAACCAAATTTTTTTTGCTAATGATGAATTTTGAGCCACAGAAAGAATCAAAGCATCCATAAGTTTCTATTACAAAACAACCAAGGCTCCATCGATCCGATAAAAACTGTCTTCACAGCCTTGAATTGAAGAATCTTAGTATGAAAATACATGTTCTAATGTACCAATACTTTTTTCTTAAGTAGTGCATGTATTTGGCAGCAACACAATACCAGGGATCGTATGGATTCGCTAGCAGCTGAAGTTATGTAGCAATAGGCAGCCTTTCTTCTAACTAGAGGACCTATTGCGTCACTGGCGCAACTATCCGAATTATGTTTGAAATTATTTGGGTGTGAAAATTCATATTTTGTAATCACGCTATGTATCTAATTTGTTTTGACTTATATGGCATATTTCTAATAAGAAAGGTATTCGCTAGAGACCTGTGTGAGTCCGAAAAATAGTCATGACTGGTTTATACTAACCATTTTTACTTCTTTGTAGTCCATTATGGCAACAATGGGCTAATGGTCTGTTAGGTTATTTGTCCACTTATGAAAACATTTACATTATCATCCTAACTAATATGTTTGCTCTGTTTTATCTAACAACATGTATGGTAATTGAATGTTTTTAATATAATGAATGACCGTAAAGTTTGTTGGCTCATTTCGAAGAAAATTACGCGAAAGCTAAAATTATTATGAAGCTATGCGACTAGAAATCGATCTTTTTGATTGAAGTTATTATACTCTATAACATAGAACTTACAAGGTATAACTACACTTATGAATTAGATCTTCTCTAAATCAAATAAAATTATATAAAATGACAAAAATCACATTTACCAACAAATTAATTGGTGACACAGAGATGTGTTACACTGCGTTTCTTCATGTTTCTATCAATTAGCATATTTAAATATCTTTGGAACGCATATTTAAATATCTTTAGAACGGTTTTAGAAGGTACGACTTTAAGAAATATCTAATACTCCCTCCGAGTCAAGTGCTAGGTATAACCTCCGACTCTTTTTTCGGGTCGGAGGGAGTAGTGTCTTGGAGATTACAAATGTCTAGCTTATCTGTAACCTACAGAAAATTGTAGACTCTGTTAGGTGTCCGCAAGTGGTTGTTCTCGAATCACTTCCGTTGGGCCCAGAATTACTATAATGTACACGTACATCAATGCTAAATAATCAATAGGCTACACTAGCAGATAATACGCACATATTCAGTGAACCAACCATATATGACAAATAAATACACTAGCAGATAATACGCACATATTCAGTGAACCAATAGGCTACACTACCAAAACTCTTCTTTGATCATTTCGGTTCCAAATAATTTCTCGACTGCCAAGTGCCAAGTATTTGTATCATAGGTTTCTGTCTTTTTCATCGAAAACAAGCTTCAATCTCCTAGAGAGTACTTCTTGCCGGTAAACCCGCCGGCCTGATTAGCTTTCTCGCCGGCGTCCGCCTTCGGCCCTGCCTTGACGGCGGATGCCATCGACGTTCCGGCACCGAACCGAAGCACATTCTTAGTATTATTTGCCTTCGCCAATGGACCAGTCACTGGCACCGTCGGAGCGGGCTCCACGGGCTTACCGTCCATCCGCACTCCAACGTGGGAGAACCGCCCCTCGCCTTGGCCAGAGACGACCTTCGACGGCGCCGGCCACTCCACGGGCTTGCCGTCCATCCGCACCCCGACGACATCAGAGACGTCACCTTGGCCGCCGGTGACGACCTTCACCGACGCCGCCGATGGCACGGACACACGTGTCGGCTCCACGTAGTCTAATGGCGGCAGAAAGTCCACCTCGCAGTCGGTCTCGATGATGGAGACGGCGTCGGCGGGCTTGGCCTCGACGACGTCAAGGAGGTACCGCATCTCGCCCTCGATGACGGTGATGGTGTCGCCGACCGTCATGCACGTGTACTTGCCAAAGTTGTGCTCGAGCAGCTCCTTGGGGTACTTGACACGGAGGAAGTCGGAGGTGTGCGGCTGCAACCTGACGGAGGTAGCCTTGGGGAGCGACGTGCTGGTGAGCAGCACGAGCTCGTCCTCTGCTCCGCCGCCGTGCGGGTGAGGCGGCAGCAGGCCGAGGCGCGCCATGGTGTGGGTGGGGACGTGGACGAAGCCCTCGTCGGCGACAAACTCCTGCACGCCGACGTGGGAGGTTTGTAATGTGGTGGCGTTCTGGATCCGGAACACCATCGGGTACTCCACCTCCACGGCGCTGAGCCGCTCGAGCGCCGACTGCGGCATCACGACCCGGTTGCCGTCGTCGTAGCCCGCGGCGGCGTCGTTGCCGAGCAGCGACATGGGGCGGCACCGGTAGTACTGCACGAAGGTGTCGTAGGAGCGCTGCGACCGGAGGTACGCCTCCCAGCTGTCCTCTTCCTCGTCGTTCTCATCGTCGTCCGTGGACCGATCGCCATCCTCCTCCTCATCCATTGGGTGCGACGACGGTGGATCAGCTGCTTGCTCCTCCTTGGACTGATCACGCTCGTCCTCCTCCATCAAGTGATCTTCCTCCACCTCCTTGGACCGCTCACGCTGCTCCTCCATGTTCATCTGCGACGATGTAAGAACAGCCGCTGCTTCCTCCTCCTCCTTGTTCAGGTGCGACGGTGCTTCTTCCTCCTGCAACCGCAGATTAAGCAACACGCGTTAGTCCATGACACATCTTCGATCTGAACTCAGAACTCAGGACGAACACACGCCATGGAATACAAGATACAGATTGATTTTTTTTTTTGAAATCACAAAGATACAGATTGATTGGTCTCATGCAACCGTGGATACATACCATTGCCAATTATAACAACCGTAGAGGATGGTCGATCGATGGTGATTCTGATCTCGGCCCAAGGATCGATCGATCTTCTGAATCTCGACAGAAGTAGAAATTTAGTCACAGGAGCTCTGTTTTATTCACGGACGTTTCGTGGGTGCCACGGTCGGCTCGAGTCGGCGCCGACTACTGCACGGTCTAGGACTAGCCGGGCCCGCGTGGCGGTGAGACGACATGGAGAGAAGACGAGTGTTCCTATGACGTGCGGGCCCGCCTCGTCAGGCTCGAACCAGACTCTGGTCTAGTTGTTGACTCCTCTCCGCGTGCTCCTCCACCTTTGTTCCGTCCGGTGTTGCTCCTCGCGCGAGACGGCCGCCGCCACCTCTAAACCCTAACCCTAGATTGGAGGAGTAGCTTCGCCAGCAGGGCGGCGGCGCAGAAGCGATGTCGGCGAAGAAGGGGCTCTCGAGCACGCTGCGGAACCTCAAGGTGAGTGAGGAATCAACCAATCCCTTTGTCCCCGCCTGCTCGTTCCTCTCTCCATGGCACGGCTCGGCCTCTGTCTCACGGGGTGTTTATTCTCTCTTTGTGTGTGTGTATGTGTGTGCAGTTTATGCAGCGGGCGGCGGTGGCGCAGAAGCTCGAGGAGAAGGTCGATGTGGAGGTGGAGATGGAGGCGGAGGTGTTGGCGCCCGCGGCCAACGGCGGAGGGGTCGGCTCGTCGGTCCAGGTCGCCAGGAAGTGGTATGGGGATTGATTGGAAGGCTCGGTTTTTCTTTACCTACAGCTGTTCTGCCTGTTCTGTGTACTTGGATATCTTCCGTTTAGGGAAGTGGCGCAGAGAATTTTTGCAATTTTTTGAGTGATATAGCTTAGTTTGGTTACTGAAAAATTGAGAAACCTTGATGGAAGTCGCTACACTTTCGGTTCGAATGTTTGATGTGCGTTAAGGGTTGAAGACTCGCGGAGGCTCTAAGTCGCTACGAAGTTGTGTGGTGATTTAAAGGCTCTGTCTTCTTAGTCGTACCTGTGTTCTGCGTATTTGGTTGGATATCTTCGGTCTAGGGAAATGGTGTAGAGGATTTGAGCGTGATGGTGATACAATTCTAGCAATTTTTTGTGATAACATAGCTTAGCTTCTGACTCGAAGATCTGATCGAAAGGGAACAGAGTTACCCTGATGAAGACATATACTTGTATTTCATTACTTCTTTTGTCAGAGATTTTACTTCCTACTCATGAACACGCTATCTTATCGAATAAATATTAACCAGCAAGTGCTAGCTTTGATTGATCTGTCAGTGCAGACTTAACAATACTTGTTTCCTTTCTCAGTGTAGTTGTCATGGAGGGTAATCCGCATCCAGGAGCCGTAAAGGGTCGGATGTCATTCCAAAACTTCAATCCATCCATTGACGTGAGTTCTATTGGTTTTGTTACATGTCCTTGTGGCTGTTATGTTGTTTAGATGCGTGTTCCCTTACACAAGCCTAGACCTGTAGAAACTAAATGACGAGGCAAGTGGTCGCCCAACACAATCAGCTTCACCTAGTAATTCTCATCAAGACAATGCAAATACCACCAGGTTAGCAATTGAGTCAATTGACTTAAATCCTTTTCTCTGTTAACCTACATTTGCAATGCAATGTGTCACACGATATAACTTGGCTATTGTTCTCGCAAATGTGCCGAGAAATTATTTAGAACGTGGACCAATATGATAATCAACATGTTTCGATAACCTGTAGCGCCCACTTCGTATTTTGAGCAGCGCATGTCTTTTTGAAGTACTCAAATCAAAAATATGAAATGTGTCCAAGGGAACTGCATGCGAGTGTAAATTGCCATGTTGTAAACTTGCAATGAAGCAGGATTATACTTAACTCTTCTTTCTCCGCTAAGTCACTATCTTGGAAATGCTATCTGTCAGAAGGTATAATTTGAGCTATTCACCATGGCTGATACATTGCAAATTTGTAAAGTAATTATTTAGTTTCAATTGCTGAAGGTGGACCAATGTGATCATCCACTTGATGTAGAAACCTGTAGATTCCACTTTATATAGCTGGGCATGTCTTTCTTTTTATTTTCTCAAATACAATCTAAGTATTCCAAAGAACTGTGTAGAATTGTATAATGTCATGTTGTATTTATAAAGGATGATGGTCTCTACTTTTTTTTTCCGTTTCAACAAGTTATTGATGCATGACATAAACAACTTTTATGACTTGGATACATATTGGCAGAAGTTGTCATTTGGTTGTGACCTTAAGTCAGTTCTATTTTGTGCAACCCGTAGGCAACAGTTAGATTCAGTTTGATCTCTAGAGTCCCTGTAGCATGCCATACACAATGGACAGCATATTAACCATAATAACACTTGTATTTTTTTTCCTATTGTATGTATATATGCATCGGCAGACCAGCCTTTCTTTGACATATGTAGTTTTGAGGCTTTTCAACAACTTAAGGGTTAAATGTTTTTCCATTTGCACTGAAACTGCAGAACGGATGATGTATCAGCAGCGTCAAGATTCAGAGACTTCAACATCGACAGTTCAGAAACCATTTCCCTGAACGAGCTAAAGAGGAAAGAACCTGAGCTTGAGATGGAAACACCACCATCTCGAAAGCTGCCGAAGACCGCAGGCCAGAATGCAGACGGCCAGTCATCGTCTTCCCAGCGCAATGGCTTTGGGTCTCGCAAGTCAAACAACAAGCGTGAGAAGCTCGACTATAACCTTCTCAGACAACGGAAATCAAAGTGAGGGTTGCAAGTTAGTGTTAGCCAGACTAGCTCGTGCCCTCCGTATGTACTCTGTATCTGATGAGCGCTGTGCGTTGTTCCCTGGATTGTAACAGGTAGTCAGGTTAGTCCTGCAGTGGAGGTATATCTGTTATTTAACTTAGTGATGAGAAGGCTACTGCTGCTGGCATGTCTTTTCTTTGGGAGATTATGAATTGGGCTGTTATCTCTATTCTTTTTTTGTGATTTTTACTGTATTATTATGTTTCTGTAAGTGTTAAGGTGTAATGTTCTGCGACAGACATGAGTATTACAAGTTTTGTGCTACTTGGGGAGATTATTACTTTGTGTCTGCATAATTGGTGTGCGCAATTGTGTTGTGCTAAATTATTGTGGAACAGATTGCTGCCTTGGAAGCACAGTTTTTTTTTGTCTGAATTTTCTGACTGAATCATGAGAGCTTTGTGAGAATGGAAATGGTAACTGACAAGATGTTTAACAATATAACACCATACATTTTGTTGCTACCTGCAGGAGTATTTTTCACTTGTCCTTTGGTGTAAATCCCTGTTTCTTCTACTCGAAATTTAGGAACGGAGTGAGTACAGATTTTCCCAGCCACGCTGCTCTTGGCGATATATTGATGCATATGTTGAGAAGGGAACGATCCGCCGATCCAGCGGCGAGTAGCTAGCTAGCTGGATCTATCAGATCCACGCGCATAAGCTAGCTAGCTTGCTACTCTTCGGCCGTGCGTTGCTCATGCCGCTGTAGCGCACTCCGCCAGCGAGCTTTGCGCCTCTAGTCTGTCATGAGCTACTAAAATCGGTCCGAATCGTGATGAGTCACCATAAATTGAAAGGGATTTGGCCGGAATCGAAGCGCCGCCTTGGATTTCGCCGGACGAGTCAGAGGCGGTCCGGTGATGTTTCGGCTGAAAGTCCCCTCCCGCCAATCGCCGATTGGCTTTTCATTTTACACGAAAATGATATGGAGCACCGGGGGGAGGGGTGAAATATCCTGCTCACCGGGGGGAGCAAGTTGAAGGTGCAAAACGGCGAGGGAGTCCAAGCTACGACATCTATGAAAAGCGACGTCAATCACACGTAGGCCGGTGTGGATCTTCATCGACTTCTCCGACATCCGGCGGCAAGGCATCAACACCATCCTCCTCGTCACGAGGGACGCCTCTAAGCGACGTACCACCTCACGCCTGCCGCAACATCGCCGACACATCATCGCCAAGGTCTACATCAACGTGATCATCATCGACAAACTCTTCAACACACCGCCACCGCCGCTACATCGTCCACAAGGATGGACACGCGCCCTCTGACGGTACTACTACAAGGCGCCACACGACACCGACGACGACATCGACCGCGTCCGACGGCTAAGACTGCATCGAAAACCCCGGCATCACTATTGTGAAAACCCTACGACCGCGCACACGGTTCTGGCAAAACCGTTGTGTGCTCGGTGGGTTTCCTCCAGCTTGGCAAAACTGGTGGACTCACCAATGACCTACGACGTACGAACGCGTCATCTGACATCTGCAAGACGCCCCCGACGGTACCTGATAAGGTGCAAAACGTCATAAAAACCACAACTGCAGCCCCGTCATACACAACGCCCAATTTTTTGCGCCTCCAGCATTGCGGGTACAACGACCATGACGAGTACTACATCGACCACAACACCTCGACCACGGAAACATCACGATCGTCTAACTCGACATCGACATCAAGGGCAACGCCTACAACAACTTATCGGCAACAACTCCAGTCAACAACGTCCGCGTCGTCACTTCCGTCCACGCCACTCCCGCTGTGACTGCGGGAGGGAAGAGAGGAGAGTCGCAGTTGATGATGACGGACAGGAGAAGACGACGGAAGCGCAAGACTTCAAATCCAGTCGCAATCGTCCGCTTCACTCCCGCTACGACCGAGGAGGAATGTTAGAGTATAATACGTAGAGATACTAGAGTATTGTTAGAGATAGACTCGGTTAAAACCTAGTATGACTAACCGCAAAAAAAATAAAAAAAATAAAAAAATAAAACCTAGTATGACTTGACTTATACTCTAATACTCTACCCCTTTGTATCTCTATATAAACCCACAAGGGTCAAAGCAATACAAGAACAAATATAAGCAATACAAGAACAAATATTAGGGATTCTACTTTTTCTACAGGGGCTAGCGAGGAGGTGTGCCGGTCGGGCCGGACATTTGAGGGTGCCGTTGTGTGCTTTTTGATATTTGGCGGTGTCCGTGCAGATGCTTTTAGTCTAGAATACACTTGGCCATAAAAAACAAAGCCGAGTCAGGGATCCTGTACCTTCCCGTGTCGTTGCTCCCGCCGTGGGGTTATCTCGATGGAGTTTTTGGGCCCACACTGACACACAGTGCACTAATTGATGATGTTCTGATACATACTACTCGCTGCAGCCTTTGCAAAGCACCCTTTCTCCTCCTCCTCCTAGCTCAGCTAGCAAGAAGCGCCATGGCCACAGCTGCTGTATACTCCGTGAACACCGCGGACGCAGGGTCCGTCGACATCGCCTTCCCCGCCGCCTCCGTGGGAGGTTTTGTCGTCAACACCAGCCTCGCAGGGTCCGTGAGGTCCACCGGCACCCCGGGGGCCGTTGGCGCCAACAGCGCCGCTACCGGCGGCTGTGTGGTGACCACCATCGGCGCAGGGGCTGTGGACATCGGCGGCCGCATTAGGAAAGTGAGCACACGCCACGCGGGTTCAGTTAGAATCGACTTCGCCGGCACACAGGTGGCATTGCCAGCCACCGGCGCTGGCGACGGGGACACCGAGCAGGAGGGCGCCAAGGTCTCCTGGAAGGTGGCCGCTGCCGCCGCGGCCGCCGCCACCGCGGCTCTCGAGCTTTTCGATCTCGCCCACGGCGACAAGATCCACGTGTTCCTCGTCGTCATCGTTGGCGCGGCGGAGATGCACGCGCGTGGCGCCATTGGGAGGAGAATCCTCTACGCGTCCCTGGCTATGCTCCTGGTCGGCATCGCCTGGATCCTCAACAACTGATCGATCCCCTTCCGGCCGGATCTTGGACTCCTAGAAGCTCACGGTTCATTACTGTACTGGTCGTTTGCTCTTAATCTTATTGCGCTAGATTTGCAGACTCATTAGCTAGACTTTTTTCAGTTCTTCGTTCTCGATTTGCTTCAGCCCAAGTGCATGGATTAGCGCTGTGTGCTCTGTGACTGATTTTCCCCCATTTTTATTTCCTTTATTCCTGGCTGTCCCAGTCCCACGAACGACTCTGTTTCTTGTTTATCCAAGATCTCGATTTATTTATCTCCTTAATAGTACTAGTGCGGAGAAAGGTGCCGGTTCTTTATTTATTTTCTGAGACAAAGAGAATGGTGCTGGTGATAATGACGATTACTAGTGGTTGCAAACGAAAAAGTGCAACGGAGCGGTTATAATTAAGATAATGGATTGAGGCAGTGCGATTGGGTCACAAAAATAATGATCAGAAAATGGGTGGACCCGTCGGTTCCGCATCAACCGCGCGGACACCTGAGGGTATGGTATTGGTCTACCCGCTCCATACCTTACCCATTTAATGGTATGGTATTCAGTGGCAGAGCCAGGAATTGAGCAAGATCCGGGCCAAAATTTTGGCTAAAAAAAACTTGCAGAAAAAACTCTAGTAATGGCATAGAAATTTGGTATGATTGCAAATACAAACTCATGTTTTCAACTACGATTCTTAAAGGTCCACCGAAAGTACATAAAAGATGACAAAAAGGTCCACCGAATTACCGAAAGTACATAAAAGATGACAAAATTGTAAAGCAAGTAGTACACACGTACACAAGATAGTACGAAATCAATTGTTTACTTCATCCGAGCCTCCCATTGCCTCATCACCTCTGATGGTAGAAGAACAGAGGACTGTAGAAGAAGGACCAATACCTTAAAAGACAAGAATTGAGTCATAAGAAAAAGCAAAAGCATAGGTAAAATATTCAATCATGCATACGAACAGAATACAAATAGAAGAACTTACCAAAACGACGAGGTAAAATTCCTTTGCGTGACTTATATGCTTGGAAACGATATAAAATATCTTCGTCATTGACAGTATTGAAGACATCTCGCTCAATATAACAAACCATGTAGTAATTCATCCAATCATCACCCATTTTATTTCTCAAATCAGTCTTGATAATTTTCATGACTGAGAAAGCTCTCTCCACTTGTGCCGTTGCAACCGGTAGGATCAATGCCAACTCAACGAGACGATACACCAAAGGAAAAACAGTGTGTCTGTCAGTTTGAACCATCTTCACAGCAAGATTACCAAGATCATGACAACTCACAAAATCTGGATCAGCTCTCACGTCAGCAATGAATGTCTCAAGTTGGTTTCTAAGAACAAAAGAAATCTCATATATGGAGAAGTCATCGGCATACATCTCAGCAAGTTCAACAAGTTTGTCTTCATCAAAATTAGCAAATGAGTTCTTTGGATCAAGACAAGCAATGCACCTCAACAATTGAGTAGATTTTTCAGCAAACCGGTTATTTAACTCAACGATTACCTGATCATGCACAACATTGAATATTTCATATCTGAAGCGGTGATAGTAAGTTACCATGGTACAACCACGATGTCTTGAGCGACCTCGAGCGGGTATTGTATCATCCATGTTTGGCACTACAATCTTATATTTGATACAAAAGTCAAGTGTCTCCTTCAAGAGTGCATCCAACCATTTTCTCTTATGCCTTGAAGTTGCTGCAAGGTTATGCCAATCAAACTCACCGCACGAACAATGTTCTGATCTTTCTTTTGCAAACAAGTTGATAGCTCATTAGTCTTGCCCAATAGTTTGATCATAAGATGCAATATGAGAACAAATTCAAAGCTCTCCATCTGAGTAATCAAGCCACCGGCTGTGGTTCTTTGTGTGAAATTTTCTGCATCATCATGAATATTCTCTAATACATGAAGTACAGACTCCCACATCATAATGAATCTACATAAAGTTTTATGGTGTGTGCCCCACCGTGTGTCCCCAGGTTTTACAAGGTTGGTTGCTTGGTTTTTCCCTTTTCCAGAAAAGATTTCCCTAGATTCCAATTGCCTCACCATAGTGTCATGTTGATGTTGGGCTATTTGATCATGTCTCTTACCAGAAGCATTTACAGTGTTGACAATCAAAGCGGTGATGTTGAAGAAATCCAATACAGAGGAACAACACTTGGAAACAGCAACAACTACTAACTGCAACTGATGGGCAAAGCAATGAATGTAAAACGCATAGGGATTTTTGTCCAATATCAACTTTTGCAACCACGAAATTGCCCTCTCATATTAGAAGCTCCATCATACCCTTGCCCTCTCAATTTAGACATAGATAAGCCATGATCAAGAAACATACCATCCAAAGCTTCCTTTAGTGAAGCTGCTCTCGTGTCAGGAACATGCTTAATTCCAATAAATCTCTCAATCACATAACCTTGCTTGTCAACAAACCTACATAAGATAAATAATCATTAGTAAAGAAACAATTAACTAAAATGAAAATAATAGCCATTTGCTCCTTTATAGATCGGACAAAAGCTACTAACCTCAAAACCATAGCCATTTGCTCCTTTATAGATGCATCTCTAGACTCATCAACGAGTAAAGAAAAATTCCTATCTCCAATGTCGGACATAATGGATTTGGTGGTCTCCTCTGCACAAGCCCGACACAATGCCTTTTGTATCTCAGGAGAAGTCATCAAATGATTCCCACCAGCGGTACTAAGCAAAGTATTAGCCCACGTTTGTATTCAGTGCCAAAATTGTGTGCTCTAGGCTGTTTAAAAAGGAAGCAACAGAAACAAAATGCTGCATCTTTAGCAACACTATACTCCAACCAATCACCATGTTTTTTGAACCAAGTATCATGGAAGCTTCTAAGTCTACCAGATTTTCCAAAAGCAGACCTCTTATAATTGTGACCATAAGGTTGGCATGGACCCAAATTAACATACTCCCTTCTAGCATCATCTCTAATGTTCGGATCCAAATCCTCAATTGGTGTCCTAAGACCAGGGTCTGAAACAATCACATTCATACCATGTCCGAGACGAGTGTTCATATTGAGAACACGATCTGCAAGGTTGGTACTTTCTTCAGTCGAGATTGAAGGTCCATTCTGCGGGGCTGGTTCAGTTTGCATAGCTACTTCAGCTTGAGGAGCTTGGTCAGGTTGAGGAGCTTGTTCAGGTTGGTTCGCCTCTGGTTTTGAGATAGAGGGATAAAATCTCTTCATCTTTATTTCCTAATATATGAAACCCAACAGGTTGTTAGGCAGACAGGAGACTAAATTGTGGAGAACGCCAAGAGGAGAACATATATTACCTAGAAGCCGAGGAGAAATCGATTGAGGATTTAAGGAGAGCAGCCGAGCAGGCGCCGAGCGTGATGCGTTGATGCTCCGGGAGAGGCGCAGGCCGTGGGGCGTGGGGCACGGCACGGGCGCGGGGCGTGGCAAGCCGACAGGAGGCGCCGGGGCCAGGCCGGGGCGGAGATGGGCGACGGCCGACGGGTGGCGATTGGCGCGTGGCGGCGCGGTCCTGCGTCCTCTGGTTCTGGTTGTGCGTTAGGTCTAGCAGAGAAAGGAGCGAGCGAAGGCGGAGAGAAACGAGCGAGGCCTTGCTGGATTCTTTCCCTGGCATCGGGAGACCTGGGCCAGGCCTGGGCTGCGCCCCAGGCCAGATTTTTTTTCCTAGATGGTAAGAAGGAAATTTCCGTGCGACCCGGGCCACGGCCCAGGTTGCCTGGGTCGCAGCTCCGCCTCTGATGGTATTGGTCTACCCACTCCATACCCTACCCATCGCCATCCTTACACACCTCTGATCGGCCGACCCTGATTGGCTTCTCCTCTAACCTCTGTTTCTGCCCATGCCATGCATGGTTACCTCCAACCTAGGTTCTCAGCACCACCCAACAGCGCCCTCCTTCGACCTTTAGGTCCCTTACAAACGACCTAACAAGACCCAATTTCAGTTTGGATTATTCTACATCCTCAATCTTGATGACGAGACTGACGCGTGGCCACTTAGGCTACCCATAGTGGCAGTGACAGTGACTTATCTAGTTTTTTTTTGAGACAACAGTGACTTATCTAGTAACATGCTATTCCCATACCTGGGCCGGCCCTGAGCGAGTGTGAAAGAGGATTTGCCACTCTATCTATCACGTATTCACGTGCTCCCCGTTGCAGCTACGAGCGGAAAGTGCCCCAATTGCTAAGCACCTGCGCAATGACCTTCTTAAGCTAATTGTTGTTTTTGCATACATTAACTCCTAAGCTAGTTCGACACACGGTGATTGTTGCCGCAGGACCAGGTTCTGGGCGAATCAATTTCATGGCCTTTCAGCTTTTAGGCCCGATTGGATACCCAGTATTTGGGCCGGAAACGGCCAGAAATTTTCTACGGACCTGGAATGCTCCGTAAATTAACGTTACGTACCGTCGTATTTCACGGACCGGAAAACAAAACTGCAATCCAAGCGAGCCCTTAGCATCTGGAGTTTGTTTCATTGGGCCCCATACAACGGCATAAGGTATGACTCAGTACTAAAATAGTGACTAACAGTGGCGGACCTTGACCATAAATATTGGAGGGGCTAAAATACATTACGTGACAGGTGAGGGTGCTAATTCGAGTTATTTTATGTATTGTATGGTAAAAAATGATAAATACTAAGTAGTATTGTGCAAAAATTTATTGAGTTGGGGGGGGGGGGGGGGGGGTGGCCATGGCCCCTTTTGGGCTCCATTAAGGTCCGCCAGTGGTGACTAAGTCGTGTCGGCATGTAAAAAAAAGAACACTTGTGTCGGCTGCTCGGTTTGAAAAAGACAAAAAAATTGCGTGGACGGTAATATTCGCCAGTAAAAGCAAGGGGAATATATTAGTCGTAAACATGACATGCTCATATAAACTCCAAAACAAGATGTGCTCACAAGGTTCAGATTGTACTGTATCAATTACAGAAAGTCCATTACATCTTCCTTAGCTTAATCTTAGTCGTAAAGAAAGCTTTTAGCATAACATTCTTTCGACGACAAAAGGGAACGACGGCAAAAACCAAAACATAAGAGCAGCTCCAACGACTCCCCTCCTGTCCACATTTATCCCGGCGGGTACAGATGGAAGGAACCAATAGACGGACAAAAAACAGTGACCCAAGCACCAATTAAGAAGATCCTCTGATGTAGCCATTCCTGCCATTAGGTCACTGACACATGGGACCCACATGGTGTGGGACCCACCTATCAGCCAACCAAAGTCAAGGAACGGCAGGGTTAGTCACGTCAGAAGATACGATTCCAATTAACACAAGCCCACAATGACCCCGAGAACAGTGACCGGGCAAAACACAGTACCTCAAAAATCGTGCTACTCATCGTCCGTGATTATCTTGAGCAGGAACGGTGCGGATTTCTTTCCAGGGAGAAGCCCACCAAGCACCAAGCCCACCGTGACCCCGAGGACGAACATGATGCCACCAATCGTTGTTTGGGCTGGCCATCTGCAATGAGATTGACCAACAAAAAGAAATCAGCAATGAGATAGTTGAAACCATGGCATTTCAATTTTTTTTGCTTTTATTATAATTTTCGGTACTTTCAAAGACTCAACCCTGCACAGCGTCAGGTCTTCTTACGTACACATGGAGCGATCACATGTTCTGCACCCATTAATGCTTCTTTATGCCACAGTCCATCCTTACTCGAAGTTCGTTGTCTTAACAGGAAACTATGATATACAATGCATCATAACTGGTGCTTGGATTAGCATAAGTTACTTTAGATTTACCATGAGTTTGAGCATAAAACGTACCACAAAATAACGGGAAAAAAAAAAAACCGAGAACTAGCTCATCCGACACTGCACAAATATATATAAACATATTTTGAACAGTTACCGCACAGAAATGATCTCACGTTTTATCTTATGTAATTCAATGGACATTTTTATCAGAAAAATAGTCCGAGATATCTTGCATCCGTGGTATACATCTGTACGCACCGAACTAAATAGATCAGAAAAGTCAAAGAGATAAAATCACAGAATAAGTAACTACAGAGATTAGGAGGGGGCGACGAAGGTCTACTCTCCCGTCGCCCCCACCGTGTCAAGAATCCGCCATCCTTTGTTTACACACCCACCAGAAGCACAGAGCCATCGAGCGCCATTAACCTGCACATCCGCATGGCCCGCTTTCATTGTAGACACAACGGCGCACAAATGCAGACCGATCGACACTGGTATGCCGTGCACGCGCCTTACAAATGCTCCGCACCTAGAATAGAAGCCGGCCTTGACGAGGACACCATGCATCTCGGGAAGCTATGAACTCGGCCACTGCAGCCGCAATGCAATGCCTAGTAGTCGTGGGCGGCGAGTTTCTTCTTAGGGCCTCGTACAAGTGGTTTTGTGGTAGTACGCGTGACTGCGTTGAGACGAGATGGGGACTTGGGGAATATACGGGCTAGCGGTGGACAGCCGCTCGTAAGAGCTTATATATGCATGCGGGCTTAATTGGTTAATTAGCGGCACCACGCCTAAAGCCGGCTCAGGCTTGCACCCTTACTACATACGGCCGAGTAATATAGTTAACAGGACGATACATGTGCAGTAAAACTACGATACAGGCCTCGACGTACGAGGACACCATCTCGGGAAGCTATGAACTCGATCGGCCACTGCAGCCGCAATGCGTACGCGTGACTGCGTTGAGACGAGATGGGGACTTAGGGTTTAGGGAATATACGGGCTAGCGGTGGACAGCCGCTCGTAAGCAGAGTTTATGCATGCATGCATGCGGGCTTGGTTAGCGGAACCGCCCACAGCCGGATCCGCCTTGCATCCTTACTACATATAGTTAACAGGATACATGAGCAGTAAAACTACGATAGACATACCCGGACGACGGCCTGACGAGGTTTTCCTGGGAAGAGGCGCCGCCGACTACTGCGCCGACGGTTCCAGCACCGTCAGTGTGGACGGTCGCAGTTCCGGCGCTGATGACAGACCCAGCGCCGGCGGCGACAGGTCCCTCTGCAAAGACAGTGCCGGCCGTCCCCGTGATGATCACCACCGGCCCCACATCAGCCGAGCTAATAGATACGTTGAGCATAGTTGTTTTCGGCGCCACAGCTGGTGGCCGATCGAGGGGGAGGAAGACGATCGATGCCGCTGGCTGCATGTCCTGTAGCAAAACCCCGTCTCCTCCGGGCCCGGTTAATTTATAGCTAGCTTCGTGCAACTGTCCATTCATGGTCACCACATGCACAACTCTAATTAATCACCCTAGCTAGCTTATCGAATCTAAATTCAATGCAGCACCTATATGCATGGTTGGAAACGGTCGGTGGCTTAGCCGTCTTCCAAGGTTGGTGGTTGGCGCCCGTGCAACAGGTAGTCCTGAATCTTCCATTGGCTTAGCAGTCAGCAGAATCTTCCATTGGCCGAGGCAATCTAGATTCAATCAGGACAAACAGCTACAGTACTTGGCTCAGCTAGCTCCACGCGAATCTAAATTCAATGCAAGTATGTACTGGCTGGGGTTTGGATATATATAATCTGCAAATTGGCCAAGCATGTCCTGAACATGTTGGACATGCATATATGATGGCTGATGAGTAAGCATTATGCCTTAACTCATTCGTTGCCTTAATTAATAATGCACGTACGCAACGGTTGTCACTTGCCATCAACGATCTCTCTGAAAGATCTCAACCCGTACCAGACGTTAATGTATAAGACAAATGACCCTTGAGTAGCGCGATATCCAGCTCGATATGCGCGTCATTTCTTTGGGATGCGCCGGGTTCATGGCCATGTATAGCGCAGTACTAGGACGACCGTCGCCGTGGAATCCAGGCCTTGCTCTATGATATTTCAACGACATTCGCCGGGTTTGTCTCAGCAGACGTATAAAAAATATATTTCAACGACATGCGCCAAGAGTGGCCGACCAACCAACACACACATGTAGTTAGGTGGACGAACGTGCGTGCAGCTAGCTGTTTCCCGTGCTCGGATGACAAGAATAAGCAGAACACAGATATGCTCATATCGCGGTGCTCGCTTAATGACAAACATTTTCAGTGGACCGTAGTGTAAGACAAATGATAGTTACTTATACGTGAGAGAGTAGTCTTTTATCACTACACAACTTAATTTTAGGGCGATTTGGTTGGGACACTTTGCTAAAGTGATCTGAAAAGGACATTTCTTTGAAGGTTCTAAAAAAATAAGGGCACCCCAAAAGGCATTTTTTGTATAGATGTTCCAATAGGTATTGTCTTGTTGCACACTTTTGAAAAATGCCTCCAAAGTTCTATTCTTTTGTGGCACATTCCAAAGTGTCCCCATTGTTCAGTTGGCATACAAAGACCATAATGTATAACAATGAAAATACAGCAATAGCATACAAAGTTTAGTTGGTTCCGTCCTCCCTATCTCTAGTGAACGTGGAGGCGGTGTCAGAATGGTGGCGGTTGGCAGTTTGGTTGTAGGGACCTCTTCAATGTAACTTTCTCATTTTCAAGGCCATTTTTGCAACTGTGTTGATGCACTTTCTTTCTGGTCCATTGAAGTGTGTATGTACATGTATATACTCCAGCCGCAAAAAATAGATCGTCTAGGTGCTCTTCTTCTAAAAACGATAGAAAAAAGAGAACCAATCATCAAACTGAAGGATCAAGATATACAACTAGAGTGGGGTGAATAGAAGTTTATAAAATTTTACAGTACTAAAATAGAGAGAGAAGAGGGCCAACCATCAAATGGAAGTTTTTTTTTAGTAAAATTTTTTGTTGCGAACGATAGCGCGGCCATTGTGAAAAAAATCTGTTGTGAACGATAACTCACATGTACACTTGTGGGTTATCACCCCCCCGGCGGCTGCATTGTGGGATAGCGCGGCCATTTTGGGTGGGAGGACAAAGTGTAGCTAGACATCTCTCGCCGGCCGGTGTTGCCGCACTTCGTCGCTGGAGAAGAAGAAGAATTGGGGTGGGGGAAAAGAAGGGGAGGAAATGGCACGAGCATGGGCGCGACCGCCGGCAAATGGGCCACACCGGGTCACTCAGGGAGTCGTGCACGAGTTAGACTAGCCCAGTTGCTAACCGCAGTTATCGGCTTCTACCTTCCCTGTGGCTTTTACCTAGGCCGGTCCACCATGTACGTTTCCCCGATTAGCTGGCCTTCCTGGGCCATACATGTACGGATTTTTGGGTCGTTTTTATATTCATTTTCACTTTTCTGTTTCCTTGTTATTAAAAATCATATTTTTTGTTGCTGTGTAACGTGTGTATATTTGTAGGAACTTGTGGGTGTGTTATATTTTCCGTTATTCATTTGCAGCTAGCCCTTACTTTGAAGGAGAGAAGATAAGATACCTATGGTTGGTACCTGCTACTTGGTGACGTACCAAATATGAAAATCATATGAATTTTTGCTGTGGGATATGTGAACTTTTTTGAATCTCATGAACCTGTATTTTATACATCGTTGTTTTTAATATTTCGTGAGTATTGTTTCCACATCTTAATTTGTGTTTTTAACTATACATTCTTTTGAAAACATGCCGACATATTTCTGTGTGTATTGATCATTTTGTAAATCCATCACTCACGGTAACTGTTGTTTAGTCCCACCTAATCTTGTATTTCAATTTTCTGCAGGTGTGTGGCTCTAACTGCCCCAACTGTGGACTCCCCGAAGGCCGCATTCATGGAGACGAGCTTCTGCTTGTAGTCGCACCCAGCGCCATGGACGAGACTGACCGCGGGATCGACCTGCTCGATCTCCACCATCAGGGCTGCCTCCAAAACTCGAACAGACACCACCGCATGTCATGATCTCCTCAAGGAGAAATCGAACCTTTCAAGCTCCTTGCCACCAAACTCCTTGCCACCTCCATTGCAGCAGGTAAAGGAAAAAGGAAGACATATTTGCCGTCCAATTTTTCTCCCAAAAAAACTCAAACTAGGCCACCATGGACGATAATAGAAAGAGGAGAAGACAGCCGCCGGTGGCCGGAAGCATACTTGTCAAGGGAGGGAGAGGAGAGGAGAGAAAGCTGCATCCATCCACACACGATTGTTCAGCAAACCTCGGTGGGCTAAAAAATTGAGAACGATAACGATGAAAGCGCACAGAGAGAGCATAATTAATCGAGATGGATCCGGATGACGCATGACTGTATTTAGGCAGTCTGCTAAACCTTCTACTTTATATAGGGGATAATGTCAATACACAAGCTCGATAAGCAGCTTACAGATAAAAACGGAATCGGCAGAAAATAGGCTAGCTCTTGATTCAGCTGAACCTTGTGCTTAGGGAATAAAAATCAAGACACGGCGAGGAATATACGTAGTAATTAATAAGTACAGACCTTCTTCAACTCCACATTATCAAGAGCCGGCTGCAAATTCAGCTGAGGTCAGCGGCTCGATCAGTGGCGCCTTTCTCTTACAGCGCCGGCGAAGCTTATTTTAACTGAACCAGCGTAGCTTGTGTCCACGTCCTCAATGGCGCCGTGGGCTTGGACGGATCCTGCGCGGGCTGTGTTCACCCTCAAACCGCCGGGTTTGACCCTGGGCAGATTGGAAACACCACTGGCGATGACGCCGTCAGCGGCGCTGAGTAGTGCAGGGGTGATGAGCGTGGACTTGACGGATCCTGCTTCGCTCTGGTTGAGATCAATCGATCCCTCGGGGATGTCCATGCCGGCGGGGAGGGTGAGATCCACGGAACCTGCGAACTTGGTGCTGACGCCCATCACAGCACCGGCGGTGGTGATGGCCGGGGCTGCTGCATAAGGTTTCCTGCTAGCGGTGTAGGCATTTGCTGCGTTGTGGGGGAGATGGTGATCCATTGCTTGACGTGAAAGATTAGAGGATCATATAATGCTTCCACTGGATCGAGCTGGGGCATCCTATATAACTAAATAGTTCATCCCCACTAACTATTTCTCTAAACATGCAGGCTATCCAACTCAGCAAGTGGCCACGTCAGCTATTTCCGTTTCAATTCTTTTCTTTACCACGTTGTGTCGCTGTGTTTAACCTTTCTTTTTTATTTTGGTGTGCAAGCCAATCATTAGCCCATTTTCCGGCCCATCCAACAAGCCCAACACTGTTTCTCTTCCTCACCAGAAAAAAAGCTAGATCGACCGACCAGCTCCTCTCCCTCAGTGAATGTGCATGGCGGCGCTCTCTCTTCCTCTCCCTCTTTGATGCAGGCATCGTGCTCAATTATCTCCTATTAATACAGTCGTGCGCCACAACCGTTCGCATCGATCGACGCATCGTCTCCAGTACGGGCGGGCATCGGCCTCATACGCCCGCCGTGTCTAAGCCACCCCATCCTGTTTTCTCCTCTTTCCCTGTCATACGCTTCCATCTATGTCACGAGTTTGGATTTCCTGAGGTTCTGCCAAGCTGGACTCCGAAACTTTGGTCGTTTTTGGTCTTGCTCGACCAAGATGCTAGATGCTGAGGCAGTCGTCGTTACTGATCTTCCTTGCCCGGGCTCTGCTTAGTCCAATTTTCTGCTCCTTGCTGGCTGCTTACAGCTTACCAAGAAGCGAAGCTAAGTTCACTCCTCCTATTGGTACGTTTATCTCCACTGAACCACAACCATTTTATTTTGTTTTTTCGCTTAATTGAACACACCCTGGAATGTACTCACGTTTACCATTCGTTGGCATTTTTTAATATTAGTTTGTTCAGTATATATCTGAATTCAGTTTTGGTCGAATGAACAAAAGCCTTGCATTTAGTTTTTTTTTTTTTGACTAAACGCAACTTGGGAGATTCTCAAACTGATTGGTAAGTAGAAAAAATGCACATACAATTCAAAATCTAATTCTTCCTACCAATAGTGGAGATTTACAGCTCCCTGTCAATCCATTTAACATCATATGGAGATTGCCATGTTGAATAACCTGATTACTCCACTTTCTGGAACAGAGTAGGGACGAAGTGGAAAGCAGTGTACTGATAATTGTTCAGCATTCTTGCTTGCCATATCAGATGTATCTACAAAATTCAACAAGCAAGCCTATGAGCCTTTTCCGTCATGAACAACTTGGATTTTCTATACCAGCAAGTGATCGGTTGATGAGATGAAAATAAGATCAAGAGGGTGCAGTGCCATTTCTAGGCCTCTAAGTTGGCGTATATTATTATATTGATCAAAACTGACTCCTGAGCTATTGATAAGGCACAATCTTCATGGTGTTCTGTCTCTTCGCTTGGTGGTTCTTCTCTCTGTTTCTTTGGACTATCTGTTCTGTTCCCACGGAAATGCAAACGTTCTGTGCCTACCAAATGATTGATTGCATTGTGCTTAAAACCGGTGTTTAGTGAGTTTGCAGACTGCAGTTTTTAGGAGTTGTCAATATCACAGAAGCACTTCGATCAAATTTAACTGATGCATTTAGCGGCGTGTTGAGTTCTTTTTTGGCGGTAAGCAGCCAGGTATATTCAGTTTGCTTATAACTCATGGATCTGAAATATTGTTTGTTTTGATTCTATGTTAGCGTCTGAAATTTGTTTTCTCTAATCCGTTAGATGATTGTTGTTTTCTCCATTTTCAGTTATCAAAAGGCGATCTGTTGTTGTCCACCGTTGTTAAGAGTCTGAGCTGAGCTAAATACTGATTTATTGTTGACCACAAGGGGTGCCATGTGATTCCAGTCCTCATCTGTCGTTTATATGGACTGGTGTTTTCCTTCTGCCGATCCAAACACACACAAATTTTTATTTCACAGAAGCAATATATTAAGTACAACTGACATTTAGAAGATACAAGCTAGCTGATCCCACTATTATGCATTCTCCTGCCTTCTATATTTATGAACCGAGTATATGAATATTTAGTCAACTCCGCATGATATATACATGCTTCCATACTTCCAATCCTTACATTACCTGTATTTCTTACTCGATAATACCAAAACGATCATGTTCCAATGTTCTTTTTCTTTATCAATTTCATAATATTACTCATGTATATTTCTAAAAATTCTCGCAGCAACGCGGGGTATCATCTAGTATTAATAGGCCATTGGGGCATATTGAAACGACACTACATGACCTCTTGAAGCGTTTTATTATAAGTTTGTCTCACTTATTTTGAGTGAGCCGCTTTATCTGTTAAAGTACATTTCATAGTTTAGACTGGGATAAATTATAGTGTTCTTTTCAAGTGTTTGCTCATGCATGGACCAAGGACCATGGATGCCAGAGGGGCTTCTACCTTCCGCCGTGGGTTGTACATAGGCCGGTCAACCATGTTCATTTCCCCGATTAGCTGGGCTTCCTGGGCCGGTACATGTACGGATTTTTGGGTCGTTTTTTTAATATCTTTTCACTTTTCTATTTTTCGTTTTTTATTTTTTTGTTCTATTTCCTTTTTTTATTTTTATTACATTTTCTTATTAAAACTCATAAAGATTTTTGTTCTGTAACTTTTGTATATTTTTGGAACTTAAGAATACGTTTATTTCTTATTGTTTATGAAAATCATGTGAAAATTTTATTGTATGATATGTGAACTTTTTTGAATCTCGTGAAGCATTATTTTAGACAACGTAATTTGTTTTTTGATATTACGTGAGTAGTGTTTGCACACCGTATTTTTTTTTTGAACTATATGTTTTTAAAACATGCCGACATACTCTGAAGCACATGAGCAATTTTCAAAAATGGTACGAACATTTCTAAAACACGTGTTTTTTATGCATATGAAAGAAAAGTAAGAAACTTCACGGCAATTTTTGTAACCACACAAACAACTTTATAAAACTATAAGTACATTTTTTGAAGCTTGTGAGTAATTTGTTTATTTTCTGGAAAAAGGGTATATATTAAGCAATTTTATAATCCTAGTTAACTTCAAAACTATACACTACAAGGAAACACCTAATAACCGGCATGGCGTTTTTGGTATCACCAGCGAGACATGGCCATGCCGGTAACCTCACGCCAGTGCTATTTTGGATCACCGGCGAGCGCGAGGCCACGCCGGTGATCGTTTGGAATCACCGGCGTGTGTGCGGCCACGTTAGTGACCTATGGAGATTACTGGCGTGTATGGTCCCGCCGGTGGCGTATTAATTTTTGGATATTCAAAAAAATATCTGAATTCAGTATACTGCAATTACCAGAAAATACATGAAAATAGAAACATTCACAGAAATAGCAGTGCACCACCCAACAGAGAAAGTTCATATTGTTCATCGATCAAGTTAACTTATTGTAACTAATGGCATGAGCTCTCAAATGTCATCCTCGTCCCCGTCAGAATCAAAATGGGGGTAGTCGAGGTGCTTGTACATGAAGTAGACCTCCTCGGTACCATGGTCAAAGAAGAAGCTGCACCTCTCATCAGTTTCCATTTCATAGTACTCAGCAAGTGTACTCCAAGCAGCGCCACTGAAATACGTCCGGACTCCCGTGTTGGTGCACTGGAGTATGAACGTCCGGGTAGGCACCGTCATCTAGGCCAAGGTGACCTCAAATGTCCTGTGATCGGTAAAGGGAACGCCCACATGCTCCAGGAAGCCACGTCTAGTCCTGCACGGGATGTTCTGAGAAAAAACAACAATTGAACATTAGCACCTGGAATAGATATGTTTAGCACTATCACAAAAAAAGTAGGCTCATAACATGACGAATGTAAACATACCATTGTAGTTTGGACATCCTCTCGCAGAATTACGGCAAACTTCCTATTCGTGCAACAGGGATAACCACAAGCAATACAAGGATTCAACGGATTCATTTCCTGCATATTATACATATAACAGACAAATCATTAAAAGAATGCATTATTCAAGAAAAGACAACTATAACTAGACAAGAAAAATAATTGTGCCTCATACTTACAATGGACACACAAATATCAGGGATGGTGCAAGTGAGTCAAGTAGGATGCACAAGATGTGTATTCGTGCATATCACAAGGCTCACTAGCACCACCCCAAGATAGTGTCGCAATATTTTAATCATCGGCATTGTGAAAAAGAGGAAACTAAAAATATGCTTTGAATTTTTGCCTCATACTTAGATTGGACACACACAAATTTCAGGGATGGTGCGAGCGAGCCAAGTAGGATGCACAAGATGTGTATTTGTGCATATCACAAGGCTCGCTTGCACCACCCCCAGGATCACATAGTGCCACAAGATATTAATCATCGGCATTGTAACAAAAATAACAAACTAAACAAATTGTAATACTACGTATCTAAATCAACTAACTACTCATGTAAATCAACTAACTACACTAAAATCTATAACTAATACTACATATGTAAATAAACTAACTACACATCTAATACTACACATGTAAATCAAGTAACTACACTAAAATCTATAACTAAATCAACATATCTAAATAAACTAACTACACATCTAATAGTACACATGTAAATGAACTAACTACACTAAAATCTATAACTAAATCAACTAACTACATCTAAATGAATTAACTAGAGTAGCATGAAATTGGACTCACCGGCGAGGCAGGGGACGGCGGCGCGGTTTGGGGAAGGCGAAGCAGGGGACGGCGGCGCGGGTCGAGGACTGCGGCGCGGTGATGGCTCGGGGACGACGAGGCTCGAGGACGGCGAGGCGAGGGAGGGGTACGGCGGCGCTGGGAGAGCTCGTGGACGGCGAGGCGAGGGAGGGGTACGGCGGCGCGGGTCGGGGACGGCGAGGCGAGGGAGGGGAAGGGATGGAGGACGGCGGCGCGATGCGGGTGGAGGGAGCCTGGTGGCGCGACGTGTGTGGGGTGAGGAGAGAGAGACGGGTGGGGTGAGGAGAGAGATGACTGGGGTGGAATTAGGGTTATAGTCCCTATTTTTTTACCAAAAAGTCACAAACTTAAAAAAATGTACAATACATAAAGATTAAAACATGAACTCAACATGTTAAATTAATTAAGTTACAATACATATAGATTAAAACATGAATTCATCATGTTTAATAAATTAATGTACGATACATATATCCGTATTACAAAAAGGTCAGCCGATGTTGCATCGATATGTTCGATACATGGTCATTAATGAGTATGACATTACATACGCAAAAGCTTCTCAATCACGATGGTACACCATGAATCATCACTTATTCTTGGTGTTCTTTCTCTTCTTTGCACTAGTACTTGATCTTATGAAAGGATTGAATTTTTTGGAAGAAGGTAATGTGGTTCTGCTTCTTCTTGTGGTGTATGGCCCGTCAAAGTCGTGTTCTTCTTTAGGATCGTCGAATTGGTGAAAATCTTCCTCAGTCTCGACTTCATCAAGCCCAATGATACTCCTTTTGCCTCTCCTCACGACTACACGGCTCGGCCTTGTCGGGTCAGTTATGAAAAAACATTGGCCACATTCTTAGCAAAAACCCAGGGCTCGTTTTCCGCGGTGATTCCTTTCACATTGCTCTTTGCACCAATGGGTTGCGCTTCGGGTATAGTCATGGTAACGAAACCATGATCTTCATAGTCGATATTCTTTGCCCATCTGACGCGGAACATCGCCACCTTATAGTCTCCAGCGTAGTCAAGTTCCTAGATTTCTTTGATCCTTCTGTAGTATCTTAGGTTCACACCACCGATCTCTGATTCCATAGTTACCCCAGAGTTCTGGTACACACTATTTTTATCTTTGGCCTCCGTAGTATGTGAATCCGTTCATATGATACGCTTGATAAGACATGACATTGTGTGGGGGGTATTGTGATAAGGTGTATATGATCTCTGCATTTTCATCATTCACTGGCAATGGATTATTCCTGACGGTCTTCTTTAACCAAGCAGCGAAGGTCTGGTTATGCTCTTTACTAATCAGGTCTTCCGTCTTCGTCTTCCCAAGAAGTGCATACTTTTCAATTATTGTCATTTTATGCTTCTCCAACCAATCATCCAGCACATTCACGTGTTGTAAGTAAACCGTGTGCGCTCGTTCAAAGTCGTCCTATCGGTTTAAATGGCCCACATGCAACGCCTTCTTTAGAGTCGAGTGACCAGACCCACAGAGCTTGTCAAAGTGCTTATTGGCGGGAACACCAATAGGATTATTGACGTCCATGTAGTTGTTGCAAAAAGAGATGCACTCCTCAGTTAGCTATCCCTGAACGATGCTTCCATCCGGATGTGCCCTGTTATGAACGAAGCCCTTCACCCACCCATTCAGCCTTTCAAACGGGAACATGTTGCACAGAAAAGCAGGCCCGAGATCTTCGATCTCAGAAACAATATGGACAAGCAGATGCAACATCACGTCGAACGTCGAAGGCAGGAAGTATATCTCAAGATCACACAGTATAGTCACGATCTCCTCTTGTAGCCTTTTGAGATGATTCTTACTGATACACTTTCGAGATATAACGTCCAAGACATTACAGAGGTCAAGAAGTGTGTCACGGACGTGCTTGTCCATTACACCTCTAAGTGCAACTGGAAGTAACTGTGTCACCATCATGTGACAGTCATGAGACTTCATCCCACTGAACCTGTGTTTCTTCATGTCTAGAAATCTGCGTATGGAGCCCGAGTAGCCGGTTGTTACTTTGATGTCATAAAGACACTCAAAAACTTGTTTCGTCTCTGCTGGACTAAGAGTGAAGCAAGCGGGGGGAATATGCTCTTTCGTTTTCGTCCCCTTTTGGCTCGTGACAGCTGCCTCCTGTGTCTTGTGATCTAATTTCTACTTCTTTGATACATGAAGATCTACCCTGATGCATAGTTCTTCCAAATCTATTCTTGCCTTTGGTCCATCTTTACTCTTTTCCGGCATCATGAACAGTGTGCCCAATATACTCTCGGTCACGTTCTTAATGATATGCATTGAATCAAGAGAATGTGGCGTATCAATAAGTGGCCAGTAGGGCAAGTCCCAAAAAACAGACTTCCGTTTCCATGTTTTGCAAAGAGGCTCGGGTGCCTTTCGTTTCTTTCCCGGCAAAGGGCACTCCTTCCAATTGTTCAACATTTCAAGAATCTTTGTTCTTTTTCTCGGACGTGCTAGTCCTCGGTCCCAACTGTATTGTCGAACATGTCTTCTTTTTTCTCCACTCGTCATTCGGGTCAAGCCACCTCCGATGACCCTGGTACACGGTTTTACAGGACCCCAATTTTGATAGCTGGCGGTAAGCTGTCTCGTCCATACCTTGACACATGCGTAGTGTCCGTGGCACACCTGGCAAGACACATACCCTAACCCAGAAAGTCTTGTACCGTCGTCATCAACACGGCTCTCATATCGAAATATCTTTTTGTAGGCGTCCCATGTACTGACACCTTTCTTATCCCATAACGTGTCTAGCTCCTCCTTTACCAGCTGCATGTACATGTTAATATCGCTACCTGGTTGTGTTGGGCCTTGGATTAGCATAACCATGTGTATGTATTTTCTCTTCATGCACAACCAAGGGGGCAAGTTGTACATCCATAAAAACCGGCCACGTGCTGTGATTTGTGCTCTGGTTGCCAAACGGATTTAGTCCATCCGTACTAAGGCCCAACCTCATGTTCCTTACCTCATCCGCGAAATCTTTGTGCTTATAGTCAACCTTTTTCCACTGCAAACCATCCGCTGGGTGTCTCAACATGTTATCACTTACTTTTTCCTTTGTCCTTTCCTTGTGCCAACGCATTAGCTCTGCTTCTTTCTTGTCCTGGTAATAGCGTTGCAAACAAGAAATTTGAGGAAAGTGCCATACAACCTTTGAGGACTCTTCTTTCCACGCTTGTAACGAGAGTGACCGCACTCTGGACACACTATACTATCGCGTGCTCGTTCCGATAGATGATGCAATCATCGATGCCAGTGTGATATCTAGTGTGCGACAAATCAAGAGGGCACATGACTTTCTTAGCCTCTTCGACACTTTGAGCAATTTGTTCCCTTTGGGTAACAAATCGTGCACATACTCTAAAATCATATCGAGGCATTTATCGGTGGTTTTTGTTTTCGCCTTGATGTAGAGAAGTTTAAGCGTCACGTCCAGACGGTTGTGGTCGGGACTGCTACCTTCGTACAAAGGAGTTTTTGAGTCTATCGACAGTTGCTCCAGCTTCTTTGTCTCCCTACACGCAGCACATTCATTAGTCGTCTTTTACGAAGCAACTCTTGAAGATATGGGTCATCCAACTTTGTTGCTAACGAGCTCTGCGTGCCCATCTCATCTTCTTCAGGCCCGACATCATCACCATGATCATCATCGACGTGAATGTTTCCCCCTTCTACATCATCTTCCGATGACGACCATTCCTCAACATCGAGCATATTCTCATTTCTGTCATCATCACTCCATCTGGCACCAACTCACAGCCTTCCATGAAACCACTTTTGAGCAAATGCGACAACAAAGTTCCTCGGAAGGGGTCAACCATAAGTGTGTTCTCGCATCTAAGATAAGGACATGGAATAACGCTTTCCTTCCTATCTAACATTTTCTTCACCGCCGTCTCCAAATACGCAGTTGCGGCTACACCTCGATTGTCCATGTTCACCGCCAGCGATGCCTACACAAATATGTACACGAATTAAACCAAAATAGAAAAATTCGGCATGACCTTTGCTAAAAATGGGACGTATTGAGTGCCAGAAATTTGACGAAACAACGTTTCATCAAAACATTGGCACTCATTTTCATGCATGAGAAACAACACACACCACCGAATATACATCTTTATGACCATAAATGCATGGCCGAATTCGGTTCCAACCACACATGAACAAGATAATAAATGCATGGCCGAAAATGGCTCCAACCCAAATATATATATGCGATACAAATGATCGAGTTGGAGATGAGAGATCTTACCACAAGTAGTAGAGCACCCAAGTTACTAGCTAGCTCCAATCCATTGTATCCTCCATTAGTAAACCTAGAGAGGGGGAGTGCAATTAATTAGAGACTTAGAGAGTGTGGGGCAAGTAATTAAGAAAGTTATTGGTGGAGAGAGAGTAAGTGGGGGGGGGGGGGGGGGGGGGGAGGAGAGAGATTAATTTACCTTGCTTGGGGTGGGAGGAGAGAGTAAAAAAGAAGAAGAACCAAGGAGGAAGAAGATAGATCCAAAGAGGTAAAGGTAAAGTGAGTGGTGGGGAAAGGTGGTCACATGGCTACAGAATTTTCACGTCGCAATTACCGGCGTGGCGGACAAAAGCCACGCCAGTAACCTCAAAATAATTACCGGCGTGCCAAATAATTCACGCCAGTGATTTGCTGGTCCGTATCGCGCGTCGGACCATAGACTATCACTGGCGTGTTCTCTAGAGGACACGCCAGTGATTGCACAGGAAGTTACTAGTGTGTCTTGTTAGTCCCACGCCAATAATATATTTCACAGTGACAACTTTTTTGGGTCCACATATCACCGGCGTAGCTATAAGATGTCCACGCCGGTGATTCCACCGTAACACCGGCGTGGAAAAATTGCCACGCTGGTGATTAGCTGCGGAATTTGGTCCTATCAGATCACCGGCGTGGGTTTTGGGTGGCCCGCCGGTGATTACAAACGGCTATTAGGTGTTTCCTTGTAGTGATATATATATATATTTCCACTAGCTGGATTCTTATCGCTAGCTAGGTTGACTATGCCGTAAAATGTACTCCGTCCGTTCCACAATATAAGATGTTTTAGTCTTTTTCTACATGCACATGCACACACATGTATCTAGACAGGTTTAAGTGCATGTGTCCATTATTTTTAGTATGAATCTAGACATGCATGTGTAACACCTAAAACATCTTACATTGTGGAACGGAGGGAGTAGTTCTAGGTTCCAACATGTTACTTGACTCTTGATTCACATCATTTCAGCTGGGTACGACGTAGAAGGCCTCTCGCTGTCTCTAACAGGAATAATTAGACTCAAAGCCTCTTGTTGTCAATTTTTAGGAGTTATGTACGACACACTAGAATCTTGCATCAGTAGAATATTCTGAAGACAACTGAGCATAACAGCAATGAAGCAGCTTCATATAACTCTCGACATAAACAGTCATTACATGGAGACAAGCTACCGACCATCAGTAAAGAATTGCTTTGTGCATTTAGCATTTAGAAGGAAATCCTCATGCTGTTAGGACCAGCAAAAAGAGGAAACGTCCGTAAACCATGGCACGGTGTGGCACAATGTCCAATCTTTGGTTAGTAGGAAGAAGTTACGTGATAGAGTGATCCGCTGCCTCCGTGTCCTTCCTCTACAGTTGAGTGAGGCGACTCAGCGGGCGACCCGAAGGTTCGCGTTCTCGCCGGCGATCCCGCCGCTCCCCTCCACCTCCGGTCGCCGTCCGGGCACCGGAGGTGGGGGGGAGCTCCGGCTATCGGCTGTGCGTGTAGATAGGGTCCTCTACTAGGTGTGAGTTCCTCCCGGTGGCAGCGAAGACGGCGGTGTTGGTGCCGGGGTTGTGGGTGTGGTCCTTCCCTCCTATCGCCGTTCCGGCGTCGTCTGCGGCGCTGGGGAGGATGTGAAGGTTCTTCGTCGGGCGTGTTTCTCTGCGTTTGCTCCTCCGGCCGGCCGTGGCGGTGAGGGGGGGAGCGGGCGGAGCTTCGCGTTTCCGTTTTGTGTGCGGTGGTGCAGGTGGCCTCTGGTGGTGTCTCAGCTCCGGCCGGCCGTGGTGGCGAGGGGAGCGGCTTCTGGAGGCAGTTGGTGGTCCGTGGTGGTTGGCCTGGTTGGTGTTCCGTCGGCGGGAAGAGGGGTGGTGCGGGGGAGTGGCGCCGTGACCGTGCGCGTTCATCGCGTCAAGGTGCCGTCGCGCGGCGGCGGACGAGCTTTACGGTCTTCTTCAAAGAGGGGCGGCGCTCTCTCCACGGCGGGGTGCGGTACGGCGACGGCGGCGTCGGCTAGGCGTCTTGGGTGCCGGCGAAGGATCTGATTGTGGTTTCTCCAGGGTGCTCAGGGTCCTCTGTGCATTTTGCAGGGTCCGGTTGTAATTTTCTTTTATTTCTGGACTTGCTTGTAATGTGTGCTGAGTTCTCTGTTATATGTATCAGATCCTTTCCTCAAAAAAAAAGGAAGAAGTTACGTGGAAGCAGAGTCGAAGCTGCTCACCGAAGGGCGAAGGCCACATTTTTTTGAAAGTTCCAGCAATTGCTGGCTTCCGTTTTCATTAGTAGATAGAATATTTACATGGTCGCCCGTAGGCTAAGGAATAACCAAAGAGGAAACTAAGAGAAAAAACGAACGAACAGAACCAAAGTTTCAGGCAGACGTTCAAGGTGGTTCCCAGAGGAGCTTGCGAAGCTTCTTTGCTCCCACAAATGCCCATTCTCTTGCTTCATCTCTGATGCATTGCACGAGTTGCTGGACTGTTGATCGTCGTTGGTGGAAAATCCTGTTATTCCGCTCCTTCCAAATGATCCAGCATGTCAGAATCCGCAGGGACTTGATGGCCTGCCGATCGCTTGGCCTGGTGGCCTCGATGGCCGCAAGCCACGCACCTTCTGTGCACGTCGAGCTGGACAAGACTGCTGGAGCAATCCCTGCGCATCCTGGCCAAGCGGACACCGACGCCCAAATGCATTGAGCTACGGGGCACGCGACGAACAGATGACTTGCCGTTTCCAGATTCCGAGAGCAGAGAGCGCAGAAGTAGGAGTTGGGCCATCCCCGCCGAAGCAACCGATCCGCGCACCACAGTCTGTTTTGCAGCAGCAGCCAAGAGAACAGCTTACACTTTGCCGGCGCCCATGCACTCCAAACCAGCTCCTTGATATGGCTGCGGATCATGCCCTCGAACTGCATCTTGTACGCAGAGCAAGCCGTGTAGCTTCCGTCCGTCGTCAGGATCCAGGAGATGGTGTCGTGGACGGTCTCCTGGAGGTGTATCTGCGATCCTGAATTTCCCGCCACAGCTCCTGGACGAAGGCCACATTCATGCATTGTTTATTTCTATTGTATTAGGAGTGTATTTTAGGGGAATTTAGTGGATTATTCGGGATACCGGAAAATTCCCAACATTTACTAATCCGGTTTTGGAAGAGATTATTACTAGATATTCTCCACCAAACACCTCATTTTTACCTTAATTGAAAACTCTAAGTGCGTCCACAATGAGATGCTTAGAGGCTGGCGCTAGGATTGGAATCCTTGTCGACTGGCAGTTACGTTTAGCAATCCTGAGCGCCCACGCAAGAAGTGTCTCCCGGCGCTAATTGTTTCGAGCGTAGAAATCGTAAGTATTTGCTGTAACGACCTCTTGCATGCAAGCACCAGAACAAGCGCCATGCATTGAACGGATGAGCGCTTAGCGGATAATCTGATATGGTTATATTTTCTCTCTCACATAAGCGCCGAATAAAGCGTCCAGCGCTGTGGATGCTCTAGCCTGTGTTACTGTATTGTGGAGAAAAAGTATTTGTATGATTTGGGGAATTGGATGAAACAAAAAATTTCACCAAATCTCGTCTCATCCCCAATCCCCTTCGGGATGAAAAAACAACCCTGCTAAACAAACAAAGCCTCATGGAGATCGAGAATGATAACGATGAAAGGGCACAAATAGAGCAAAATCGAGAATTTTCCGCAAGGCGAAGGACTGTATTTTGGCAGTATGCTAAACCTTCTACTTGGGGGATAAAATCAATACAGAAGCTCGATAATCAACTTACACATAAAAGCGGAATCGGCAGAAAATAGCCTAGCCATTGATTCAGCTGAACCTTCTGCTTAGGGAATAAAAATCAAGAGACGACGAGGAATATAGGTAGTAATTAAGTACAGACCTTCTTCAAGTCCACACTATCAAGAGCGGATGCAGATTCAGCTCCGGGTCAGCGGCTGAAGCCGTAAACCACCGCCACGCCGCCGGCGAGCATCGCGAGAAGCAGGTAGATGATTCTGCCCTTAGTGGCGCCTTTCTTCCCGTCTCTCACAGCGCCGGTGAAGCTGATTTTAACTGAACCAGCGTAGCTTGTGTCCACGTCCTTAATGGCGCCGTGGGCTTGGACGGATCCTGCGCGGGTTGTGTTGACCCTCAACCCGCCGGGTTTGACACGGTCAGCGTTCCTGGGCAGATTGGAAACACCACCGGGGATGACACCACCAACGGCGCTGAGCGGTGCACCGGTGACGAGAGTGGATTTGACGCATCCTGCTTCGGTGAGGTTTAGATTAATCGATCCCTCGGGGATGTCCATGCCGGCGGGGAGGGCGAGGTCCACGGAACCTGCGAACTTGGTGGTGACGCCCATTACAGCACCGGCGGAGATGATGGCCGGCGCTGGTGCACAAGCTTTCTTGTGAGCAGCATTCTTGTGGAGGAGATGGCGACTCATTGCTTGATGTGGAAGATTAGAGGAACACAGAATGATTTTCAGGGAATATTAGTAGGGAATGTTGGGGCCCATACCATAATAAACATCTGATTATTTCAGAATTTTTTAGATTTACCCATGTGATACCACCGCGCGACACCTTACAAAAAAGGTGATGCACGACCCGGTTTTTCAGCTGCCATTATTTTTTGCGACAATGCGCCCGCATATTAAGTCCTCCAGTGCGGCGGCTTTGTAGTAAGCACGCGCAAGCAATGACGTAACTATGGTTGCCACTGTGCTAAGCAAGATATGTATGCTTAGATTTTTTCTTAAAGCAGGAATATGTATGGTTCTGTAAGGCATCATGAAAATTCAGGGCACACTTGTGTTATTACAGGAGATTTCTCTTGCTCCCTGGAATGAATGCCTCCGCTTCCAAACCATTTACATTGACGCACGTACACAGTAACACACAGATTAAACCATTTACATTGACGCACGTACACAGCAACATAAGTTTGCTCAGATTTCTGCTTAAAGCATGAGCATGTATTGTTCTGCAATCCTTAAATTTCAGGGGAAAGGAGACGCATTGAAGCATCCTGGGCAGCATATGGGCCGTGTAGACCTTTTTCCCACGATCGATCCTTGGTGTGGGCCGGCCCAGTAAATAGCCATCACCCAGTGCTGATCAGTCAAAGATCGATCGGCCAAATCCATTGCACGGTGTGCTAAAAAAAAAAGAAAAATTCTATTATTGCACGGTGTGCTAAAAAAGAAAACAAAAATTCTATTATTGCACGCTGTGCTCAGAAGAACAAATTGCACGCCACCTAATATCATCAGAGCGCAGACTACATCTTAATATGGGCGTTTCTGAATTTGCCAACACAAATATGTTCTTATATTCAAATAAATGAGCTTTTCTCTAAAGGTCGAAATCTTAACATGAGATGTTCTTGCTAAGTACTCCCTCCGTTTATCAATATAAAATATTTTGATTCATACGTATCTTGACATTTCTTAGTGTGTATATTCATCCATTTTAGTCCATATCTACATCACATTTGAAATAGGTAAAACATATTATATTTAGAAAGGGAGGGAGCATGTTTTAGTTCATGCTCAACTTTATTTTTGTTCAAAGATATTTGGGATAAATCTATATCTCTTCTCTTCTCTTCTGGACGATGGTTAACGGCTGATCATAGAGTCAACCCGCAGTCTAGTTTCATACGTCTTTCGTAGTTTTGCCCTTTAGTCCCTCAAGTCCACATGAATTAAGCCGTACTCCAACATAACGATCGTCCTCCTCTGACCGTTGCTTCCGAGCGGATCATCGCCGCTGGTGCAGTGGACGCATTGAGGAGCTCGGAGACGCTCTGAGCCGCAGCCATGGCTGTGCTTAAGGCACGCACTTGGGGGGGGGGGGGGGGGGGGGGGGGGGAAAGCCACGGTGGGTAGGACTACGCCATGCTGTGGCCATAGTGGGGCTTCAGGCGACGTGCACTTGGGGGGCTGCAACCATGGTGGAACCGGGCAGCGTAAGTCAAGAAGCGTATGACGTATAATTCATCGAATATAATGAGGTAGTACCTTGGTAATCAGGTAAAAAACAATTATCAATCAACTATTTCTTAGGTCTTCCATCTAATTCCAGCATACAATTAGAAACCAACATTGAGCATCAGAATACTTCATAATGCAACGAATAATACAAATTGGATCAAAGGTACATGGATGCTAATGCTATTAGACTCGAGTGCTAGTATGAAAATTTGTTTCTATATTTTGCTTCTATAGGAGTGCCGGGTGGGATTTGTTCGGTGATACAAGTATTTTTTTTCTAGGGAATCAGTTATACGGTTTTTCTAGGGAGCAGTGGGGCTGTGGGGGGCGGCGAGAGGAGCAAATGACGTGCACCTTGTTATTTTGATGTGTTCCAAATTAGTATGAAGATAAAGGCTAACTTTGAAGTGAAGCGGAGGCCCGTCGCCAAAGTCTAGGGTGCGGGGGCAGCAGCCCCGTGGTACGGTACATGTCTTTGCCGAGTCGGACTGCAGCCGACTTAGGGTTTTACCACCATATATACATCTTGTAAGCCGCCGGTTGGGATAAGTCGCATATTGTAAATCCCCGGCAATTGTAACCTCACCCGATATAGTGAAGTATTGATGGCTGACGCCCGTGGTTTTTTCTCCTCCATTGTTGGAGGGGTTTTCCACGTTAAATCTCGTGTCCCCGTTGGTTGATCTTCCGCTTTTTTCATCGTTTCTTTGCTATCGTTTATAACAAGTGGTATCAGATCCCTGTTTCAGATCTGTTTTCAGATTAGGGTTTCACGATGGCATCAATGAAGTTTGATCTACCGTTGCTGGACTACAAGACGAGATTTTCGTTGTGGCAGGTCAAGATGCGTGCGATCCTCGCTGACGTGGGGTTACCACGGCAAATCCCAAGGTCGAGATACCTAGGGTTTCGTGAGGGAGAGAAGATGGTGCGCTCGTAGTTCCGGACGGCTGACAAGCAAGGATTTACTCAGGTTCGGCCCCTCATTGTGAGGTAAAGACCTACATCCTTCTTGTTTGATCCGGTATTGATGGTGATGCTCTTACATGGTGGCCGTATTGGCGATGGTATGAGACGCGGTCTCGCTATGCATATGCGTGTATTTTGTATCAGTCCCCCCTCTAGGGTTATGCGAGTTGGCGCTAAAGGGTGCCCTGTCTGGCTTTATAAAGGGAGCCAGGTAGGGTTTACATGAGTTCTAGTAGACTACGTCTTGGAGTCCTTATCGTGTACTGCAAGTCGTGACATCTTGGGCTTCGTTGGGCCGCAAGTTGGGCCTTCGTATGGATTGCACCAGGCATACCAATAGTGGGAGACCCGAAGGGTATGCCCACATCAGTAGCCCCGAGTATCTGGTCGATACGAAGAATCGGGCAGAGACTAAGAACAGCATGTCGAGTAGTCATAGTCGATGCGTCAGGTACGTTGATGTCCATATGGTGACGGTATTAACCATAATTTGAGAGTTGAATCACTTATGAGAAATCCAGTGTAAGTGTAAGAAACCCGATATTAATCAACTGGACGCGGGTGTAAGGAACCCGACCATGAGAAATCCGGTGCGAGCTATAGAGAACCCGATTTTGAGAAATCTGGTGCGGGCTAATAGAGATTCCGACTTTGATAATACCGGTGCGGGCTATAGAGAACCCGACTTTGAGAATTATGTTGCGGGCTATAGAGAACCCGACTTTGAGAAATCTAGTGCGGGCTAATAGAGATCCCGACTTTGAGAATTATGTTGCGGGCTATAGAGAACCCGACTTTGAAAAATTGGTGCGGGCTAATAGACATCCCGACTTTGATAATACCGGTGCGGGCTATAGAAAACCCTACTTTGATAAATCCATTGCGTAGTAGCACTCGAGCCGGCGGCGAGTGCGCTCCCGATGGGAGTAGTCGATGAATTTTAGCTGTCCAAGGAGGTACTCAACTTGGTCTCGGTCTTCGCGCCCTTGCTGCGTTGTCTGGTGCTTTTGACTCGATAGTATGTTGGGTGCGCGGCCAGCGCCCCTGATGGGAGTAGCCCCCGAGTGTCTGGTCGATTCAAAGAATTGGGCAGAGACTCATCTGTGGGTGCACATCATAGTTTGCTTACTTTGCCATGAATCAAGTTAGTCGGTAATGCATCCACCAATATTTTGCTTACTTCGTTGTATAGATGTGAGTCGATATTGCATCGATTGTGCTTGTGGAGTCGATAACACGTAGACGGATGCTTTGCGTGTATTTTTGCTGTCCTTCTGACAGGTTTCAGGGATGGCGACATAGTAGGCCTGGTACACTCAACGGATCGGGACCACTTAACTGCTCTTGGGCAAAACCTTACTAGCCTACTTCAAGTTCGAGTCCCCGGACTCGAACCCGGAACGGGCTGGTCAGGCCCAACTCAGGCCGCGGAGGTCTTACAGAGTCGTCCTGCAGCATAATTTTGCGGGTACCTAAAGCGTCCGCTAGGATTTTCTTCATGTCTGTTGACATGGAAGTTTCAGGGCAAAAGCAGTATGTGCGGGCCCCGGCCGGCTCGACGGATCGGCGGGTCTTACCTATGCACCATGCATGCAGCTTCCGAGGGTCGTCAGACGCAACTCGAGGAGATTATGACTGTGGTTTTGCCTTTATGTGGGTAGCTAAGTAGCTGAGTCGAGTAAGATTCGACTGTGAAATCTGCAACTTGACGTCCTTGCCTGTATTTTATCGGGTACGCGACAGCGCTCCCGATGGGAGTAGCCCCCGAGGCTATGTGCAACTATTTGTAGTTGGGCATAGGCTCAATTTGCCTTCCGTTATTGTCGAGTATCTTGCGAGTGCTGCAGTGTTCGCGCCTGCTGGCGTAGATATTTGTCGGCTGCGCAGCACTCGAGCCAACGACGAGTGCGCTCCCGATGGAGTCGACGCAGTGGATGGAGCTGATGCAGCGTGGGTGCGCCCAAGATATATTGTGTAGCATGTATGGCGCATCCTGAGTGTTGGGTGTGGAATCACGCGGCAGACCGGAGTCGACGTGGTGGAGTTGTTGATGGCCCTTCACGTAGTTACCCCACAATGGCGCCAGAAAACAGTTGCTAGCCCTTCACGTGGTTACCTGCGTGAAAAGTAAATGTGTTAGGTTGAGACTCCAAGTGCAGAGTGTGTAGTAAGTGGAAGACGTGTTTTCCCCACGAGGGTGACTCGAGTGTTTAATATCGAACTCTCGAGGAATCAGTAGTGAAGATTTATCTTCCTATCCTTCTTTTGGTTACCTACAAAACAAAGTAAATGTTTTGGTCCTCAACCTCACCTAGTGGTTGTCAAGCACAAGGTGTTAGAATGATATCAAGATAATATGCAATGCAAACAAGAAATAAATATGCAATGGTGGTAAATAAATATGCAAGGACGGTGGTAGCAATGATAAATGATATTTTTGGATTTTTTATAATGAATGCAAGATGTAAAAGTGTTTTTGTATTTTCGGATTTAATAATGGCAGAAAATGGAAAAGTGGTAAAAGTTGTTGGAAAGGTGTTTCTTATGAATAAAAATGGACCAGGGTTCATGGTTTCACAAATGCACTCTCTCTTTAATAACGTGGTGGACAATGAAACACTAGAGTTGACATATGAGATTGCGACACAACAGTTTAATGACAAGTTATAATTATATGGGCATCACGTCCTAACATAGAGACCTTTTGATTATTAGTCTCTCTTATACTCCACCAAGATGCGAACTAAATCATAACACCTCAGTAATTAAGATAACTCAGAGTATAGCAATAAGTATCATGACATGAAGTTAAAATAAGAACATGCTAGATCTAGTCATGGAGGAAGTGGCAATGGTCACACCCACATCTCCGGTAGCATGGTATTTCTTTTTATCCCTAGTGAGGCAACAAAGTAAGGTAAAACAACCAAGTGGATCACAGAACTTTCTCTCACGTTCACTGCACTAGCCACCCCCGTTACTCCAACTAATGCACACGTTCCCCCTCACACGCTCTCATAAACATGCTTGATCATAACAAGTAAATAAGAACGGGGTACATAATATGCATCTACTTTAATAACTGAAACAAAACCATTGCAATCTCAAACATATATTAACTCATAAAAAGGTCCACCACAAAGGTATTACATAGATGACCGTAATCATGTTCAGCAGCTCATACGGTACTAATTAGTGAAGCTCGAGAGAGAGAGATACATAAGTTACTTCCACAAACCCATAGTCTAGAGGTGGACTACTCCCTCTTCATCATGGAGACGGTGGAGAAGTCGTTGGAGAAGATGGAGACCACGCCGGCAGCGCCCCGCCAGAGTTTTCCCCCTCCAATCTGCAGCTCCAGGTCTCTGTTTCGGTGCTTCTGTGTTTCTGCGGCGCTCCTTCCAGAGAACGTCGGGGGATAATTTTTATAGGCGTTTTTAGGTCAAAACGGAGTCGGTGGAGGAAAGATCGACGGCAGCGGAGCCTCGAGGGCCAAAGTGGGGGGTCCCACGCGGCCATGTACTTGGGCCGCGTGGGCCCACTCATTTGGGCCCTCGGGCCTCCTCTTGTTTGCTTCTTTCGCTCCCAGGTCTTGTTCCTTCCAAAAAATGATGCTCGTAAATTTTCAGGCCATTTGGACGTCGTTTGAGTCCTGAAACATTAAAGGAAAGAAAAAGTAGAAATAATGCAAAGTTCATGTATGTATTTTACATGCATCAACATCCCTAAGCTTAACCTATACTCGTCCTCGAGTATGAAGGTGATAAAATTAACATGGACTTTGCAATTTTAATACTATCAATGAATATCAATATGATTACTATTGCTACATAGAGTAAAATGATTCATTCTTAAAAGGAGTAGCAATATGCAAGATAGTTTATGAAGTGATATCAAGTATTCAATGCAAGGATGTTCAATGATAATTCACAAAGTGTAACATAAGAGAAGAAGTACTATGGACCAATGTATGCATAATAATAAGTAAGAACATCCTACAATGGTCATAGAGTATTGGTGAAAAATCTGAATATAAAAGGTGGACACTTTGGAAAGATATATATATATATATATATATATATATATATGAGTAGAGGTAAAGCATGAATAAATTTTATCTAACTTCTGAACTTCTCTACTTAAGTCAATGATTGTAATATGGTAATCCTTGGTGTCAAGCTCTCATTCCCTATCATAGCATCTTGAATGATTAAGTTTAAAGTGAAAGCAATAAGAGTAGTGTGCTTGACAAAGTACAGGTTGAAAGTCTCATGCCCCTTAAATACAAGTACCTACTCCATGTGTTACTCAACTTTAGAAAACAAAGCAAGTTCAAGTTAAATATCATTGTAAGTAATAACAGTATCATTAAGAGCGTCAACTGGGGTACCTCTTGTCCCAGGATATGGAACAAGCCCATATCAAAATGACAAGACAAACAAACATAATGAACAATCTCAACACCCTTTTTATTTACCATTGGATAGCTTTTTATTGTAAGGTGTATCACAGAAGGTTCACCATAGCATGTAAGTAAATTTCCACCATGAATGATGCATGGCTTAGATTAGCGGCCCAGGCGTCTCTCTAACCATTTATACAAACTCATTTAAACTCACTTCATTTCCCCATTTATTTCACCCATGGTAGGCATCCATAAACAAAAGTACATGATATCAACTAAATGAGATGATGTGCAATGTTGAAAGCTTGCCATGTGACAGCACATATGGGCTAACTCTCAACCAAAGACATTTGTCAAGTCCACAACTTTATAATTTTAATCACAATGGGTCATATTTATTTATGCAATGAAAGTAAAGTGTACATCAAGTTCGCGAGAGCTATATAACCAACTTTTCCTACAACAATTAATAACATAAGCATTTTCATTCAGAGGTATAGATAACTCAAATATCATGATAAACATACTCGGAATAGCATAAATCTAATAGGTAGATATGGTGGACTCACTGCAAAAACTTTGGTTGAAGGTGTTGGAAACAAGTTTTTGCTTGTTGGAATTTTTGGGCTAGCAAGAGGGAGAAAGTTGACCATCTAAATGCATGCATGAGTGTCCATAGAACTAACTAATCCATGTTAAAACAAGGTAGAATAACATTTAGTTTCAAAACATGAATAAAAGATAGCTCTTGATAAAATATTTGCAAATTATTACTCATTAACAAGCTCATGAATCATGCAATTATATTTATCTTTTAAAATTAACTTAACATCCCTTTTCGCAATCTTATAATAGCATCCAACATAATTCAACCCAAATTTCCAGTAGCTCTCTCATATATAAATGATAGTGCAGTGGTCTCACAAAATAAAAATCCAATCTAAACAAACAAAAAGACGCTCCAAGTTTATGCGATAAAGTGTTTCGATGGAAAAACAGAAGTTAGACGTGTGCAAACCGAGAGTGTGTAGGTCCAGTGGGGTTGTCTTCACATCCCCAAGCTTATAGTCTTCACCATCCTTGGATAGCTCTTGGTGCATCTCCTCTAATCCCTGTGAAAAAAAATTCAAAACACCGTTTCTCCCATTTCTTTTTCTGTGGTTCACATTAGTAGTGATAAACAAATAGATTTCTTGCTTCATATAATCCTTGGAAAAAAATTCATATGGATGTCCAGAACATGTATAATGTTGTATGCATACTCATAAACTCAATTGGATAAAAAAGATTCATGTTAAAAGTTCTAAGCATGCATCAAACAAAATGGGACAGAATCTGTACAGAAAAACAGCAGCAGCTAAACTTATTTTTCTACCCTACTTAACTTTGTCGGAAAATTCCGAAAAAATTCATGCATACAGAGGATGAAAAGTTGCTACTACAGTTTAAATATGAGCTCATTCGGAGTTACAGAATAAGAATTAAAAATCATACCGTGCACAGATTCGTGCAGGAATAATATCTCCGAACGCTATAAGCAACTTCTTCACACCAAAATGAGTAAAACTTGGCACTTTATTAAAAATTCTAGAAACTAAACTAAACACTAAGTCTCTTGTTACAGCAAGAGGACACAAAGAAAATCACAAATAAAAACAACCGGGTTGCCTCCCGTAAAGCGCTTTCTTTATATCCATATAGCTAGGCTTCTTACTTGATGTTTATTGTGGACGAAGTTCATGAGAGAGCTTGAACTTTGGCGTGTCCCTCTTCCTAGGGAAGTGTTCATGCATAATACCAGGGTCCCATGGTGTTCTCAAACCAATCAAAATAATTATCAAGTTGAACCCTAGTTGAGAGAAAAACAAAACACAAAATTAATAACAACGAAGTCTAACTTTCTTTCCATGCATTGGCATTTTGTATATGAATGAATCACCATAAATAGAAGTTTCCCAATGCATATTAACAATATTTACTTGCAGCATATAATTATTAGCATAAAGAGGGTTCTTATCACCTCCTCTTTCATAATAGTTGCAAGTAGTAGAAATAAATTCAACCATATAACCACAAGAATCATTCAACTTAGATAATTTAGGCATATAAAGAGGATTATTAAATTTATTATGGAATTCATTAGCATGCTTCGCTCTTTCAAAATAGTTAATAAGATCAATATCAAGTTTACTATCATGATTGCAACAAAGATTTGGAACTAAAGATAGTTGCAAATCACATAAGTATTTCTCAACATAAGCAAATTTCCCCTCTATGGTGTGATTAGGAGAGTTCAAAAACAAAGTAGGACTCTCATGAGTAAGAGCACTATCACAAACAGCAAGTATATCATTTTTATCCTCACATAATTTAGCAACAACTAAACATGGAGGTTTATCAATAAGCATAGGACCATCATCTAAAGCATTATCATATGGCATATTTAAACAACACTCCTCATTATCATCAATAAGTTCACTAGTAGTAATACTAAAAAGTAAAGGAGCATTATTAGTTTCATCATAATAGCATGGGTTATCATAAATAACAAAAGATTTTTGAGTTTGAGTGCTATTATCAAATGTTGATGGTGGAGTTGGGAGATCCAACTCTTCCCCAAGCTTAGGTTGGAGCACATCCATTTCAATCTCCTCTTCACATACTTTCTCTTCCAAGCTTATGTTTTCATCATCCTCTTCCTGCAAAATATTAGTACTTTCCATGGAAGCAAGAATTCTTTCTTTAACATAAACATTATCACTAAATTCCTTTTTGCAAAGTTGGAGAAGAATAGAAATGTGTCCTTTCATTACACGAGCTTCATGACTAGTTGCAAAAAATTATCAATGAGAAAGTCTATCTCATGGGTTGCAACATAAGCAATATATTTCTCAACTTGTTCTATATCATGGCATGCAAATTTACACTCTTGATAAGAAGCAATAATAGGATCACTATTATACTTACATTGATAGAGAGAGTGTTTATAGTCTTTTCTAAAGCAGCAAGTTATATTATGTAATTCACAAAACTCAGTGGCCATATCATTAAGATGTTCAAGCAATTCAAGCATTCTATTTCCTTCTTTGGTTGATCGGTATTCATAGTAAGCTCCCATAGTTTTGACATAACCTTTCTCCATAGCTTAGCATACATATTAAAAATAACACTAGTTTTTATGTGTTTTTTTAATTTTTTATGCAAAACTGAAAATAAATATGCAAACCGAAATAACAAATCCAAGACAATGACAAAACAAGATAAATTGCTTTGAAGGTAAAGATGGATAAGATGATGCTCACGTAGGTGCAACCTCCCCAAGCTTAGGTGTTAGCACAAGTTGGTGATGAAGTTGACTTGGTGAGATATCCTTGGATAAACCTTTCAGCAATGATTCCCCGGCAACGGCGCCAGAAAACAGTCTTGATGGCCCTTCACGTAGTTACCCCACAATGGCGCCAGAAAACAGTTGCTAGCCCTTCGCGTGGTTACCTGCGTGAAAAGTAAATGGGTTAGGTTGAGACTCCAAGTGCAGAGTGTGTAGTAAGTGGAAGACGTGTTTTCCCCACGAGGGTGACTCGAGGGTTTAATTTCGAACTCTCGGGGAATCAGTAGTGAAGATTTATCTTCCTATCCTTCTTTTGGTTACCTACAAAACAAAGTAAATATTTTGGTCCTCAACCTCACCTAGTGGTTGTCAAGCACAAGGTGTTAGAATGATATCAAGATAATATGCAATGCAAACAAGAAATAAATATGCAATGGTGGTAAATAAATATGCAAGGATGGTGGTAGCAATGATAAATGATATTTTTGGGTTTTTTATGATGAATGCAAGATATAAAAGTGTTTTTGTATTTTTGGATTTAATAATGGCTGAAAATGGAAAAGTGGTAAAAGTTGTTGGAAAGATGTTTCTTATGATTAAAAATGGACCGGGGTTCATGGTTTCACAAATGCACTCTCTCTTTAATAAAGTGGTAGACAATGGAACACTAGAGTTGACATATGAGATTGCAACACAACAGTTTAATGACAAGTTATAATTATATGGGCATCACGTCCTAACATAGAGACCTTTTGGTTATTTGTCTCTCTTATACTCCACCAAGATGCGAACTAAATCATAACACCTCAGTAATTAAGATAACTCAGAGTATAGCAATAAGTATCATGACATGAAGTTAAAATAAGAACATGCTAGATCTAGTCATGGAGTAGTGGCAATGGTCACACCCACATCTTCGGTAGCATGGTATTTCTTTTTATCCCTAGTGAGGCAACAAAATAAGGTAAAAATACCCAAGTGGATCGCAGAACTTTCTCTCACGTTCACTGCACTTGCGACCCCCGTTACTCCAACTAATGCACACGTTCCCCCTCACACGCTCTCATAAATATGCTTGATCATAACAAGTAAATAAGAACGGGGTACATAATATGCATCTAATTTCATAACTGAAACAAAACCATTGCAATCTCAAACATATATTAACTCATAAAAAGATCCACCACAAAGGTATTACATAAATGACCGTAATCATGTTCAGCAGCTCATACGGTACTAATTAGTGAAGCTCGAGAGAGAGAGATACATAAGTTACTTTCACAAACCCATAGTCCAGAGGTGGACTACTCCCTCTTCATCATGGAGCCGGTGGAGAAGTCGTTGGAGAAGATGGAGACCACGCCGACAGCGCCCCGCCGGAGTTTTCCCCCTCCAATCTGCAGCTCCAGGTCTTTGTTTCGGTGTTTCTGTGTTTCTGCGGCGCTCCTTCCAGATAACGTCGGGGGATAATTTTTATAGGCATTTTAGGTCAAAACGGAGTCGGCGGAGGAAAGATCGACGGCAGCGGAGCCTCGAGGGCCAAAGTGGGGGGTTCCACGCGGCCAGGTACTTGGGCCGCGTGGGCCCACTCATCTGGGCCCTCGAGGCTCCTCTTGTTTGCTTCTTTCGCTCCCAGGTCTTGTTCCTTCCAAAAAATGATGCTCGTAAATTTCCAGGCCATTTGGACGTCGTTTGGGTCCCTGAAACATTAAAGGAAAGAAATAGGGTTTTCTGCCTACGTAGGGTTAATTCCATAAAAAATAGGAAACATATTAAATATTCCCAAAATCATTATAAAACAGTGATATAACCCTTATATGATGCAAATATGACTGGAATATAAGTAGAAATAATGCAAAGTTCATGTATACATTTTACATGCATCTGTTGTGCGGCGGATGAAGTCGACGTGGCGGACCGGAGTTGACGCGGCGGAGTCGTGCGGCGGAGGGAGTCGACGCGATGGACCCGAGTCGACGCGGTGGTGTTGTGCATCGGAGGGGTCGACGCGGCGGACCAAAGTCAACACGGCGGAGTTTTGCGGCGGATGAAGTCGACGCGGCGGAGTCGTGCGATGGAGGGAGTCGACGCGGCGGAGTTGTGCAGCGGAGGGGTAGACGTGGCGGACCGGAGTCGACGCGGCGGAGTTGTGCGGCGGATGAAGTCGACGCGGCGGACCGGGGTCGACGCGGCGGAGTCGTGCGGCAGAGGGAGTCGACTCGGCGGACCGGAGTCGACTCGGCGGACCGGAGTCAACGCGACGGCTGCAACGTCCAGCCCCCGAGTCCACCTTGTTGGGTCGGCGAGGCGGAGTCGGTGAAGCGGAGGAAAACGACGCATCGGAGTCGCAAAGCGCCAACCCCCAATTGTTGGATGCGACCGAAGCAGGTTAGAATTTGAAGAAATGAAATATGAAAGTGACTTAGCTGTTCATGAGCGACGGAAATCTTTAGACTGTCGAGGTCGACTCGTCAAAGTGGTTGTAGAAGTTGTCGAGTCATGGACGCCGATCTTGTCGAGTCGTGGACGTCGTAGTGGACGGAGTCGACACTGCTGAGTTGTGGCGCGGCGGAGTTGTTGAGGGCGCCGGAGTCGCCTTATCGAGTGGAGCGACGAAGTTCATGTTGTTGATGTCGAAGCGCCAGCCCCCGAGGCTAAATGGTGTCCTTCTAGGGAACGGGCTTTCTGTGTTGGTAGCGCTGATGCTGACCACTGCCGAAGATGTCGACCTGCGGAGCTGAGGATTGTCGGGTCGCCGGACTCGAACGTGATGGTGTTCCGAGGTAGGAGATGATTGCCGCAGTTGATCTTGACGAGGGCGAGGTTGGTGTCGTAGCGCCAGCCCCCAAGTGTCGGGTGCGCCGAAGTAGTTTTAAGGCGCAGCCCCCGAGTATTAGGAACACCCTGCGTCAGTGTAGAGGTTGACGAGCGGCCGATGAAGATGCGCAGCACCGCCGCCGCCCGAGTCGTCGGTCTGTCGGGTACGCGCAGTCAAAACCGATGCGCCATTTTACCAATGCCGATCGCTGCCGTGTTGGTTGAGTCGTGGATGGCGCGGTACGCGCTGTCGAGCTTGTCGCGCAGCGGATTTATCTGGCGATCTGCGGATACGACGACGCAAACCATAAATAAAATATTCTTTGAAAGAATTAATCTGTGCGAATCAATCTAATGGAAAAATAGCAACTGATTGTTTATTCGGTAGTCTTGTACAGATCACAAGGTCTTCACGTGAAGGATCGTCATGCCCCCCAATGATTCCCCATCAATGAACATGATTTTGCTTTTTGACTGATCAGCATGTTCACTTGATGAGTACGTAGCATTGTGGAACCAGCCATCTGCCTTTGCCAGATTTTAATTAAACAGCCTCGGAACTTGAACCGCTGGAGTAGCAAGCCACGCCACGACGCAGGTTCCGTCCCAGGCGTTTTGCATGCACGCTTTCAGCAGGCGCGTCTGCTGCCTTCTTGCTTGAACGGGCAGCGTATTACGCGACAGGCGTTGTGGCCGGATCTAGCCTGGCCGCCTCAGGATTGCTCTTGCCGTCTTCCAGCGATTCCGATGCAAAATCAATTTCGTCTCGGACTATAGCGACTCGACGAATCGCGGGTAGCCAAGGTCGTCGTGCCGGGAAGCTTCGCCACGATTGTTGATGAAGGAGCTTGCGCACTGTACAGGCGAACAAGTCGCTCAGATGCGATCTGCTCGAATTGATTAGCCGCACGCTGGGACGGTGTCGTTGTCGAGCCCTCGGGCGTTGATCCGATATAGCGAGTCGTCGCCGTTATCGATGTAGATTGGAGCCGCCGAATCCGTGATTCTGGCACGCGTTCTTCGCACAGACGGCGCCAATTGACGTGGGGTTACCACGTCAAATCCCAAGGTCGAGATACCTAGGGTTTCGTGAGGGAGAGAATATGGCGCGCTGGTAGTTCCGGACGGCTGACAAGCAAGTATTTACCCAGGTTCGGCCCCTCATTGTGAGGTAAAGACCTACATCCTGCTTGTCTGATCTGGTATTGATGGTGATGATATTACATGGTGGCCGTATTGGCGATGGTATGAGACGCGGTCTCGCTATGCCTATGCGTGTATCTTGTATCAGTCCCCCCTCTAGGGTTATGCGAGTTGGCGGTAAAGGGTGTGGTACGTCTCAAACGTATCTATAATTTGTGATGTTCCATGTTGATATTATACCAATTGTTACATGTTTTATATACACTTCATAGCATTTTTATGCATTTTCTGGGACTAACCTATTAACAAGATGCCACAGTGCCAGTTCCTGTTTTCTGCTGTTTTTGTATTCCAGAAAAGCTAGTCTGGAAATATTCTCGGAATTGGACGAAACTTGGACAGAACCTCCTATTTTTCCAACACGAACACGGAGTCCAAAGGAGAGACGGAGGGAGCCACGTGGCAGCCACACCATGGGGCCGCGCGGCCCCCCCCGCCGCGCCGTGGGGTGGTGTGGGGCCCACGTGGCTCTGCAGCCGCCGCCCTTTCGCCTATTTATTCCCGACACGAAAACCCTAAATAACCGAGCCATTATCCACGAAAAGTTCCAGAGACGCCGCCGCCGTCAACCCTAGCTCGGGAGGGTTCAGAAGCTCTTCCCGGCACCTGCCGGAGAGGGGAATCATCACCGGAGGGCTCTACATCACCATGCCTGCCTCCGGAGTGATGCGTGAGTAGTTCATCCTTGGACTACGGGTCCATGGCAGTAGCTAGATGGTTGTCTCTCCACTTTATGCTATCATGTTTAGATCTTGTGAGCTGCCTATCATGATCAAGATCATCTTATTGTAATGCTACATGTTGTGTTTGCTGGGATCCGATGAATATTGAATACTATGTCAAGTTGATTATCAATCTATCTTATATGTTATTTATGATCTTGCATGCTTTCCGTTACTAGTAGATGCTTTGGCCAAGTAGATGCTTGTAACTCCAAGAGTGAGTATTTATGCTAGATAGTGGGTTCATGCCTCCGGTAATCTGGGAGAGTGACAATAACTTCTAAGATTGTGGATGTGCTGTTGCCACTAGGGATAAAATAACCGATGCTTAGCTTAAGGGTGCGCCGTTAGGTCTAATGCATTTGTTTACATTACGCACATTACTTAATGATTATCCGTTGCTTGCAACTTAATACCAACGGGGAACTCGGATGACAACCTGGCGGTGGATTATTAGTCATAGACGCTGTTGGATAACGGTCTATGTATTTTGTCGTAATGCCCACATGAATATCATAGTAATCATCATGTCATATATATGCATTGTCATGCGCTCAATATTTTGTCAATTGCCCAGCTGTAATTTGTTCACCCAGCATGTTAGTTATCTTTTATGGAGAGACACCACTAGTGAACTGTGGACCCCGGTCCATTCTTTTACACTGATAATACAACCAACTGCAAACATTGTTCCTTTTCATTCTCTGCAATTTACTACTGTTTTCCACACCATACGTTTAATCCTTTGTTTTCAGCAAGCCGGTGAGATTGACAACCTCACTGTTTCGTTGGGGCAAAGTAGTTTGATTGTGTTGTGTGCAGTTCCACGTCGTCCATTCTGTTGCGCCATACGCCACCAACAACCTTCAGAAGTGATTTCTTGCTCCTACTGGTTCGATTAAACCTTGGTTTCATACTGAGGGAAACTGCTGCTACACTGCTTCATACCTTCCTCTTGGGGTCTCCCAACGAACGTGTGATCCACGCAATCAAGCATTTTCTGGCGCCGTTGCCGGGGAGCAAGAGGATTTCTGCAAGGGGAGTTTCACGCTTCCAATCTCTTTACTTTGTTATTGTCTTGCTTAGTTTATTTTTATTTAGTCTTGTTTGCTTTATTTATCAAAAACACAAAAAAATTAGTTACTTTTATTTTCAAGTTGTTATCTTTCTGTTTTGTTTTAATTTTGCTAAAATGAGTACCCCTGAGAACACTAAGTTGTGTGATTTCACTAGCACGAACAACAATGATTTCATTAGTACACCTATTGCTCCACCTGCTTCTAACGCAGAATTCTATGAAATTAAACCTGCACTTTTAAATCTTGTTATGAAAGAGCAATTCTCTGGTGTTAGTACTGATGATGCTGCTGCTCACCTTAATAATTTTGTTGAACTTTGTGAGATGCAAAAGTATAAGGATGTAGATGGTGATATTATTAAACTGAAACTTTTTCCTTTCTCTTTGAGAGGACGTGCTAAAGAATGGTTGCTATCTTTGACTAGAAATAGTATTGATTCATGGACTAAATGCAAAATGCTTTCATAGGAAAATATTATCCTCCTGCTAAGATTATATCTTTGAGAAGTAGCATTATGAATTTCAAACAATTTGATAATGAGCATGTTGCTCAAGCTTGGGAGAGAATGAAATCATTGGTAAAGAATTGTCCCACCCATGGACTGACTGCTTGGATGATCATCCAAACCTTTTATGCAGGACTAAATTTTTCTTCAAGAAACCTATTGGATTCGGCCTCTGGAGGTACCTTTATGTCCATCACTTTGGGTGCTGCAACAAAGCTTCTTGATGATATGATGATAAATTATTCTGAATGGCACACCGAAAGAGCTCCACAAGGTAAGAAGGTAAATTCTGTTGAAGAAATCTCTTCCTTGAGTGATAAGATTGATACTATTATGTCTATGCTTACAAATGGAAAAATGCATGTTGATCCAAATAATGTTCCTTTAGCTTCTTTGGTTGCTCAAGAAGAGCATGTTGATGTGAACTTCATTAAAAATAATAACTTCAACAACAATGCTTATAGGAATAATTTTGGTAATAACAATTATAAGCCCTATCCTTTTAATAGTGGCAATGGTTATGTTAATTCTTATGGTAATTCCTACAACAATAATAAGAGTGTACCCTCTGATCTTGAAGTCATGCTTAAGGATTTTATTAGTACACAAACTGCTTTCAATAAATCTGTTGAGGAAAAGTTTGGGAAAATTGATGTTCTTGCCTCTAAAGTTGATAGTCTTGCTCTTGATGTTGATTTGTTAAAAATTAAAACTATGCCTCATGATGTTAAAGAGAGCAAAACTCTCAATGCTATACAAGTTAAAATTGATAATAATGTGAGGATGTTAGCTGATTTACATGCTAGGTGGGCAAGAGAGGATGAAATTGCTAAAAAGAATAGTATTGCTAGAGTTTATACTATTACTACTACTGAAAATGCTATAAACTCAAGTGTTAACAAACCTCCTACTATCAATGGTAAAGTAATTGGTGTTGGCAATGTCTCTACTTCTGTTGCAAAACGTTTAAAATTGCCTGAAAACACTGAAACTGTTCCTGATAAAAGTGCTGAAATTTTTCGAGATGTGGGAGACAATGGTCCCATTACTTTGATAATAATGATTTTGATTTTGATGGTTGCAATATTTCTGAAGTAATTAAGTTCTTGCAAAAGCTAGCTAGAAGTCCTAATGCTAGTGCTATAAACATGGCTTTTACTAAACATATTACTAATGCTCTCATGCAAGTTAGGGAAGAGAAATTAAAACATGAAGCTTCTATCCCTAGGAAGTTAGAAGATGGTTGGGAGCCCATCATTAAAATGAAGGTGAATGATTTTGATTGCAATGCTTTATGTGATCTTGGTGCTAGTATTTCTGTTATGCCTAAGAAACTCTATGATATGCTTGATTTAGCACCTTTGGAACACTGTTATTTGGATGTTCACCTTGCTGATAATACTATAAAGAAACCTTTGGGGAGAGTTGATGATGTTTTTATAATGGTTAACAATAACCTTGTCCCCGTTGATTTTGTTGTTTTGGATATTGAATGCAATGCTTCTTGTCCTATTGTTTTGGGAAGACCTTTTCTTAGAACTGTTGGTGCTATTATTGATATGAGAGAGGGGAATATTAAATATCAATTCCCACTCAAGAAAGGTATGGAACACTTCCCTAGAAAGAAGATGAAGTTACCTTTTGATTCTATTGTTAGAGCAAATTATTCTGTTGATGCTTCATCACTTGGAAACACTTGATTCTTACTTTCTGCGCCTAGCTGAAAGGCGTTAAAGAAAAGCGCTTATGGGAGACAACCCATTATTTTATTTCTGCAATTTTTCTTTTCTTTTTGAGTCAAGGAGTTGTTTACTTCTGTAACAATTCCTTTGTATCTTTATTTTATCGCATTGTTGTGCCAAGTATTGCCTCTAATAGGAAGATGATGCTAGATTTGGATTTCTGCGCAGGAACAGATTTCTGCTGTTCACCGTTTTAATTCTGTAAAATCACAGAAAAATTATTTAAATCTGCAATTTTTGTGCGTGATCCTCAGATATGTACGCATCTTTCGTTAGTTTAAAGTTTTTCGATCTGAGCAACGTAAGTGCCTCGAAAAAATTCGTCTTTGCGGACTGTTCTGTTTAGACAGATTCTGTCTTTTTTTTTCGCATTCTCTCTTTTACTAGTGTTGAGTGGAATTCTTTTTTAGGGTGAAGAGCTTCACATAACATCAGTGGCAGTAGCTAATGTTAAAAGTAACGGTCATGTTTGTGTCCTTATAGAACATGTGAGTTTTTGATTGTGCACTAACCCTCTAATGAGAATTACTTTGAGTTTGGTGTGGCGGAAGTTTTCAAGGGTCAAGAGAGAAGGATGATATAATGTGATCAAGAAGAGTGAAGAGCTTAAGCTTGGGGATGCTCCCATGGATCACCCCAGCATATTTCAAGAAGACTCAAGCGTCTAAGCTTGGGGATGCCCAAGGCATCCCCTTCTTCATCAGCAACTTATCAGGTCATCTCTAGTGAAACTATATTTTAATTCTTTCACATCATATGTGCTTTACTTGGAGCGTCTGTGTGCTTTTATTTTCAGTATTTTATTTTTCTTATGGTCAACTTGATTGGACCCAGCATTCTTGATTGGGAGAGAGACACGCTCCGCTTTTTCATATGAATACTCCTATTCTTCACTTATACTTGTTGAGTATTCTTATCTAGCTATTGCTATGCTTTTAGCTCCTGTTTTGCATGCATCTCTTATTCAGAGCTGTTAGTTCTTTTAAAGAAAGTACTCTCTTGCTTCACTTATAATTGTTTGGAGAGTTTATGTTGAAATAAATTGATTGGTGTTTGGTTGGAACAGAAAATGTTGCATGTGGTAGATGGTATAATGGAAAAAGCTTACATATTCTTGTAGATCACTGTATTGGATAATTTGATACTTGTCAATTGTTTTGAGTTATCAAGTAGTTCATGTTTAAGCTTTTGTATCATGTAGTTAAAACCTATTAATGAAGAACTACCGTAAAGCTCGTTGAAATTTGGTTTGCATGATTGGTATCTCTAAGGTCTAGATATTTTCTAGTAAAAGGGTTTGGTTAACAAGGAAGACAGTGTAGAGTCTTATAATGCTTGCAATATGTTTTCATATAAGTCTTGCTGTGTCGGTTGATATCCTGTGTTTGCTTCAAATAACCTTGCTAGCCTAAACTCTGTACTGAGAGGGAATGCTTCTCGTGCATCCAAAACCTTGAGCCAAAATCCATGCCATCTGTGTCCACCATAACTACCTATATGTGGTATTTCCTTGCCATTCCAAGTAAATTTTTCATGTGCTACCTTTAAACTATTCAAACTTTATTACTCCTATTTTGTGTCAATGTTTACCAAGCTCATGAGGACGGGGTGGATGTCTTTATGTCAACTGTCAAACAGACTTTACCACCGGACTAGCGGCATATACATCCGCTTATCCATTAATTTTGCAAAAAGAGCTGGCAAATGGGGTGCCCAGTCCCAATTAATTACAACTTTAACCGCTTAATTCTCTTCACATTTTTGCCCTGATTTATCAGTCAAGCAATGACAAACAGTGAAATATCTGCATGTGTAAACAAAAGAGAAAGAGGGATGATCTGCCTTGCTGGTAGAAATAACGTCCTTCATGGGAGCCGCTCTTAAAAGTCTGGTTGGCAGGGGTCATATTGTACTTTCCATTTTCTGATTCGTTGACAATTAACAAACACCTCTCAAAACTTATTTTTACTCTCTATATGATTTCAAAAACTTAAAAAGCTCTAGCACATGATTTAATCCCTGCTTCCCTCTGCGAAGGGCCTTTCTTTTACTTTTATGTTGAGTCAGTTTTCCTACTTCTTTCTATCTTAGAAGCAAACACTAGTGTCAACTTTGGTGCAACAATTTTTATATGCTTGTATATTGCACTTATTATATTGCTTTGTGTTGACAAATATCCATGAGATATATATGTTGAAAGTTGAAAGCAATTGCTGAAGCTTAAATCTTCCTTTGTGTTGGTTAAATACCTTTTACTTAGAATCTATTGCTTTATGAGTTAACTCTTATGCAAAACTCTTTGATGCTTGTCTCGAAAGTACTATTCATGAAAAGTTTTTGCTTATATGATTCAGTTGTTTGCTCATTATCTACTTGCTAGCAAACTATAGACCATTGACCTGGATCACTTCATTCATAACATGTGCTTTACAATATTATTTGATCAAGATTATGATTGTAGCATGTCACCTCAGAAATTATTTTGTTTTTATCGTTTTACCTACTCGAGGACGAGTAGAACTAAGCTTGGGGATGCTTGATACGTCTCAAACGTATCTATAATTTCTGATGTTCCATGTTGATATTATACCAATTGTTACATGTTTTATATACACTTCATAGCATTTTTATGCATTTTCTGGGACTAACCTATTAACAAGATGCCACAGTGCCAGTTCCTGTTTTCTGCTGTTTTTGTATTCCAGAAAAGCTAGTCTGGAAATATTCTCGGAATTGGACGAAACTTGGACAGAACCTCCTATTTTTCCAACACGAACACGGAGTCCAAAGGAGAGACGGAGGGGAGCCACGTGGCAGCCACACCATGGGGCCCACACGGCTCTGCAGCCGCCGCCTGATACGTCCAAAACGTATCTATAATTTTTGATTGTTTCATGCCATTTTTATACTTTTAGCACTTGTTTTATATTAAGTTTATTATTTATTTGGACTAACCTACTAATAGTTGCAAAAGTGCACAATGTTCTTGTTTTACTCTTTGATGTGTAGAAATTATCAAGAATACAAGAGGAAACCTTGTTGGAGTCGAATTGGGACTTTCCTGAAATCTGTCTGAGAACTTTTTACGAAGATTGTCAGTTTGACCCTCGAAGATGACGTCAAATGGAGACCTGGCTCTTACGAAAGTTGTCACAATTTTCCATACGAAGATTTTAAGCCCGAGATCAGCCCAATCGGAGTTCGGACGCGGCCTGTAGGCCCGTTTTGGTGGAACCCTAAAAGGGGTGACGGAAATCCGAGAAGATATATAAAGGGAGGAAACCTAATTCGTGGAGGACTCCTCCACCCACGAATTTCAGCCACCAAAAGCCACGTTTTTGCCTCCCCATGGATCCCATCTCCATGGGGGAGGGCTCCCAAGAAGCCATGAAGGAGGGAGGCTAAGGGGCGGCGCTCCCCAAGCTTGCCGGCGGCGGGGAAAGGAGTTCCCCGCACCGCCGGCGCCGCCGCCGCCCTGCGCCGCCGCGCTGCCCCTCTCCGCCGTCTTCACCGCCATCTCCATCACCATCTCCTCCTTGTATTCAGTGGTTCATCCTCCCACAAACCTCTGTACCGTCCTATGTAAACATGGTGTTTGATGCTATAATATTTATCCTATGATTTACATCATGTTTCCGTAGTTTATTTGTCTTTTGATTGCTTAATTGAATGCATGAGGTTCATTAGAGTTGTATGTCTATATGGTGCTGTCCTTTGGTGTCCATTATATTTGTGCGCGCATGGATCAAACACCCTAGGGTTGGTAGTATTTGTAACGAAGCGGGGGAAGTTCTGCCGGAGTGACAGAAACCTGAGAACGCGAACCGATTAGTTGCACGTATGGGAGTAAGAGGACCTTGAACTTAAGGCTATGGTTGGGGAAACCTTAATGCATTGTTAGTATTTGCGGATGCTTGCTAACAATCCAATCATATAGTACTTGTAATCCCAAGTAGTGGAGTGCATGTATATTTAGCCTCTCCCACATAGAAAACTGCATCGAAGACAATGAACCAAGTACCTTCACTAATTAATCTTGGACAAAGCCACCACAATTACCACCACTTTTCCACACTCATGGTACTGTTAGTATATGGTTACTTAGTGTATTTTATTGCTGCAGCACTAACATTTACTTTCTTGTATTTATTATCTTGCAAAACTACCTCTCATACCCGTATTGCTACCGTAGTTTTATTTTCTAGATAATGCAAACGTTTAGTGTGCGTAGAGTTGTATCAGTGGTTGATAGAACTTGAGAGAATACTTATCCTACCTTTAGCTCCTCGTTGGGTTCGACACTCTTACTTATCGAAAAGGCTACACGCGATCCCCTATACTTGTGGGTTATCAAGACCTTTTCTGGCGCCGTTGCCGGGGAGCCATAGCGTAGGTTAATGTTCTTGTGTGCACTTGTTTGCTTTATCTCTAAGTAGTTTTTATTTTCAGTATTAAGTTGTTCTTTATCTTACTATGGATAGGGAATGCGAATTACAAAAAAAATTAGGTGTAGTTGTTATCTAAAAACGTTTTCAAAAAGAAAAGTGATTGGAAAGATGAGTAATGGTTAAATGGGGGTCGACCTTGAACACTTGTGTTCATGCCTATGAAACCAAAACAAATCTTTCCATGGAAGCTTTTCATTAAAAACATGTAAATATTGTAAATATTGTGTATATACCTCTGTACATAAAAATAAAATGCTAATTATAGTCTTTAGTTAATTGAAAGTTGATAGTTTTTTTTGCTGTCCAGAAACAGATTTTCTGTGCTCCACCGTATTAAATGTTTAAAATCACCAGAACGTGATCTTGATCTGAAATTTCTTGAGTGCAAAGTGATGCTTATTACTTTCTTTCATTAGACTAACTTTTTGTTATTTGAGTACGTAGTAGGTCGAAAAATTCGATCTTTACTGACTGTTCTTTAGACAGATTTTGTGCTTCTCTGTAAAAAATCGTGATAAATCTCAGAATAGTATTTTGACTTGAAAATTTTTGTGCATAAACCTGAGATTATTATCTTTCTTTCATTAGACTAAAGTTTTTCGATTTGAGCTACTTAACTATCTCGTTGAATGCCATCTTTACGGACTGTTCAGTTTTGACAGATTTCTTTGTTTATTCAATATTGTACTTGGTGTTGTTAGTTTCATTAGTTTTTCGACGGACAACGGAAATCATGAACACCTTAGTATATACAGTGGCTAATGTTGAGTAAAAATTATAAAACTTGTCAATGCTTGAACATGAGTGGATTTTATTTAATGAGTACTAACCCTACTAATGAGTTTTGTGAAGTTTTATGTGGATGTAGCTTATAAGATCTAATCAATATGGTGATATGAGATGAATAAGAAGACGCAAGAGCTCAAGCTTGGGGATGTGTAGGTGCATCCCAAGAACATATTCAAGAAGATACAATCATCTAAGCTTGGGGATGCCCGAGTCATCCCCCTATTCATCAACTAACATGAGGTTGTCTCGTTCATACTCTATATTACCCGTCCACATGATATGTATTGTCTTAACTTGTATTATAATTGTTTTATATGTCTTGGTTTTACCTTCTTTAGTTTTATTAGGCTCCTTATTTGGTTTCGATTGCTTCTTTACTTTCACTTATAAATTCAAAATAACAAAAATATTTTCTTTTGTTTTGCTTCTTTGTTTGGTTCTTTATTTTAATTTTATTTGGTTTTACTTTTGATTTTTTTTAGAGTTTTCCTTGCTGTAGCTAGCATGTTTAGGTCTTGCTTAGCCTCTGGTTTCTTAGTTTATCAAAAATAAAGTACCAAGTTTTATCCATTTAGCTTAGTTGATACATATGTAAAAAGTGATTTTCTGTTTTCGGTATCTACTGCTTATTGCGCGATTTTTCATATTTTACTGGAAGCTCTAAAAATCACGAAAAATTACTGATGTTGTAGCACCTAATCCTCTGCATGTACAAAAATTGGCTAAAATTTCGGGCATGTTTAAGTGCACCTAAAAATTGCGTTTTCCAGCTGCTGTTTTTCTGGACAGATTCTGACTTTTGTTGCAAGAGTGGCCTCTTTTCGTTTTCATTTGATTTTTAATGGTTCTTACCTTTCATTTATAAGTTGGCCATTTAAGCAACCTTTCTGTAACTTAAAAAAAAATTTTATTTGGTTTAATAGCAGCACTTGGGAAATATTATTATTGCACTAATGTCTAACCGCAGAAAAGAATGGAAAGTTTTTGTGTTGAAGTTTTTTCACAGAGAATGAAGGAACACCAAACTATGGAATGTTGAAGAACCAAAGTCATAAGCTTGGGGATGTCCCCGCATCCCTCTTCATCAATAACCCCTCGGTTTGCAAACCTTTAAACTTTGTTTTTTGAGCAACATAGGAACTTAACTAAACTTGAAGCGGCTGTATTTTATTATCTATTTATCTTAGCATCAAACACCAGTTACATTAATAAGTGGATCGTCACATATTTTATTTATCCTCTGTTTTCAATGTTTACTTGGTTAATGGATTACTTGTTGAAACTTAAAAATGATGTGTGAATAATATTGTTTAGTAGTTTATGTTTTCTTATGGTTAGTCTCAACTAGCTAATAGTGCATATTATGTTATTTTGATGCATTGTCCTGTTCATAAGATGGTATGGTATTGTGGTATCCTCCTCTGAATAATTCACTTGAATCGACTTGGCACATGCTCACACATGTTATGACTGAAAAATAAAAGTCAATTAAGCCTTGATGATCTATTTTGCCTCAGAGTTTTAGTATCGTTTTTATGCCTCCGTTAATTTTATTTTGTCGCAAGCATGATTATGACCGTTATCGCTCTCGTGGTTGTCGCTTCCCAGTCTATTGCTAGCCTTCACTTGTACTGAGCGGGAATGCTGCTCGTGCATCCAAATCCTTAAAACCAAGTTATCCCAAAGAGTCCACCAAAAAATTCCTATGCATGGTATTTCAAGCCATTCCAAGTAAATTTGCATGTGCTACCTTTAAAACCTTCAAAATATTTCTCTTTTTGTGTCAATGTTTACTAGCTCATGAGGAATTAGTGTGGTTATTCTTTATTCTATTTGTCAAATGGACTTTTACACCTGGACTAGTGGCATATACATCCGCTTATCCAATAACTTGCAAAAAGAGCTGGCAACGGGGTGCCCAGCCCCAATTAATTACAACTTTAACCATTAATTCTCTTCACACTTTTGCCCTGATTCATCAGTAAGCAATGACAAACAGTGAAATACCTGCATGTGTGTAAACCAAAGAGAAAGGGGATGATCTGCCTTGCTGGTAGAAATAACGTCCTTCATGGGAGCCGCTCTTAAAAGTCCGTTTGACAGGTAGAATACTGTTCTCACCCGCTACCATTCGTTGACAATTAACAAACACCTCTCAAAACATTTTTACCTCTGTTTTTAAAACAAAAAGCTCTAGCACGTGTTAATCCCTGCTTCCCTCTGCGAAGGGCCAATCTTTTATTTTTTATGTTGAGTCACCATCCTTTCTTTGAGCACTTCTTCGAGAGCATAGCTGTCGTTCTTAGTGTAATGTGCTTGTCCCAGAATACGATTAATTGAGGTATAACCATGATGCTTTTATCTTTGATATCTCTATATCTATTCTTCACTTGAACTTTAGATGTGGCTTGCTGATACGTCCAAAACGTATCTATAATTTTTGATTGTTTCATGCCATTTTTATGCTTTTAGCACTTGTTTTATATTAACTTTATTATTTATTTGGACTAACCTACTAATAGTTGCAAAAGTGCACAATGTTCTTGTTTTACTCTTTGATGTGTAGAAATTATCAAGAATAAAAGAGGAAACCTTGTTGGAGTCGAATTGGGACTTTCCTGAAATCTGTCTGAAAACTTTTTACGAAGATTGCCAGTTTGACCCTCGAAGATGACGTTATATGGAGACCTGGCTGTTAGGAAAGTTGTCACAATTTTCCATACGAAGATTTTAAGCCCGAGATCAGCCCAATCGGAGTTTGGACGCGGCCTGTAGGCCCGTTTTGGTGGAACCCTAAAAAGGGATGACGAAAATCCGAGAAGATATATAAAGGGAGGAAACCTAATTCGTGGAGGACTCCTCCACCCACGAATTTCAGCCACCAAAAGCCACGTTTTTGCCTCCCCCATGGATCCCATCTCCATGTGGGAGGGCTCCCAAGAAGCCATGAAGGAGGGAGGCTAAGGGGCGGCGCTCCCAAGCTTGCCGGCGGCGGGGAAAGGAGTTCCCCGCACCGCCGGTGCCGCCGCCGCCCTGCGCCGCCGCGCTGCCCCTCTCCGCCGTCTTCACCGCCATCTCCATCACCATCTCCTCCTTGTATTCAGTGGTTCATCCTCCCACAAACCTCTGTACCGTCCTATGTAAACATGGTGTTTGATGCTATAATATTTATCCTATGATTTACATCATGTTTCCGTAGTTTATTTGTCTTTTGATTGCTTAATTGAATGCATGAGGTTCATTAGAGTTGTATGTCTATATGGTGCTGTCCTTTGGTGTCCATTATATTTGTGCGCGCATGGATCAAACACCCTAGGGTTGGTAGTATTTGTAACGAAGCGGGGGAAGTTCTGTCGGAGTGACAGAAACCTGAGAGCGCGAACCCATTAGTTGCACGTATGGGAGTAAGAGGACCTTGAACTTAAGGCTATGGTTGGGGAAAGCTTAATGCATTGTTAGTATTTGCGGATGCTTTCTAACAATCCAATCATATAGTACTTGTAATCCCAAGTAGTGTAGTGCATGTATATTTAGCCTCTCCCACATAAAAAACTGCATCGAAGACAATGAACCAAATACCTTCACTAATTAATCTTGGACAAAGCCACCACAATTACCACCACTTTTCCACACTCATGGTACTGTTAGTATATGGTTACTTAGTGTATTTTATTGCTGCAGCACTAACATCTACTTTCTTGTATTTATTATCTCGCAAAACTACCTCTCATACTCGTATTGCTACCGTAGTTTTATTTTCTAGATAATGCAAATGTTTAGTGTGCGTAGAGTTGTATCAGTGGTTGATGGAACTTGAGAGAATACTTATCCTACCTTTAGCTCCTCGTTGGGTTCGACACTCTTACTTATCGAAAAGGCTACATGCGATCCCCTATACTTGTGGGTTATCACTTGGCATTTATGTTTTGCTCCACAATTAAGGGCAAGCGAGATACCACTCTATCATGCTTTATTATGGCCATTTCAATCTTGTTGATGTGTATAAATTTCATGTTATAAGCTCTTAGTTCGTTGATACTTTTCATTTGGTAACATGATTGCTAAGTTTTATTATCCATACATCATGCAATTGTTAAAGATCTGATCAAAGCATTTACAATCAAAATTATTTTGTTATCATTTACCTACTCGAGGACGAGCAGCAATTAAGCTTGGGATGTTGATACGTCCAAAACGTATCTATAATTTTTGATTGTTTCATGCCATTTTTATGCTTTTAGCACTTGTTTTTATATTAAGTTTATTATTTATTTGGACTAACCTACTAATAGTTGCAAAATTGCACAATGTTCTTGTTTTACTATTTGATGTGTAGAAATTATCAAGAATATAAGAGGAAACGTTGTTGGAGTCGAATTGGGACTTTCCTGAAATCTGTCTGAGAACTTTTTTACGAAGATTGTCAGTTTGATCCTCGAATATGACGTCAAATGGAGACCTGGCTCTTACGAAAGTTGTCACAATTTTCCATACGAAGATTTTAAGCCTGAGATCAGCCCAATCGGAGTTCGGACGCGGCCTGTAGGCCCGTTTTGGTGGAACCCTAAAAGGGGGTGACGGAAATCCGAGAAGATATATAAAGGGAGAAAACCTAATTCGTGGAGGACTCCTCCACCCACGAATTTCAGCCACCAAAAGCCACGTTTTTGCCTCCCCATGGATCCCATCTCCATGGGGGAGAGCTCCCAAGAAGCCATGAAGCAGGGAGGCCAAGGGGCGGCGCTCCCCAAGCTTGCCGGCGGCGGGGAAAGGAGTTCCCCGCACCGCCGGCGCCGCCGCCGCCCTGCGCCGCCGCGCTGCCCCTCTCCGCCGTCTTCACCGCCATCTCCATCACCATCTCCTCCTTGTATTCAGTGGTTCATCCTCCCACAAACCTTTGTACCGTCCTATGTAAACATGGTGTTTGATGCTATAATATTTATCCTATGATTTACATCATGTTTCCGTAGTTTATTTGTCTTTTGATTGCTTAATTGAATGCATGAGGTTCATTAGAGTTGTATGTCTATATGGTGCTGTCCTTTGGTGTCCATTATATTTGTGCGCGCATGGATCAAACACCCTAGGGTTGGTAGTATTTGTGACGAAGCGGAAGAAGTTCTGCCGAAGTGACAGAAACCTGAGAACGCGAACCGATTAGTTGCACGTATGGGAGTAAGAGGATCTTGAACTTAAGGCTATGGTTGGGGAAATCTTAATGCATTGTTAGTATTTGCGGATGCTTGCTAAACAATCCAATCATATAGTACTTGTAATCCCAAGTAGTGGAGTGCATGTATATTAGCCTCTCCCACATAGAAAACTGCATCGAAGACAATGAACCAAGTACCTTCACTAATTAATCTTGGACAAAGCCACCACAATTACCACCACTTTTCCACACTCATGGTACTGTTAGTATATGGTTACTTAGTGTATTTTATTGCTGCAGCACTAACATTTACTTTCTTGTATTTATTATCTTGCAGAACTACCTCTCATACCCGTATTGCTACCGTAGTTTTATTTTCTAGATAATGCAAACGTTTAGTGTGCATATAGTTGTATCAGTGGTTGATAGAACTTGAGAGAATACTTATCCTACCTTTAGCTCCTCGTTGGGTTCGACACTCTTACTTATCGAAAAGGCTACACGCGATCCCCTATACTTGTGGGTTATCACCGCCCTTTCGCCTATTTATTCATCCCGACGCGAAAACCCTAAATATCCGAGCCATTATCCACGAAAAGTTCCAGAGATGCCGCCGCCGTCAACCCTAGCTCGGGAGGGTTCAGAAGCTCTTCCCGGCACTCTGCCGGAGAGGGGAATCATCACCGGAGGGCTCTACATCACCATGCCTGCCTCCGGAGTGATGCGTGAGTAGTTCGTCCTTGGACTACGGGTCCATGGCAGTAGCTAGATGGTTGTCTCTCCACTTTATGCTATCATGTTTAGATCTTGTGAGCTGCCTATCATGATCAAGATCATCTTATTGTAATGATACATCTTGTGTTTGCTGGGATCCGATGAATATTGAATACTATGTCAAGTTGATGATCAATCTATTTTATTTGTTATTTATGATCTTGCATGCTTTCCGTTACTAGAAGATGCTTTGGCCAAGTAGATGCTTGTAACTCCAAGAGTGAGTATTTATGCTAGATAGTGGGTTCATGCCTCCGGTAATCTGGGAGAGTGAAAATAACTCCTAAGATTGTGGATGTGCTGTTGCCACTAGCGATAAAATAACCGATGCTTAGCTTAAGGGTGCGCCGTTAGGTCTAATGCATTTGTTTACTTTACGCACATTACTTAATGCAATTATCCGTTGCTTGCAACTTAATACCAACGGGGAACTCGGATGACAACCTGGCGGTGGATTATTAGTCATAGACGCTGTTGGATAACGGTCTATGTATTTTGTCGTAATGCCCACATGAATATCATAGTAATCATCATGTCATATATATGCATTGTCAAGCGCTCAATATTTTGTCAATTGCCCAGCTGTAATTTGTTCATCCAGCATGTTAGTTATCTTTTATGGAGAGACACCACTAGTGAACTGTGGACCCCGGTCCATTCTTTTACACTGATAATACAACCAACTGCAAACATTGTTCCTTTTTATTCTCTGCAATTTACTACTGTTTGCCACACCATACGTTTAATCCTTTGTTTTCAGCAAGCCGGTGAGATTGACAACCTCACTGTTTCGTTGGGTCAAACTAGTTTGATTGTGTTGTGTGCTGGTTCCACGTCTGTCGCCGGATTCCCTGATGTTGCGCCGTGCCATATTCCGCCACCAACAACCTTCAGAAGTGATTTCTTGCTCCTACTGGTCAATTAAACCTTGGTTTCATACTGAGGGAAACTGCAGCTACACTGCTTCATACCTTCTTCTTGGGGTCTCCCAACGAACGTGTGATCCACGCAATCAGGGTGCCCCTGCCTGGCTTTATAGAGGGAGCCAGGTATGATTTACATGAGTTCTAGTAGACTACGTCTTGAAGTCCTTATCTTGTACTACAAGTCGTGACATCTTGGGCTTCGTTGGGCCGCCAGTTGGGCCTTCGTCTGGATCGCACCAGGTACACCAATAGTGGAGAACCCGAAGGGTATGCCCACGTCACTCGCACAGTCCACTGATCTTGACGATGCACTGGAGAAATTCAGCGACAAGGATGCGGCGACATGGACCGCCGATGAGAAGCGGAAAGACCGTAAGGATTTATCGGTTATTCAACCTCATCTATCTAATAATATTCTGCAAGAAGTACTGCAGGAGAAAACCGTAGCAAAGCTGTGGGCTAAGCTGGAGTCGATCTATATGTCCAAGGATCTAACCAGCAAGATGCACGTGAAGATGAAGTTGTTCACGCACAAGTTGCAAGAAGGTGGTTCGGTAATGAATCACATATCGATCTTTAAGGATATCGTTTCTGACCTAGTGTCGACGGAGGTAAAGTATGATAATGAAGATCTAGCACTTTTACTCCTGTGTTCGCTGCCAAATTCCTTTACGAACTTCCGTGATACCTTACTGTTAAGCCGTGATGAACTAACCACCGCGGAAATTTATGATGAACTGCTTACGAGGGAAAAGATGAAAGGTATGGTACATAAAGATGAGTCGTCCTCCAAGGGCGATGCTTTGCAGGTCCGAGGCAGGCCTGAGCAGTGATATAACCACTACCACAACAGCAGAGATAAGAGCAAGGGTGACAGAGGTCGCTCAAAGTCCAAAGGATGAGACAAGTTCTGCAGGTATTGTAAGAAATCTAATCATGTCATTGATGACTGTTGGAAGTTGCAGAACAAGGAGAAAAAGAACGGTACTTACCAACCGAAAAATAATGAAGGTAATGATACCGGTGAGGCTTCTGTTGAAGTTAGTTCTGATGGCGAATGCCTAGCTGTTTTTGCTGCATGTGTTTCTCGTCAGGATGAATGGATTCTTGATACTGCATGTTCGTTTCATATTTGCTGTAACAAAGATTGGTTCAATTCTTATGAGTCTGTGCAGACAGGAGATTTCAAGCGTGTGGGCAATGATGACCCATGTCACATTGTTGGCGTTGGGTCTGTTCAGATGAAGACACATGATGGAATGACACGCACGTTGACTGGAGTGAAACACATACCTACCATGGCGAGAAATTTGATCTCGCTCAGTACCCTTGATTCTTACGGGTACAAGTATGCCGGCGGGAATAGACTCCTGAAGGTATCAAAAGGTTCTCTCATTACCATGATAGGTGATATGAATTCTGCTAAGTTATATGTTCTTAGAAGTAGCACTTTACATGGTATTGTTGCTGCTGTTTCTAGTGATGGTCCAAGTAAAACTAACCTTTGGCATAAGAGTCTTGGACACATGAGTGAACTTGGTATGGCATAATTGATTCAGAGAGACTTACTGCAAGGTTGCAGTTTGGGTAAGATGCAATTCTGTGAACATTGCATTTTCGGTAAGCACACAAGAGTTAAGTTTAATGCTTCCATTCACACCACCAAAGGTACACTTGACTATGTACATGCTGATGTTTGGGGGCCGTCTCGTAAGCCCTCTTATGGTGGTGCTCGTTATATATGCTTACCATTATTGATGGTTACTCTAGGAGAGTTTGGCCTTATTTCATGAAAAATAAGGATGATATGTTTGCTGCTTTTAAAGAGTGGAAAGCTATGATAGTAAGGCAAACAGAAAGGAAGGTGAAATTGCTTCGTACTGACAATGGTGGCGAATTTTGTTCGAATGCCTTTAATGATTATTGCAGGAAAGAAGGCATTGTCAGGCACCTCACCATCCCGTACACGCCTTAGCAGAATGGTGTAGCGAAGAGGATGAACAGGACCATCATCTCTAAGGTTTGTTGCATGATATCGAACGCTCGCATGAGTAAGCGTTTTTGGGCTGAGGCGACTGCCACCGCATGTTACTTGATAAAATGTCACCATCTATTCCCCTCGACAAGAAAACTCCCATTGAGGTATGGTCAGGTACTCATGCTGATTATTCACAGCTTAAAGTTTTCGGTTGCACCGCTTATGCTCGTGTTGATAATGGAAAGTTAGAGCCGAGAACTATTAAGTGTGTTCATTAGTTATGGTTCGGGTTTAAAAGGATATACATTATGAAATCCCGAAACTAACAAGACATTTATGAGCAGGAGTGTTGTTTTCAATGAATCTGTTATGTACTTTGATAAGTTGTCCTCAGATGTTTTGCCAGATAGTTTTGATGAGGAAGAACAACAGGTTCGTGTCGAGGTGGAGCACTTTGTTGAAAAGGAAAATGTCACTGTTGACAATGATGGTGCTACTACTTCTGATTCTGATAATGATAATGTTCAGAACTCATCCCCTGTTTTGCAGCAACAAAATCAATCTATCGCTACTGGTAGACAAGGAGAAATTGTGGTCCTCGACCACGTTTAATTGAGGAATGTGATATTGTTCACTATGCTTTTAGTTGTGTTGAACAGGTGGAGAACAACCATGAGCCGTCCACATATACTGAAGCTGTTGGTTCAGGTGACCGCGAGAAGTGGATTGCTGCTATGCAAGAAGAGATGCAGTCACTCGAGAAGAATGGCACCTGTAGAGAGCAAGGAGGGTTTATCTTCTAGTGAGCCTCCGAGATTTAAGGCAAGGTTAGTTGCATAAAACTTCAGTCAAATTCCAGGTGTTGATTATAATGATGTTTTCTCTCCAGTTGTAAAGCATAGTTCAATTCGTACATTTTTCGGTATTATTGCTATGCATGATCTTGAGCTTGATCAGTTAGATGTGAAGACCGTGTTTCTGCATGGAGAGCTTGAAGAGGAGATATACATGGACCAGCGAGAAGAGTTCATAGTGCCTGGTAAGGAGGATCTTGTTTGTAAGTTTAAAAGGTCCTTATACGGTTTGAAACAATCTCCTCGTCAGTGGTATAAAAGGTTTGATTCTTTTATGTTGTCACATGGCTTTAAGAGGTCTGAATTTGATAGCTGTGTGTACATTAAGTTTGTTAATGGATCGCCTATATACCTGTTGTTATATGTTGATGACATGTTGGTTGCTGCCAAGAGCAAGAAAGCAATCACTACGTTAAAGAAATTGTTGAGAAGTGAGTTTGAGATGAACGATCTTGGCGCTGCTAAGAAGATTCTAGGTATGGAGATTACCCGTGACAGAAATTCTGGTTTGTTATTTCTTAGTCAGCAAAATTACATTAAGAAAGTTCTTCATTGTTTTAACATGCATGATGCAAAGTCTGTTAGTACTCCTATTACTCCTTATTTTAAATTGCCAGCTGTACAATGTCCTAGTACGGATGAGGATTTTGAGTATATGTCTAGAGTTCCATATTCTATTGTTGTTGGTTCTTTAATGTATGCCATGGTTTGCTCACGTCCAGATTTATCATATGCTATGAGTTTGGTTAGTAGATACATGACTAATCCTGGTAAAGAACATTGGAAGGCTGTTCAGTGGATTTTCAGGTACCTTCGTGGCACATCCAATGCTTGCCTGAAGTTCGGCAAGACTGGTGAGGAACTCATAGGCTATGTGGATTCAGATTTTGCTGCCGATTTGGATAAGAGGAGATCCCTCATAGGTTATGTGTTCACGCTTGGTGGTTGTGCCGTGAGTTGGAGGGCAACGTTGCAATCTGTTGTTCACCAGTCTACCACTGAAGCAGAGTACATGCCTATTACTGAAGCATGTAAAGAATCGGCTTGGCTGAAAGGTTTGTTTGCTGAGTGATACGTCTCAAACGTATCTATAATTTCTTATGTTCCATGTTTATATTATACCAATTGTTACATGTTTTATATATACTTCATAGTATTTTTATGCATTTTCTGAGACTAACCTATTAACAAGATGCCACAGTGCCAATTCCTGTTTTCTGCTATTTTTGTATTCCAGAAAAGCTGTTCCGGAAATATTCTCGGTATTGGACGAAACTTGGACAGGACCTCCTATTTTTCCAACACGTACACAGAGTCCAAAAGAGAGACGGAGACGACCTAGGAGGCAGCCAACCATGGGACGGCACGGGCCCACCTCCTGCCGCGCCGTGGGGTGGTGTGGCCCCCTCGGGTACCTCCAGCCGCCGCTCTTTCGCCTATATAATCCCCCCGACGCGAAAACCCTAAATACCCGAGCCATATTTCACGAAAAGTTTCAGAGACGCCGCCGTCATCAACCCTAACTCGGGAGGGTTCAGAAGCTCTTCCCGGCACCCTGCCGGAGAGGGGAATCATCACCGGAGGGCTCTACATCGCCATGCCTGCCTCCGGAGTGATGCGTGAGTAGTTCATCCTTGGACTACGGGTGCATAGCAGTAACTAGATGGTTGTCTATCCTCCTTGTGCTATCATGTTTAGATCTTGTGAGCTGCCTATCATGATCAAGATCATATTATTGTAATGCTACATGTTGTGTTTGCTGGGATCCGATGAATATTGAATACTATGTCAAGTTGATTATCAATCTATCTTATATGTTATTTATGATCTTGCATGCTCTCTGTTACTAGTAGATGCTTTGGCCAAGTAGATGCTTTTAACTCCAAGAGGGAGTATTTATGCTAGATAGTGGGTTCAGTCTCCAGTAATCTGGGAGAGTGACAACAACTTCTAAGGTTGTGGATGTGCTGTTGCCACTAGGGGTAAAACAACAATGCTTTGTCTAAGGATAATTGTATTGTTTACATTACACACTTTACTTAATGCAATAATCTGTTGCTTACAACTTAATACCAACGGGGAACACGGATGTCAACCTGAAGGTGGATTATTAGTCATAGATACTGTTGGATAACGTTCTATGTATCATGTTGTAATGCCCAATTGAATATCATAGTAGTCATCTTGTCATGTATATGCATTGTTATGCGCTCAATATTTTATCAATTGCCCAGCTGTAATTTGTTCACCCAGCATGTTAGTTATGTTTTATGGAGAGACACCACTAGTGAACTGTGGATCCCGGTCCATTCTTTTACACTGATAATACAACCAACTGCAATCATTGTTCCTTTTCATTCTCTTCAATTAAACACTATTTTCCACACCATACGTTTAATCCTTTGTTTTCAGCAAGCCGGTGAGATTGACAATCTCTCTGTTTCGTTGGGGCAAAATAGTTTGATTGTGTTGTGTGCAGGTTCCACGTCAGCGCGCCACTAACGACCTTCATAAGTGATTTCTTACTCCTACTGGATTGATAACCTTGGTATCTTACCGAGGGAAAACTTGCTGCTGCACTGCTTCATACCTTCCTCTTGGTGTCTCCCAGCGAACGTGTGCTTTCACGTCATCACTGAGCTTTGTGGAGATGATACTTGCATTAACCATTTTTGTGATAGTCAGAGTGCTATTTACCTTACTAAGGATCAGATGTTACATGAGAGAACAAAGCACATTGACGTCAAATATCATTATGTGCGTGATGTTGCTGCACAAGGTAAATTGCAGGTATGCAAGCTAAGCACTCATGATACTCCTGCTGATATGATGACAAATCCAGTTCCTGTTACTAAGTTTGAGCTATGCTCAGGCTTAGTTGGTATAAGTGTCTAGCCCAAAAGGCTATTTGGCGCCGAAGGTGTTTTTTTCGTTGTTTCAGGGTGAAGGTTCTCGTTCATGCTACAAGATGGAATTTGTCTCAAGGTGGAGTGTTATTTTGATGTGTTCCAAATTCATATGAAAATAAAGGCTAACTTCGAAGCGAAGCGGAGGCCCGTCGACGGAGGTTTGGGTGCGGGGCGGCAGCCCCAGCAGTACGGTACGCGTCGTTGCCGAGTCAGACTGCGGCCGACTTAGCGTTTTACCACCATATATACATCTTGTAAGCCGCCGGTTGGGATAAGTCGCATGTTGTAAATCCCTGGCGTTTGTAACATCACCCGATATAGTGAAATATTGCTAGCTGGCGTCCGTGGTTTTTTCTCCTCCGTTGTTGGAGGGGTTTTCCACGTTAAATCTCGTGTCCCCGTTGGATGATCTTCCACTTTCTTCATCGTTTCTTTGCTATCGTTTATAACACACCTCCCCCGCCCCGCCCCAACGATCCGTGTGCCACCCGCCGCAGCTCCCCATCCGCACGCCGCTACCAGGCCGGCCGTGCGAGCAGGACCCGGTGACCCTCTCGGCGTGGCTCTGTAGGCGGGTGGACGAAGGCGGCTGTGCGCCGGAGTCGCTCCTCTCGGACAGCCAGGGGGCCGCCCTCCTCTTCCCCGTATCGCCAGGGGCGGCACAGCGGCCGAGCATAGCCCGCAAGTCACCCTTTCCAAGGCTCCTTCGATTGCTTGCTTCAGGTAAAAGGCTCAGCGCAGCACGGCGAAACTCGGAGACATGGCGGCAGGGCTCGGAGATGTCTTAACGGTGGCGAGCTTGGATGTTGCCGGCAGTGAGCTGCTCGCTTCCAGCTCGTTTTCGAGCAGCCGAGGGAGGAAGGGGTAGGGCCGATGTGGGGAAATGGAGGAGGTATAGGGCTAGCCGGGGGACAAGTTTTACAGGGGAGAGGAGGTCGGCATGACACCAAATCGAAAGAAGAGGAAGATAGTCTTGTTGTACATGCGTTTTGAGACAGACCAGAGGAAGAAGACATAAGAAAAAAACTGGCAGGTGGGCCCCATGTCCACCTCAGCATCTCCTCCACGTGTGCTGCCAACTAGACCCTTACAGTTTGTGTCCCACCCGTCAGTACTCCTGCCAAATTGCTTTTAAAAGAAATTAGTGCGATCTGTTGACGTTAGTTCGACGGCCGGTAGATTTTTGAAGAAATCACCAAGAATGGGTACTTACCCATAACCACTGGTCCAAATGCGGTAGATCCATGTAATTTACTCCGATTTTGATCTAAGTGGAAAAAAATTCGACGCCCGCAAAACGGCTACAGTTGAAACCTAGTCAGAACATGGCCGTAAGCACCATAGTGGTCCCAGCTAGTCGTCGACAGTCTATGTATTCGTACTGAAGTTTGTTTCCATCTCCTGGAGTGCGTGGAAAGCGCACATGCATGCACTACACTATGAAAGCACTAAAGTTTAGCGCTTTCGGCTATGGTTCCCAAGAAGCTGCCTGGAAACAGGGAAACCGCGTTCGAGGTGGTAATAAATCATCATCAATGAAAACAACACTTAGATTCATTCGATCGCTTCTCGAAATCGAATAAATTTCTCACCTGTTCTACTGATCAGTCACACTCCGCTCACTGAGCAGCAAATGGCCGACGTCAAGATTGACCACGACAACATTCCCGGCCATTTGATCATCGACGTAGACGTGGAGGCGCCAAGACCGGAATCGGACGACGTCCACGACATCGGTGCCGATGTTGAAACCGTCATCGGCGCTGCGGCCCTGAACACGGCCGGAGCAGGGGCCGTGACCACCACCGGCGACGGAGTCGTGAGTGCCACTGGTGCCTGGGCCATTACCACCGCCGGTGCAGGGGCCATAACTACCGCCGGCGCACGGTCAATGGCCGTGAGCACCGCCGGCGCAGGGAGCGTCACCGTTTCCGGCGGCATGGCGGCCGGGGGCATCAATACCAGCGGCGCAGGGAGCGTGATCACGTACAAGCCGGCGGCGGCTAAAGGCATCAACGTGGAGGAGGACCACACCAAGAAAATTCCGTGGACGGTGGGTGTAATCGGCGGCCTCACTCAAGCCACGGCCGCCGCCGCGGTCTTCTGCAGGAGCCCGGGAGCGCACGGCAGCGGCGAGGTCGCGTTTCTCGTCGGCATAGCGAGCGTCTTCGTGGCAGGCTTGGCGGAGATAGTGGCCGCGTTCTGGGTCAGCATCGACACCCAAAAGCGCGGAGCCACCGGAAAGAAAATCATCTGCTTGTCCGTGCTGATGCTCCTCCTGGCCATAGCGCTCGTCGGCGTCGCCATCGTCCCCAAGATCAAGATGTGATCCCCCATGGATCAAGTTCGATCGTCCGGGCCTGCATGTTCTTAATTAACAGTGTGCACGTAGTGTGCACATTTAGCCATCGTGGTGTACTGTACATACGGGGTTGCCATTACGCTCTTTCTTAATCACATGCTCCCTGTTTAGGATTTATGATTTGACGCTTAACTAGGTAGTATATCGATCATTCCCTGCTTGGATTTTACCAGATGGGATTGCAGTTCTTGTAAATACGGAATTAAGCTATGAAGTACTACGTGAATCACACTGTTTTGTTTTTTCTGAAGGACTACTTTCATTTGTTTAAGAGGAGTAAAAAAAATAGAGAGCCAAAGCAGGTACGGAGATGTTTTTTTTTTTTTCTCAGCCACGAATTCCAGTAACCAAACAGAAAGCAGATGTTAATTCCTTTCCCTCCAAGTTATGAATTTAAACGTCAATATTAGGTTGATTAATGTTAAAAGTCTTAGATAAAGCAAACTACGATGTCGTGTTGGTGACTGGTGACGAAATCTTAAAGGTGGGGCTTAGAGCTTCTTTAACCGGATCGGGTACATTTGACCCATTATATGTACGGGCCTATATCCGAACAATATTAATCATAGTGCGGTTTAATGCAAAACAATAAGGCCATGCTTGGAGATTTCTAACAAAATATTAGTACCGTACAAAAAAAGAAACAACATAGCAGCCTACCGACGGAGGAAAAATTAGTGCTTTACAGTTTATTCTACTAAGGCGAGAACAAATTAGACAAACAAAAAATAAGATGGTTGTCATTCCCTCAATGGAAAGATCCCTGAATTTAGGGTGTGTTTTGTTACTCGTAAGTGGGGATGCAAAATTTCAGTTTAGTTGATTGGGTCGCACCCATATTGTTCGCCCATAGATAACGGCTGAATCTGTCATTTCTCTAGGACTAGTCTATGGCGAGCGACGCGTGCATCTGTCCCCCACTCCCACTAACCTCACCGCTCCAACCCCACTCTTTAACCTCCATCCGGCGTTCGTCTCGATGGTCATTCTCGCGCACGACCGGGGTCACGAACGACGTCAGACACAAGTTAAGTTCAGCCAATTTGGCGAGGATTTTCAAGATGCCCTCTCATGTTTGCTTCCGGCCTACCAGAGCTTTGGCGGCGACAATGGCAGCCGGGACATCGGTCCGGGACACTTGTGTTTTGCATGTCATTCCCTCAAATCGACTTTGCAGTTCACTAAACAGAAGACAAAAGAAAATAGAAAAATGCAACTTAGGAAACCAAATGAATTGTGGAACTTAGCCCAAACTGCGTATGAGCTCAACCAGACCGTGCCCACGCATGAAAATGACCAAATTTGATGTCAGAACCTAAACACGCCCCTAGTCAATCTTCGCGCTTCGTGAGTACTACCTCCATTCCATAAAATAAGGCACATACTTTAAGTCACAAGTCAACGCAATATAGATTTGACCAATATTATACACACAAATATGAACATTACAAGACCTAATAAACTTACTATGGAAATATATTCTATAGTGAATTTATTATATTTATTTTCTAGTTTAAATGCTCATATTTTTGTCTATGATTGGTTAAACTTACTATACGTGACTTTTTATTAAATTTATATCCTTCAAATGAAGGTAGTACACTGAGACCCATCGACATGCTGCTGAAGCCAATTTGCAAATCGCAAGTACTTATGTGTATGTCTACATTGATCTTCAGCATCTCATGGCCCATGAAGCAGAACTAGTGGGCATCTCAAGGACGATGGGCATCATTCTCTTCTCGGATGCATTGGTATTTTGAAAATTAAAAATCTATAGTTTTTAGTTTCCAAAAATTATGAAAATAATTGTAGACATATTTGAAAATAATGATTTCTACCACTGGACAAAAAAACTAAACGCGAAAAATTATGTATTTTAGGCTGTGTAAAAATGACAAATTTCAGGAGCTGGGGTGATGAACCGTGACAGATTCAAAAATCTCTCAAAATTGTCAAAATTTGAAATTTTCGTGTATGCGGGAATACCAACTATTTCGAGTTGAAAATTTGCACAAGGGTAGAACAAGTCATTGTCACCATCTAGGATTTTTCATGATTTTTTAATACTTTAAATGGTGATTTAAAAAAGTTTAAAAACCAGACGACATATAGCCCGGGCTACAATGTGACTTTTCGTGCCCAAAAGCACTTCCTCTAAATGGTGCCAACGACACGAGAAGTTACAGGAGTCCTAACGCGTCTAGCTAGCTAGCTTAGCTTTTCTTTTCTAGCTAAAGGCCAGCTAGTACTATCAGCTTTTCTTGTCTCCACGATCTCATGTCGCCCGGTGTACCGTGTACCTCGCGTCAATCATATGGAATGGCCAAGCGTACACATACTAACCTACGAAATCCAGGAAGTTCAGAAAACCACGGTATAAAACAACTTGTTAGTAACGTACTGAAATAGAAAATACCAGTAGGTATTCGTTGTCGCCGTCCCGGTCATCGGGAGAGGTTCTATCGTGCTCGCTCTATGGTTCCTCACGATCGCTCTCCGCCAGCTCACGCTTGCTCTCCGGTCACTCGCGTTCCTCGCCACCGAAGCTGCTCCCCGTCCGTTCAGCTTTGTCCTTCGCTGACCACGAGTTTAGCGGAGGTCGTGGACTGCTCGTCGCTGCGTATGTCGGTGTCGCCAAGATCCCCATCTGGGTGTTGCAAGGAGTCCAATGGAAGCGCCTTTTGGGGTTCTACATTGTAGTCCAAGTTTACCCTCATGCGTATGGAGCTCCTCCAAAGGTTGAGATGTTTCGCGCTGAGCCACGTGACGCCTTGCGAAGCTTCAGATTGTGTCTTTGCCGCCTGAACTCCAGGGTTGTTCCGTCGATGAGGGGGCTGAATGATTCTTTGGAGAATTTCTTCTCGTGCTCTGCTTGCGACATCGTCTGCCGTTGATGGTGATATCATCACCGAGGTTGTGTCTTCAGTTGTGCAGATCGTGCCTGATCTGCAGGAGCCTTGTCAAGAATCATCTATGGTATCTTTTGTCACTTCCTCACCTTTGAGTAACCAGGTTGATGAGGCATGTTTGTTGGGGCCTACCTTTAAGGCTCTGTTTGGCAAAGAGATTTGTGACTTGCTTGTCGATTTGAATGCGATTTGCCCTGGATATGGCATGAAGATTGCTCGCGTCTTGACGGGGACGGTTTCAGATGGTGAAATCATGAAGGTGGATAAGTCTCTTAGGAAATCGAGAAAGAAGCTTCGCGTCGCAAGGAAAGCTCCTGCCTTTTCTTGATTGTTGGACCAATTTGAGGTTGCCATGTTGTGTGTTCGTGATTGTGATAGGTTGGTCGAGTTTTCTGGCGGTCGGGTAGTTATTTGCTTGTGGTTGTTGCTTGCTGTAGGTGTTGCTCTTTGTGCTTACGTGGGCTCCTCCCTGTGGTGTTGGTATTCGTTGTATGGTTTTCGTCCGGTTTCTCTCGCAAATAAACCGGACATCTACTTTTTAATTAATGGATAATGCAAAGGTTTTGCCTTCGTTTCAAAAAAAATACCAGTAGTGAGAAGATTAGTACTTACGGCGGCATCACATTATCTATTATTATTAGGTAAGTCGAGATCAAATTAGAATAACATAAAATGGTCGTTGTCAGTCCAGTCAATCTACGCATTTCGTCACCACATTCAGGCCAACGGCATGTTTCTGAAGCCCTAATTACATAATTCCAGGTACAAATCCAGCTTCTCACGGCCGATTAAGCAGAACAAATTAGCATCCCTGCAGACATGACCATTTGTTGACGTGATTTTCCCTATCAAATATTTTCTTACATATCAGTCGATTGTCATTTCGTTCAACATTCAAAGCAAAAGCAGCACTCTCAACTGGGCTCACACGGCTTGTACCACCACGCGTTTGTGATGTACCGCTACACGGCACGGCAGGATGCAAGTGCGGAAGTGTCCCCACGCGCTTGAGCAACATGCTGGCAGGGTGAGGAATATTTGTGTCAATGTTCACACGTCGTAACCACATTTAATCTTTTAGTGAACTCTTTCTATTATTATTATAAAAAAATTAATTATCTATTGAGCATATATATATACTTCTTGGTTTCTTGGGCAGCTTCGATATGTCCGTTGTATACAGCTTCATCTACAAACGAAGTATATGGTCCACAAATATCAGTTTATACTGTCCGAGTCTATAAAGTTGTAGTGTACTCCTTTGTTTTTTGTGTGGTATGTACTGTCCTGATGGAAAAGAAGTGACACTTTTAATTTGAAGCGACTGTAATACTTATTCAGGTTCTAATTCAGAACAACATCCAATATACAGATTGAACTGCACTCCGGTGAGCTCCTGGAGTGGTCTGTCACTGGAACAACCAGAAATCTCGAGCTGAGCTGAAAACGACGAATCCTTTGCAAAATACTAAGCTCTAGAATTGCTGCAATCTTCTTACTCTATATATATGTCCGCCAATGGAACAACGACACCACACCATGGTGGAGCCCGGTGCACTCTCCTTGCTTCATATGTCCACCAATGAAGAACTGACAGCTCACCATAACAGAACCCACTCAGTTACTTTTTAGTTCACAACTCTCAGACATTAAGAATTGGTGCGCTCTACTTTCTCTATATGTCCACCAACGGAGCAGCGACACCACACCATGGTGGACCCCGCTACACACTCCTTGCTCCATATTTCCATCAATGGAGAACCGATACCACACCACAACAGAGCCAACTCAACTACTTTTTAGTACATAACTCTCATATATTAAAATTAAGTTTGAAAATATATATTGGATATATACACATGTTTTGTACTATTTGTAAAATATCGGTGAAAAAATGGTATTACCAGCTATAAAAAAGTTTAATTGTGACCGTGAATAAAGAAAATTTAGCTCCATTACGCCCTCAGAATTTCATTTTTAATACAAATATGTTTTTACAACAATTTAAAGTACGTACAATATGTACATGTAGCTGTATGATTTATTCTGAAAAATTGAAACCTAGACGCGTCTTTTCGATCTTTTTTAAAGGAGACGCGGGGAATTCGGAGCTACTGACACTTTCCCACAACTCTCACCCTTATCATTTCTCCACCGCCACCATCCACCATAGCGCCATGCAGCCTGTGTCATGTGATACCATTTTTCCCTTCACTTTACTCGAGCCGTAATCTACCAAAAGCAGCCGTTTCGCCGTAAATTTTTTCCGTCTCTCCGCACACACCTCTCGCTCCGTCAAGCCTGTAGGACTACAGGGCACCTCTGTCGCTGATGTCGCGCCTCAAGTCCATTGTCAATTTTCACGCCACGTGTGTGCGCTCCCCGCCGGTGTATATTCTGGTGGCCACCCAACACCAGTGAATTAACGGACTTGCTTCATCCCTTGCAGTAGTTGCATGGTCACCTCTTGCATCGGCCGCCATTGATGTTAATAGTGCTCGACCCAAGTCGATGGTGAATAAGGGTGGAAGGATGAGATCCCTTATTTACTTCTTTATGTTTATGTGAGGATGCTTGTGTGATCGTGTTGCAAAAGAGTGAGCCACTCCTCTACTATTTTCTCCATTATTTCTATATGTTTCGCTAAAAACCTGTTTGCTCATCTATCGTCGGTTACAATAGAGCGGACACGGTTACACGCATCCTTTTCTTCTAGTAGTTCTTAAGTTGGCCCAAAATAGACCATTTCCTCACCATATGGGCCTACTCCTTCGTAGCACCTCCGGGCGAGTAGTTACTTTGTGCATATTGCTTGGCATCTTGGGCCACCACACGCGCTCTTGAACCTCCCGTGTTGCGCGTTCGGTTAATATGGTTTATCTGGTTTGGTTCATATGGTTCTACACTAAATACGGTTTTGATACTTCCGTAAATACAGTTTAGTGTGAAGATATGGTTTGGTTTTGGTAATAACCATTTAATTTTGGTTTGGTTTATGTAATAACCAAACTAACAAAAGTTCACCCTTTTTTGAATAACGTATATTTTTATGTCCGTATATTTTAGTTTTATCTTTTGTATGCAAAACTGAAAGTGTTGCAAAAGTGAGAAACAAAAATAAAAATAAATTTCGGCCAAAATAACAATTGGGGCACTCGACGGCTGTTCGGTTAGGTGTTTTACTATCTAAAATCTAGCCACGAACCACGAAAATCGGACATTCGGTTGCGGTTAGGTTTTTTTAATCGCTTCCACTAGGCGACTCCTCCTACCCATGTCGCCTAGTGGAAGCGCTTATTGGGCTCAGCCCATATGTGTATGATTAGTGAAAGTCTAATTCCCACTAATGACGATTTGTTGCTAATATATAGAAGACTGATGACTCTAACGTTTGTTATTTGGACCGGCCAATGATTACATTGCAACAAAAAGAAGTACTCCCTCGATCCGGCCAGCTAACGGCCTTACGCGGAAGAAAGCCGTTTGCTTGTTTTTTTCTTTTGTAACAAAAGAGAAGCTGGCGTTCTCAGTATGACGTGACGCGACGAGTGGTTTGGGAGCAGGGAGCGGGTAATGATAGCAGTGAGGAGGCTATCACACTACGTCACGGTCTGAATTTGGGGGCACTTCAAAGTGCCCCAAAAAAGTCAGAGAAATGCCCCAGTAAGTTATTAGGGCACTTTTTAAAATGCCCAATATACTGGTGATTGGAAAAGTTATTAGGGCATTTGTTTCAAGTGCCCCTAAAACTTACAATTTAGGGCAGTTTTCAAAATGTCCTAATAGGTTTTTGGGGCATTTTGAGGTAATGCCCTAATAGGTCTTTGGGGCATTTTGGCAAAGTGCCCTAAAAAGCTAAAATCTATTAGGGCACTTTGCCTAACTGCCCCGAAATACATTTTGGGGCACTTTGCCTAATTTGCCCCCAAAACTATTGAAGGCATTGTTTGAAATTTTTACGAAATTTACATTTAATAAGATCATTATAAGGTTCTCAATCATTCAGTTGTAGCATCAATACATGAAGGTTCATGAATCAATAGAACATGAAGCTAAACAACATCTGATCATTAGTAGGTTCTGATCAAGCTAAGCAACAAAAAGTATTCATGAACCTACAGAACATGCAGCATAAAATCCTGGACAGTAGCTTCAGAACACTCTACAACAGTACGAGTACATCACAAATGTTCTGGCACAATCAGGACAGTAGAGTGGCAGCATTAAATCCTGGACATTCATTTGTAGAATCAATAGAGTGGCAGCATCAAATCCTGGACAGTGGCTTCATCAACACCTGGGGGTGTCACCTGCCAAGTGGACGGTAAGGGAAAAATCAGCACAAGATCAACAATGTAAATGAATAAAGGAAGCTAAACTGTGCATGGACAAAGCATTGCACCTTCCGAAAGCAAAAGCTAAGTGTAGACCAGGTAATCCGTTTGTGTGCCAATCAGCAATTGAGCATATTCAACCAGGTCATCCGAGAGTTAAGATGATACTCAGCTTGTCCTCTAGTAGTCATCATCCAAGAAATAGGCTACCTTTTTTAGTCACATGGCTATGTTATACAACATAGATGCAAGTTGAACCAGACATTTACCATTCTAAGAATATCACAAGTAACTAAGATCATTGACATATTTACCTTGCTACAGAACTCAGAGAAGTACTTGGAGTGCGGGGAGACCTCCATCTTCTTGATCTGCTTACGCAAACTGGCACCATACCTGGTACCTACACAACAATGACACAACACATGATCACAACAATTAGCATACATTCCTGAGACTTCAAATTATGATCTGGGCAGCTTCAAATTAGCAGAATTGAATTTGACTCGACCATTTCAATAAGGAGTTGACAACATGCAACAGCTATCTATGTGAAATTGCATACAAAACATCACAACACTATTACCAGCGTATAACAAAGGATGTAATACTGTGAAATTGTATTAGTCTATTATCTGTCGCCTTGTCCTACAATAAGTCCGTGAAAGACGCCTCCATTAAATCCAAATCTAGGATCAAATCTTTGCATGTACCTGAAATGGATACTCAGCTGTAAGTGAACTTGTCATAAAGTGCATATTAAAAAGTTGTCATAAAGTGCATATTCAAAAAGGAGTGTGCATGTCTTATATTGATGAAAGCAGGAATATAATATAATAATTAAGATCATGGCATGTATATACTTCTTTACATAACGTTGATAAGTATCTAAAACACTAAAAAAAAGCTGTATGGTCTTCATCAGAATACATGTGAACTATTTTGATTTGATTTTTCGCCATTAGACCCCCTTCACATTTTTCAAATTCTGACATGATGCCCTATATTATGCATGCATTCCCTCTAGCCTTCAGCAATCATAGTGCATAAAATTTAAATTTAATTGAACTGATCCTATCCATAGCCATAACACAGATCAATAGAATTCAGCCAGGTACTTTGATAGTTTATGGAGAAAACTGTGCAGAGGAAGTCTTTTAAGATAAAATAAAAAACAGCAGAGCAAGATCGAAAAATATGGGACCACAATGAAGCATGATGAAGATCGCTCAAAAGGTTCTAAGTGCAGACAAAACAGGCCTAGATAGCAACAAACAAAAACTGTGTTCTGGTGCAAACCTGTCATAGCTTCTGTCATAATCAGGATCCTTGCGATCGGAGTCACGGTCACGAAATATGGCCACCTATTGCCTTGGCTGCCTCTATTGACTGGCGGCTCCTTGTCAACCCTGCTTCTATTTGCTCTACTGCTGGATGAAGTACTAGTCAAACTCCTTTCAAGGGTAGCTTCAGACACTTCACTGTACCGGGTGTTTGGGTTCAACTCAAAGGAAGTGGACCTATGTAGGGTATTGGGCAAGATCACTTCATCAACTGGTCTTCCATCAGACGAGTTACTGCCACCACCACTGCTGCTAAATATGCGAGCACGCGCCTTGTTGTACTCCTCTTTCCTCTCTTCAACGCTCTTCTGAAGGTTGCCTCTGGAAGAGTTGGCGCCTGCACCTCCGCCGCCATGGTAGTTCTTTTGGGGCCTCTGCTTAATAGCTACTTTAGCCACAGTACTGCTCTCTTCTTGGGGGAGGTTCACTGGAATGTCAGCTAGGCGGACAGCAGGCAACCTGCACTCGGATGACATTTTACGAAGGATGATCCGAGAGCTGGTTCCATCAGGCAAGCTGGTGTATGGTAGGGCGATCAACTGCAGGAAATAGTGCTGTGCAAGTAGGAGGTTGAGAGACCCTGGAACTCATACTGTGTCTGCCTAGGGTCATGGATAAACTTGAGGATTTCTTGCTCCATCCGTAGCACTGCAATGAGAGAATACCGCCATGAGATACAACCATTGAAGTATTGCTGAGCTTTATGATTAGGAGTTAACCAAGCTGGGCCAGATGCAGAAATATGATGCAACACAATTTGGTAAGAAAAAGGAAAAACCCAACAAATACGAAGCAATTTATGATGAAACAATTTAGTGTTCCTTTGATGCTCTCAATAGCCACCATAACTATAATTGAGCAATCTGACAGTTGGATTTATAGCACACATCGAGTGGTGAAGACAAGTTAAGAAGTTAACCCCTAGCAAACACATATTTCTGGTACAGCCTTTGCATGTCAACCTTTTGTATTAAATTTTAGCAATAGGCAGCTGGACTAATATGGGCAGGTATGTTCAGGGAGAAGCAGAAACAGACTAGCAGCAGCAGCCATGGGGTTTTCCCAGCTAAGGACCCAACAGATGCGACTGACTGAACCAGGCCACAATTTCCAGCAGAAGACTAAGCTAGCACTAGCTATGGATGCACATGACCTACCACATACGGCACAAATCAGGCAACATAATTCAGCAGAATTTCCACAAGCGAATTTTGTACTCCACAAGTACCAATCCGACAGCGAAACTAGCTAGCTAGCTAGCAGCCTAGCAACTCGCGTATCACGAGCAAAACAGACAAATCTAGCGCCGGGTCTGATGATTTTTACATGAGAGCCTCTCGCGGGGCTTCTCGAGGGCCTCCCGGAGGAACTGGTCGACCTGCGCCACCAGATCGTCGTCATCCCTCGCCGGATCCCGCCGCTGCTCCTGCGCGGCCGTCAACGCCGGCTGGTCATCGTCGGCGAGGTCCGGGGACGAGGCTACGCGTCGCGCGGCGGAGGAGGTGGTGTTGGAGAGGAGCAGTCGGCTCATGGCCCCGTCGAGGTCGGCCGTCTCCCACGACTCGGGGGGCGCCGCCGCGTCCTCCGCCGCCTCCATGGCTTTGCGCGGGCCGATCTGCGCGGAGCTAGAAGGCGGTGAGACGGGGAGCGGCGGGAGCGAGCGCGGCCATGGGAGGGCGGCGGGATCTGGAGGTGGGGAGCTGTGCGAGCGAGCTAGGGTTTGGAATTGCGCGTCCGTCCGGTGTGGGGAGGGGAGGAGATAGGACGGGAAAGCAGATTCCTCTTCGTGCCTAGTAAGAGCCCTTTTGTTTCAGCGATGGCCGGAGCCGTGGGATACGGCGGCATCGCCAGAGGTGACTGGGGAATCGCGAGAAAGAGAGGAGGAAGAGAGAGCGAGAGGATGACCCGGACCCGGTCGGGTTTGACCCAGTAGACATGACATTTAACTTTTGAACCTAGGGGCATTTTGGTAATTTAACGAATTATAAATATTCAAACTTAATGGTTCATTTAACTTAATGGGAAGTTACGTGGGAACTCTGACAAGTACTGCAAGTTTACAATATCTAACATGTAAGTTATAGGGGCAACTTGATAAATGCCCCAAAAGACTCCATCTATTGGGGCACTTTGATAAATGCCCCAAAAGACCCATCTATTGGGGCACTTTCTCAAAGTGCCCTTAAAAGCCCATGCCTTTTGGGGTATTTTCGAAAAATACCTTATTAGCTATTGATAAAATGAGCTTACATAATTAGAGGCACTTGATAAAATGCCCCAAAAGACCTAGCTATTGGGGCACTTCTCAAAGTGCCCCTAAAAGCCCACACCTATTGGAGCATTTTCGAAAAATGGCCATATTAGCTAATTTTTTAGGGCACTTTAATCAAAATGCCCTCTATAAGCTACAATTTGAGGCATTTTGGAAAAATGCCCCTAACAAAGTGCCCCGAAATCCCTACCGTCCACTAGTGTCAGTGGTTAAGATTTAACCATACATGTAAATGCGATTGAGAAATGGAGTGAGTAATAAATACTATGCTCGCAAGAAAAAAAAACTGCTATGATGCTGAGTTTTGTTTCTTAATGGAAGGGTGCACAGTTACAAAATGGTCTTGATAAAATAATGTAATATCTCGAAACGACAAAACGTTGCAAAGATTAGCACTATCACACCGAAAGATCTTGTCGTGCTTGCCATGGGTTTTGATGGTTTCCAGAAGGCTCAGGCTCAGTCGACATTTGGTCAGTATCAGCTGGTCGATTTGATTTTATTTTCTAAAGAAACTGAAGCGTCTACTGTTGGCATGTTGGTGTTTTTACTGCCTGCACTCAATCTTCCGGTAATTTTCAGCTGTCCACTGTGCGTGATTAATTTTACACCTCTCGAACATTCGCTAAAGATCAGCGGTCCACTGCGTGTGTATTTTAATAATTTTATGTTGGGAAAAAAGGAGTAAAATATCGTTTTCTTTGCGGGGAATAGAAGGAATACAGTAGGAATCAGGAAGCAACTAAAATTATACTCGTTACTCATGATTCAGACAGATTAATGACATTGAATCGACAGAGGACATACAGATTCTACAGTTTAATTCCACAAACAAGGCCTGCAGACCCATCAGCATACACTAGCAAACAAAGACAACAATCGAATGCGAATTCAGAGAGGAAAACCTACAGGGGCTAAAGCTCTCAGTTTCTTAAGCACTGACACTAACCACATTGCGGCGGGCCAACTCAAAGGATAACAGGATTAAGGCTAATAAAAAAGATCGATAGGTTAATGGATCACGCGTGGAGCATATGTTGGTGGAGGAGTGGAGCTCGACGGCGTCGAGGATCACGGCGAGGAACGCGTCGAGATTCTCCACCGGAGGAACAGCGAGATGAACGACAAATCATCACTTAAAACAGCCGAAAAGCCAACCACGGGCGCCCACCCTGTGGCCGCCCTGGCCGTTGCCCCTAGCGCCAGCAACGGTGGTGGCACTGTCGCCTCCAGCGCCGTGAGTGTGGGCGTTGTCTCCCCCAGCGGGAGCGACGGTGGTGCTGTCGCCTCCAGGGCCACGGGGGTTGTCTCCCCCAGCGCGAGCGATGGCGGTGTTGCTGTCGTCTCCAGGGCCGCGGGCATCGTCTCCCCGAGCGGCAGCGGCAACGGCATCGGCGAAGTCGATTTTAATTTCCCCTGTGCAGGCTGTGTCCACATCCTTACTGTGGTCGTGACGGACGGCCCCTGCCCCCTTGGTGCTCACGGAGAAAGCACCGCCCAAAGATCATACAGTAACTTTGATTAACACGCTGTGAGACGTCCGGTAACCGGAGAATTGTGAGGTCCGCCCAAAGTAATTGCGTTGATACTTGGATTTGGTTTCATTTCATGTTGAGTCTGCCTCTAATCCTACTTCTTGAGCAACTGCCATCTGTTTGAGCGAAGCAACCTGGAGCATAGCATCCACTTAAGTGAAGCAACATGGAGCATCCGATCAATGCAGCACCAACCTCACACCGCCACAACATTATTTTGTGCTAATAAAATACTCCCTCCGTCCAATAATAACTGTCTCAACTTTGTAAAAAAGTGGATGTATCCATACATGTTTAATGTCTAGATACATCCACTTTGTGGCAAACTTGAGACAGTTATTATTGGACGGCGGGAGTACTTTATTCGTGATTATTAAAACGAAATATTTCTAGCGAGTAGCATTCTAAATTACGTATGCAACATATGACATAATGTTGGAGAAAATTGTAAAAATGGGTGCCCCCAAGTGCAACAAAAAGACGCTAGCACACTCAAATGCGCCCAACATAAACATATTTATAACATTGAAAAAATCTCTTTATACCACACAATCATAAATCATTAAGACTAAGGTACACACTTACATTTTTTGCGACATAGGAAAAATCCCAAGGCACTAACCTTCGCCATCGACCACGGAAGCACATCCATGCATTGATACAAGTTGTCGACAATGAATTAATCTTCCATACCGGGGGCATGTTGTAGCCAGAACGGGCGAACCCCGGCTGTATATGTTTGTGGCCATAATCTTCTCCGAGGCGCAGAGCTTCATCATGTGTGGCATCGGAGTAGGCGTCCGACCGGGGTAGAAGACGGCAACAACTGTACCACAACACGGAGGGGTGGCAAGTGTCGACGCACGGAGCAGCATCAGCGGCACCTACGAGCAAAGGGAGCAGAGAGTAGAGCAAATTGTGGCTCTGAGAACACCGCGGGAAGAAGAGACCCTTTTAAAGAACAAGCATTTTCCTTTTTTTCTCTCTTTTGCTCCGCCTTTATCTCTTTTGCTTTTTGGGGGACAAGCGTGCTGCCTGCCATCATAAGATTTCTCGTTCTTTTGATTAACTTTTTGTCAACTAATAATCTTGAATAATTAAGGACCATTTAAAGCTTGTGGAGCAAAGACTCCGCTTAGCGAGCCAAAAGCAAAGGCAGACCATGGGAAGCAAAGACTCGATGCCAAGTTTTGTTGTTGTTGAGAACCTCACGCTCTTTATTCAATTTTAAAAAATAATCTCGTGTCCTTTATTAAAATATTGTCAACAATTACATGCATGATCAAAGACATCAAACCCTACAGGTGGTTCCAAATACCAAGCATCGCGTCCGGGCGGGAGAGATGAGGCCAATCTCGCCAGCTTGAGTGCTTCTTCCTTGTCGCTGTGCTTCTTTGCTTGATCTCAAGCAAAAAAAACTGCTTTTTTCAATAAAGGGAGCTTTATTACTTAAAAGGTGTAAGTATTACATCCAGCCTCTGCATAGCAAAGATGCACACAGCCGAAACAAGTACGGAAGTTTGAAAAGTATAAAAAGCCGAATTACATATCATAATGATGAGAAATTGTAAGAACGCCTAAGGAGGTGGAGGGCCAATCCGCAAATTATGCTGTCATCCATGTTGGGATAAAAAGTCTCTCGCCGTATCCTCCAGTCTGGTACACACCTCCATAAACAGGTCTTGATGCCCCACACGTTGCAACTGAGACCACAAACAGAGCGTAGCTATACTCCTGTAGATTACCTGCATAAGAGAACAATTTTTATCATAAACCACCTTGTCATTTCTACACAGCCACAGCGACCATATAACGACAAGCGTTGCTATCCTAATAAGTTGTTTAAACCTCCTATCCACCCCATTCAGCCAGCTGCCAAAAATATTGGCAATGCTTATGGGTGGGTATAAATTAGAACCTATCTAGATGATCGACCATATAGAACTAGCAAATTTGCACTCGAAGAATAAGTGTTTGATAGTTTCGTCTTTGTGACACAAAACACACTTTTTACTTCCATGTCAATTGCGTTTCGCAAGGCTGTCTTTAGTAAGAATAACCCCTCGACGAAGATACCACGTAAAAACTTTGTTTTTTAGTGGAATCTTCATCTTCCAGATTTTCTTATTATTGTCAACCGGCACATCAGGTTGGATTAACATTGTATACATGGAGTCCACAGAAAATTTACCACTCTTGTGTAAATTCCAACGAAACTCATCGACCTCTTGTGTCAAATTGACAGCCTCTAGACGCTGTAGCAACTCATGCCAAGCAACTAGTCTGGGACCAATAAGATCTCTTCTGAACGTCACATTTGGAGGATTATCCTCCAACACTTGAGCGAGCGTATCGCTTTTATGACGTCCAAGAACTATATTGTATAAAGCTGGATATTGTTCTCGGAGCGAGGTGTTTCCCAACCACTTATCCTCCCAAAACCTTATCTCGGAGCCATCCTTAATAGAGAAAGTGCCCATACGGGAAGAAGAATTTCTTCCTCGCCATTAGGCCAGCCAAAAAATGTGAATCACCAGGTTTCCAACAGACCTGTGATACCGCACTTGAGCCAACATACTTCCTCCTAAGGAGCGCCTGCCACACCCTTTCTACAGTCAGAAGCTTAAACAACCACTTACCAAGAAGGGATCTATTCTTGACCTCAAGGTCTTGAATCCCTAGACCTCCTTGATCTTTAGGGCGGAATACAGCTTCACATTTGGCTAGCCGGTATTTCTTTTTTTCGTTATCCCCTTGCCAAAAGAATCTAGATCGAAAATAATCTAATCGATGCAAGACTTCTTTCGGTAACTGGAAGAATGATATCATATACAGTACCAAATTAGTTAGTACTGAATTTATGAGAACCAATCTTCCACCCAGGGATAATAGTTTTCCTTTCTAGCTACTCAACCTCTTTTGTAGTCTCTCCTCGACTTGTTTCCACTGAGCAATCGTTAGCCTACTAAAGTGAATTGGGATGCCAAGATAGTTTATTGGAAACTGGCCTAACCCACAGCCAAAAAGCTCAGCGTACTGGGTAGCCTTCTCTTGGGCGTCACCGAAACAAAACAATTCGCTTTTATGGAAATTAATTTTTAGACCGGAAAGTTGCTCGAACGCTGATAATATTAATTTCAGGTTTCTTGCCTTTTCTATATCATGTTCCATAAACAGAATTGTATCATCCGCGTATTGAAGAATGGACAATCCGCCATCCACTAGATGCGGTACCACACCTTCAATTTGACCATCAACTTTCGCGCGCTCAATGATTATGGCTAACATATCAGCGACTATATTTAAATAATATAGGTGATAATGGATCGCCTTGTCTTAATCCCTTTTTCGTAGGAAGTGTCTACCAACATCATCATTAACTTTGATGGCGACACTTCCTCCGGAAACGAAATTATGAATCATGGCACGACACTCATCCGAAAAACCTTTCATCCTGAGTGTTTGTTGGAGAAAAGACCACTTGACTTTATCATAAGCCTTTTTGAATCACCTCAAGTTCTTGCACTCTAATCACCTGACTTCTTTGCTTGATCTCAAGCAAAAAACTGATATAAACAGCCCGGCGGTGTGAGTTGGCCCGGTCCCAGTGGCATTAAAAGAATGAATAAGATTGGTCGCGAAGTTTCACAGCTCGAAAAGACGAGAAAGCATTTGCTTTCGGCTTTGTCTGGCCTCAGGCCATCTATCGACCTGGCCTTTATTTTCCATTTTTGGCTCGGCTGAGCAAGAAACGACCGCTTTCTTATCATTGCTGCGACCGTAACAATTGGCTACTGCACTCCTTGGATTCCTCCCGACTAACATGTTCTTCTTTTGTTCAGCAGATACGATCGATTGCTTCGATGAACGAGTTACATGCTTTCCGGCGGCCACGCCACAGATGCAGAGTATCATTATCTTCTTTTCAAATTTTGGGCTGAACTTGTTAAAGTCATCGGCTTAATCGTCATTGTACTGTCAAACACTATTCGTTGTAAATACTAGATGATACCCCGCGCGTTGCTGCGAGAATTTTTAGAATTATACATGAGTAATATTACGAAATTGATAAAGAAAAAGAACATTGGAACATGATCGTTTTGGTATTATCGAGTAAGAAATACAGGTAATGTAAGGATTGGAAGTACGGAAGCATTTATATATCATGCGGAGTTGACTAAATATTCATATACTCGGTTCATAAATATAGCAGGCAGGAGAATGCATAATAGTGGGATCAGCTAGCTTGTATCTTCTAAATGTCAGTTGTACTTAATATATTGCTTCTGTGAAATAAAAATTTGTGTGTGTTTGGATCGGCAGAAGGAAAACACCAGTCCATATAAACGACAGATGAGGACTGGAATCACATGGCACCCCTTGTGGTCAACAATAAATCAGTATTTAGCTCAGCTCAGACTCGTAACAACGGTGGACAACAACAGATCGCCTTTTGATAACTGAAAATGGAGAAAACAACAATCATCTAACGGATTAGAAAAAACAAATGTCAGACACTGACATAGAATCAAAATAACCAATATTTCAGATCCATGAGTTATAAGCAAACTGAATATAACTGGCTGCTTACCGCCAAAAAAGAACTCAACACGCCGCTAAATGCATCAGTTAAAGTTGATCTAAGTGCTTCTGTGATATTGACAACTGCTAAAAACTGCAGTCTGCAAACTCACTAAACACCGGTTTTAAGAACAATGCAATCAATCATTTGGTAGGCACAGAACGTTTGCATTTCCGTGGGAACAGAACAGATAGTCCAAAGAAACAGAGAGAAGAACCACCAAACGAAGAGACAGAACACCATGAAGATTGTGCCTTATCAATAGCTCAGGAGTCAGTTTTGATCAATATTATACGCCAACTTAGAGGCCTAGAAATGGCACTGCACCCTCTTGATCTTATTTTCATCTCATCAACCGATCACTTGCTGGTATTGAAAATCCAAGTTGTTCATGACGGAAAAGGCTCAATGGCTTGCTTGTTGAATTCTGTAGATACATCTGATATGGCAAGCAAGAATGCTGAACAATTATCAGTACACTGCTTTCCACTTCGCCCCTACTCTGTTCCAGAAAGTGGAGTAATCAGGTTATTCAACATGACAATCTCCATATGATGTTAAATGGATTGACAGGGAGCTGTAAATCTCCACTATTGGTAGGAAGAATTAGATTTTGAATTGTATGTGCATTTTTTCTACTTACCAATCAGTTTGAGAATCTCCCAAGTTGCGTTTAGTCAACAAAAAAAAAAAACTAAATGCAAGGCTTTTGTTCATTCGACCAAAACTGAATTCAGATATATACTGAACAAACTAATATTAAAAAATGCCAACGAATGGTAAACGTGAGTACATTCCAGGGTATGTTCAATTAAGCCAAAAAACAAAATAAAATGGTTGTGGTTCAATGGAGATAAACGTACCAATAGGAGGAGTGAACTTAGCTTCGATTCTTGGTAAGCTGTAAGCAGCCAGCAAGGAGCAGAAAATAGGACTAAGCAGAGCCCGGGCAAGGAAGATCATTAACGACGACTGCCTCAGCATCTAGCATCTTGGTCGAGCAAGACCAAAAACGACGAAAGTTTCGGAGTCCAGCTTTGCAGAACCTCAGGAAATCCAAACTCGTGACATAGATGGAAGCGTATGACAGGGAAAGAGGAGAAAACAGGATGGGGTGGCTTAGACACGGCGGGCGTATGAGGCCGATGCCCGCCCGTACTGGAGACGATGCGTCGATCGATGCGAACGGTTGTGGCGCACGACTGTATTAATAGGAGATAATTGAGCACGATGCCTGCATCAAAGAGGGAGAGGAAGAGAGAGCGCCGCCATGCACATTCACTGAGGGAGAGGAGCTGGTCGGTCGATCTAGCTTTTTTTCTGGTGGGGAAGAGAAACAGTGTTGGGCTTGTTGGATGGGCCGGAAAATGGGCTAATGATTGGCTTGCACACCAAAATAAAAAAGAAAGGTTAAACACAGCGACACAACGTGGTAAAGAAAAGAATTGAAACGGAAATAGCTGACGTGGCCACTTGCTGAGTTGGATAGCCTGCATGTTTAGAGAAATAGTTAGTGGGGATGAACTATTTAGTTATATAGGATTGCATCCATTGGCGGATCCAATGGGTGTCCAGGGTGGGCCAAGGACCACCCTGGGATTTAGATTAGGCCCATATACCATGTCTGCTCCACACAAAAAAAAAAGATGCATCCTGACGCTGTGACGCAGACACGCAGTGGATCGATCCGTTACTCTTCTTCGAGCCAGCAGCCGAGTACCGTCGTCGCCGCTCCTGTTCGCCTTCGAGCCACCACTCCTGCCGTTCGCCGTGCGCCCCCCCGCCCCCGCCGCACTTCCTCCGGGCTCCGGCCGTTCCCCACTTCCCCGTGCTCGCCGTTGTCCGTCGCCGCCACTCAATGATGCGCCCACTGCTCGGCGCTCGCCCCTAACCCTAGCGACGGACAAGGAGAACTGGAGAAGGGAGGTCGGCGCCGGGCGTCCGGCGCTGCGGCGCCGCTACAGGCTTCAACTTCCCGGCGCCGCACGCTCCAATTTCAGCCAGGCCAGCACGCTCCAATTTCAGCAAGGTATAACTTCAAGTTTCTGAATCAATCCCCAATTTCACAGATTATTGAGTCTGATTAAATGTTGTATCCAAGTTGAAAATTATTGATTATTGAGCCTGATGTATTGCACATTTGCACACACTTATTGTAGAATTTTTGGAAAATGAAGAGGACTGGATCCATCGCTTCTCTTTTCCTGAAACATGCGGCAAAGAAGAATGCTTATTCTCCGGCTCCTTCCCCAGCGGCAGATTTGGTAGAAGAGCAAATTGAAGAAGTTGTGAATGAAGAGCAGATAGAAGAAGTTGTGATGGAAGAGCCAGCTCAAGAATCACTGCAAGAGGAAGGTGTAACAGAAGAGCCATCTTTTTCTCCACCACCTCCGGTTTATGATATTAACCGGCTGCCACAAGATCCTGGGGAAAGACTGCCTATTGCTGATTATCCGGTCAATGATCAAGATGCAGTTCGGAGGGCATATATTCTTAAAGGTCCACACCGAAATCCTGAACATGCATTTAAAGGTAGATTAATTGGCGATAGAGTTCGTCAATTCAGTCCTTTTTGGTTTCATAAACATCATTGGCTTGAATACAGTACGAAAAAGGAAGCTGCTTTTTGTTTTGTATGCTACTTGTTCAAGGAGAAAAAAACTAGTGGCAAGGGAACCAACGCATTTACAGAAGGTGGTTGGAACAATTGGAATAGACAAGATGCACTTGTGAAGCATGTAGGTGGTGTAACAAGTGCGCACAATGCAGCCCAAGAGAAATACAACTTATTTGTGAATCCTCGTGCAGCAGTTGATGACCTTCTTGTGAAAGTCGATAGTGAGAAATTACGTCTTTACAAGATCAGGTTGAAGTATTCCCTTAGGTGCTTGAAGTTTCTTCTTCATCAGGGATTGGCATTCCGAGGACATGATGAAACAGAAGAGTCTGGCAATAGAGGTAACTTTGTTGAGCTTTTGAAATTGCTTGCAGCAAATAGTGAAGAAGTGAACAAGTTTGTTTTGAAGAATGCCCCGGGTAATTGCACATTGATTAGCCACGGGATACAAACAGAAATAATTCAATGTTGTGCACTACAAACTAGAAGGCAAATTATTGAAGAACTTGGTGATGATAAATATGCTATACTAGCTGATGAGTCAAGTGACGTGTCACACAAAGAACAACTAGCTCTATGCTTGCGTTTTGTTGATAAGCTAGGAAGACCACGTGAGCACTTTCTTGGAGTTGTTCATGTGAGTGATACTACTTCATTGTCACTTAAGAAAGCAATTGAAGCATTACTTGTTTATCATGGGTTGTCTATAACTCAAATCCGTGGGCAAGGTTATGATGGGGCTAGCAACATGAGAGGAGAAATTAAAGGTTTGAAAACGCTGATCATGAAAGAGTCACCTTCTGCCTATTATGTTCATTGTTTTGCACATCAGCTCCAGCTAGTTCTTGTTGCTGTTGCCAAGGGAAATAATGATTGTGTGTGGTTTTTTGATCAAGTGTCTCTCTTGCTTGGTATTGTGGGAGTTTCTTGTAAGCGTCATGACATGCTTCGGAATGCTACACTACAAAATATCATGAAAGCAATTGATTGTGGTGAATTGGAAACTGGTAAGGGATTAAATCAGGAAATGGGGTTACCTAGGCCAGGAGGAACTCGATGGGGCTCTCAGTTCAAAACTGTTCTCAACATGATTGCTATGTATTTCTCAATCCGTGATACACTCATATCTCTTGGAGAAGATACTTCACAAAGAGGTGATTGGCCAAAAATACATACTTTTGTTGGAGTATTTGAGTCATTTGACTTTATTTTCAATGCACACTTGATGCTTGTCATTCTTGGATACACTAATGAACTATCTGAGTGTTTGCAAAGAAAAGACCAAGATATTCTTACTGCAATGAAGCTTGTTCGGTTGGCAAAGGATAGAATGCAAGAATTGAGGTCTGATGGGTGGGATGCATTCCTACAAAAGGTCACATTATTTTGTAATAAACATGGCATTCAAGTTCCTGCAATGGAGGAGAACTATGTGCCTTTTGGAAGATCAACACGGTTTTCTCGAACTCAAACAAATGATGATCACTTTAGAAGAGAAGTTTATCTTGGGATAGTTGACAAAATTATTCAAGAGCTGAATAATCGATTCGATGAGATCAATATGGAATTGCTTTCTTGTATGTCGGCCTTGAATCCCGCCAACTCATTTGCTGCTTTTGATGCGCACAAGGTACGTAGGCTTGTTGAGTTCTAACCTGATGATTTTTCACCCCAAGATTTGATGCATCTTGAGCTACAACTTGATAACTATATTGATGACATGAGAAAGGATGAAAGCTTTAATGGCCTAGAAAATCTTGTTGATCTCTTAGTTAAGCTTGTGGAAACAAGGAGGCATATAGTTTATAATTTGGTGTATTTGCTTCTCAAATTGGTATTGCTTCTTCCGGTGGCAACAGCAAATGTGGAAAGAGCTTTTTCAGCAATGAGTTTTGTGAAGAACAAGTTGAGAAATATGATGGGTGATAGTCTTTTGGATGATTGTCTAGTTACATTCATTGAGCAAGAGGCCTTCTCCAAAGTGGATGAAGATGATATTATTGAGACTTTCATGGCCATGAAAAGGCGTTGGCCTGATAAAAAAAGTTAGTCTTGTTTTAAGTTTTTGTATCCCCTCTTTTATGTAAAATTCAAACTTCCTCATGAATTATTATATGTTGTAAGACTCTATCAGCTTTTGTTCAATTATGTGCTATCATGTTCACATTTCTGTATTATTGTTGTGACAATTTTATGAAGCCGGACCACCCTGACTCAAGATGCTGGATCCGCCAATGATTGCATCACTCAACAGAGCTATGTTGTAACTTAAAATTTCATAATAATGCTGTGGTCTTTTAGAGGGTAAGTATGGGCTCTTGAAAGTTCTGTTCCAAAGGTTGTGGGCTAGAGAATGCTTGGTACGGGCGGATTTGTATGGAAATTTGGCCCATGAGTTATTTGATCTAGAAATATCTTTTGTTTTTTAAAGGAGAGCTCGGGGCTCCTCGATTTCTATTAACTAAAACCAGACAGTTGTTAAGCTAGAGAAAAAAGAGCAAAAAGAAAACGAAAGCGGAAAACTGCGCGGAGCCTGGCATCAGCACTCCAGGCAGCAGAGCATTTCTCCCTGTCCCAAACGGACAAAGGGTACCAAATTTAACAAGTCCAACTACTCATCCAAATTACATTTTTGGGAGTTCCTTTAGTCGTCATCCAGCAATTCGAAGCATCCGATCCCAAGAAGTGCCTTTGGTTTCCTGGAACAGGCTGCGCTACTGTACCGCTCTTGCATGGGGAACGTGCATGTTTCGCGTCGCGTTCAACTGTTCCGCGTCACGTTCATTGGCAGGTACTTGAGCATGGCATTGAAACTGAAAACATTCGTATGATTGAACAAAGTTCATGTCATTTTTGAAGATAAAAATGGCATATTGATCCATTAAACACGTGTATCTGACTTTCATTGTCAGGTATCAATTTAACTCTGAAAATGACATGAACTAAACAACATTTTTACACAAAGATAAAAATACTGGAACGACCAAAACAATACTAATAAAATCCACTAAACTTGAACTTACTACTGCACAAAGGCATATAGCCGCCAAGTGGTTAGTGACGGGTAAAACTGTGCCTGTCACTGATAAATATACCAGTGACGGGCAAAAATAAGCATGTATTCAACCAAATTGTGAAGACCGAAGGAAAAATTGAACAAATATTGCATTGCATGTTATTTTTCTCAAGATTGAAATGTGCTGCTCAGTTAGTAATAAGAAGAGTTCTTATATTTCCCAGTGTTTCTTCACTAGCTACTTATATTTTTGTGTAGTACCCTGTGATAAATTTATATATTTAACTGATGCATTTCACCAAAGGATAAACTATTGGTCTCCTTTCTAGGTGTGTCATTGATGAACATTGTTGAACTTTTCCTGGAGGGCCAGCCTCTCTTTGAGTTTTCACAACTTCTTGCTTATCAACGTGGCCAGTATGACCCTATGCATAATCTAGAAAAGGTTTTTCTGTTCGTCCTTGCCCTTTTAAATAGTTTCCGTGTTTGATCTGAATTATTTCGGAGTGATGGTATTTATTTTAATACAGAAGTTGAAGTTGACATGCCTGGTATTCACTACTGAGCAACGACACATCCATGTTGCTCCCCATGGTTCAGAATTATTTCTTGCTTATCAGCTCTTTGCCAACTGATGACTTTCCGAGCTTAATACTGCTGCAGTACAAGGTTCAGAAATTTAGTTCCACTTGCACAATTAATGCCGTTGTAGTACAAGGTACACTGCAACTTCTTTTGTGCATTTGATTCTACTGTTAGATGTATGTTTGCATGCTAAAGGACAACAATTGTTCTATCATCCACTATCGACTAGCTAAATGTATCATTAAAATGGAGTGTGAAAAAGGCTTTGTCAACAACGCTTGGATTCACAAAATTACCTTGGATGAGGAGTTCTCTCATGACCACCTTGCACAATATGTGGACCTTTGGATTCAACTCCAAGATGTTCTACTTGATGAAAACGTGGAAGACCAAATCATTTGGAACGTCACTACCAATGGCGAATACTCTGCGGCTTCGGCTTACAAGGCGCAATTCTTCGGGGCCGAATCCTCAAACTTCAAGCGTATGGTTTGGAAGGTTTGGCCCCTCCCCAACCCCCCCCCCCCCCCCCCCCCCCCCCCCCCCGAAGGTCAAGTTCTTTGCATGGCTTGCTCTCCAAAATAGACATTGGACGTCCGACCGCTTGGCTAACCGTGGGTGGCAAAATTGTGGTCTCTGCCCCCTTTGCAAGAGAGCGCCGGAGACTATGCCTCATCTCCTCTTTGGATGTCGGTACACCCTTCGTCTTTGGGGCCTCATCAAGGATTGGCTTGGTATTCATGCATTGGATCCAAGCCAATGGACGGACCTCTCACTCTCCTCTTGGTGGCTAAAGATGACGGGAGAAATTACCCCAAACGGCAAAGCTATGGCATCGGTCACGTTGCTCACGTCTTGGGTGATTTGGAATGAGCGCAATGCACGGGTTGTCCGCAACAAACATGCGCCTACCATGGTTCTACTCGACAAGATCAAAGCCGACGCTCGCCTTTGGGTGATTGCGGGTGCAAAGAGGTTGGGTTAAATTGTCCCGGGAGAGTAGTCTGGTTGTAATATTCTTGGGTGGGGACCGAGCGAGACATCTTTGTTTCTCTCGGTCCGGGATGTAAAATACTCTCTATCTTAATAAATCGATAGGGGCAAAGCTTTTGCCTTCCTTTCGAAAAAAATGTATCATAGTGCATGTATACTAGATCCCCTGGCGCGGCTTGCCGCGCGCCACCCGCCGTTGACACGGGTTTTTCGATTTGCAAAATGCTATGATAAACATTCTTAATATGACACGGTAGGAAAAACGCTATGTGTAGGAAGAACCATGTGTTAAAATGCATGCGTGAAGAACAAATAAATATAATGGTTGAGTACTAAGCAACCATGTAGTCACACAACCCTAATACATTCACAATCACAATGGACTGCAAACTTGACAACAGTACGCTATCCAGGCACGCACCACCTGCCTTTCGCATTCACAATCGCTTGATAAATCACTATATGAACCATGGTTAGTAAAATATGTGAATACATCAGATAAAAAAATTAAGGATCAATGAATCCTCAATTGTCGATTTAGTGAACATAGGGAAATATGTTACATGTAATAGAGGATGTTTAGGTATAGAGCAAAGCACTTAGACCTTACATATAAGGTTTCATACATAAGGACCGAAACATCGACATGAACACATGATGGTAGCAACATTTGCTTAGGATGCACAGGAGAATCGCCGGGGCAACATATTCATATTTAGAAACCATTAATAAAAGATGGAGCAGAGCCAACGGAGTTCAGGGTACACAAACTATATAAAGAACATTCAGTTGCAACTTATACACCAAAAGATAGCACACCTGGAAAAGGAAAGTAGGAATCAGCCAGGATGTATGCTCAAGATTGAGAAAAGTAACCACGAAGGCCACACTTAATATGCCTACCCAGTACTAAAGAGGCCCCATGTGTACTTGTGTAGGCACAACAGAAAATACATCTGCTCTATCACCAGCTGACTTAAATAGGCCACAATACTGAGAATATGTCTACTTTCGACTAATTATTTCATAGGAAAAAGAAGAAGCCACGCCTAGTTTGTCATCTGCTGATTAAACTTGCACATATATGCTTTAGAAATGTCCTCCAGACTCCAAATCTGGCCTTGGTTTATGTCTTCTTCCTTTTGTCCTATCCACCGGACTGAACTTTCTACGATGGCAGCCTGCGTGGACTGAACTTTCTGTGATGGCAGCCTGCGTGTACAAACAATTTACCCAGAAATCGATTCAGTAAAGGGAACTATAACTCACTACAGAGACTAATACAACCATGTTAGTTTAATAAGTAATATCAAGAGCTATCTCTTTTCATTTGAACCCATGGCAGAGGTGATGGTGGTTGCTTAACTTCATCAAGCACAGGTGAACCCGTGGTAGACAATACCGGTGTTTCCTTTTGATCTTCAACCACAGGAGAACCAAGCTGATGTAGCAAGCAAGTAAACCATGATAAATAAGCATGGCTTGTATATCATGATCAGCTGTATCTACAGTGCAGGGAATTACCTCTTCAGATCCAACTCGAGAAGGTGATTGTTGTAACAGAGCTTCTTTCTTCACAGATGATTTCTGAATATTTTCGGCATCACTACACGAAACGATGGAGTATGATTGCTAAGCTACGGAAATAATAAGCAATGATACCAGCAAGATCAAACAATACGGTAGCTGTAGCATGTGTTCACGTACCTAATTCCAATCTTTATACCAGAGGGTTTTAAAACTGACGGTGGGAGAGCTGTCCCATTAGCACCCTATAAGTGATAGAACAAAGATATCAGAAACACGTGGAAAAAAATACATAACAGCAGCAGGGTCTACACCACTAACATGACAACTGGAGATAAAGAAGATACTATTAACCATATGAACAAATATAACAATGAAGTAACAGTGTAGATAACAAGCTGCAAAGGAAAGGTTTCTAGCTGAATAAATAACATGTAGCGAAACCCAAGGAGTAATAGAAGAAACCTAACACAACAAAAATAACAGTTGTACTCACCACAGAAACACTCAGATCAGTAGAGTTTGGAGCATCAGAAAGTTTGGCAACAGTGTTCGAGGAAGAGGTAAGACCAAGTATAGTTGCATCGGCTAAAGCTTCCCAGAAGAATCAAGCCCACTGCTAATAGACCTGCTGGATGAGCTATAGAGAGCAGATGAATGCGGCTGCTTCCCATATTCCACATCAATCCTATGAACCTGATATGATGGCAGAAGATCTCATTTAGTTATGACCTTAAGTCAGTTGTATTTTGTTCAAACCGTACGCAATAATTGGATTCAGTTTGATCTCTAGAGCTCCTGTAGCACGCCATACACAATGGACAACAAATTAACTAGAATAACACTTGTATTTCGTACTGTATGTCTCTATGCATCAGCAGACCAGCCTTTCTTTGACATAGTAGTTTTGAGGCTTTTCAATAACTTAAGGGTGAAATATTTTTCCATGTGACGCTATTGACAACGAAACTGCAGAACGGATGACGTATGAGCAGCATCAAGATTCAGAGACTTCAACATAGACAGTTCATAAAGCATACCCCTGAACGAGTTAAAGAGGAAAGAGCCTGATCTTGAGATGGAACCACCACCGTCTCGAAAGATCCCGAAGACCATAGGCCAGAACTCGGATAGCCAGTCGTCGTCTTCGCAGCGCAACGACTTTGGGTCCCTTTTTTTTTGAAACGAGGCAAAAGCTTTGCCTTTTATATTGATATAGGAGAAGCAAACATGATACGGCCGAAGCCAAAAGAAAAAGAACCATACACGTTAGGGCGTACTAAATAAGAGAAAATTATCCCGCGAGGATACAGATCATCCTACTCCGTCCAGTCTGTCGGAAAGATAAATCGTCATTTCTTCAAAATACAACTATATGGCGTGGTCTGGGACCAAGAAACTCAGGTGTAGTCATCCAGCACCGCCGGTGGTGGTAAGTCACTTCCCCTGAACCAGCAAGGCCAATCAAAGCTTCATCGGCCGCCATCATGGACGGCAAGTAGCCTGAAGAGTTTTGTCAACCCGTCGATTGCCGAAGCAGAAAACGGAGACTTGCAGGTGTTCGCGAATTCTTTCCTATCCTTCACGAGGGGCATATCTCCAAAGTCGAGCCCAATTTTTTTGTGGAGTACACGCTGTACTTTGTCGACCGCTGGGAGTTCGCGATGGTCGGGGCGGGCAAGGCCACCGGAGCACGTGGCATTGACGGAAGAGGCGTGGGCAGCAAAGACACAGCCGACAGGCTGAACTGATCCTGTAACCTTCTCTCGCAATCGCAAGTCGAACAAGCGCGAGAAGCTCGACCATAACCTTCTCAGACAACGGAAATTGAAATAAGACTGCAAGTTGGCGTTAGCTAGACTAGCTCCTGTACTCCGTTTGTACTCTGTATCTCGTCAGCCTCATGCGCTGGATTGTAGCAGGTAGTCAGGTTAGTCCTGCAGGATTGTAGCAGGTATTCAGGTTAGTCCTGCAGTGGTGGTATATCTGTTATTTAACCTAGTGATGAGAAGGCTACTGCTGCGAGGCATATCTTACTTGCGGAGATTATGAATTGGGCTGTTGTCTCTATTCTTTTTCCGTGGTGTCTTTACTGCATTATTAGTACCTTTGTGTAAGATGTAATGTTCTATGACCGACAGACGTGAGTATTACAGTTTTGTTATACTTTGGGGGATTATTACTTTGTGTCATCATAATCGGTGGCGCAATTTGGTTTGTGCTAGACTAGTGTACTGGAACCGATTGCTGGCCTGAAAGCGCAGCTATTTTCTTGTCTGAACTTTGAGAGCTTTGTGAGAAGGTAATGGAAACTGACAAGATGTTGATCAACCACTCTTATGTAGGCACAACAAAAAAGACGTCAAGAATGACAAAAGAGGGGTACTATTTGTTGGGTGCGGATGTGCGGTGCGCTCGTTACGCGGGCGCCCTCCCTTTAAGCCACACTTCGCACTCTGCTCGCTCCGCACTGGCCGGTCGCGTGGGTATATAAGCAGGGCGCGAGATCAGTAAAGAAGCGAGGTGGGACTAAAGGAATGGGCGTACCGCGCGGGATTGGCTGGCGTCGCTGTGAAGTGTGAAGGCTGTGATGGGCCGGTGAGTGGCGAGCGAGGGATGGGCCTCCTGGTCTCTCTACATCGGAAGAGTGGGCCCTGTGCCTTTCGTTTCATGGAGCACGCTGGGCTGCTCCGTGCTGCTGTACCACTCATGCATGTCAGCCGATAGATCGAACAAGAAACAAACAGGTGACATGGCATGACACATGTGCATACGTTTTTTTTAAGTACTACTCCCTCGGTTTCATAATTATTATCGTGGTCTTAGCTCGAAACTAAAACCACGACACGAAATGGAAAGACAAGGAGACCATTATCAGATACACAAAGTTAACACCTACGACAATGTCGTCTTCATCCACGTCACCGCCTTCAACAATGGGAGAAACTAACTTCGCTGGTCTAGAGAGCGTGAAGTGCATTATTCCAAACTTTGCTGGACTAATCCATGTAGAAAACGACTGTGCGTCGCTTATATCAGAGCTAAATCGGGAAGACTCGACCAAGTCAGCGATTTCTGGTATAGTACAGGATATTAAAAATGCTCTGGGCTGCCTACCTGATTGGGTTGTCACTAAAGTTAATCGAGCAAGCAACGGGGTTGCTCATGAACTAGCTAGCTAAGCTAGGCAGAAATGATAGGTTTGGGCATGTTCTGATAGGTTCGGTTCCTCCAAATTTGATCAAACTGACCGAGAATGATTGCAATTCTATTATGTTACATGAGTAATATATGCCCAAGTTTCAAAAAAAAAAGAAGAAAACTATTTTTCAAGGAAAAAATAGCGCGCTAAGTGATTTAGCGGTGGCCTCCTCTAGATGTTATAGACGTTATATTGCGCTATAGCAGATGCTAAATCAAATAGCGTTTTGAAAAAAAAGGCAAATATAACCCAGAAGTAAAGGATTTTAGCAGCTATTCAACGGAAAAATAATATAAAATCTTGTCCAAGAATAATACATGCATAACCTTTAACGGCGGGGAAGTAGTAGCCGCAAGACGGTGGGAATCGACGCCGCCGGTCCCTAGTCGGAGTAAGAAACCGTGGAATTCCGAAATTGGGAGCGAGACGCCGCCACCGGTCGTGAGCTCGGTCGGGTGAGGAATCGCGAGATGAACCAGCAGGCACTACTGGAAAATCACTCTTTGCCGTGTGGTCAGAACACACGGCGAAGGCCGGAATCTACCTCGGCGAACCGTTCGCCGAGCCAGGCACTCAGCGGAGAATACTCGGTGACGATCGCCTCGGCGACGCCACTTCGCCGAGTGCTTTCTATCGGGGAGAGCGTTCATCCGATACCCGGCGAAGAAAAGGCAATATGGATCGTCCCTTGTCAGATGGGTGTCAGGTGTGTGTCAGGACTTCGCCGAGTCCGGAGGGGTAGGCTCTCGGCGAAGAAGGAACGCATAGATGGCACCACGTGTCCTACAAATTGGGTGCCGGCGAACGGCTTCGCCGACCAGCGCCTTCGCCGAGTGCCAGTGTTCATCTTCGCCGTGCGGGCTCTTCGCCGAGTGCCGGTGGAAATCTTCGCCGAGCATGCGCTTCGCCGAGTCCGGAGGGGTAGGCTCTCGGCGAAGAAGGAACACATAGATGGCGCCACGTGTCCTACAAATTGGGTGCCGGCGAACGGCTTCGCCGACCAGCGCCTTCGCCGAGTGCCAGTGTTCATCTTCGCTGTGCGGGCTCTTCGCCGAGTGCCGGTGGAAATCTTCGCCGAGCATGCGCTTCGCCGAGAGCCAGGTGGAAATCTTCGCCGAGTGGCCGGACGTCGCCGAGTGCCTAGAGATCAACATGGCTCGGCGAAGGTCATGCCAAATGGTCACGTTGGATCTCCCTTCGCCGAGACAGACACTCAACAAAGAAGGCACGCTCGGCAAAGGAAACTCCCAGGTGACCATATGGCACCGCTTCGCCGGGAGCGGTTCTCGGCAAAACGCACTCACTCGGCGAAGGATGTTCTCAGGTGACCAAATGGCACCTGTAGCTCCTCTTTGCCGAGTGCCAGACTCGGCAAAGGCAGGTTCGCCGAGTATAGCACACGGCGAAGATCGTGCATAGTGCCAGTTTTTCCTGCTTTTTAGGAATCCCTACATTTGAAACACAGTATACATATATATATGTCAATTATATCACTGGATCACTTCCAGCACACCCAGAACATTGAAAGACACCTATAACAAAATATAGCACACATATGGTCCAAAAGTTCACAAAATAGAGTTCACAAGTTCATAAGCGCACAATACAAGGTCAAACAAGTCCAAAATACATAGCACTAGTTCACAGCTAGCAGGAAATGCCAGAAATTCAGAGGTAGCACAAGTCCACAAGTCCCGTAGTCACTGAAGGCCTCGTGGATGCAATTCTACAAGTTTGAAAACTATAAGCATTAGTTTCAAACATGTGTGTGGAAGTGTGGGTATTGACATGTATTTGGGATCTGAGCTTACCTAGAGTCACTCGGGGTTGTTGGAGGCCGATGGCGCCGATGATGGGCTTGCAGCTCCGCCTCCACCATTCCCTCCGTCTTCACCATCCGCGGGAGTGTGGGATCCAGACGATCGATTGTCCTATGAAGATTCACATTAGACGAGTAAGCAAACAAAAGATGAATGATTGCCTAGCTAGTCCCAAGACCACTTACCAAGAGGAGGGGGGCAACTAGTGGAGGAAGAGGAGGTAAAGTAGGAAGCGACGGATCCGCAGGCAACCTCTACATACCGAAGACGAGGGTTAGTTCGCAAAGTTCAAGCACATGATTTAGTTGAAAGAAAAAGTTAAATCACTTACCGCCATAAGGGCCTGGATGCATGCTTGTTGGCTTGACATATGTGTATGCATTTGCTTGTTGTTCTCCTCTGCTGCCTGTGCCCTCGCCGCAGCCTCCGCCGCGATAATCCTATTTCTCTCAACTTCAGCCTACAGGATTGCAACCATGTAAAAGAAGCGGTCATCGCGATGCAAACATGTACAATAGTGGAAAAGATGGTTGAAAATGACATGTGTACCTCCATTGCCTCCATTGCAGCAAAGGCTTCAGGTCCGACCCTTGGGCGGCGCTCGATCTCGGGCGCTGAGCTTGTACGCCTAGCACGTATCTCGGCAAGTGTTGGGACGCCCGATGAATCGAAGGAAGCACCGCCAATATAAGGCCGGCCATTCAGCTTGCCTTATCCCGTGAGCATAGCAACCATGGGGTCGAAAGGAGAGGTCAAAGGATCGGACGTGTCACCGTGGATCTCCTTGAACTTGGAGCAGTAGTTCTTATGTTGTTTCCCCGCGGTGGTGGTGATCCACTGCTCTTCCAAGGGTTTAGCTGGATCCGGTTTCTTTGGCCTCCGGGTCTCAAGGAAGACTTGCATCTTCGTCATTTTCCTGCCCTCCTTTAACTCCTACAATTTATTGACACCAAAAGGGAACATACAATTGAGGTCAAAAGGAAAAAATAAAAGTATTAGCACATAAATAAAAACTTGAATGGAAAGAACAAAAATAATTTCTTACCTTGTGTGCCACGAGGCCGTCGAGTAGGAGGGGGCCTTGACGGTGGACTCCGTGGTCGCCTACCATCTACCGCCGGTCCGATGCCGACTTGTTTTGCACCAGGAACCCACTCGACACCCACTTGTCCACAATCTTCTTGTAGCAAGGCTTAAGGGTGGCTAGCCATTCGGGAATCATCTATTTAACACAAAATAGATCCATGTGAGTAGAACTATTCATCAGTCATTTGGAGAATAGTAGGAAAATATATGTGGTTACCGTCAAGTACTGGGCTCTCGACATGTGTGTGGGCCTGGCCTCCTCTTTGGTGATCGTCCTGTGCATTTTCTCTGCATAGAACTGGACAATACAGCAAATACGTGCCTCGTAAAGCTGGTCGGGGATGAGCTTCTTCGCCATTTTAATCAGCACCTTTTGAGCCGCCTCGGCTTTACCTTCACCTTCGACGAGTGTCAAAAAATCCTACAAACATTGAGCATAGGACAAAGGGGTTACCACGATGAAATCCAAACTCTTGGTATTAAGGTAGTAAAGTTATATAAATTACTAACCCAGAACTCGGTGATCAGCCGCATGCCGAGGTGGCCGTGAGTGGAGTCGGGCACCATCGTGAAGTGGTTCCAAGACCAAGCGGACACCTTTTCACCAGTGGCGATTCTATCCTTCTTCAAGGCGATAATGCCAGGGTAAAGCCTCTTGATAAGAAGGCCAAGGACGCCTGAAGGTAAGCGTTCCCACTTTGGGCCCACCCACTTGAATGTCCTGCACATACCGAAAACATAAGTCAGAATGCTTGTGATGAAAAGGTAACTAAAGTAGAAGGTAACAACATTTTCAACCACCACTTACGCATCTGATGTGACATCAAGTAGGCCATGTGACTTGCGTTCTGGAAACTTTGAAGGCCCTCGCAAGTACACCTTACCCTCGTGCACAACACCGATCTAGTCTAGTGGATGATCTGTCAAGAGATCCTCATCCGCCACGGCATCCTCATCCTCCTCACTCTCCTCACACTGCTGCTCCACCTCCTCTGATACCTCCGAGAGCCGGTTCTGGTAGTCATCATCACTAGGCAAAGAGCCCGCATCCTCCTCCACCAAGGGCTCCTCGGGTAGCTCCTCCTCCTCTGACTCGGAAGACGATACCGAGGGCAGAGGACTACTCAAGCGAGCAGGAGGGTGCCTACCCCGGGGCGCCTTGGTGGATCCCGTGGGTCTACCACGCCTTGCGGAAGTCTCCTCCGTAGCTGCCCGGTCACGCTTTCTTCCAATGAGCACGGAAGTCCTTTCAACACCCTGCGCGTATAGTTTATACACATTGCCAACCTTGTGAGTCCACTTCTCCTTGACGACCCGGGTGAGGGGCCGCTTCTTGATGAGGCGCTCCTTCTCCTTGGCAACACTCTTCTTCGCCGCGAGCCGCTTGTTCTTGGCGCCCGGCTTCTCCCTCCCCCCTGCCTTGTCTCAATCACCTGTCATCACAAAGAATGTGTTGATTAGTACAAGTAAAAACACAACAGTAATGAATAGGCATAAAGAAAACTCATCACAAAGAAATTGCCAAAACTCATATTAATACAAAAAAACAAATTAAGCTTCAGAAGTGGCATAGAAATGGTTCATACAAAATATTACATCACAAATGGTTCATACAAAATATTACATCACAAATGGTTCATACAAACAGAAATTCTAAATCGACGAGTACAAAGCTTCAGAAGCCAGTGTCTACATTGTTTGGATCATAACTTGGACCAGGATCATCATCATCACTATCACGATTGTACCATAAATATATACCCTGGACAAGGTGTATACATAAATATATAATAACAGCTCTTTATATATAAACATATACCCTTGACAAGGTGTATACATAAATATATATAAAGATTTTCATCTTTATAACTATAACCCTTCCGAACGGGAGACGCCTAGGGTTACGCGACTTGTTTGGTGAGCTACAAAATAATGCAACCTAGCAAGAGGAGCGGAAGAGCGTCATTACCCTCGAAGCGTGACCGACAAAAAGACAGGGGAAGTAGCTCCTGCCCGAGCCCTGTCCTACAACGACGCTCCCATCGTCAACCTCGCTGCATATCCTGCAGAAATGAATTAACAAATGAGTGCATAAAGCAAGGAAAAAAATTACTAAGCTAACTAACCCTAAACAACAACTACTAAACTACTAACTAACCCTAAACAACAACTACTAAACTACTAAGCTAACTAAGCAACTAACCCTAAACAACAACTACTAAACTACTAAGCTAACTAAGCAACTAACCCTAACCAGTAGCTAACTAGCTAGCAACTAACAAATGAGTACACAAAGCAAGAAAAAAATTTAAAACTAATTACCTAGATCGGGCTGGAGGAGGTTCGAAGCAGAGGAGGTGGAGCATCGTCCGGGTCAGCAGGTGGACCTCGTGGCAGAGGTGGAGGAGCCTAGCTCGCGCCTCCCTCCATTGCTCTGGCCGGCCGGTGGCGGAACGAGCGGCGGCGGGAGGATTGGCCCAGCTAGCTCCGGCTAGATTGGGCAGAGATGGCCGGATAGGTGGTGGAGGACTACGGGGCAGCGGAGATGTGGACATCGACGGAGGAGAAGGCGTCGAGGGGCAGCGGAATCGGCAAACCCTAGCCGGCGCCTTCCATGTCACGGCGGCGGACCGGGTGACGGCGAATCGGGGAGAAGGAGGGAGAGCGGAGCAGGAGGGTGGTGCGGGTGCGACGGCGAAGGGGGATGGCGGTGACCGGAGGCAGAGGGCAACGGGTGGCGGCGGGGGCTGGGGTCGGGTTTGGTGGAGACAGGTTCGAGCGCAAGGGGATTTGGGGATTTTTCGGCTCGATTGGGCCAAATGTTTCCTAAGTCCCCGCCAAATCTTCGCCGAGTGCTATACTCGGAAAATAGATAAAAAATAAGTAAAATAAATTTGTTAATTCATATTTTTCATTAATTATTCACAATTTGGTAATACAACCCTAACAACCTAGGTACCACACTCTAATGCATATTATATGACACCACCTAGTTTTTCTTGTAGTTCTGACACCCCGAAGCACCTGCTTCTGTCGAAACCCCCCAGATTTGACCAGAAGTCAACCGTGTCGTCTACCCTTCCACGGGCGTCGAAAGGGGTTAGCTCCAACGACTTTTATACTTGTTTGTGTTAGGTTAGGTTATATGAACATTTGGAACCCAGTTTGGCCCCGTGGTTTCACATGATTCCATCTGTTGCACACGAAATGGGAGTTTCCACCTAGAAGACCAGAACCTTCGAGGGAGATAAGTGCGGTGTGTGAAGCCGGTCACACCTCGGAGTCTCATGATGTCTCAACAACCTCCCACCACACTCTAATGCATATTATGTGACACCACCTAGATTTTGGTGTGGTTCCGACACCCCGAAGCCCCCGCTTCCGTCGAAACCCCCCAGATTTGACCAGAAGTCAACCATGTCGTTGATACGTCTCAAAGGTATCTATAATTTTTGATGTTCCATGTTGATATTATACCAATTGTTACATGTTTTGCGTCCACTTTACATCACTTTTATACATTTTTTGGGACTAACCTATTAACAAGATGTCACAGTGTCAGTTCCTGTTTTCTGCTGTTTTTGTATTCCAGAAAAGCTAGTCTGGAAATATTCTCGGAATTGGACGAAAATTTACGGAGTTCCCTATTTCACCGAGACACACATGGAGTCCAAAGGAGAGACGGAGCAGAGCCACGAGGGCCCCACACGTGGGCTGGGCGCGGCCAAGGGTGGGCCCGCGCCCTACCCTTGTGTGGCCCCCTCAGGGGTCTCCAGCCGCCGCCCTTTCGCCTACTTATTCCCCCGATGCAAAAACCCTAGATACCCGACACTAGTACAGACACATCGGATACCCCTCTATGGAAACGGCAGGCGTTAGGCGACGGAGAATCGCGCTTTCCGCGCGGCCAGTGCGTACAAACCTGACCTGGGCCGTGGCTGGCCCGTCAACATAGGTAACGGAGAAAGTATTAACTCCGTTACCCATAGTATTGGCAACGGTCTTAATTCTGGCTCCGTTTCCGATATGTGACTCTATAGCAACGGAGACTTTTGGGTGTCCGTTTCCAATGTGGACACGTTCCATCTTCTTGGAATTCGAAGCGAGGCGGAGTAACTGCTATGGCGTAGTGGCGTAGTGGCGCCGCGGCACCGTCCATCTCAGTACGCCACTTCGCCGCAGCCATGGATACTCCTAGCAACTCCTCGGGCGTTTGCCGCAGCAGTTTCCCGCTTTCGCTGAATTGGAACCGCGTCGTCGTGCCGGAGGCCGTCGCGCAGAGGCACTGGCAATATCGGAGGCCAGTGCCCTGGTCAAATGTTAGCCTCCCTGCTGGCTGGCGCGTCAACGACAGGAGGGTGCCTATGCCGCCGGAAGAGGACGCGGGATCCTCGGGCGCCCGCGACCGCAGCCGCTCGCCGCGGCGGAGAGACGCTCGTCCGCGGTCGCCTGGATGGAACCGCGTCATCGTCGGGCAGGCCGTCGCGGAGCGGCATTGGCAATATAGGAGGCCAGTGCCATGGTCAAAGGTTCGGCTACCCGGTGGCTGGCACCTCAACCGCGCGTCGGTGCCTATGCCGCCGGAAAGAGTTGAGCTGCTTCAGAGCCGCCGGCTCCTCCTCCCGCCGGAGCTGCGCGACGATCCTGCCTATGACGACGACGAGATGTGGGAGGGGCGCACGGGTGGCGATGACATCGTCGGCGAGGAGCCGCGCGACGACACGGACGACTACGCGGCTCTCCTCGCATACGAGCAGGAGAAGGCGGAGGCCGAGGAGTAGTTATAGTTATTTATTTTTATGTTCTTCAACTTCAATACTAGTAGAGATCAGTATAAGCCCAGTGTGTCAGTGAAAAAATCAAAGGAAACGGTTGTTTATACCCTCCGTTTCCGATGTTCTACTTTGCTATAAATGCGCCCTTCACACAGCCCTAAACTCTATCGCTCACTCCCAGCCTCACTCTCAAAGTGTGGCGGCGCCTCCACGCAGCACCAGATCTTAGCTCCACCGTGGCGGTGCGCATCTTCCTCTCCTCCGACCGTGGCGGCGCGCATCTCCCTCCCTCCGACCGTGGCGGCGCGCATCTTCTTCTCCTCCGACCGTGTCGGCGCGCATCTTCCTCTCCTCCGACCGTGGCAGCGCGTACCCGTTCTTTGCTCCACTCGGGCAGATCTCGTCGCCTGATCTGTAGCTGGAGGGCGCATGGCGTGTCGATCCAAGGACGACGAGGACGACTACGTACTCCCGCCGCCAGATCCAAAGGTAATACATCTATTTGTGACCGGGCATCGTGCCGACGAACTAGGGTTGTTGTCATTGTTCTGCTTAGGTTTTCTTCCATAGGACACTCATGAACAGAACTAGAACTAGGGTGGTAATACATCCGAGGACGATGAGGACGACTACGTAGTGTCGCTCGAAAAGAACATAACTAGCACAAATCGGTAGTGTATGAAACTCATGGCTGACTTATCTTCTTTGCAAAACAGATGTACATTTCGGTGACACTGTATAAAAAGTCGGGTCCTTAGCCAAGGTGCGCTTGTCGTCCGGCATAATTGTTGGTACACAACAACTATGCAATGGATTTGTAAGTTTGTTATTCTGTCTTATGCATCCTTTTGTGTTGTATGTCCTTTATGCTAGATGTATAGTGAGCTAACATGGAGTCATATATTCTCTCTTTGCATTTCAGTGACCACTTTACAAAAGAGGCACCTTCAGTACATCAGCACTCGCTTATTGCACTATGTGCAGAGCATGGTGCTGATCCGTTTAGCTCATTTAAATGAGCTAACTACAAGGTCGGGGACAAAGCGGTGAGTTGATTATATTTTGGCGACACCGTCCAAGAAGAAGATTCAATTCATGAACTCTAACAGCAAGTCATGAAGATAGATTATGTTGGAAATGACAAGGATAAGTTTAGAGAGGCATGACATAGATAGATTTAGCTAGACATGTCAATGATAGATTTAGAGAGGCATGACAATGAAGATAAGTAATTGGTTGTCTTGTGATGCAATGTATCGGTGACATTTGTTATACCTTATGAATGAATTTGTTAGCATTTTTGTGCTTCTGCTGTGAAATTTTAAATGTCCAGTGCCAAATCTATTCCTGCTCTAGGCTTATGAAGAAACCTCAATGCAAACGAGCAGAAACAGAATCTCCGTTTCTGATGTCCAGATACATCGGCAACGGAGACTGGATGGCAACCGTAGCCAAAATCAAGCCTCATCGGTGACGGTTTTTCTTGTCCGTTGCCGATGAGAGCCTTCACATCAGTGACAGGGTCGGGGACACGGACCCTTTTTCCGTTTCCGATGGGCGTTTTGGCCCGTTTCCGATGTGTCGTTCTGTACTAGTGCGAGTCATATTCCACGAAAAGTTCCAGAGGCACCGCTGTCGTCAACCCTAGCTCGGGAGGGTCCAGAACCTCTTCCCGGCACCCTGCCGGAGAGGGGAATCATCACCGGAGGGCTCTACATCACCATGCCTGCCTCCGGAGTGACGCGTGAGTAGTTCATCCTTGGACTACGGGTCCATAGCAGTAGCTAGATGGTTGTCTCTCCACTTTGTGCCATCATGTTTAGATCTTGTGAGCTGCCTAACATGATCAAGATCATCTTATTGTAATGCTACATGTTGTGTTTGCTAGGATCCGATGAATATTGAATACTATGATCAAGTTGATTATTAATCTACGATACATGTTATTTATGATCTTGCATGCTTTCCGTTACTAGTAGATGCTTTGGCAAGTAGATGCTTGTAACTCCAAGAGAGAGTATTTATGCTAGATAGTGGGTTCAGTCTCCTGTAATCTGGGTGAGTGACAGCAACGCCTAAGGTTGTGGATGTGCTGTTGCTACTAGGGGTAACATAACAATGCTATGTCCACGGTCATATGTACTTGTTTACTTTACGCACATTGCTTAATGCGATTATCCGTTGCTTGCAACTTAATACCGACGGGGAACACGGATGTCAACCTGAAGGTGGATTATTAGTCATAGATGCGGTTGGATAAACGGTCTATGTATTTTGTGTAATGCCCAATTAAATATCATGGTAGCCATCTTGTCATATATGTATGCATTGTCATGCGCTCAATATTTTATCAATTGCCCAGCTGTAATTTGTTTACCCAACATGTCGTTTATCTTTATGGAGAGACACCACTAGTGAACTGTGGACCCCGGTCTATTCTTTATATTGATTAAACCACCAACTGCAATCATTGTTCTCTTTTACTTTCAACAATTAAACACTGTTTTCCACACCATACATTTAACCCTTGTTTTCAGCAACCGGGGAGATTGACAACCTCCTGTTTCGTTGGGACAAAGTAGTTTGATTGTGTTGTGTGCAGGCTCCACATCAACGCCGGATTCCCTGGTGTTGCGTCGTGCCATATTCCGCCGCTGACAACCTTCTGAAGTGCTACTGCTCCTACTGGTTCGATAACCTTGGTTTCATACTGAGGGAAAACTTGCTGCTGCACTGCTTCATACCTTCCTCTTGGGGTCTCCCAACGAACGTGTGTTTCACGTCATCAAGCTTTTTTCTGGCGCCGTTGCCGGGGAGTCAGCAGACTTCTGCAAGGGGAGTTTCACGCTTCCAATCTCTTTACTTTGTTTTTGTCTTGCTTAGTTTATTTTATTTTATCTTGTTTGCTTTCAATTATCAAAAACACAAAAAAATTAGTTACTTGCATCTAGTTTACTTTCAAGTTATTTTCTGTCTGTTTTTAATTTTGCTAAAATGAGTACTCCTGAGAACACTAAGTTGTGTGATTTCACTAGCACAAACAACAATGATTTCATATGCACACCTATTGCTCCACCTGCTGCTTCAGCAGAGTTTTATGAAATTAAACCTGCACTTTTAAATCTTGTTATGAAAGAGCAATTTTCTGGTGTTAGTACTGATGATGCTGCTGTTCACCTTAATAACTTTGTTGAACTTTGTGAAATGCAAAAGCTCAAGGAAGTAGATGGTGATATTATTAAACTGAAACTTTTTCCTTTCTCCTTGAGAGGACGTGCTAAAGAATGGTTGCTATCTTTGCCTAGAAATAGTATTGATTCATGGACTAAATGCAAAGATGCTTTTATTGGAAAATATTATCCTCCTGCTAAGATTATTTCTTTGAGAAGTAGCATAATGAATTTTAAGCAATTTGATAATGAACATGTTGCTCAAGCATGGGAGAGAATGAAATCATTGGTTAAAAATTGTCCCACTCATGGACTGACTACTTGGATGATCATCCAAACCTTCTATGCAGGATTAAATTTTTCTTCAAGGAATTTATTGGATTCGGCCTGGAGGTACCTTTATGTCCATCACTTTGGGTGCTGCAACAAAGCTTCTAGATGATATGATGATTAATTATTCTGAGTGGCACACCGAGAGAGCTCCAACAGGTAAGAAGGTAAATTCTGTTGAAGAAACCTCTTCCTTGAGTGCTAAAATTGATACTATTATGTCTATGCTTGCAAATGGTCAAACACATGTTGATCCAAATAATGTTCCTTTAGCTTCTTTGGTTGCTCAAGAAGAGCATGTTGATGTGAACTTCATTAAAAATAATAACTTCAACAACAATGCTTATAGGAATAATTTTGGTAATAGCAATTATAGGCCCTATCCTTCTAATAGTGGCAATGGTTATGGAAATTCCTATGGTAGTTCCTACAACAATAATAAAAGTGTACCCTCTGATCTTGAAGTCATGCTTAAGGATTTTATTAGTACACAAACTGCTTTCAATAAAACTGTTGAGGAAAATTTGGGAAAATTGATGTTCTTGCCTCTAAAGTTGATAGTCTTGCTCTTGATGTTGACTTGTTGAAACTAAAGAACATGCCTCATGATGTTAAAGAGAGCAAAACTCTCAATGCTATACAAGTTAAAATTGATAATAATGTGAGGATGTTAGCCGAATTGCATGCTAGATGGGAAAGAGAGGATGAAATTGCTAGAAAGAATATATTGCTAGAGTTTATACTATTTCTACTACTGAAAATGCTTCAAACTCAAGTGTTAGCAAACCTCCTACCATTAATGGCAAGATAATTGGTGTCGGTAATGTTTCTACTTCTGTTGCCTGATAACTCTGAAACTGTTCTTGATAAAGATGCTGAAATTTCTAGTAATAAGGAAGACAATAGCTCCATTACTTTGATGATAATGATTTTGATTTTGATGGTTGTAATCTTTCTGAAGTAATTACGTTCTTGCAAAAGCTAGCTAGAAGTCCTAAGGCAGTGAAATATGGCTTTTACTAAACATATTACTAATGCCCTCATACAAGTGAGGGAAGAAAAATTGAAACGTGAAGTATCCATCCCTAGGAAGTTAGAAGATGGTTGGGAGCCCATCATTAAAATGAAATTGAATGACTTTGATTGCAATGCTTTGTGTGACCTTGGTGCTAGTATTTCTGTTATGCCTAAAAGACTTTATGATATGCTTGATTTAGCACCTTTGGAAAATTGTTACTTGGATGTTCACCTTGCTGATTCTACTATTAAAAAACCTTTGGGAAGAATTGATGATGTTCTTATCATGGTTAACAACAATTATGTCCCTGTTGATTTTATTGTTTTGGATATTGAATGCAATCCATCTTGCCCTATTGTGCTTGGAAGACCTTTTCTTAGAACTGTAGGTGCTATTATTGATATGAAAGAAGGGAATATAAAATATCAATTTCCTCTCAAGAAAGGTATGGAACACTTTCCTAGGAAGAAGATTAAGCCACCTTATGATTCTATTGTTCGAACAAATTACAATGTTGATGCTTTTCACTTGGTAATACTTGATGCATGCTTTGTGCCTAGCTAAAAGGCGTTAAAGAAAAGCGCTTATGGGAGGCAACCCATTATTTTTATTTCTGCAATTTTTCTTTTATTGAGTCAAGGAGGTTTTTTACTTCTGTAGCAACTCCTTTGTATCTTTATTTTTCGCATTGTTGTGCCAAGAGTAGCCTCTAATGATAAGATGATGCTAAATTTTGATTGCTGCGCAGAAACAGATTTCTGCTGTTCACCGTAAATTTCTAAAATCACCAGAATGTGATTTAAATCTGAAAATTTGTGCGTAATCTTTATGAATGTCTGCATCTTTTGTTAGTTCAAAGTTTTTCGATCTGAGCGTCGTAAGTGCCTCGAAAAAATTCGTCTTTGCGGACTGTTCTGTTTTAGACAGATTATGCCTTTTATTTTGCATTCTCTCTTTTACTAGTGTTGAGTGAAATTCTTTTTTGGGTGGAAGAGCTTCACATAACATCAGTGGCAGTAGCTAATGTTTAAAGTAACAAGTCATATTGCGTCTTTACAGAACATGTGAGTTTTTGATTATGCACTAACCCTCTAATGAGATTTACTTTGAGTTTGGTGTGACGGAAGTTTTCAAGGGTCAAGAGAGAAGAGTGATATAATAGGATCAAGAAGAGTGAAGAGCTTAAGCTTGGGGAGGCTCCCATGGATCTCCCCAGCATATTTCAAGAAGACTCAAGCGTCTAAGCTTGGGGATGCCCAAGGCATCCCCTTCTTCATCGTCAAAATTATCAGGTCATCTCTAGTGAAACTATATTTTAATTCTTTCACATCATATGTGCTGTTCTTGGAGCGTCTGTGTGCTTTTATTTTCAGTACTTTATTTTTATTTTGTAATCAACTTGACTGGACCCTAGCATTCTTGATTGGGAGAGAGACACGCTCCGCTTTTTCATGAGAATACTCCTATTCTTCACTTATATTTGTTGAGTATTCATATCTAGCGCTGTTCAGCTTTTAGCTCTTGTTTTCATGTATCTCTTGTCAGAGCTATTAGTTCTTTTAAAGAAAGTACTCTCTTGCTTCACTTATATTGTTTGGAGAGTTATTAAATAAATTGATTGGTGTTTGGTTGGAACAGAAAATGTTGCATGTGGTAATTGGTATAAGGAAAAACTTGCATATTCTTGTAGATCACTAATTTGGATAATTTGATGCTTGTCAATTGTTTTGAGTTAACAAGTAGATCATGATTAAACTTTTGCATCATGTAAGTTAAGCCCATTAGTGAAGAACTACCGTAAAGCTTGTTGAAATTTGGTTTGCATGAGTGGTATCTCTAAGGTCTAGATATTTTCTAATAAAATGGTTTGGTTAACAAGGAAGACGGTGTGAAGTCTTATAATGTTTGCAATATGTTTGTCATATAAAACTTGGTGTACTGGTTGATATTCTTGTTTGCTTACATAACCTTGCTAGCCTAAACTCTGTACTGAGAGGGAATGCTTCTCGTGCATCCAAATCCTTGAGCCAAAATCCATGCCATTTGTGTCCACCATAACTACCTATATGTGGTATTTCCTTGCCACTCCAAGTAAATTTTTCATGTGCTACCTTTAAATTATTCAAAACTGTTATTATTCCTTTTTGTGTCAATGTTTACTAGCTCATGAGGAAGTAGTGGGTTATTCTTTATTCGACTTGTCAAACAGACTTTACCACCAGACTAGCGGCATATACATCCGCTTATCTACTAATTTTGCAAAAAGAGCTGGCAACGGGGTGCCCAGTCCCAATTAATTGCAACTTTAACCGCTTAATTCTCTTCACATTTTCTCAACTGATTACTCAGTGAAACATCTGCATGTGTAAACAAAAAAGAAAGAGGGACGATCTGCCTTGCTGGTAGAAATAACGTCCTTCATGGGAGCCGCACTTAAAAGTCTGTTTGATAGGGAGAATACTGTTTTCATCCGCTGCCATTGATACGTTCATTTTGCATCACTATTTTATATCATAATTTACTGTTATTCATTGATATATTTCATATTTGGATGATATACTTATATTATTTTATCCTGTTTTACATGTTTGATGATTATTGGAGAATTAACTGCCGGAGTCAGGATTCAGCTGGAAAAAGCATCGTCAAGACACCCTATTTCTGAAGATCAACAATTCACGAAAAATATACAGATGTTCCTATTTTGTCAGATGCCGGAGCCAGCCAAAAGGGGAGGCTGAGATGGGCCACGAGGGGCCCACACCACCCCACGGCGCGGGCCCCCCTCTGCCGCGCCGTGGCATGGTGTGGCCACCCTGGCCCACCTATGATGCTCCCCCTTCGCGTATTTCATCCCCCAGAAACCCTAAGACGCGAGGAGTCATCGAGGAAATATTCCGCCGCCTCCACGAGGCGGAAACCACAGAGAGAGAAAAAGCTCTCCGGCAGGCAGAAATCTGTCGGGGAAATTCCTTCCCGGAGGGGGGAAATCATCGCCATCGTCATCGTCATCACGCCAGACTTCATCGGGATCATCATCATCATCATCATCATCTCCACCGCCGTCACCATCTTATCCACCGCTCCACTTCGTTTCGCTGTAACATCTAGGGCTATACTTTGTGTAGTTCATAGGGGAAACTTTCCCGGTGTTGATTACTACTTGTGGTTGATGCTATTAAGTTTTATCGGTGAATTGAAGTATATGTCCAGATTGTTATTCATCATTATATCACCTCTGAATATGATCCATATGATGTCTTGTGAGTAGTTCGTTCAGTTCTTGAGGACATGGGAGAAGTCATGTTGTTAGTAGTGGAACTATGTTGAGTAATATTTAATTGTGTGATATTTAAGTTGTGGTGTTATTCTTCTAGTGGTGTCGTGTGAACGTCGACTACATGACACTTCACCTTTATGGGCCTAGAGGAATGCATTGTGTATTCGGCTACTAATTGTGGGGTTGCCGGAGTGACAGAAACCTAAACCCCCGTTAGTAAACCGGTGCATGAGGGAGTGTAGGATCTCAGAGTTTACGGCTGTGGTTAGATTTATCTTAATTACTTCCTTGTAACGCGGATGCTTGCAAGGGGTTTAATCACAAGTATGTATTAGTCCAAGCTAGGGCAGTGCATTAGCATAGGTTCACCCACACAACACTTATCAAAACAATAAAGATTAATCAGCTGTAGGAAGCGAAAGCACTTGACGAAATTCCCGTGTGTCCTCAAGAACATTTTGCCATCATAAGTAAACCAACCGGCTTATCCTTTGCTCTAAAAAGGATTGGGCCACTTGCTGCAATTATTATTACTGTCTTTTATTTACACGTATTTTATTTATCTGCAATATCAAAAACCCCTAAAAACTTGTCTGCTAGTATTTACAGTGATTCCTTGATCAAAACTACATGTCAACACCTTCTGCTCCACGTTGGGTTCGACACTCTTATTTATCGAAAGTACTATGATACACCCCCTATACTTGTGGGTCATCAAGACTATTTTCTGGCGCCTTTGCCGGGGAATGGTATAAGATGCTGAAGAATGGCCGATCTATTGGCTGGGAGGAAATCGTACCTCTCTTTTATTCTAAATTCTATCCTCCTAGTGAGATTCATCAAGATCGAAATCGCATATATAATTTTTGGCCTCATGATGGAGAGAGTATTGCCCAAGCGTGGGGGAGATTGAAGTCACTAATGCTCAAATGTCCCATTCATGAGCTCCCAAGTAATATTGTTATCAATAATTTTTATGCAAAGCTTTCTCTTCATGATAAGGATTTATTGGATGCCTCTTGTTCTGGATCATTTACATGTACAGAAGAAGAAGTTAAATGGGACCTTCTTGACCGTATTCAGGAAAATACTAAAGGATGGGAGAACGACAAAGGTAGAAAGTCAGGTATAAATTATGATTATGAATGCATTAAATCTTTTATGGAGACTGATGATTTCGTAATGTTAGTGTTGTTTACTGTCTTGATTCTCAAGTTGTTGCAAATTATTACAAAGCTTTTGCCTCTTATCTTGATGTGCCTAAGAAGGATTTGAATAAATATCATGAACCTTATAAAGATAAAACCAATTCGGCCATTGGTAGAAGTATTGAAGTTCATACTGTTGATCACGTTTTGCCAGAACCTTATATTGAAAAAAAACCTTTTCCTGTTAATGTTAAGCAACATTCTCTGATAGCTAGTGTGGTTAATAAAAGTGCCAAGAAACCTTTAGAGCCTGATGAACAAATAACTGTTGAACCCGAAGTAGCAATTATAAAGGATTTAGTAACTGAAAATATAGATGGAGAACATATTATCTTTTGTGAAGATGCTTCTAATATTGTTTCGCATCCTGGTAAATCTAGGAAAACAAGTGTTCCTGTGCTTTCAGTGAAGATAGGAGAACATTGCTATTATGGTTTATGTGATATTGGTGCAAGTTCTAGTGCTATTCCTTTTGAACTTTATAAAGAAATTATGCATGAAATTAGCCCCTGTGAACTTGAGGATATTGATGTGGTTAGTCAACTTGCCAATAGGGAAACTATCTCTCTCATTGGTATTGTGAGAGATGTCGAGGTTTTATGCGGTAAAACTAAATATCCTACTGATTTTCTAGTACTTGGTTCTAAAGCTAGTAAAACTTGTCCTATTATTTTCGGTAGACCTTTCTTGAATACATGTGGTTCTATTATAGATTGCAAGAAAGAGAAAATTTACACTAAATTTAATGGAGAATCTTATGATTTTAATTTCTCTAAGTTTGGTAAGAAACTTTATGAAACTGATTTGCCTAATGAGGACTCGAAAATCGAACAACTTGCTGCTATTGCTATTGCTCCTAACAATGCCTTGCATCAATTTATGGAGGAACACGAAAGTGAAGTCTTTATGGAGGAAAGGAATGAAATTGACAATATCTTTCTTCATCAACCACCATTACTTAAGCATAATTTAACGGTGGAAGATTTGGGTACCCCTCCACCTCCTAAAGAAGATCCTGTTTTTAATTTAAAACCTTTGCCTGATAATCTTAAATATGATCACATTGATGATAAGAAAACATATCCTGTTATTATTAGTTCTAAACTTTCAGGTACTGAAGAGGCAAGGTTATTGGAAGTGTTGAGGAAACACCGAGGGGCTATCGGATATACTTTGGATGATTTAAAAGGGATTTCTCCTGCTATATGTCAACACGCCATCAACATGGAAGATGATGCAAAACCTGTTGTGGAGCACCAGCGTCGTCTAATCCCTAAAATGAAGGAAGTGGTAAGAAATGAGGTATTAAAACTCCTCGATGCTGGTATAATTTATCCTATTGCTGATAGTAAATGGGTAAGTCCTGTGCATTGTGTTCTTAAGAAAGGAGGAGTTACTGTTGTGCCAAATGAAAATGATAAACTTATTCCTCAAAGAGTAGTTGTTGGATATAGGATGTGCATTGATTTTCGAAAGGTTAATAAGGTTGTCTAAGAAAACTCATTTTTGCTTTCTTGATGGTTATTCTGGATTTTCACAAATTGCTGTTAGAGCGAAAGATCAAGAGAAAACTACTTTTACTTGTCCGTATGGAACTTATGCTTATAGGCGTATGCCTTTTGGTTTGTGTAATGCTCCTGCTACATTTCAAAGATGCATGTCTGCTATTTTTTATGGTTTTTGTGAAAAAATTGTGGAAGTATTCATGGATGATTTTTCCGTCTATGGAACTTCTTTTGATAACTGCTTGCAAAACCTTGATAAAGTTTTGCAGGGACGTGAGGAAACTAATCTTGTTTTTAATTGGGAGAAATGTCACTTTATGGTTAATGAAGGTATTGTTCTTGGACATAAAATTTCTGAAAGAGGTATTGAAGTGGACAGAGCTAAAGTTGAAGCAATTGAGAAAATGCCCTGTCCCAGGGATGTTAAAGGTATTCGTAGTATTCTCGGTCATGCCGGTTTCTATAGAAGGTTTATTAAAGATTTATCTAAAATTTCAAAACCTCTTACTAATCTTCTCCAAAAAGATGTACCTTTTGTTTTTTATGATGATTGTAAAGAAGCTTTTGAGTCTCTAAAAAAGGCTTTAACCACTGCTCCTGTTGTTCAACCTCCTGATTGGACTTTACCTTTCAAAATTATGTGTGATGCTAGTGATTTTGCTGTTGGTGCTGTTCTTGGACAGCGAGTAGATAAGAAGTTGAATGTTATTCATTATGCTAGTAAGACTCTTGATGCTGCTCAAAAGAATTATGCCACTACTGAAAAAGAGTTTTTAGCAGTAGTTTTTGCTTGTGATAAGTTTAGACCCTATATTGTTGATTCGAAAGTTATTATCCATACCGATCATGCTGCTATTAGATACCTTATGGAAAAGAAAGATGCTAAGCCTAGACTTATAAGATGGGTGCTTTTATTACAAGAATTTGATTTGCATATTGTTGATAGGAAAGGTGCTGAAAATCCTGTCGCTGATAATTTGTCTAGATTGGAAAACATTTCTTATGATCCTGTTCCTGTTAATGATAGTTTTTCAAATGAACAATTGGCTGTGATAAAGGTAAGCTCACGAGAAAGTCCTTGGTATGCTGACTATGCTAACTTTATTGTTACCAAGTATTTGCCTCCAACCTTTACAGCTCAGCGAAGAAGGAAATTCTTTTATGACTTGAGGCACTATTTTTGGGATGACCCACACTTATATAAAGGAGTGGATGGTATAATGCGAAGATGTGTTCCAGAATTTGAACAAAAAAAAATATTGAGGAAATGCCATGGAAGTGCTTATGGAGGACATCATGCTGGAGATAGAACTGCACAAAAGGTTTTACAATCAGGTTTTTATTGGCCTACTCTTTTTACAGATGCAAGAAAATTTATTTTATCATGCGATGAATGTCAAAGAGTTGGCAATATAACTAGACGCAATGAAATGCCTATGAATTATTCTCTTGTTATTGAACCTTTTGACTGTTGGGGATTTGACTTTATGGGTCCTTTTCCTCCTTCTGATGGTTATACTCATATACTTGTTGCTGTTGATTATGTTACTAAATGGGTAGAAGCTATACCAACATCTAGTGCTGATGGTGAGACGTCATTAAAAATGCTTAAAGATATTATTTTTCCAAGGATTGGTGTGCCTAGATATCTCATGACTGATGGTGGTTCTCATTTTATCCATGGTGCTTTTAGAAAAACCCTTGCTAAATATGATGTTAATCATAGAATTTCTTCACCTCATCATCCTCAAACAACGGTCAAGTAGAATTATCAAATAGAGAGATTAAATCTATTTTGCAGAAGACTGTTAATAAATCTAGAAAGAATTGGGCTAGGAAGCTTAATGATGCTTTGTGGGCTTATAGAACTGCTTATAAAAATCCTATGGGTATGTCTCCTTATAAAATGGTTTACGGAAAAGCTTGTCATTTACCTCTAGAATTAGAACATAAAGCTTATTGGGCAGTAAAAGAACTTAATAGAGATTTGAAACTTGCCGGTAAAAAAATGTTACTTGACCTGAGTTCCTTAGATGAATGGAGAAGTGAAGCTTATGAAAATGCTAGACTTTTTAAAGAGAAAGTGCAACAATGGCATGATAGGAGAATCCTTAAGAGAGAGTTTAATGTTGGTGAGAAAGTTCTATTGTATAGGTCTCGTCTCAGATTTTTTGCAGGTAAATTACTTTCGAAATGGGAAGGACCTTATGTTGTTTCAGAGGTTTACCGTTCAGGTGCAACCAAAATTACTTCGCTTGATAGTGATAAATCTCAAGTGGTTAATGGTCAAAGACTCAAGCATTATATTTCTGGTTATTCTTATAATGAAGACGTTGATATTATTCAAGTAGTGACTCCGGAAGATTCTATTAAAAGTCAAATTCAGAAAACTGCAGAGTCTGTTTTCGAATGGTAACAGTTTTGGTAAGAAAAAGTCCGCGTTTAACTTCCCAACTTATGTTTTTGTTGTTTTTATTAAATATGGAAAATTACGAGCCAAAAACGGGGAGGAAACGGTGCCCGAGGGCACCACACCACCCCACGGCGCGGGCCCACCCTTGGCCGCGCCGGGGCATGGTGTGGGCGCCTCGGAGCCCGTCTCCAGCCCGGTTCCGACCTGGAATTTCCTTTTGTTATGAAACTGTTTGCTATATAACCCACAGGATCCCCCGAGGTCCGTATATCGTTTTCTCGTCGTGTTTTCGTTTCGAGCTGTTTCTGCCAGGAACTGTTTCCAGATCTAGAAGCATCATGGTCTCCAACAACAACAACAAGGGCAAGGTGGCTCTGGAAGATGATCTCAAGGATCCCAAGCTGGAGGAGGAAGTCAAGAGTGAACCTGAAGATGAAGTAGAAGAAGACCCGCGTTCATACCCGCGCGCCACCATTGCAAGTATCGGAGTGGTGGCAAATCCATTCAACCCAAAGAGGAATGCGCGGATGAGCACAGGGGGAAAAGTTCCGCGTCATTGCTTAGCTCCAAGAACATCTTCTCCAGGCACCAATAACCCTTTCCACACTTTAATCCATAAATATCAGTTTGAAAGAGTTCCTGAGGCAGAATTACCCACTAGTTGGAATATAGATCGTTCTAACAATGCAGGAAAAGGAAGCTCTCAGTGTGACGAGAAGTGGGGAAACAATTCCAAGAGCTGGGACTCACAGCCTGATAGGTTCATGAACCGTATTGAACACAACACGGAGTTGATTCGTGCTCTCACTTACAGGATTGACGAGTTGAAGGAGTTGGTTGAGAAGCTTATTAGGGATTCACCATCACCACCGAAGGAGTAACTCATCATTGGTATTGGCATCCCCTCGGTTTGTTCCAAGCTTGGGGGGAGTGCCGCGGTATCATCACCACTATCTTTTACCTTTTACTTTTCAGTCGAGTCATATCATGAGTAGAGAAGTTATCATATAGGATGGTTTGCAGTGTGGAAGTATCTCTCCTTAGTTGGTTATCTATGTATCCCTTGGTGTGAGTGGCCGTTATTGGAATATTAATGAGAAGTTTTATCATTTACTTTCTGCACACTTTATTTTACTTTGCAAATTTCTGTCATATGAATGATCTTTTTGTTAGTAGTGGCATCACTTTGGGAGCATCAAGTAAATCCATTTGGTTTTAACAAACTTAGGATTGGTCAGTAGCAACAATACTTTGAGGCTTGAGTAGAAAAGAGGGGATTGCATGTAGATACATTATCTCATTATCTTTCTTTCTTGTTGGCTCATGAGCTTAGTATTCTCAAGTTAAAATTATTTGTGTTTACAAGGAAGATTGCATGATTGTTTCTATTACATTTATATTTGCACTAGTAGGAAAACCCAATTCTATGAAAGCTTATTCTGTGGCGCACCTTATAGCCGTGCGCCACAGAATAAGGCTATTCTGTGGTGCGCCACAGAATAGCCTTATTCTGTGGCGCACGGCTATAATGATGCGCCACAGAATAAGCGCGGGCCCCACACCAACGCACGGGTCTGCCACTTTTGACCTTATTCTGTGGCGCACTGGGTCAGGTGCGCCACAGAATAGGTTTATTCTGTGGCGCATCCATGCAGGTGCGCCACAGAATAAGGTGCTCTGGCCCCACAAATAATTGGGGGGAACTATTCTGTGGCGCACCTGACCCAGTGCGCCACAGAATTATATTATTCTGTGGCGCACCAGTTAGGGGTGCGCCACAGAATAACTGTACCAGATATTTTATAAGGCCATCTCCACCCACTTTCCCCTACCCATTTCTCATTTCCTCTTCTTCCTCCTCTCTTCCTCCTCTCCTCCCAACTCGTGGTGCTCCTCCTTCCCATCCATTTTTGACCATATATTTCTCCTTTTTTTTTAGTTAAACTTATTTTGGTTGATAGACTCCTCCATACATAGTCTCCTTTCTCCCATCTTCTATTTTGGATCAAATCTACAAGGTGAGAAAGGTTATTGTGCTTTGACCATCTTGTTGGAAATGTTTGGAGGTACCTTGAGAGACCCTTGAGATTGCCGGAACGTCGATTAACTTCCGTTCCGGCAACTTCGGGTACTCCATATGTCCCTTTTTTAGCAAAGGTCATGCCGGATTTTTTCGTGAAATTTGGCATGACTTTGTTAAAAATAGGACATATGGGGTATTGTGCTTGTGCTTCCGACCATCGTGTCGTTGAGATGCCGGACTTAGATGTGTTGTGTGTGTTTGTGTGTGCATGCATGTTGCGGCTCTAATTAAGTTATGTACTCTCGTTTCTTCTCTATGTATAGCGCGTAGTCAACCATGGTCATAATGATGAGCTCCAGTCAAATCAGAACATACAAGGACCAAGCGAAGGCGGACATGATTCGGTCCAACGGGAGGCAGATAAGATGTCCGTGTCGAAAATGCAAACATGAGAGGTGGATACACCCTGATTCTGGATTATTGGAGGAGCACCTGCTCAGGCACGGTTTCATGCCGGAACAAGCCAAACAAGATCATCGTCATGACGAAGGAGATGCCCGCGGCGGACAAGATGATCATGACGAAGGAGATGCCCGCGGCGGACAAGATGATGACGAAGGAGATGCCGGTGACGGACAAGATCATCATGATGACGAAGGAGATGCCGGCGGACATGATCATCATGACGAAGGAGACGAGCAGACCCCGCTAAGTTTGGGCTTGCAGGATGCTCATTTTCAAGAACTGCTTCTCAGTCAGACGAGCAACGACAGAGAGAAAGCCAAGCTAGCGCAAATGGGGATAGACGGGATCACTCCGTTGTATCCTGGGTGCCGGCCTCAGGATACGCGCTTGCAAGTAACGCTTAATGCTATGGAGATGAAGTCGGGAAACAGTTGGACCGACAAGAGCTTCAACCAGAACCTGAAATTCTGGCACGATATTCTCCCCGAGGGTAACACATTACCAACTACTATCGAGGAGGCCAAGAAAGTCCTGTGCCCTCTTGACCTACCGCACGAGAGATACCACGCCTGCATCAATGATTGCGTAATTTATCGGGGCGATTACGAGGACTTGACCAAATGTCCGGTGTGCGGTCACGGACGGTACAAGAGTGGAAAGAAGAAAAATCCTCGAAAAGTGGTATGGTACTTTCCTATCACTCCCCGTCTTCAGCGGTGGTTCGTGGATCCTAAGGAAGCAAAGCTCATGCAATGGCACGCGGAAAGGGAGAAGCCCGCAGAAGATCCGGAGAAGGGCACCATCCTGACACACCCTGCAGACGCTATCAATTGGCAAGCATTGGACATCGCCTTCGAAGATTTTGGGCGCGACGCAAGGAACGTCAGGCTGGGTATGTGCACAGATGGAATGAATCCGTTCTTCAATGGCACACATAGCACCTGGCCCGTGTTTGTATGGCCTTACAACCTTCCCCCGTGGCTGTGCACGAAGTCAAAGTACATACACATGAGTATGCTTATTCAGGGTCCGAAACAACCAGGTGTCGACATACATCTGTATTTCGAGCTGTTGAAAGAGGAGTTAGAAACGTTATGGAAGACGCCTGTCCGTACGTGGGACGCCTACACTAAAGAATATTTCAATATGAGCGCCGCGTTGCTCACGACGGTGCAGGACTATCCTGGAATGTCGTCTGTATCGGCCCAGGTGGGCCACGGATTCTGTGGATGTATCAGGTGCATGGATGAGACCCCGCATATCCAGCTACCAAGAATACAAGGGTCTTCGAAAACCGTGTACCCAGGGGCTCGAAGGTGGCTTCGCATGGACCACCCGTGGAGAAAACGCGGGGATTTGTTCGATGGTCAAGAAGAAAGAGAAACAAAACCGATCCCGAGGACCGGCATAGAAATTGATGAGCTTTTGACAAATTGGGAGGAGTGCCCTGCGCCGGGAAAGAAGCGACCGAGGGTAAAACCGCTGCTGGGTGTATGGAAAGCGAGGTGTGCTTTCCATGACTTGGAGTACTGGAAGGTCCTCCACACGCCCCATAGCCTCGATGTAATGCACATTACGAAGAATGTTACCGAGGCTGTTCTTGGCACTCTTTCAAACATGCCGGAAAAGACCAAGGATGGGAAGAAAGCACGATACGATCTGAAATGGCTTGGCATCAAGAAAGATATTCACGGCCCCGATAGTGATGATGATGATGATAATGATGACCAGACGGAAGGGACTCAAGGTCGCCGCAAAAGGAGGAAGAAGAGCGCGGTTGTGCTTCCACCTACCTGCTTCACTATGAGTCCGGAGGAGCTCAAGCAGTTCTACAAGTGCCTCTTAGGAGTCAAATTTCCTTACGGTTACGCGGGGAAGACAAGCAGATATCTGGACGAAACAAAGAAGAGGTTCAGCGGGATGAAGTCTCACGATTGTCATGTGCTTATGACGCAGATAATTCCCGTTGCGATCCGAGGGATAATGGACGAGCACGTCCGTGATACGCTGTCTGCACTTTGCAACTTTTTTGATGTCATCAACCGTAAGTCGATCGGCGTGAGGCAGCTCCAGAAGATACAGGATGAGATCGTGGGGATACTATGCGAGCTCGAGATTTACTTCCCGCCCGCGTTCTTTGACATCTGCGTGCATCTCCTTCTCCACGTCGTTGATGACATACTGAAGCTCGGTCCGACGTTCCTGCACTACATGATGCCGTTCGAAAGGCAGAACGGTGTCATCAAAGGATTCGTTCGCAACAGGGCCCGTCCAGACGCAAGCATGGCCAAGGGCTTTCTGACCAAAGAGTGCATCACCTTCTGCCAGAGTTATCTAAGCACCGAGAACGAGGATGTTGGTCTGGCCACCAGGCCGCACGTCGGCAGGCTCGCTGGTTTTGGTCACCGTGAGGGCTACCGCTCACTCCCTGTCTTGATTGATGGTCGACACGTCGACTTCGATAGGGCTCACCGGGTCGCGCTACAACACTTAGAATTGATCGAACCTTGGGTGGAAGAGCACAGAAGCATAATCGAGAAGAACTACATCGACCTGGGCCGGCCGAGGAAGAACGGAGACGTAACCAGAGAGCACAACTCCAGCTTCACGCGTTGGTTCAGGGAAAAACAACTGTCCGAATCACGGGTCAGAAAGCCAATTACGGAAGATGAAAAACTCATATTCTCCATATCACAGGGCCCCGCGCAGAACGTGAAGACCTATCAGACGTACGACATCAATGCTTACAGATTCTGCACCGAGGAAAAGGACAGGAGTAGCGAATATCAAAACTCAGGAGTAACTATGCTATCCTACGCCGATGACGAGGCTACCGTCAAACAAAGATACTTCGGAAGGATAGAGGAGATATGGGATCTCAACTACTGTGGAGAGTCGGTGCCAATGTTCCGTGTGAGATGGGCCAAGAACGTCGAAAAAGAAGGCCGGTATTTCACCACCATGGTTATACCCGAAGCCAACTCGAAGAAAGCCTCCGCGAAAAATGAGCCATGGGTACTCGCTAGCCAAGTCGATCAATGCTTCTTCATTACCGACCCGTCAAAGCCTAACCGTGTTGTCGTGAGGAGGGGCAAGAGGAGCATCATCGGAATGGAAGGAGACGCCAATGAGGAGGACCTGGACGGCGATCCGAAGATCGAGGAGGAATTCGACAACTACTTCGACATGCCTACTACTAATTCTAAAGAAAAAAGGAAGACCTCCCTACCTACCAAAGGTTGTCCGTTCACGCGAAGAAGTCTCAAGGTGACCGGCCTAAGCTATTCAACCGCCAAGAAGGGAAAGAAGAAATGCTAGTTTGGGGCCGGCCGGGACGAAGATCGAAAACTTTTTTGTGTATTATATATAATTTGTTTTGTATGAGAGACAAGCATATGGTCTATGTAATTTGATATATATGGCACAGTTTCAATATTTGTATTAACTGTTTTTTTATTAACATGTGTGTAAAAACAGAAAATTTAAATAAAAAACCAACTATTAACTGTTTTTTTATTAACATGTGTGTAAAAACAGAAAATTTAAATAAAAAAACCAACTATTCTGTGGCGCACCCCTTATCGGGTGCGCCACAGAATAAGCTAATTCTGTGGCGCACCGCTAGGGGGATGCGCCACAGAATAAGGTACCTTATCCAAAAACCGGCCGCGCCGCCGCCGTTTTCTTCTTCGTTTTCTCATTCTTCTTCCTCTCCCCACCTCACGCACCACCGCCGCCGGAGGAACTCCACCGCCACCCGCACCGTGCCCGCCTCGCCGTGCCCGTGCTCGCCTCGACGCGCCCGTGCTCGCCTCGACGCGCCCGTGCCCGTGCTCGCCTCGACGCGCCCGTGCCCGTGCTCGCCTCGACGCGCCCGTGCTCGCCTCGACGCGCCCGTGCCCGTGCTCGCCTCGCCGTGCCCGTGCCCTCGGACCGGCCGTCCTCGACGCCGCGGAGGACCTCGACGCCCACGAGGAGCACCTCCACCGCCGTCCGCCCATCCGCGCCTCCCTTCCCTCCCCGAGGTGTTTCCCCTCTCCGCCTCCTCCCTCCCCTATCGAAGTCGACGATGATGCCGCAAGTCGGTGGGGCCGCGGGGAGGGGGAGCGGGCGCGGGCGCGGCGGTGGGTGGGCGTGGAGGGCGGCGAGTCGGTGTGGGCCGGGTTGAGGAGCGGGTGCAGGAAGCAGGAGATGTCCAGCAGGTGCCGGCCCAGCTCCGACAGGTCGTCGCGGACGCCCCGCAGGCCGCGCGCCGCCATCTTGGGCGATCGCCGCCGGCTCGCGCTGGTTGATCGGCTAGGGTTTGGTGGTCGCCGTTCCGACGGGCCCGGCGTGAGTGCGAAGGGTGGTGGCGTCGACGCTTTTGGTTGCTTGCTTGGCTGGGGTGGGGTGGAGTGGTGGGGAGAGGCAATGATTGGGACTTGCGCGAGAGAAGGAATTCGGCTGCGCCTCCGAGCGGGTTTCCAGCCGATTCCCGTGGAGTTCGCTCGGGTCGGGCACGTTTCCCTTCCCAGGCCGGCCGGGTTCTGGACTTGTGGTGGAGGCGCGCGGTAGAAGCGACGAGCGAGCGGTGGGTTCGTGTCGTGTTGCGGTAAAGTGCGGTCCAAAGAGTCCAGTCCGTGATGTGATGTGATCTTTCACCGGTCACCACGGCCTGTACGTGGCCGAAAGCCGCGAAAAGTCCCCCAAGTTAACTTGAGCTATTTATATTTTTCTTTCATGAAAACCATGTTTTTTAACTTGAGAATTTTTACTTGACAGTTTTGGAGTTAGAAATGCTATCTGTTAACAGCTCACATGCTACTCTTTGATTGCAGGAAAGCGAAGAGAGATACACAGCCATTGTGCAACCGTGCCAGTGGTGGCCACCTTTTCCAGAAAAGGTAGCTGAGATGGTTCTGTGGTGGTGGTCTTCTGGCCACCACATTAATTCTTGTGGTGGTTTTTGGTGGTTGTTTTGTGGTTGTGGTGGTTCTGTGGTGGTTGTGAGATGGTGGTGGTGGTGGTCTTCTGGCCACCACATTCTTGTGGATGAAATGTTTGCAGGTACCCCGAGAGGCCCTTGAGATTGCCGGAACGTCGATTAACTTCCGTTCCGGCAATTTCGGGTACTCCATATGTCCCTTTTTTAGCAAAGGTCATGCCGGATTTTTTCGTGAAATTTGGCATGACTTTGCTAAAAATAGGACATATGGGGTATTGTGCTTGTGCTCCGACCATCGTGTCGTTGAGATGCCGGCCGTAGATGTGTTTTTTTTTGTTCGAAATGTTTGCAGGTACCCCGAGAGGCCCTTGAGATTGCCGGAACGTCGATTAACTTCCGTTCCGGCAATTTCGGGTACTCCATATGTCCCTTTTTTAGCAAAGGTCATGCCGGATTTTTTCGTGAAATTTGGCATGACTTTGCTAAAAATAGGACATATGGGGTATTGTGCTTGTGCTCCGACCATCGTGTCGTTGAGATGCCGGCCGGAGGTGCCGGCCGTAGATGTGTTTTTTTTTTGTTGGAAATGCTTGCAGGTACCCCGAGAGGCCCTTGAGATTGCCGGAACGTCGATTAACTTCCGTTCCGGCAATTTCGGGTACTCCATATGTCCCTTTTTTAGCAAAGGTCATGCCGGATTTTTTCGTGAAATTTGGCATGACTTTGCTAAAAATAGGACATATGGGGTATTGCGACTAGTGCATGGGCCGGGGTATCTTAGTACTTAGTTAGGTGATTTTTTTTCTCTTATATTTGTCATACTAACTTTTTGCCTCTTTTTAATGCAGTGCAAACATGGCCGACAATGACGAGGCTGGGGTTTCTGGAACAAGGGGCGAGGAACCGATGGAGCAAAATATTATGATTCCGAGTTTCATCTCAGCGGCGGTGACAAATACGCTCACGTCGCTCTTTACAACCATATGTGAGTCTGTCAGGGATTGGACTGAAGGAGGGAAAAAAGGGCCTGCCCCAGTGATCAGCTTCGGCTCCAGACAGTACCCAATACTGCCTCCGGAAGATACACCAGATACAGCAGAGAAGAAGAAGAAGCACAGGAAGAGGAGTAAGCCAGCTCCGAAGACGAAACTTAGCACACCGGGGTATGTCCGGAGTGACCCCATGATACCACCCCGTGCGGGTGACTTGTCGTCCCGGTTGCATGAAGCTGGTCAACCGATACTGCCTTCGGAGCTGCTCCACCTCGCAGATGGATGCATGGCCCCTTTGCAACTTGCTATCTTGAAGCTAGAGGACAACCTTCTTAAAGACGAGAATCCGAACTACCCGGTGTTCACTGTCAAGGTGCCAAGGGACTTGGTTGACTTCGTTGATGAATCTCCAGCGGATCTGTTCTTCATATCGTGCGAGGACGTCTTCAACTTGTTTCACTTTAAACGGCTGGACTATAACTTGGTCCGCCTATACGCGCTCAGCCAGGCGATGATGATCAGGAGAGAACAAACCCCGTATGTCAAGGTAGTGGATCCCTACTACATGCGGGACAGCCAGCTGGAGGAAGGATCACCGACACGGGCTAAGGCCACGGAGTACCTCCAGAGAATCATGCTGAACATGAGCACGAAGACCAGCCTTCTTCTGCCTTTCTTTTTCAAGTAAGTCCGCATCTAGTCGCCGCTGTCGTATCTTATGCTTTCTTATAGATTTCTTCTGTTGTGTTGATCCTTTCCAATATTCCGTTTCAATTGTGTTGAGCAGTGACAAGTACTCAGTACTCATCGCCGTGCACCCGAAGTGGTCAACTGCCACATATTTAGACTCAGGGACTACGCCGAAAGACTACACTAGAATTAAGGGTGTTCTCGATGAGGCTCTCGAGGGCTACGCCAAAAACGGAGGTTCCTTCGAGAAGAAAGCGAAACGTATAATTGACAACACACACAAGTTTTACCATGGGACGGGGTTTCATTGCATCAAGCAAAAGTCTGGCAACGTGGATGCCTTCTACGTCCTCTTACACATGAAATCGTATGTCCGGGATGCAGTGATAACGAATTTGCCATATCGTCTCCAAGAATGGGCCAAATATGATGAGGATCTCACTGATGATGACCTTAGAGCAGACTTCCATCGCATCCAGTTACAGTTATCGAAAATCATCCTGGAAGATGTCAAGACAGCAGGGGGGTCCTTACACAACGCCAGAGGTAGAAACCTTGCTTCTTTCTTTTCTATATTAGATGAATAAATCATACTCTAGTTATATCATGCATTAATCAAATATATATCCCAACCGATTTTCAGCGTTGTCTAAGTGGGAGATCGAAGAACGCCTAGATAAGCAGAATGACAGGAGGACGTGGATGACGAAAGACGGCATTTATCCGTTTCCGGAGCGGATCAGGAAGAAGGATCCATCATACGGGTTTTTCTCTATTTGATCTTTTTGTGGTAAGTTGATATAAAATATGAGGCATGATTTTTGTAAGTTGATACCAGTTAAGTATGAGGCATGATTGTTAGTTGACCTTAGCTAATTCATTTCTAGAATGCCGATGATTAAAATGTTGTGACACTATGTGACGCAGAGATGGCGTCAGTGAAACTTGTGATATGCAGGAATACAAACTCAAGGGCCTCTCGGCAAACCGTTCCCGGCGCCGCTCCGCTCGTAGCGCTCGTGAAGAAGGCTACATGAGATCGTCGTGTTCCTGCTATTGCTCACCGTCAACGCCGAGATGTAATCTATTCGATCCTAGTGTAGGCGGTGAACACTTCATTTTGTAACGTGGGCAACGATTCGATGAACTTTTGTATATCTCAACAATTGTGTAAAACTTCCGCACTTTTGTATCAACTTGTGATGACATATATTAGTAATGTGTTTGTTTTGATATATCTGTGAAAATATATCTCTGTTTCTGTTATATCTGTGTAAATATGAAATATACATGTATTCTGGTATTATACTGGTATTTGTATGAATATACGGGTACAGTACTGCGCAGTAATTCTGTGGCGCACCGATTACTATTCTGTGGCGCACCCTATTCTGTGGCGCATGGTTAAACGGGTGCGCCACAGAATAGCCACTATTCTGTGGCGCATGGGTGGTGCGCCACAGAATAGCTTATTTAGTGGCGACTATTCTGTGGCGCACCACCCATGCGCCACAGAATAGCAAACTGGTGCACCACAGAAAAGCTTTTCTGTACTAGTGTTGTTTGTATCCCTCCACTCTTATGCTTGCTACCCAGCCTTGCTAGCCAAAAACCTGTACTGAGAGGAATGCTTCTCGTGCATCCAAACCTTGAGCCAGAACCCATGCCATTTGTGTCCACCATAACTATCTATATGTGGTATTTCCTTGCCACTCCAAGTAAATACTTCATGTGCTACCTTTAAACTATTCAAAAGCTACTACTCCTTATTTGTGTCACTGTTTACTAGCTCATGAGGACGGGGTGGATGTCTTTATGTCAACTGTCAAACAGACTTTACCACCGGACTAGCGGCATATACATCCGCTTATCCATTAATTTTGCAAAAAGAGCTGGCAAATGGGTTGCCCAGTCCCAATTAATTACAACTTTAACCGCTTAATTCTCTTCACAGTTTTGCCCTGATTTATCAGTCAAGCAATGACAAACAGTGAAATATCTGCATGTGTAAACAAAAGAGAAAGATGGATGATCTGCCTTGCTGGTAGAAATAACGTCCTTCATGGGAGCCGCTCTTAAAAGTCTGGTTGGCAGGGGTCATATTGTACTTTCCATTTTCTGATTCGTTGACAATTAACAAACACGTCTCAAAACTTATTTTTATTCTCTATATGATTTCAAAAACTTAAAAAGCTCTAGCACATGATTTAATCCCTGCTTCCCTCTGTGAAGGGCCTTTCTTTTACTTTTATGTTGAGTCAGTAAACCTATTCCCTTCTTTCTTAAGCAAGCATTTGAGTTCTTGTGATTCAACCATCTATATATTAATATTATCAATCATGTTTGTTATCCTTCCTTGTTTTGCACAAGTCTTTTATCTGAAGGAATATAACTTTGAAAGTTATCAATGACTGTAAAGAAATTGTGATAATTGAGCATGTAAGTTCTGCAATATAGCTCCGATATAAGGACTCTACTCGAAAGATAAGTACAATCTGTTAATTGTTCTCTGACCAAGAACGAAGTTTGCCATCACCAAACTATGATTTTCTTTATGCACCTTTATTGTGATTTCCATTACTCGTTCCAAGATAAGTTATATGAGGGGAAGTTGCTGTCTAAAATGATTTGTGTATTAATACATGTTGATGCTTCTTGTCCGTATTCTTTATTATCGACGCTTCACTCCATAAACCTGTGGTCTTGTTTACTGAGTTCAGCTTTCGCTTGGGGACAAGCGAGGTCTAAGCTTGGGGGGAGTTGATACGTCCATTTTGCATCACTATTTTATATCATAATTTACTATTATTCATTGATATATTTCATATTTGGATGATATACTTATGTTATTTTATCCTATTTTGCATGTTTGATGATTATTGGAGAATTAACTGCCGGAGTCAGGATTCAGCTGGAAAAAGCATCGTGACACCCTATTTCTGAAGATCAATAATTCACGGAAAATATACAGATGTTCCTATTTTGTCAGATGCCGGAGCCAGCCAAAAGGGGAGGCTGAGATGGGCCACGAGGGGCCCACACCACCCAACGGCGTGACCCCCCCTCTGCCGCGCCGTGGCATGGTGTGTCCACCCTGGCCCACCTCTGATGCTCCCCTTCGCGTATTTCATCCCCCAGAAACCCTAAGACGCGGGGAGTCATCGAGGAAATATTCCGCCGCCTCCACGAGGCGGAAACCACAGAGAGAGAAAAAGCTCTCCGGCAGGCAGAAATTTTCCGGGGAAATTCCTTCCCGGAGGGGGGAAATCATCGCCATCGTCATCGTCAGCACGCCAAACTTCATCGGGATCATCATCATCATCTCCACCACCGTCACCATCATCTCCACCGCTCCACTACGTTTCGCTGTAACATCTAGGGTTATACTTTGTGTAGTTCATAGGGGAAACTTTCCCGGTGTTGATTACTACTTGTGGTTGATGCTATTAAGTGATTCCCCTAAAAACTTGTCTGCTAGTATTTACAGTGATTCCTTGATCAAAACTATTTGTCAACACCTTCTGCTCCTCGTTGGGTTCGACACTCTTATTTATCAAAAGTACTACGATACACCCCCTATACTCGTGGGTCATCATCCATTCATTGACAATTAACAAACACCTCTCAAAACTTAATTTTTACTCTCTACATGATTTCAAAAACTAAAAAGCTCTAGCACATGATTTAATCCCTGCTTCCCTCTGCGAAGGGCCTTTATTTTAATTTTATGTTGAGTCAGTTTCCTACTTCTTTCTATCTTCCACAAGCAAACACTAGTGTCAACTTTGCTACAACATTTGTTATATGCTACATATTGGACTTATTATATTGCTTTGTGTTGACAATATCCATGAGATAAATATGTGCTAGAATCTATTGCTTTATGAGTTAACTCTTCCTTTGTGTTGGTTAAATACCTTTTGTTAGAATCTATTGCTTTATGAGTTAACTCTTATGTGAACCTGTGGATGCATTGTCTCCAAAGTACTATTCATGAAAAGTTTAGCTTGTGTGATTCAGTTGTTTACTCATTATCTATTTGGTAGCAAACTATAGACCATTGACTTGGATCACTTCATTCATTTACATGTGCCTTACAATATTATATGATCAAGATTATGTTGGTAGCATGTCACCTCAAAAATTATATTGTTTTATCGTTTACCTACTCGAGGACGAGCAGGAACTAAGCTTGGGGATGCTGATACGTCTCAAACGTATCTATAATTTTGATGTTCCATGTTGATATTATACCAATTGTTACATGTTTTGCATCCACTTTACATCACTTTTATACATTTTTTGGGACTAACCTATTAACAAGATGCCACAATGTCAGTTCCTGTTTTCTGCTGTTTTTGTATTCCAGAAAAGCTAGTCTGGAAATATTCTCGGAATTGGACGAAAATTTACGGAGGTCCCTATTTCACCGAGACACACATGGAGTTCAAAGGAGAGACGGAGCAGGGCCCTGGTTGGGCCCGCGCCCTACCCTTGTGTGGGCCCCTCGGGGGTCTCCAGCCGCCGCCCTTTCGCCTACTTATTCCCCCCGATGTAAAAACCCTAGATACCCGAGTCATATTCCACGAAAAGTTTCAGAGGTGCTGCCGTCGTCAACCCTAGCTCGGGAGGGTCCAGAACCTCTTCCCGGCACCCTGCCGGAGAGAGGAATCATCACCGGAGGGCTCTACATCACCATGCCTGCCGCCGGAGTAATGCGTGAGTAGTTCATCCTTGGACTACGGGTCCATAGCAGTAGCTAGATGGTTGTCTCTCCACTTTGTGCCATCATGTTTAGATCTTGTGAGCTGCCTAACATGATCAAGATCATCTTATTGTAATGCTACATGTTGTGTTTGCTGGGATCCGATGAATATTGAATACTATGATCAAGTAGATTATTAATCTACGATACATGTTATTTATGATCTTGCATACTTTCCGTTACTAGTAGATGCTTTGGCCAAGTAGATGCTTATAACTCCAAGAGAGAGTATTTATGCTACATAGTGGGTTCAGTCTCCAGTAATCTGGGCGAGTGACAGCAATGCCTAAGGTTGTGGATGTGCTGTTGCTACTAGGGGTAACATAACAATGCTATGTCCACGGTCATATGTACTTGTTTACTTTACGCACATTGCTTAATACGATTATCCGTTGCTTGCAACTTAATACCGACAGGGAACACGGATGTCAACCTGAAGGTGGATTATTAGTCATAGATGCGGTTGGATAAACGGTCTATGTATTTTGTCGTAATGCCCAATTAAATATCATGATAGCCATCTTGTCATATATGTATGCATTGTCATGCGCTCAATATTTTATCAATTGCCTAGCTGTAATTTGTTTACCCAACATGTCGTTTATCTTTATGGAGAGACACCACTAGAGAACTCTGGACCCCGGCCCATTCTTTTACATTGATTAAACCACCAACTGCAATCATTGTTCTCTTTTACTTTCAGCAATTTAACACTGTTTTCCACACCATACATTTAACCCTTTGTTTTCAGCAAGCCGGTGAGATTGACAACCTTCCTGTTTCGTTGGGACAAAATAGTTTGATTGTGTTGTGTGCAGGTTCCACGTCAGCGCCGGATTCCCTGGTGTTGCGCCGTGCCATATTCCGCCGCTGACAACCTTCTGAAGTGCTACTGCTCCTACTGGTTCGATAACCTTGGTTTCATACCGAGGGAAAACTTGCCGCTGCACTGCTTCATACCTCCCTCTTGGGGTCTCCCAACGAACGTGTGTTTCACGTCATCAGTCGTCTACCCCTTCCACGGGCGTCGAAAGGGGTAGCTCCAAGGACTTTTATACTTGGTTGTGTTAGGTTAGGTTATATGAACATTTGGAACCCAGTTTGGCCCCATGGTTTCACATGATTCCATCCGTTGCACGCGAAATGGGAGTTTCCACCTAGAAGACCAGAACCTTCGAGGGAGATAAGTGCAGTGTGTGAAGCCGGTCATACCTCGGAGTCTCATGATGTCTCTAACAACGTCTCACCACACTCTAATGCATATTATGTGACACCACCTAGGTTTTGGTGTGGTTCCGACACCCCAAAGCCCCCGCTTCCGTCGAAACCCCCCAGATTTGACCAGAAGTCAACCGTGTCGTCTACCCCTTCCACGGGCATCGAAAGGAGGTAGCTCCAAGGACTTTTATACTTGGTTGGGTTAGGTTAGGTTATATGAACATTTGGAACCCAGTTTGGCCCCATGGTTTCACATGATTCCATCCGTTGCACGCGAAATGCGAGTTTCCACCTAGAAGACCAGAACCTTCGAGGGAGATAAGTGCGGTGTGTGAAGCCGGTCACACCTCGGAGTCTCATGATGTCTCTAACAACCTCCCACCACACTCTAATGCATATTATGTGACACCACCTAGGTTTTGGTGTGGTTCGGACACCCCGAAGCCCCCGCTTCCGTCGAAACCCCCTAGATTTGACCAGAAGTCAACCGTGTCGTCTACCCCTTCCACGGGCGTCGAAAGGGGTAGCTCCAAGGACTTTTATACTTGGTTGTGTTAGGTTAGGTTATATGAACATTTGGAACCCAGTTTGGCCCCATGGTTTCACATGATTCCATCCGTTGCACGCGAAATGGGAGTTTCCACCTAGAAGACCAGAACCTTCGAGGGAGATAAGTGCGGTGTGTGAAGCCTGTCACACCTCGGAGTCTCATGATGTCTCTAACAACCTCCCACCACACTCTAATGCATATTATGTGACACCACCTAGGTTTTGGTGTGGTTCCGACACCCCGAAGCCCCCGCTTCCGTCGAAACCCCCCAGATTTGACCAGAAGTCAACCGTGTCGTCTACCCCTTCCACGGGCGTCGAAATGGGGTAGCTCCAAGGAATTTTATACTTGGTTGTGCTAGGTTAGGTTATATGAACATTTGGAACCAAGTTTGGCCCCATGGTTTCACATGATTCCATCCATTGCACGCGAAATGGGAGTTTCCACCTAGATGACCAGAACCTTCGCGGGAGATAAGTGCGGTGTGTGAAGCCGGTCACACCTCAGAGTCTCATGATGTCTCTAACAACCTCCACCACACTCTAATGCATATTATGTGACACCACCTAGGTTTTGGTGTGGTTCCGACACCCCGAAGCCCCCGCTTCCGTCGAAACCCTCCCAGATTTGACCAGAAATCAACCGTGTCGTCTACCCCTTCCACGGGCGTCGAAAGGGGGTAGCTCCAAGGACTTTTATACTTGGTTGTGCTAGGTTAGGTTATATGAACATTTGGAACCCAGTTTGGCCCCATGGTTTCACATGATTCCATCCGTTGCACGCGAAATGGGAGTTTTCACCTAGAATAAATGGGTTATATCACATGTGAGTTTTTTTTTCTATTAATTAATTGCCTGACGGCCGTTGAAACGCGCGTGGTAGGTGGCTGTCGGTGGAGTGGATAAGAGAACACATGGGGTGTATGGTGCTGAGAATAAATTTAATTATAAAACACATATATTTAATCTCAAAGACATATTTTTTAAACATTACACATAACACGTACATTTTGTAATAAACGAACATAATTGACTAACGAACTAAGATACATGTACGAAAAATTAATACACAGTAACATCAACAATAAATTAATTAACACTTTCGAACTTCTCATTAGTTATCTTCTCCTCTGGCCGATCCCACATGCCAGATGGCCCTCCAAAGCAGTGGCCTCCTGTCGCGAAGAACGGACCCGGGTCGACGACCTGCTCCACATGGATTCGGATAGTGTGAACGAGTGACGGCTTCGTTTTGGTTGAGTAGGGGGCGTCAAACTCAGACGCTGGAGGCAAAGGCTCTGGCACCTCCACATCGTAGATGGTAGGCACTTCTGATGGGTTCTTCATCCACGCCATCACACGCACGTACCAGCTGTCCTCCGGCTTGAGCATTTCCACAAGCTGCCCACCTAGCTTGTTGATGAACTGGTTCATGGCTTGGGGCTCCCACACCTCCCGTGGGAACCTCTCAAACCTCAGCTTCGTTAGGTACGGCATCTCTGACAGCCTCCCTCCGAGCCCGCAATGCCAGCGGCTAAACGCGAGCGTCTCGCCATTGACAGCGAGGCCGGGGGAGGCATGGAGGACGCGGGTGCAGTCGTCGCTCAAGCGGAAGTGCACGAAGAAGTCGAATGGTGGCGCGCAAACCTCCACCTTGACGTTGCGGCGGTTCACATCGCACTGCACCACCAACGCCGCGACGACCGACTCCGGCGACACCGGTGGCCGGCTACGTCCCACCGTCGCCATCAGTGCGCGCACGCTCCACTTCTCCTCCAGCTTGAGCATGCCGGGAGTGTAAGACAACACGCAGTGCCCGCGCTCGGAGGCTTCAAGCTCACTCCACATCCTCCTCCTGAGACGCGGTACGGCGACTATCTACGACGGGGTAAACAAGTTGTGTTGAATACCTAAATATAGCTGAAACAAAACACACGGTTTCCCCTAGCTACAGTCCTACAGTGATTCACGGTCGAATGTCGTTGCATTCACTGTAGGACGTAGCTAGAGAACCCGAATGTTTTGTGTTTGAGCACAAGCTAGAATGAGTGAGTAACCTGTCTAAGATGTGGACTATTTATAGGCGTCGTTAGGGCTGAGAAACTGGCGCCAAAACAACATGCGCCGGAGAGGCGAAAGGGCGGGAAAAATGAACCCTTTGCCGAGCAGGGCTCTCGGCGACGTATATCACTCGGCGAAGAGTTGGCGCGTACTGAAATGATTTTTCCTGCCCACCTTGTTTGCCGAGAGGAAGGCTCGGCGAGCAGCACCACCCGGCGAAGAAATGGCGCGGAACGAAATTTCCTTTCCCGCCCATGTCTTTGCCGAGTGCTGGCCACCGACAAACTCGGCGAAGAGTTGTTATTTTGCGCGGCAAACCAAATTTTTTTCGCGCGTTATCTTCGCCGAGTGTCCCCCACCGACACTCTCGGCGAACAGCTAACGGAAAAGGCGGCAAATCTCAAAACTTTCCCGCGCACACTTTGCCGAGTGCGGCTCTCGGCGAAGAAAAGGTACCAACATTTTTTTTTCCAGTCACATCTTTGCCGGGTGCCGCACTCGGCGAAATGCACGCATTGCCGGGAAAGGTGGGACCCAATGGCAGGCGCCACGTGGTCATCCATTTCGCCGAGATCAGCTCGTTGCCGAGTGTTTTTTGCGGTCTTTTGCCGAGATTTGTGTCTTCGCCGAGATCTTTATCGACGCAGTGCCGGCGAATGTGATGTTTGCCGAGTGGTCTCGGCTTCGCCGAGTGTTGTTTGTGATGTGTCGGCGTAGGATGGCTTCGCCGAGAGTCCCCGAGATTTTGCACTCGGCAAAGCCCAGACCACTCGGCAGAGAGTGATTTTCCAGTAGTGAGGTCGTGTGGGGATTGGGGTTAGGGTAAGTAGGGAGGGCTTTTGGGTCGAAATTTTAGTGGGCTTCAGCTTCGTCCCAGGAAAAAAAAATAGCTGCGCTATACGCTATGGAATTTTGCGGCATTTAGCATTCTATTTCCGTCGTAGCAGGCTAGCAGCCGTAGCAAGGAAAATGGCTAAGACGTAGCAGGAGCTGCTCCCAAACGCTATGGCGGCGAAATAGCGCGCTATTTTTTCCTTGCTATTTTTGGGTACAAATAGACAATGACATTTCATATTTTATACACTAACCAGTGTGTCGGTTGGTCTTATCAAAATTCAAACTCCAATAATCTGACAATACACAAAGAAATACTACACTGAGAGGAAAAATACATATAGAGCATACAAGCGGCACATATATCTAATTAAGCTGAGGTGGAAAAACGCTCTTAGGGTACGCCATGCAACCTACTAGCTAGTGAGGTCCAAACTTGAGCAGACTTGGGTGATAGCCGAGGGGGCCTATGCTGTACATTACCACGAGGACATGCGTGATGAACTCCCCACCAGTGCTGAGATGGTCGCGATGGAACGCGGCCCCGCAGCGAGGCGCGATGTAGTAGAGCATCTCCAGCCAGACGTGGACGATGAGGTCCCAGCGATCGGCTTCCGGGACGCCGGCCAGCGCCTCGGCCACCCTGAACGCACGAGGCAACACGGGATCACTGAGAACATCAGCGGTGCTGGGGTTGAACGGCACCGATCTGTCCCGGCCGGAGTGTTCCTGTGCGAACAGCGGCGAGTTCACCAGGTGTCGCACGGCCATGGCCGTCTTGTTGTTCCGCGAGCCGTCGTCTCGTCTGGGGGGCTCAGCCTTGGCGAGAGTGGCGGTGATCTCATCACGAGCTTTGCGAAGCAGGAACTTGGAGTTGCTGCTAAGCATCACGCCGCACCTGAAGATGAGGTACATGATGTAATTTGATAGCTGCCTGCTAATGGTCTTCTTATCAGCGGAACCTGCAGCAGCATCGGTGAAGAAGCGAATGTCCGTGGCGATATGCCAGATGAGCACGCTGGTCGGGAAATCCACTTCCTTCACACTCTCGCTCAGGACCTTCTCTGACAGACTCTCAGCAGCTGGCGCTGGTACCTGATCAGCAGCAGTCCACAGCCTCCTCCCGAGCGCCACCTCGCCCCGCGAGCTGGTGAAGTCCGTCGACATCATCCTATCGTCAAGCAGATTCTTGATGACCAGGTTCTTGAGGTCCTCTGTAACGGGGATGCGCTCGATGCCAGAGGCGCTCGGGCTCAGGCGATCGATGATCCATCGCGGCACCAGTGAGGCTCTCTTGGTGCACCTTGTGATGATGTTGTACTGCATCAGTGTTCTGGACCACTGAGGTCTCCTCCACCTCCTCCTCAGTAAATCAGCACAAGTCCCGCAGGTGATGAAGAACACGCAGTGGATTACGTGGGTGTTGCCAGACCAGCAGAAGGGGTGCCTCCAGAGGTCTTCACGAGAGACCATGGACATGACGAAGGAGGCTGCCTCCAAAGTGACGGCGCCTACGAGCAACACGCCGGACACGGCGACGTCAGCTCCGCCGTAGCGCCGGAGCTGGCCACTTTTGGCAGCCATGAAGAAAAGCGCCATGGCCGCCGAGGTGGAGAGAAATCCGACGAGATGGAGCAAGGCCCCAGCAGGAGAGAGACGAAACGCGGCCTTTGTGTAGAGGCGTTGGTAGCAGATCCAGAGCCTGTCCTCGGCGAAGATGTAGGCGCTGCTCCGGTACTGTGGTGCGGAAGGATCAACCTGTTTGGAGTAGAGGTCCGAGAAGACGTCGCGAGAGACGGACCAGTCGTAGTTGGGTAGGATGTCCGTGGACATGATGTCCATGGCAGGATTCAGCGACACCTCGGTGAAAGTACGGCTGCTGAGGTAAGACCCCAGGCCTTGTCTGGCGATTGTTTGCATCTCCTTGATGGAACGTATGCGATCTTCAAAGCCACGCAGAAACTCTTTCATGAGCCGCCCTGGGTTGGCCGTGGCGAGACAGTAGGTGCGCTCGCCGTACTTGATGCATCCCGACACGAACATGAGCAGCGTGCAGGCGAGGAGCCAGCGGTCTGGCCAGGGCGGCTTGGAGACGACGAAGACGGCCACCGCCAGCTGCGAGGCGAACCCCAGCAGGTGGCGCATCCACAGGACGTTGTCCTGCATGGAGAAGGCCGTGATGGTGTCCTGCCCGCCCAGGTGGAGGAGCACGAAGGGCGCCCAGAAAATAAGAAGCTGGTGGTTGGGGCCGCCGGTGTGGACGGAGAGATGGCCCAGGACGAACACGGCAACAGAGTCGGCCGACATGTAGCCCAGCCACAGCAGCACGCCCACGACGCGGGAGGAGCTGCGCAGCCGAACGCCTGCGATGGAGAAGAGGAACACTTGCAAGGCGAAGCTTGCAAGGATCAGGCAGTGGATCTCCCATTGGTTCCACAGGTTTTGGACATCCGCCAAACTACACAATATAATATATGCAGGACAAGGAATAAGCTGCAGCCGTTGCAATATCAGTGTTCTATCTGGACACTGATTTCTATCATTTTGAACAGTCCGCAAATTAAGAGATAGGAGTACCTAATTTGTGGCTCTGTGGGATCATGCCTGCCAACTCTCTCACCGTTGCTCATTTTCAGCGGCCTCATTTCACGACTCTTCCTCTTCTTTTCCTTGGCGCAGAAGAGCTTTGAAGTTAGGGAAGAATCAGGCGGTTTCCTCCACCCCGACTTGGTACAGAGCTGGCGTGGTCATGCCCGGGGCGTAGTATTAGCATCCCTGCAGCTCCCGTACGAGGTTAGGGACCAACGAACCAGCCGTACTGATGGACACCACTTGACCAGTGAGTGATGATTGAGTGAGTGACCACGAACGACAGCTTTCATGCACATGGGCACGACGAATCAGTATCTTATTTCCTTGAAAGAAGTACCTGTTGCAATCGTAGGCGCAAAATTGATCTACCGAGAACACGAAGCAATCACAGCACGATGACGACACCGAGATTTGTTAACGCAGTTCGGCGAACTCGCCTACATCTGCGGGGCATGACTACGGGCGCTCCTCCCCACTGATACCGCAACCCTGGCCGCCCTAGGCGCCGGCACAAGCCGCCGGCTCCCCCTGCGTGCCTGTTGCTATCAAGTCGTCATGGGTTACACGTGTGGTGCTCCCCTCATTATATGGGAGACCCAGGTTACAAGAGTTCGACTCGAACACTACTCGTACCTATCCACACCTAATACAACTCCAAGTCCAAACCTAACCCAACACGTACACAATATTTGACACAAACACAACAAACTCCACCTTGGCGAATATTGTCCACCACCTTGAATTCGTCAATGCGTCAAACCTCCATGTACTCCGGACTTGAGTTGTCTCCATGAGCTCCACTGCTACTCCCAGACTCCACGTGACTCCACCTGCAACTGTAGTCCCTTCTTCCCGTTTCAACATCATCACACACCGATCACTGATCTGCGTGAAAATGCTTCGAACTTGAAGGAATTTCACCGTCGCCTTTTAGTCACCTTGAGTCAAATTCACAGTCGTCTCATCCTGGATAGTCTTCTACATGTCTCACAGCTATAGCACTTCGCCTCCTTCTGCATCTAGTCACCTGCATTTTGCCATGTGCACTGAACATCACAGAATATACGGCCATGTACTCTCCACGCTTCCGACATTTCAGACCATCTACCACTTTCGCAGATTCCCCATGGTCGACTCCTGTCTATCACCTGACGCGTCAATCTCCATAGACCCAGTCACCAACTTGAATCCGATACTCGTCAACACTGCTTCAGCACCCCTGCACACCTATCTGACCACATGTCTGACCGCCTGTGCCCTGGTCTGTCGCTGTGTCCCGTGCTTACCGCACGCCTCGCCGCTACTACCGCGTCGAGCATCTGCAATCTTGGCCAAGATCCACCGGGTAGCTAACCCACACCACCTCAGGCCCCACTGCAGACAACCATCAGTCATACCCGACCGATGCCGAGTTCCACGTATCTCTCGAACCCTGACGTCCAGTCCGACCAACGTGCTTCTCGCCTTCCCGCTGACTAGGCTTCGACTCTCCGCATGCTTACGCCGTAGCCCCTCCATCAGCCGAGTGAAATCTCCCTCAGAGACTCCAGCTCCACCTTCGACATGACTCCATGGTAGATGATCAGTCCACCCCGCGCCCCGCCTACCTCAAGATCCAATATGAGCTCCATCTTGAATCGACCCGCGCCACTGCATGTCGAAGCACGCATAACCATGCGCCACGTGTTTCCACGCCACAGAATTCGGACACCATCAGCCCTCACGCTCCTATGTCGTTGTCGCCGATCTTCACCGTCTTCTGTCTGATCGACATCCCGTCGATCTGTCAGACTGTCCAGTCCGACCCAGCCGAACATATCCGACTGCACCCATGCTCCACCCTGTGCCCAGTCCACCTTCCGCGCACTGTCTGGCACCCTGTGTATGCATGATCCTCACGACATGCTCCAGCACGTCGTCACTCGCCGCATCCAGTACACCTTGATCAACTTGGCCCCTTGCTACTTCATCGAGCGTCGCCCATACAATGCTCAGATCAAATAACATTGACCAAACCTGTCAATCTTCCTGTGAACCTGCGACTCCGCGTCTTGTATCTTCCGTACCACGCACCGTACAGAGCAATTTTCACGTAGCAAAGGATTGCAACGTGCAAGAGTTTGAACGAATCAAAACTCACCATGCACCAGCACCATCCTCACCCTCACGTGCCAAAGGCTCCTGATGGATAACCACACCAGATACTTGACGCCCTTTTTTTTTTTCACCAAACAAATCTCAAACATGGATCGCTTTGTAAGTTCCAGCAGCCATCACGCCTGTGCTTAGCTGCTGCATGCGACCTGGTGGCCCAACGCGCCATGTGCGCCCGTGGCCCCATGCACCTGGACCTGCTCGCGCCTCCGAGCCACAAACTTGCATGCAGACTGCTACCTGATCTGGTCGCACGCACGCCGAGTCCGTCTGGAACACACGTGCCCTGCATAGCTATCCCGCAAATCAATCGATCTGCTGCTGCCGCCGCCACACGCCTTGTGCCCCCCGATCCAAACTCGTATGCCCTGCCGCACGCATAGGTAACTCGGCTCGCCGGCTCGCCGAGTCCAACACAAAAACGATCCGATCCGATCCGATTGCTTGTATCGTCGAAAACTCCGATCCCTGCCAATCTGCTTCTAATACGACGACGCGAACGTCACCGACAACCCAGATCGACTGATCAATTCTTCAACTCCTCTAGATCAACGATCCGCAGCCTTCAACCTTGCTCTGATACCAATTGTTGCAATCGTAGGCGCAAAATTGATCTACCGAGAACACGAAGCAATCACAGCACGATGACGACACCGAGATTTGTTAACGCAGTTCGGCGAACTCGCCTACATCTGCGGGGCATGACTACGGGCGCTCCTCCCCACTGATACCGCAACCCTGGCCGCCCTAGGCGCCGGCACAAGCCGCCGGCTCCCCCTGCGTGCCTGTTGCTATCAAGTCGTCATGGGTTACACGTGTGGTGCTCCCCTCATTATATGGGAGACCCAGGTTACAAGAGTTCGACTCGAACACTACTCGTACCTATCCACACCTAATACAACTCCAAGTCCAAACCTAACCCAACACGTACACAATATTTGACACAAACACAACAGTACCACTACGGGAGAGCTGTACGTTGCCGTGTGCTCAGCACTTTGCCGTGCGTCGGATATCGGGCACACGGTAAACTTCCTCTTTGCCGTGACGAGCACACGGCAAAGGCACACACACGGCCTCGCAGCCAAAATAGCACACGGCTACGACTGGCGCACGGTAACGTCTAAACAAAACACACGGCAAAGACTAGCGCACGGCAAAGAACCATGCCACGTGTCTGACCAGCCGGCGGCATTGACGGAACCGTCACGGCAGTTCTTTGCCGTGTGTCCGGATAAGACGCACGGCAAAGATATAGAGGTTTACCGTGCGCATGCACACGGCAACGATTTACCAACATTTTTTATGTGCAATGGCCCACTGTCAGGTCGTTGCCGTGTGCCTGGATACGACGCACGGCAAAGGTTTAGTCCTTTGCCGTGCGCATGCAGACGGCAAAGATGTATTTTTTTTAAGTACCTTATCCACTTCTAGTTGATATAAATAGCACATGCATGCTTCACCAGAATTAAATTATATTGCACTAAAAATATGATCTCGCCTAACATAACCAAGCAAAAAATCCACCGGCCTACTCCCTTTCGACTCCGTCAAAGGTGTAGACGGCAAGTTTGACTTTTTTCCAGCGTGTCAAGGGTTTCGCCGAAGCGGGGCTCCGGAGCGTCGGAAACCCACCAAAACGTAGGTGTTTCCATACCATATGTGTACAAGTGTGTTGAGTGTTGTACATGTCCAAGATCTCACTCCGGTGTGTGACCGGGTTCACCGGCATCACTTTCTCCATACGGAGTTCCTAGACTTATAGGTCGAAACTCCCACTTCGGGCGAAACGGAGGGAATCTTGGCAAGGGGTGGGGTGGATCTTGGTTTTGGGTCTTCCTATGTCCTAACCTAACACAACCAAGCAAAAAAAATCCACCGGCCTACCCCATTTCGACTCCGGTCAAAGGGGTAGACCGCAAGTTTGACTTTTTCCAGCGGGTCAAGGGTTACGCCGAAGCGGGGCTCCGGAGCGTCGGAACCCCACCAAAACCAAGGTGTTTCCATACCATATGTGTACAAGTGTGTTGGGTGTTGTACATGTCCAAGATCTCACTCTGGTGTGTGACCGGGTTCACCGGCATCACTTTCTCCATACCGAGTTCCTGGACTTATAGCTCGAAACTCCCACTTCGGGCGAAATGGAGGGAATCTTGGTAAGGGTGGAGTGGATCTTGGTTTTGGGTCTTCCTATGTCCTAACCTAACACAACCAAGAAAAAAAATCCACCGGCCTACCCCCTTTCGACTCCGGTCAAAGGGGTATACGGCAAGTTTGACTTTTTTCCAGCGGGTCTAGTGTTTCGCCGAAGCGGGCTCCGGAGCGTCGGAACCCCACCAAAACCTTGGTGTTTCCATACCATATGTGTACAAGTGTGTTGGGTGTTGTACATGTCCAAGATATCTCACTCCGGTGTGTGACCGGGTTCACCGCATCACTTTCTCCATACCGAGTTCCTGGACTTATAGGTCGAAACTCCCACTTCGGGCGAAACGGAGGGAATCTTGGCAAGGGGTGGGGTGGATCTTGGTTTTGGGTCTTCCTATGTCCTAACCTAACACAACCAAGCAAAAAATTCACCGGCCTACCCCCTTCGACTCCGGTCAAAGGGGTAGACGGCAAGTTTGACTTTTTTCCACCGGGTCAAGGGTTTCGCCGAAGTGGGGCTCCGGAGCGTCGGAACCCCACCAAAATCACGGTGTTTCCATACCATATGTGTACAAGTGTGTTGGGTGTTGTACATGTCCAAGATCTCACTCCGTGTGTGACCGGGTTCACCAGCATCACTTTCTCCATACCGAGTTCCTGGACTTATAGCTCGAAACTCCAACTTCGGGCGAAATGGAGGGAATCTTGGTAAGGGGTGGAGTGGATCTTGGTTTTGGGTATTCCTATGTCCTAACCTAACACAACCAAGAAAAAAAATCCACCGGCCTACCCCCTTTCGAGTCCGGTCAAAGGGGTAGACGGCAAGTTTGACTTTTTTCCAGCGGGTCTAGTGTTTCGCCGAAGCGGGGCTCCGGAGCGCCAGAACCCCACCAAAACCTAGGTGTTTCCGTACCATATGTGTACAAGTGTGTTGGGTGTTGTACATGTCCAAGATCTCACTCCGGTGTGTGACCAGGTTCACCGGCATCACTTTCTCCATACGGAGTTCCTGTACTTATAGGTCGAAACTCAACTTCGGGCCAAACGGAGGGAATCTTGGCAAGGGGTGGGGTGGATCTTGGTTTTGGGTCTTCCTATGTCCTAACCTAACACAACCAAGCAAAAAAAACCACCGGCCTACCCCCTTTCGACTTCGGTCAAAGGGTAGACGACAAGTTTGACTTTTTTCCAGTGGTCAAGGGTTTCGCCGAAGCGGGGCTCCGGAGCGTCGGAACCCCACCAAAACCTAGGTGTTTCCATACCATATGTGTACAAGTGTGTTGGGTGTTGTACATGTCCAAGATCTCACTCCGGTGTGTGACCGGGTTCACCGGCATCACTTTCTCCATACGGATTTCCTGGACTTATAGGTCGAAACTCCCACTTCGTGCGAAACGGAGGGAATCTTCGCAAGGGTGGGGTGGATCTTGGTTTTGGGTCCTCCTATGTCCTAACCTAACACAACCAAGCAAAAAAAAATCCACCGGCCTACCCCCTTTCGACTCCGGTCAAAGGGGTAGACGGCAAGTTTGACTTTTTTCCAGCGGGTCTAGTGTTTCGCCGAAGCGGGGCTCCGGAGCGTCGGAACCCCACCAAAAGCTAGGTGTTTCCATACCATATGTGTACAAGTGTGTTGGGTGTTGTACATGTCTAACATCTCACTCCGGTGTGTGACCGGGTTCACCGGCATCACTTTCTCCATACCGAGTTCTTGGACTTATAGGTCGAAACTCCCACTTCGGGCGAAACGGAGGGAATCTTGGCAAGGGGTGGGGTGGATCTTGGTTTTGGGTCTTCCTATGTCCTAACCTAACACAACCAAGCAAAAACATCCACCGGTCTACCCCTTTTGGACTCCGGTCAAAGGGGTAGACGGCAAGTTTGACTTTTTTCCAGCGGGGCAAAGGTTTCGCCGAAGCGGGGCTCCGGAGCGTCGGAACCCCACCAAAACCTAGGTGTTTCCATACCATATATGTACAAGTGTGTTGGGTGTTGTACATGTCCAAGATCTTACTCCGGTGTGTGACCGGGTTCACCGGCATCACTTTCTCCATACGGAGTTCCTGGACTTATAGGTCGAAACTCCCACTTCGGGCGAAACGGAGGGAATCTTGGCAAGGGGTGGGGTGGATCTTGGTTTTGGTTCTTGCTATGTCCTAACCTAACACAACAAGCAAAAAAATCCACCGGCCTACCCCCTTTCGACTCCGGTCAAAGGGGTAGACGGCAAGTTTGACTTTTTTCCAGCGGGTCAAGGGTTTCGCCGAAGCGAGGCTCCGGAGCGTCGGAAACCCACCAAAACCTAGGGGTTTCCATACCATATGTGTACAAGTGTGTTGGGTGTTGTACATGTCCAAGATCTCACTCCGGTGTGTGACCGGGTTCACCGGCATCACTTTCTCCATACCGAGTTCCTGGACATATAGGTCGAAACTCCCACTTCGGGCGAAACGGAGGGAATCTTGGCAAGGGGTGGGGTGGATCTTGGTTTTGGGTCTTCCTATGTCCTAACCTAACACAACCAAGCAAAAAAATCCACCGGCCTACCCCCTTTCGACTCCGGTCAAAGGGGTAGACGGCAAGTTTGACTTTGTTCCAGCGTGTCAAGGGTTTCGCCGAAGCGGGGCTCCGGAGCGTCGGAAACCCACCAAAACGTAGGTGTTTCCATACCATATGTGTAAAAGTCTGTTGAGTGTTGTACATGTCCAAGATCTCACTCCGGTGTGTTACCGGGTTCACCGGCATCACTTTCTCCATACGGAGTTCCTAGACTTATAGGTCGAAACTCCCACTTCGGGCGAAACGGAGGGAATCTTGGCAAGGGGTGGGGTGGATCTTGGTTTTGGGTCTTCCTATGTCCTAACCTAACACAACCAAGCAAAAAAAATCCACCGGCCTACCCCATTTCGACTCCGGTCAAAGGGGTAGACGGCAAGTTTGACTTTTTCCAGCGGGTCAAGGGTTACGCCGAAGCGGGCTCCGGAGCGTCGGAACCCCACCAAAACCAAGGTGTTTCCATACCATATGTGTACAAGTGTGTTGGGTGTTTGTACATGTCCAAGATCTCACTCCGGTGTGTGACCGGTTCACCGGCATCACTTTCTCCATACCGAGTTCCTGGACTTATAGCTCGAAACTCCCACTTCGGGCGAAATGGAGGGAATCTTGGTAAGGGGTGGAGTGGATCTTGGTTTTGGGTCTTCCTATGTCCTAACCTAACACAACCAAGAAAAAAAATCCACCGGCCTACCCCTTTCGACTCCGGTCAAAGGGGTATACGGTAAGTTTGACTTTTTTCCAGCGGGTCTAGTGTTTCGCAGAAGCGGGGCTCCGGAGCGTCGGAACCCCACCAAAACCTTGGTGTTTCCATACCATATGTGTACAAGTGTGTTGGGTGTTGTACATGTCCAAGATATCTCACTCCGGTGTGTGACCGGGTTCACCGCATCACTTTCTCCATACCGAGTTCCTGGACTTATAGGTCGAAACTCCCACTTCGGGCGAAACGGAGGGAATCTTGGCAAGGGGTTGGGTGGATCTTGGTTTTGGGTCTTCCTATGTCCTAACCTAACACAACCAAGCAAAAAAATCCACCGGCCTACCCCCTTCGACTCCGGTCAAAGGGGTAGACGGCAAGTTTGACTTTTTTCCACCGGTCAAGGGTTCCGCCGAAGTGGGGCTCCGGAGCGTCGGAACCCCACCAAAATCACGGTGTTTCCATACCATATGTGTACAAGTGTGTTGGGGTTGTACATGTCCAAGATCTCACTCCGGTGTGTGACCGGGTTCACCAGCATCACTTTCTCCATACCGAGTTCCTGGACTTATAGCTCGAAACTCCAACTTCGGGCGAAATGGAGGGAATCTTGGTAAGGGGTGGAGTGGATCTTGGTTTTGGGTCTTCCTATGTCCTAACCTACACAACCAAGAAAAAAATCCACCGGCCTACCCCCTTTCGACTCCGGTCAAAGGGGTAGACGGCAAGTTTGACTTTTTTCCAGCGGGTCTAGTGTTTCGCCGAAGCGGGGCTCCGGAGCGCCAGAACCCCACCAAAACCTAGGTGTTTCCGTACCATATGTGTACAAGTGTGTTGGGTGTTGTACATGTCCAAGATCTCACTCCGGTGTGTGACCAGGTTCACCGGCATCACTTTCTCCATACGGAGTTCCTGGACTTATAGGTCGAAACTCCAACTTCGGGCCAAACGGAGGGAATCTTGGCAAGGGGTGGGGTGGATCTTGGTTTTGGGTCTTCCTATGTCCTAACCTAACACAACCAAGCAAAAAAAAACCACCGGCCTACCCCATTTCGACTTCGGTCAAAGGGGTAGACGACAAGTTTGACTTTTTTTCCAGTGGGTCAAGGGTTTCGCCGAAGCGGGGCTCCGGAGCGTCGGAACCCCACCAAAACCTAGGTGTTTCCATACCATATGTGTACAAGTGTGTTGGGTGTTGTACATGTCCAAGATCTCACTCCGGTGTGTGACCGGGTTCACCGGCATCACTTTCTCCATACGGATTTCCTGGACTTATAGGTCGAAACTCCCACTTCGTGCGAAACGGAGGGAATCTTCGCAAGGGGTGGGGTGGATCTTGGTTTTGGGTCCTCCTATGTCCTAACCTAACACAACCAAGCAAAAAATAATCCACCGGCCTACCCCCTTTCGACTCCGGTCAAAGGGGTAGACGGCAAGTTTGACTTTTTTCCAGCGGGTCTAGTGTTTCGCCGAAGCGGGGCTCCGGAGCGTCGGAACCCCACCAAAAGCTAGGTGTTTCCATACCATATGTGTACAAGTGTGTTGGGTGTTGTACATGTCTAACATCTCACTCCGGTGTGTGACCGGGTTCACCGGCATCACTTTCTCCATACCGAGTTCTTGGACTTATAGGTCGAAACTCCCACTTCGGGCGAAACGGAGGGAATCTTGGCAAGGGGTGGGGTGGATCTTGGTTTTGGGTCTTCCTATGTCCTAACCTAACACAACCAAGCAAAAACATCCACCGGTCTACCCCTTTTGGACTCCGGTCAAAGGGGTAGACGGCAAGTTTGACTTTTTTCCAACGGGCAAAGGTTTCGCCGAAGCAGGGCTCTGGAGCGTCGGAACCCCACCAAAACCTAGGTTTTTCCATACCATATATGTACAAGTGTGTTGGGTGTTGTACATGTCCAAGATCTTACTCCGGTGTGTGACCGGGTTCACCGGCATCACTTTCTCCATACGGAGTTCCTGGACTTATAGGTCGAAACTCCCACTTCGGGCGAAACGGAGGGAATCTTGGCAAGGGGTGGGGTGGATCTTGGTTTTGGGTCTTGCTATGTCCTAACCTAACACAGCAAGGAAAAAAATCCACCGGCCTACCCCCTTTCGACTCCGGTCAAAGGGGTAGACGGCAAGTTTGACTTTTTTCCAGCGGGTCAAGGGTTTCGCCGAAGCGAGGCTCCGGAGCGTCGGAAACCCACCAAAACCTAGGGGTTTCCATACCATATGTGTACAAGTGTGTTGGGTGTTGTACATGTCCAAGATCTCACTCCGGTGTGTGACCGGGTTCACCGGCATCACTTTCTCCATACCGAGTTCCTGGACATATAGGTCGAAACTCCCACTTCGGGCGAAACGGAGGGAATCTTGGCAAGGGTGGGGTGGATCTTGGTTTTGGGTCTTCCTATGTCCTAACCTAACACAACCAAGCAAAAAAATCCACCGGCCTACCCCCTTTCGACTCCGGTCAAAGGGGTAGACGGCAAGTTTGACTTTTTTCCAGCGGGTCTAGTGTTTCGCCGAAGCGGGGCTTCGGAGCATTGGAACCCCACCAAAACCTAGGTGTTTCCATGCCATATGTGTACAAGTGTGTTGGGTGTTGTACATGTCCAAGATCTCACTCCGGTGTGTGACCGGGTTCACCGGCATCACTTTCTCCATACGGAGTTCCTAGACTTATAGGTCGAAACTCCCACTTCGGGCCAAACGGAGGGAATCTTGGCAAGGGGTGGGGTGGATCTTGGTTTTGGGTCTTCCTATGTCCTAACCTAACACAACCAAGCAAAAAAATCCACCGGCCTACCCCCTTTCGACTCCGGTCAAAGGGTAGACGGCAAGTTTGACTTTTTTCCAGCGGTCAAGGGTTTCACCGAAGTGGGGCTCCGGAGCATCGGAACCCCACCAAAGGTACTAACAAATGTAATACTATAATACTATAATATTATGAATGAAAGTATATAATGAAAGGTACCAAAGGTACTAATAAATAGTATGAAAATGGAAATTTTAAAAAAATTCTTTGCCGTGTGTCTGCACACGGCAAAGATATATTCCCTCTTTGTCGTGCGCCCTTCTCCTGCACACGGCAAAGAAATAGGATAAGGTCGCGCGGGCGACCCTCCCCCGACCTCCCCCAACCAATCAGATCGGCCTCTGCATCTCGCCTCCACCCCGCGCCGCGCGCATCTCACCTCCACCGGCCCCCGCCGCCGCCACAGCCCGTCCCGCCACCAATCCCCGGCCCCGCCGCCGCGAAGGTCCGGCGACGCCGCCTCCACCAGCCGCGCCCGCCACGCCCACCTCCACCAGCCGCGCCCGCCACGCCTCCTCATCGGCCGTGCACCGCCCCCTGCCTCCTCCGGCCGTGCACCGCCCCCTGCCTCCTCCGGCCTCCTCACCGGCCGTGCACCGCCCCCTGCCTCCTCCGGCCTCCTCTTCCCCGGCGCGGGCACCAGGAACTGCTGCTAGCGACGTCTCGCTTACCTTGACCAGCGGCCCGCCGCGCATCTCGAGGTCAGCGTCGGCAGTGAAACGCTTGTGCGTCACTGTCGCGATGGGTTAGGCTGATGGTATGCACAGACATGTTAGGTTTAGGGTTAGGCTGATGGTATGCACCCGGATGCTTTCATGTTTGAACTTGTAAAAGATTAGTTTAGGGTTCAGTTTTGGTGATTATATTAGGCATGTTAGGTTAGGCTGATGGTATGCACAGACTGACGGTGTGCTCATGTGGGCTGAGTTCGGATTCAGTCAATTTTTACGTTCAGTATATGAGAGTTTTTGTCCTGCATTGTACTGCCTTTTTTTAGCTTATTATGCTGTTATGGGTTTTTGATCTTGTGCATTAGGTTAGCCCTAGTGAAATGCTTATGTGTGTTGCTTTTTGTTATACCAAGCTTGGGTCAGTTTGTAAGGCAAGAAATATAGATAGACCGGGCGATCTATATGATCTGTATTTTTTGGGTGGTAATGCTTGTATCTATGGTCTCGTTCAATGGTTTGGCGTTGAACGACCTTTTTGCTATTTGTAAAATCACCGGAGCTTGTACTTATGAATGATAACCCAATATGTAAATTGCTATTTTTTTCAGATGTCGTAGTTTCTCGGCAGCCGCCACCGTCGGTCCCGTCGTTGCGGGGCTTCTTATGCAGCTGAGGAGCGTCCCCGACCTTTTTCGGCGATTGCTCATGCTTCGAGGGTATACATCTTTCGCCTCTCTTGCTACATAGGTTTATTTTGTTCTAGATCACCAAGTCAGTCGCGTAACACGAGTCAGATCCCGTCCGGAAGGGTTATAAATTTATAAATATGCAGGATTGTCCATCTTTGCATATTTATAACCGTAACTCTTCCGGATTGTCCTGTTGGACAGCGCGAGTATGTGTAGATCGAGTCGTGTTCCATGTTCTACCCCTTCCTGAGACAGAATTTCGGCAGCACCTCCCCGTTGTTCTTCGGATGCACACCCTCTCGACTTGACAAGCTCGAGACGTGTATTCTGAAGAACAGCGGGGAGGTGCTGCCGAAATTCCGTCTCGGGTCGGGGTAGAACATGGAACACGACTCGATCTACACATACTCGGGTGGGATAGGCCCCTACCTATTAGAAGTGTAGGTGAACCAACCATGCATGCTGTAAATGATAAAATTTGGGCGTAATTAATCTGATGACATTGAATAAATTTATTATTATTACTTGCTACATATAATGAAATACGTCACCGTTTGTCACCCAAAAGAGCAGAAGAAGATGGCTGATCATGCTTACCGTGAGTGGATGTACACTGGTCGTGAAAGTAAAATAGTGATTACCCTGAATGGTTTTTTGAAGCTGGAAGAATTCTTGGATCAAGCATTTGTTGAGGGGAATGCTACCGCTTGGTGTCCGTGCTTTAAATGCAAGAACAACAGAATACACAATAGGGATAATATTGGACTAGATCTCGTTAAGTATGGTTTTTGCCCGACTATTATGTGTGGACCTATCATGGTGAGGCTGATCGTATCATAGAGGAGGCGGCGAGAGAGTCCGACGGCGACTGTGCTACCGGGTTAGGAGGCCTGATAAATGACTTTCGTGATGGGCAAGGGGAAGAGCAGCCAGAGGGTGCCGCGAAGGCCTTCTATGATATGTTGGAGTCCTCGGCTGCACCTCTTCACGCGCACACCCAATACAGACAGCTCGCGGCCATCGGTGACATTATGGCTATCAAGGCCCGGTGGAACCTGCCTAGAGACTGTTTTGATGAAATTATGACAAGCGTTGGTTGTTGGCTCCCTGAAGCTCATGTTCCGCCTTCAAGCTTTTACGTGGCAAAGAAAATCCTCCGTGCACTTAGCATGCCATATGAGCATATCCATGCATGTCCGGAGGGATGCGTCCTATTTAGGAAAGAATACGAGTTCGCCAACTACTGTCCCAACTGTGGCTCCTCTAGGTATGTTGAGGTAGACGCAGGTGATGGTCAGAAGAGACAGTCCTGTGTCGCAGCCAATGTTCTTAGGTATCTTCCACTCATACCAAGGATTCAACGACTTTACATGGACAAGGATACTGCAAAAATGATGACGTGGCACAAAGATGGTCAAAGATTCAAGGAAGACGTGGCAAAGAAGAAGATGTTGATACATCCTTCGGATGGTGACGCATGGAAGAATTTCGACAAAAAACACACCCCGGGGAGAGCAGACGAGGCTCGGAATGTGCGAATTGCCTTGGCGACAGATGGGTTCAATCCGTATGGTATGACGGCTGCCTCATACAGTTGCTGGCCCGTGTTTGCTATCCCGCTCAATCTCCCACCCGGCGCTATTATGCAACGAAAGTACATGTTCCTGTCCTTGATAATTCCAGGGCCTGACTACCCGGGAAAAAATATGAGTGTGTACATGCAACCGTTGATGGATGAGCTGAAAGAAGCTTGGGATACGGGTTTCAGGACATACGACCGATATACGAAGACACACTTCGATATGTTTGTCTGGTACCAGTACTCAATGCATGACCTACCGGCGTTTGGGCTATTCATTGGCTGGAGCGTGCACGGGAGGTTCCCATGCCCACAGTGCAAGAGTGCTATGGAGTTCCATTGGTTGAGCGAGGGTCGCAAGTATTGTTGCTTTGATCTGCATCGGCAGTTCCTTCGTGCTGACCATGAGTTCAGACAAGACACCAAGAACTTCACAAAAGATGTAGTTGTCACACACACGGCACCTCCCGTGTTGACTGGTACACAGATACTTGCTGAGTTAAACGCTCTCGAGGAGGATCCCGAACATCCAGGTAAGTACAAGGGATACGGTGTGACACACGCCTGGACTCACAAGCCGTGCTTATGGGATCTCCCGTACTTTCCGCAGCTTGAACTTCCACACTACATAGATGTGATGCACACTGAGAAGAATATCGGGGAGTCCATTTTCGCTATGATGTTTGACATCCCCGATAAGTCGAGGGATAACATCAAGGCTAGGGTCGATCAAAAGGCGATTTGCGATAGACCACATCTTGAACTACAACCAATTGGCGGGGGAACGAGATGGAGGAAGCCAAAGGCCCCTTTCGTTCTTACAAGGGAGCAAAGGAAGGAAGCGCTCATGTGGATCGCCCTGTTGCTGTTCCCTGATGGGTACGCGGCGAATCTTAGAAGGGGTGTGAAGCTTGATGCCATGAAGATCATCGGGCTCAAGAGTCATGACTACCACATATGGCTCGAGCGGCTACTCCCAGTGATGGCTCGAGGCTTCATCCCCGAGGCAGAATGGCGGGTGCTGGCGGAGCTTAGCTATTTCTTCCGCGTTCTTTGTGCTAAGGAGTTATCTCCAACCGTGATTGATGAAATGGAAAAGGTGGCTCCGGAGTTGATATGCAAGTTGGAGGCAATGTTTCCGCCTAGCTTCTTTGTTCCTATGGCACACATGATTTTACACCTCCCCACGGAGGCACGAATGGGAGGTCCCGTGCAAGGCCGTTGGCAGTACGCAGTAGAGAGACTACAGAAGACCCTACGAAAGAAATGTACAAACAAATGCAAGATTGAAGCATCCATAGCTGAGGCATTCATCACTGAGGAGGTGGCGAACGTCCTCACAACATATTATCCGCCAGATGTTCCCACCATGCATAATCCAGTCGCTCGTTACAATACTGAGAACCATGTATCCGAGCTTAGCCTCTTCAAAGGGAAACTGGGAACTTCAGGCGGCAAAGTGATGCAAAACTTGAGTCTAGAAGTGTGGTCCAATATAACCATGTATGTCTTGGTAAACCTAGAAGAAGCGTCCGAGTACCAAGGGTAAGTGCTCTCTACGATAATTGTATCGCAACTCATCAGAAGTTTGTGTCTAACTTAACTTTCCCTCGTTTCTGTAGCGAATTCATGAATCAATATTGGCCAAGTGCCACCGAAGCTTCCCCAAGCGAGGAGGACAAATTTCTCCGTGAGGGTGCCGGGAACGGCCAACCAAGTTACATTGATTGGTTGCGAGCAAAAGTACTTTCTATTTCCCCTCCTTGTCAGTTTATCATCTCAATCCCATCTTACCTGGCGCTAATGCTTTCCGCTTGAACCTACAGGCTGACGTAGACCATGCAATGAACGAGGAGTTGAGAACCGTTGCCATGGGTTTTCACTATAAGGTCCTTAGGTACGACACGTACGACTTCAATGGGTATCGCTTCCGAACCCGTATCCACGAGGAGGTCGGCCTAATCGAAAAACAACGAATAGTGGAGTGTTTACCGTATGCAATGGAGTAGAATACTATGGAGTACTTGAAGAAATATATGAACTACAATGGACAAGAGTAGGAGGACCGCATCCTAAGGTCATTATTTTCAAGTGCAAGTGGTTCGATCCAAACCATTATAGAGGAGTCCGGCTGTTGGGCTAGTCGAAATTAATCGAGAAAAGCTATTGGATTGCCCAGATGTCTATATCGTGGCTCAAGAGGCGACCCAAGTTTATTACCTCCCTTACGCGTGCAAGATTGCTCGTTTGCGGGATTACGATGTCCCGTACAAGGTGTCGCCGTATGGTAAATTACCTATGCCAATCGACGATGATTATAACCCTCTCATAAACGCCGACACATATGAGGGAGAATTCTTCCAAGAAGGTGGGCTCACAGGCAATTTCACGATCGACTTGACGGAAGGTGAGGGCATGGAAGAAGACGTTGGCAGTGTCGGTGACGACGCCGAAGAAGAGGTTGACGACATTAACGACTTGGCATTTCTCCAGCGATTAAGTTCACAGAACGACGCAGAAGATGGGGATGCCGACGGTGATGACACACGTGATAGTGATGATGAGACTGACACTCCATTGGCTAATGCTAGACCTCCAGATCCAGATGATCCCGACCTTGACCAATATATGTATGCTTCTATTTATTTTACTTAGTTTATTTGCTTAGCATGAGTTCTATTTGTTTTACTAATCGGTTTAATGTTTGTCATTGCAGGCCACAGAAACATGGACCGAGGGTAGGGCGTGATCCAGACGGCGGAGAGGAGGGTACACAAGGAAAGAGACGGAGGATCCAGAGTCGGCGGTTCCTCGAGAGGGACCGAGGGTAGGCCTCCGAGGAGGAAGATTCATTCATCTCCGAACACTACCGTAAGTTCTCATGTTCAAAGTTAGTTACTTGATCTATTTCACACGAAGAATGACATGCTTAGCTTGTCTTGTGCATTATCTATGACACGAAAAATGACTCATATGCTTAGCTTGTCATACTACTTTGTGAATTCATGTATCTTTTTCATGGATGTTGGAATCCTCATGCCTTTGTGTCTTTTTCTCATGTTTTAGATGGATTGGAGCTAGGAGCAGATGGCAGCAATGGCATGATGACCGGGAGTTGCTTCGTCATTGTTTTGTTGTGCTACATTGATGTAATCGGAACGGCATTTTGTTGTTGTGCTACATTTGGATTTGAGTAGGACACTTTGTGATGTTTTGTGTGAAATATGTGATATTTTGTGTGCAATATGTGATATTTTGTGTATATATATGCTCTGTATATTGTACCAAAATTTCAGGAATTTTTGAAATGCAGGAATTAAGAAAAAACAAAAAAAACAGGAAAATATGGTCACCTTTGCCGTGTGCAGCACACGGCAAAGGCTGACCAAAAACCTGGAAAGGCAGGCGCCAGGATGTACAGGCTGACAGCACGTGTCCTCTTTGCCGTGCGCCTGGGCTGACACACGGCAAAGAGGTAACAGATGGGACCCCCCGCTGTTCGTCGTTACCGTGGGCTGCGCACGGCAAAGATGCACGACGTTGCCGTGAGCTGGCACACGGCAAAGAACCGCCACCTGGGACCCGCGCAGTTCGTCTTTGCCGTGGGGCGCACACGGCAAAAATGTAATACGTTGCCGTGCGCTGGCACACGGCAAAGAACAGCCGTCACCGTCCATCGTCGTCAAGTCAATGTGGGTCCCACCTTTCGTCGTTGCCGTGGGCCTGACATACGACACACGGCAAAGAATCCTTTGCCGTGCAATTCTTCCCCGTGTGTTCGTTGCCGTGTGTAGCACACGGCAACGTCTTCGCCGTGCGCATTTGGGTCTTCGCCGTGTGTTCTTGGCACACGACAACGTACCGCTCTCCCGTAGTGTACACATACTCCCATGTTTCACAAAAAGGACGGAGCACCCCTCAGGTCAAAATCGGTGCACTTAATCCGAAAATGCAACACCACAACTAACAAGATATCCACCAACTATCCACACCCTTCATTTCATCAAGATTCGTGCAACAAATTCATCAACGAATCTTCAAATGTCAACGATTATCAATAATTGATGGATTTATGTAATATCAATTTTCTGTGCATGCATTGAAAAAAACCACGCGTTAACATATTTTTTAGTTTTTTTAACACATAAAATAGTAGGAATAATATGGTTCGTTGGATGCATAATCAATGGTCATGATAATATGTGGATATCCTATTAGTTGTGGAAAAATCACGTTGCACTTAATCCCTACACTATCCAAAACCGGGGGCTGCTAGCTAGCGGCACCGTGACCACAGGCAATTTTTTTGACAGCGGCCCCCAGTCATTTAGTTGTCGGAGAAGAACGCCGATGCCTCCCCATCCGTTCTTCTTATCCCCCTCCAGTGAGGTGCTCTGCCCTTATTCCTCTTCTTCCCCGTCGCCGCCACCAGTACCGGCCTAACAGCCAACCTCCCCTCCCGTGCCCGGTGCGCTGCCGCGGCGCACCGCCGCCGCGTGCTGCCCCAAGCTCTCCCTCCATTGATCTAGCGCCGCCCCGACCATCCCTCTATGCCCGGGGAGAGGTGGTGTTTCTTCTCCGAGGCCGGTGCCCCCCACCGCGAACCCTATGTTGCTTACTCGCCTCCACTGGTGCCGCCGCGATGAGCCGCGCCGGCCCTGTCTCTGGCGAGGTATAGGCTCACCATTGCCATCGACACCACGGCCATCTCCCTCTCTCTGGTTCTGCGCCGCTGCTCTCCCTCTTTCTCTGGTTCGATTTATGTCGCGGACGAGTGAAGGAGGTGGGCGAGACGAGAGAGAATATAAGGAGAGGGGTGGGGCCCACAGAGTGAGACGCATGTTGGAGACTGATCGTGGCCACGATCGCTCGCCAAAGAGCCGCTTCGTCCAAAACCAGGCAAAAGACCCCCTAACTCCATCTTAAGCTGTTTTGGCTGGTGGTTTTGCACATGTGGCAATGGAATGGGTGGCAGGGTGGCCTTGTAGCGTTGACCTATGGTTCCATTTCACTGTGGGACCTAGGGACCCTGGAGTCAGCGAAATAAACATTTTTTTCTTTTTCTCTCATTTCCCACCTCTGTTCTATAAATTCTTTCTGTCCAGCAGTTGACCATGTGATGCGCCACGGGTAACAATTATCAGTGGCGTGCTACCCGTGGCGCATGTATGGTGCGAAAGGTGGTGCGTCAGGGCCGTAGTCTATTCCCTAGTAGTGTGCCGTTCCGACGGGCCGTAGTCATTGGACGTGGTTTTCGTTGCGCATAATGCAGTGAAAAATGGTTGGGGTGCTTGCGAATCTGTACTTCTTTCTATTTCCTCCCCACCGAAGCTCTGGAGATAACCAACCAGCGTTGCCGTCTGTTTAATACCTCAGTTTCGTAAATACACGCTGCTTCTCAAGTTCCTCTTTGCAAAGTGATCAGGACCGGCGGTTGCTTTATCGGAGAACATTGTTCGGTTTGCTCAGGACCGGAGCGGTTGCCCATTTATTGGAGAACCTTGTTCAGATCTAGCTGATTCGGTTTGTTGCTGGAATCAGGTACGCACTCTATCTAATTCGGTATGTACACATACAGCTTTAGTAGTTGGTGTATCGAGACAAGGCTAACTCAGTTTTGTTATTGAGCTTGTTGTTCTGTTGCTGTATGCATGCCTGAGGATGCTGGCCTGGCTAGATATAACTCCTTTTCTATCTGCCGTTCCGACGTTGTTCATTGGACGTGGTTTTAGTTGCGCATAATGCTGTGAAAAATGGTTGGGTGCTTGCGGATCCAAAAATAAATTTAAAATCTTGCAGCTTAATTACTGAGCGTCAAATGATAATTTCTCCTAGCCACGAATGTGTATGTATCATATCTATGGAGATAAAATTCAAGACTAAAAGCAAGCAAGATACGGCAAAAAAATAGAGAGATAGGGCAGAAATTCCTTCAAAAGGAAAACAAGATAAAACATCTAGCTGTATATCCGATGGACTATCTCTTTAGGGCATTTACATCGCTAGACTCTTGGGTAGACGCTTAGCAGCCAAAAAAAAAATTTATCGTGAGCCATAGACGTACGAGTCTGGGACTCCCAACGCAAAGCGCTAAGACAGGCGCTAAACACGATCTGTTTTCTAGTCTTTCGCATAGGAGAGAAAAGCGGAGCGCCGGCGGCTAAGTTGGCGTCGACGCTAGAGAAATTCCTGGGATCGGACGGGATTGGAGTGTAACTACCAGGAATTATTTCCCTAGCGCCTCTACAAGCGCCCCCGTTGTACATGCTATTATTAGTATATCACAACCGTCAGGTCTACATAACGATATCTAAACATGTTGCATACGTTAGAGAGCTACATAACTGTACCAAAACCGACCACATCCTTTTTTTTTAGAATGTTCCACATTTTCCTTTGCTAAAACACCCATCGATTACAATACACGCTAACGCAACCTGGAAAGATCTAGAGGGACAACTGTCCTAGAGAAATTGCACAAACAACCCTGAAATACAAAAATTTACAACAAAGCTGTTCTAGGTTCCTATGCACGACACCTGAAGTGCTCACCAGAGAAAGGGAAGATGGTTGACCTACTCGCCAAGCTCTGAGAAAGCACCATCGCAGAACATCTGCTTTGTGGACCTCAAAAGTGGCCCGCCGTAGTCAGGAACCTTGCCGCTGTGGCACATTGTCGAGGGGGGGGGGGGGGGGTGCCTCTGAGCTCCACGGATCCCATTCCACCGCCTCCCATCGAGGCCGTCGACGAAGAGCAGAAGAGTCGGCTACCGCGGTCCATCAAACCCGCTCCAGTCCAACTATCCATCTGGAAAAGCCGCGTCTACCGCCCTCGAAGAAGACGATGCCTGACGCTCCCGGAATCCAGGACGACGCTAGTGCAAGCGACGCCATGAAGGAGGCAAGTCCGGAAGATAAAATCCCATGGCATTGTCACCGCCTCGCCAACCATGCCCGGCAAACACTATGTCGCAGGGTCAAGAGAGCCAGGATAAAGCAAAGCCATCAGCTCTCCGGCGCCGCCATAGAGTACTTCGCCGAGGTGGGGAAAGAGTTGTAGCAACTTTATTCCGACATGGCACAGCCGCCGCCAACACCACGGCGCCCTTAGACAAACTACTCCTACACTTATATATGGGCCCGGCGCGAGGCCCAGAAGCTCCGCCATCCTCCTGTCGCCGTAGCGGCGTACTGAGGAGACGAGAGCCTCCAGGCCTGCCGGCATTCGATGGAGGAAAAGCGTTCACCTCCCTCTTCGATTTTTCTAGAGAGCAGGGAAGAGGAGCGAAAGGCTAGCCTACTCGTGAATTGTTTTCTCTAGATAGGGTTCGAGGGGATCACATCCGTTTGATCTTCATAATTTTAGCTAAACTGATCACATCCATTTGATCTTCATAACTGTACCACTACTATTGAAATGGCCTTCATAGCCAGAACAACAAAGACGGATACAAACAGAACCGACGGAGAGACGAAATAACCACTCTCTAGCTCCGCATAGCATTGCAATATCTAAAAACATGTATAAAATTATCCGGCAACTATGCACTTTATCGTGGAAACTGTTAGTCGTTAATTTGGTAACCACAATATATAAATCTGGCAACTGCTGCGACTAAATTATTTTTGTTGAAACATAGGAACATGAGATCTAATTTCAAACCCCTCGTCGAGATCTAATTTGGTAACCACTTCGCTGCCAGCCGCCTCGCCGCTCGCGCCCCGCCGCCCCGGTTGACCGTCCCGGCCTCCTGCTCCGCGGCCGAGATTCCCCTGTGCCCCGAGCGCCTCCGGCCGCGACCCCGCTGCTCCGCCCCCTCTGCCTGCACCTCCACGCTCCCGGTCCGGTGCGACCAGGGCACCGTCTCCCCACGACGGAAGCTTGCCTCTCAACAAACTTTGTTGTCCTTTAACAAAAATGTTGAAACCCTTCAGGTAAATCATTTTCAGAAGCTTGAAGTAACACTGGTAGAAAAAGGGCCTGTGGTCCCGGTTCGGCTGGGCCATCAGTCCCGGTTGCCCAACCGGGACTGGCCAATCGGGACTAATGCTAGTCCCGGTTGGGCCACGAACCGGGACCAATGGGTGCCCACGTGGCCAGTTCTGGCTGGGCGTGGGGGGAGACTCATTGGTCCCGGTTCTTGTTAAGAACCGGGACCAATGAGTGTTTTTTTTTGTATTTAGGGTTTAGGGTCTCCCTCTCGCCGGTGCCCCCTCTCGCGGTGCACCCTCTCCCTCTCGCCGGTGCCCCCTCTCCCTCTCGCCGGTGCATCCATTGTCTCCCCCTTCTTCGCATCGCCGACGTGCTCTCCATCTCTCACTCGCCGGCATATCGAGGCCAAGCTTCGATATTTCTGTGCAGGTACTACTCGCCGGCTCATCTCTCACTCGCCGGCTCTCCATCTCGCACTCAATTCGATGCATGGTACTACATACAGCAATGAAGGAACCACTATTACACATCATCGTCATGAATATATTACACACAGCTCATTCGTCGTGCTTGGTCGAACATATTAAATGTACACACAAGTTTCATGCATATATACATCTCTTTTACACTCGCATTTGAACCGACGCATATATTGTCCCTTCGGATCTAGGACCTCTGCATCTAAGAATCCCGCAATTTCCTCTTGAATTGCTCGTACGCGATCTTGTGGTAGAAGACCGTCCCGCAACCGTTCGATCTAATTTAAAGAAGGGGTCAATATATATGAATGAAACTAAACACAATTGATGGCAATAAACTAAAATTGTGAATATTGTTTACGTACTTCAAGTTGTTCTAAGAACCGGCTCTTGGATCGCTCTTGGGTCGTCTGGCGAATGAACTCGCAAACGTAGAATCCACATAAATTATTCCCATGTTCCTGCCTCAAGCACTTTACGAGAACAGAGTTCAATCAAAATAATAATCAAGCATGATAATGGTATTGAAACTAAAATCAAAGAGATGCGCGGAATAATAATCAAGCATGATAACTTACACTTATTTGTTCAAATGTAAGCTCCTCTGCCCAAATACCCCTAGCCTTGGCGGTGAACCGTTTCCAAGCCCTGTCCGGCAAAGAAAATGAATAAAGGAGTTATATATTAATTGCTTGCTACCAGGGAATGAACGGAAAGTTGCCGATATAGTGCCATAATGATTGAAATTACCCTTGGAGGCATTCCTGCATGTCCGCCCACTCCTCAAGGGGTTTACGTTTCGAGTCCATGACAAGTACTACTCCTTTGTCAGGTTTAATGATTAGCAGAATAAAGTGGAAGCTGCGCACGCATAAGTCATCAATTATACACTTAACATCGAGTAAGCGAAATAGAATGTGTACAAGACAGTAACACTCACCCGTAGTTGTAAGGAAATAGTATTTCCCTTTTGGTTTCGTTAAACCTTAACGCCCTTACCAAGTTATCCTCTGTGTCGTTGTAATGACGTTGAGAGATACTTGATGAATGTAATATGGGTCAATGAACCCAATGTCATAGATTTGTCCTCTTTTGCATTGGAGAATCTTCATTCTGCATAATTAATATAGTGATGAGTAAGATTATACATGCAATGAACGAGCTGAGCTAGCTAGAGACTTAATTACAGAAATAATACTTACAGACAATAGGCACTGAGGATAGCTTTGTCGATGGCGTCTTGTTGGTATAACTGAAATAATTCAGAAAATTCAATCATTACGACGCCATTTCCATGCCCGTAATGCTCGTTTCTATAGGCCACGTAGATCCAGTTTGCTCCTTCCTCACAGGCTCGCATGTACCACTTATGCAATCTTCGCATTTTTGTTGGTAGACCGTTGACTAGCTCAGGTTTGACGAGAGTATGCCCGTACCGGTAAGTGTATGCTACTTCCTGGAACACTTCTAATTGTGCTAAGTAGTCCTGAATAGACATGCCCTGAGCAGCGGCCGCTTCTCCGTAGATTGCAACAAACTCAGGATCGACGTGGACTGCACCTGTGCTCGACCCCTCCTCGGTATTGGAAAAAACTTTGAGCGGGGGGCACGACTGCTTTTTCTGTTCTCCTAGCTGGGGAACTGATTTCCCTTTCCCGCTTGCACTACTACTCTTCGACCGCTCCTTATTTGCCTGAACCGACTTGCGAATCTGGCGGTCATAGTCTGGTGTCAGCCTTGGCGGGGGTTGTTCAAGGGTCTTCAGCATTTTGAAGACGGCGGCTTTTTCTTCTGGGGTGGAGGGGAACTCTGCCGCTTTCGGCTTCTTCAGGCTAGCCAACCACTCTTTATGTTGGGCAGTTGCGCTCGCGGCATTTTCCTCCACCGTATAGTCATAAGGTCTCATGGGAAGATTCTTATGAGGTACTTTTGGGAGGGGCGACCTTTTACGTTTCGGTGATCGCTTACCCCTCATAGTACCAGCGGTGGGCGGAGACGGCTGACGCGGCGGCGGAGACGGCTGCGCTGGAGACTGGTGAGGCGGTGAAGAGGACTGTTGCGCTGGAGATGCTGAGGCGGTGAAGAGGACTGTTGCGCTGGAGACTGGTGAGGAGTCGATGGCCTTGGCTGCCAGTTCGGAAGCACGATGAATTCCTTTGGCCATAGAATGGTCGCTTTCTTGGCTTCTCCAAGTTCAAGCACCTCCCCATCTTCACCTGCAGGGTGTTCCAGCTTCAGCTCCTCAAAATCTTTCATCACTTCATCCACCCCGACAACAGCGTAGCCATTGGAACCGGAGAGAAATGGTAAGTTGGATTAGGTCCAATTGGTACGGCATAGCCGACCGCCACCTTCATGGTTAAGTTAAAAACTTTCACATGCAGCTCACAAGGTGTGCTCTCCGTGATATCATCCACTGGGTAGCGACGAAGTGGAGCCACCGTCACTGCATCATCAGTACCATCCTGGAGCTCCGTGGAAGCCACGCTGCTTTTCCGATTCGATGGGCCGCCGGTACCATCGCATGCAGCTTCTACCATGTGCCGCTGAGATTGGCCGCTAGTACCTTGCTGGCTAAGTGCGGCAATTTGATCCTTCTGCCGCTTTAATTCTTCTTCTATATTACGCAGCCGGTCTGCAGCAGCGCGTGCTTCCATTGCCTCCCTTTCCTTTCTCCTCTGATGGCTTCTATCAGGAAATTTCTTCCTGTGCTCGGGAATCGCAATTGTCTTGGGCTTGGAGCCTGGTACGCCTCGTGTTCGTCCGTCGTGTTCCTCATTCCCAAGGGCGCGTGTGAGCTCGTCATCCTCTCTATCGGGAATGAACCGTCCCTCTGCAACATCCTTTACTGCATTTCTAATGCCTTCGATGGGTAGTAGGGGATTATCTTTGTGTCTTCTGTTATATATGCACTTCCCTTCTGCGTCCAACGTGCCCCCATGCCCGTAAAACCAATTTCTTGCCCGTTCGATCCATGCGAGTGGCTCTGGAGTGATCCCTTTAGCCAGCAGGTCCGCCTCAAGTTTCTCCCACTTAGGCATGCTAAAGGCGTAGCCACCAGGCCCCATAGTATGGTGGTAGATCTTTTTAGCAGCATTTGCCTTATTTTTTGCAGACTTTTCCTGAGCTTCCTCCGATTTCTTGTACGCCACAAATTCTTCCCAGTCGTCCCTTATCTTCTCATACCCTTTATCGAAGTCCGGAGTCTTATTTTTCTCGACAAACTCGTTGTTCAATCTTTTCTTCCAGTTCTTGAATAGCTCGGCCATCTTCTTAAGAGCCAGTCCTGACTTTTTGCTCCATGTTTTGCCGGGCAATCTTTTCTGCCTCATTTGGATCCTCCTCATCTGGATCCACCTCTGGCGCCGGCAGGGTGAAATTAAGCATGAGCTTTCTCCAAAGTCTTTCTTTGCCCACCTCGCCGACATATCTTACTCCTCCCTCCTTTGGCTGATGCCATTCTCGAACGGTGATCGGGATGTAGTCCCTAACAAGAACTCCGCATTGCTTTACCATTTTATTTTTAACATCAGGGGGAGCAGTCGGTGTGCCGTCTTCAGCGACTTTTTCGATCCTGTACCTTTCTTGGTCGCCCAACTTTTTGGCTGGGCCTCGTTTTGTCCTTACAGAAGATTTGCTCGATCCGGAGGGCTAAAAGAAGAAAGAGCGTTAATATATGTATATAGACAGCAGAGGCTTAATTAATACAATCTTCGGCTTCATTAATATATGTATATGCACCTCGCCGGAGTTTGCAACATTTAATGTTCCACCGGAGCCTTCGGCTTCTCCCTCGTCGGCTTCTCCCTCGCCGACTTCTCCCTCACCCCAGCCGTCGGGTTCTACCTCACCGGAGCCGTCTCTTCGGTTGAGAGACTCATCTCCCTCACCGGAGTTGTTCAGAAACTGCGAGGTGACATCGCCAACATCTTCCGGCCCGCGGATTATATCCTCGAGGATGTTTTCCTGATTTTCGTCTCGTTCCATAGTTTCTGCAAATTAAGAACAATGCACAAAACTTTAGTTGGGTAACTTGTTCCATATGTCAAGATACATCTACCCACAAAAATGTGAATCGGATATGTGAATGCATATGTGAATACAAAGTTAAATTTGCTAATTTTGCTAACACCTTAATTTGCTAATTTTGCTAACACATAAATTTTGCTAACACTTTAAATATCTTAAACAAGCTATTTCTTAATTTTTCCTAACACAGTACTAACAATTCCTAACATAAATTTTTCTGTTGCTCACAAAAATACAATCTAAAATTCTACAAACATCTACTGCCATATAGAAGTCAAAACAATTGAAGTTTAATTCAATACAAATTAGTATCAAATTCAAATACTTTTATTTATTTCAGGAACTAGTCACACACCATTTAATTCATCAATTATTCTCTATTGCTCACAAAAATACAATCTAAAATTCTGCAGATAGCTACTGGTATCTAGAAGGCAACACAATTGGATTTGACTCAAAATGATCTACCAAATTCTCTACACATTTGTTTTAGTCCAGAAGCTTAATAACCAAGTTTTAGCTACTGACTAAGTTCTTTTACTCTAAAAATTAAATCCTTTAAGGATTACACAGTGTTGATTATTTGTGACCTAACCCAATTGGATTCAACTAAATTAGATTAACCAAATGACAATTAAAATTGATATAGTACAGAAGTGGCTACGATCTTTATTTGAATACCTAATTAACTCTGTTGCTTAATTAATTCTACAAACATTAGGGGTGCTAGGCTACTGCAATACAAAGTTAACACAATTGGATTCATAATTTTTGGATTATTAGAGTATCAGAAACAAACAAATTTAGATAATTAATGTTTTGTACTATTCTAAATACCCAGCAATTAATATTAATCTAAACAGGGTGAAACTAGTTTAGTTGCACAGACATTTTCATAAGCAATCTAGAGAATTTTGGTTTGAATTATTTGGACTTATAAATCTCGAGTTATTGATTTTCAAACATGCCTACAGGTTTGAAAGTTTATGCTAATTCATAAATTCGGAAGAGGAGGGAAAAAAATAAATGGGCTGAGAAGGTTCCCAGCCCCGTGGGCCTGGCCCAGTTTTATTTTTTTTCCACGCGTGAAAATGATTAAAACGCTGACGGGTGGGACCCACCCGTCAGCGGCTAACTCAAAAAAAAGGGTGCTCCACGGGCGGCAATTTCCGGCGGCTGTTTCCGGCGGCGCCGCCGTGGCCAGAGACGGTGGCCACGGCGCAATGGCTCACCTAGGGGCCCTGGAGGTGCGGTGGACGGCGGAGGCGAGTGCGTCGGCGGCGGAGAGTCGGCGTCGATGTGCACGGGCGCGCGTGGAGGCCGGCGACGTGCGGGCTCCTCTCCCTCTCCGCAGCACGGGCGGCCGGCGTGCGGGCGGTGCGGCGCGGGCGTCGAGGGCGCCGCAGACGTCGACGGCGGCGGCGGGGCGCGGCATGGGGCGGCGCGGAGGTCGGGCAGCCTGACGGCGTACTTTCGCTCCGTCGCGCGCTTCAGTACGTCCTTCGTCGATTTCGTCGATTTGGAGATGAATGAGGAAGAAGAGGAGGCAGAGTCAGTTATACCAGGGGTCATTGGTCCCGGTTGCTGCCATGAACCGGGACCAATGAGGCGCATTGGTCCCGGTTCATGGCAGCAACCGGGACCAATGCCCTGGCAAATTAATGCCAGATTTGCTCGCGCGTCGATGTACTCATTGGTCCCGGTTCTTGGTATAAACCGGGATCAAAGAGTCCTTTTTCAAAATTATTTCGAACTTTTCAGTTCTGAATGTTGTTCCCGCATTTTTTTTTCTTATTTAGGTGTTTGAATATGAATTTCAAATGGTTTTGAATCTGAAAAGACTTTCAACATGAAAACTGTTTAAATTTGAATAAATAATCCAAAACCATTTTCTGTTTTCTAAAATAATTATTCTAACTATACAAACTATTAACCATTTTGCCATTTTCAATTAAAAATGCATTAACTTTATTGCATATTTTGAATTGACAAAACTTTCAACATGAAAAGTGTTTGAATTTGTATAAATAATCCAAAATAAATTTTACATCATTATTGTCATTCTCAATTTAATATGGATAAATTCATATCTTTAAATCCGTAAGTCGAAATTCGACAAATAATATGTATAAATCGATCAAAAAATGATAAAGTAAGATTTATGATTAAGTGATAATAATTATTAATTCATTAACTTTTATCTTTTGCATAACTAACTCAAAACCAGATTACTTAGTTGGAAATGCAGAGATAAAGAATACATTTTACACGATCGTCGTCGTAGCTAGACCAGCATTAGGGAATGACAACAATCTTGGGTACACAGACGAACCCTTTTGTCCTAACCAATGATGTGGCTCAGGTTAGTCATACTCCTGCCTAGGCCTATAATACTCGTCCTCGTAGTCGTCGTAGTCGCCGCCGTCGGGCGGCGCTCGCCTGGACTGGAAGTGAGGGTAGCGCAGGCGGGGGTTATCGCCGGCCGTGATGTAGGTCATGACGCTCTGGAGAGTCCGGCCGATCCACCACAGCCGACGGCCGGCCTCGTTGAAGTTCGAAGGAGGCGGGCCGTCCTCCTCGTACCTGGCGAGCGCCCTCTCACGCCGATTGATGAAGAAGGCGTCCCAAGTCGGGCGGTAGTCGGGATGCCAGCGGGGATCCATCCGCTGCTCCGAGTGAGCTCGAAGTAGTAGTGGTTCGTGATGGCCGCCCGGCGCGCCAAACCTTGAGGGACAGGAGGGACCGGCATGCCTCCGGTGCTCAGCCTCCAGCCGGCGGGGACGTCGTAGCCGGGCGGGCAGGGGTAGTTCGAGGCGCAAAGCGCCTCCGCCTCCGAGTAGGTTAGAGTGGGTACGGTGGAAGCCATGGGAGAGTGATGAGGTTGCAGATATGAGTTTAGATGTGCTATGCCAATGGAGGCCATGCATGACTACATATATATAGTGAGAATCCCACCAATAAGGAAGAAGCACACGGATCGTGTGTTTCTTTCGAGCGCTTGTGAGCCGTTGGATCAGGGGTGTGTTTCTTTTGAAGGCTTGTGAGCTGTTGGATATCACTTTGTGAGCCACCACCGGGACTAAAGGGAATCCCACCAATAAGGAAGAAGCACACGGATCGTGTGTTTCTTTCAAGCGCTTGTGAGACGTTGGATCAGGGGTGTGTTTCTTTTGAGGGATTGTGAGCTGTTGGATCAGCAGTATCACGACCACTTCGTGAGCCACATCAAGGTTTAATACATTCCATAGAATGCATTACATAAAAGGTTTAATTACACATGATCCAACGTCTCACAAGCGCTTGAAAGAAACACACCCCTGATCCAACATCACCAACATTATTCTACATAAACGGACTTGCTGGCTCGAAGGCCGTAGGATTAGGGGGAACGGCGGGAGGAGCCAGCCCCGTGGGCGGCCGCCCGGTTCTCGCGCGCACGTTTGCGGCGAGGGCAAGATCCATGGAGGATGAGTCTTTCAGCGCCCAATCCAGCTCGGAAGCCTCCTTCGCCTTGAGCTGGTAGGCAGTCTTGGCTCGCTGGACAGGGTAGTCGCGGACAGACTGGAAGGAGGCTTCCATGGCCTCCTGTATCTGCAACCCACAACCCTCTTCCCCGTCGTCGCTCCAGTCGAAGTCGTCGTCCTCCTCCTCCTCCGCGGGAGGAGCGGCGGCGCCTGGTGGAGGTGCAGCGGCGCCAGGTGGAGGTGCGGCGGCACCTGGTGGAGCAGGAGGCCGGTAGCTGGGCATTCCTCTCCACGCCGGGCTCGTGGGCATACGGCGGGATAGGCTCCCGCGGTTGCGCCCAAGCGCGCTCTGCCGAGCACGCTCGACCTCGTCCAGAAGGCGCTGCGGCGGGCGTGGCGGATCCATCTCGTGGAGACGATGCGTTCGTGGCTAGGAATGGTGGATTAGGGTTTACCCCGTCGGCGACAATATATAAAGACCTCCAGGGCAGCGCTGGGGGAGGACACGTGCCCAGGGCAGCGCTGGGGGAGGACACGTGTCGTGACCGCAAAGCCCGCCTTTAGTCCCGGTTGGTGTTACCAACCGGGACTAAAGAAGCACACGGATCGTGTGTTTCTTTCAAGCGCTTGTGAGACGTTGGATCAGGGGTGTGTTTCTTTTGAGGGATTGTGAGCTGTTGGATCAGCAGTATCACGACCACTTCGTGAGCCACATGACCCGGTTGGTGTTACCAACCGGGACTAAAGAAGCACACGTACCCTATATATAGCCCCCCTCCCGGACATGTTCAGCACTCAGTGTCTACTCATTGTACTTCATTTTGGCAGTACACGGGTAGCAGAGAGCAAGATTTCTGAGAGGCAGGAGTTCCTAGAGCGGAGGCTGAAGGTGAACCCTCCCCTCGGTCGGATCCAAGCAGCGGCAAGGCGCTCTGATGATTAGCAACATCCCCAACACTTGTTCGGACGGTTGCAAATCATCAGAGACGTCTTGCCGCTGTTTGGATCGAAGGCCGATTTGCCGTCTCACGAGCCACCGGTGGGCTGTATGACGGGGAAACCGTGTGTTTTGGGCGTGTTTTTACCAAGGTGCTGCCCTCTCCCTCCCCTACCTAGGTGTTTGATCAAATTCCCCACTCATTTTTTCAGATCTCGGCGACGATGTCCCGGTTGGTGGATGGTTCTTCATAGGGATCCTTCTCACGTGAGTATTGACCCTGTGATGGTTCCTGCTCTTTGGGTGCGCAGCGCCGGCCGCTCAGCACCCCGTGGCTTAGGACCCGACAAAAGTTAGTGATATTATTCGTGATGTATTATGGTTAAATAAAAATGGACCCGAGCTATGTATTATGGTTTTCACCACATAAAGGTTTAATACATTACTACACATCACATAAAGGTTTAATACATTACATTGATTTACATAAATGCCATGAACCCTTCTTCGCGTATGTCCCTGGCCTATGATCGCTTCGGCCGTAACCATGGAGCATCTTCATTATTTAACGGGATGCTTGGGTCAGTTTTCACTGTGAAGGGCGGAATTTCATCAAACTTATCATAATCTGCTGACATGTCTGTCTTGTCCTCGACTCCCACGATGTTTCTTTTCCCTGAAAGAACTATGTGACGCTTTGGCTCATCGTCTGATGTATTCGTTTGCTTATTTTTTTCTTTTTTTCGGTCTGGAGGACATGTCCTTCACATAGAAAACCTGAGCCACATCATTGGCTAGGACGAATGGTTCGTTCCTGTAACAACCAAGATTCTTGAGATCCACTGTTGTCATTCCGTACAGCTGGTCTACCTTTATCCCTTCTCCATTCATGTTGACCCAACTGCACCGAAACAAAGGGACCTTAAAAGTAGGTCCATAGTCAAGTTCCCATATCTCCTCTATGTAACCATAGTATGTGTCCTTTTGCCCATTCTCGTCTGTTGCATCAAAGCGGACACCACTGTTTTGGTTGGTGCTCTTTTTATCTTGGGCGATCGTGTAAAATGTATTCCCATTTATCTCGTACCCTTGGAAATTCAATACAGTCGAAGATGGTGACGCGGCCAACAAGTAGAGCTGATCTCCGACAGTGGTGTCATTCATGAGCTGTAATCGCAACCAACTGCCGAAAGTCTCCATGTGTTTTTCTTTAATCCAGGAGTCAGCCTCCCCCGGGTTCTTGGAGCGTACATAATTCTTGTGTTCCTCGATATACGGAGCCACGAAGGTGGAACTTTGTAGAACTGTGTAGTGTGCTTGAGTTAAAGAATGCCCGTCCCTACATATCAGTGCTTTCTTTCCTAGCGTGCCTTTTCCACTCAGTCTCCCCTCATGCCGCGATTCAGGAACACCAATCGGCTTAAGGTCAGGAATAAAGTCAACACAGAACTCAATGACCTCCTCTGTTCCATAGCCCTTTGAGATGCTTCCTTCTGGCCTAGCACGGTTATGAACATATTTCTTCAAGACTCCCATGAACCTCTCGAAGGGGAACATATTGTGTAGAAATACAGGACCGAGAATGGCAATCTCGTCGACTAGGTGAACCAGGAGATGCGTCATAATATTGAAGAATGATGGGGGGAACACCAACTCGAAGCTGACAAGACATTGGACCACAGCCTTCTGTAAACTTGGTAGAGTTACTGGATCGATGACCTTCTGAGATATTGCATTGAGGAATGCACATAGCTTCACAATGGGTACTCGAACATTTTCCGGTAGAAGCCCCCTCAATGCAACCGGAAGCAACTGCGTCATAATCACGTGGCAATCATGAGACTTCAGGTTCTGGAATTTTTTCTCTGCCATATTTATTATTCCCTTTATATTTGACGAGAAGCCAGCCGGGACCTTGATACTGCTCAGGCATTCAAAAAAGATTTCCTTCTCTGCTTTGGTAAGAGCGTAGCTGCTTAAGTATTGACGCCCTTTATCCGTCTGCTTGTTGTATGGGTCTTTCATACGTTGCTGGTCCTCCCGTGCTTCTGGTGTATCTTTTGTCTTCCCATACACGCCCAGGAAGCCTAGCAGGTTCACGCAAAGATTCTTCGTCACGTGCATCACGTCGATTGAAGACCGGACCTCTAGGACTTTCCAATAGGGTAGCTCCCAAAATATAGATTTCTTCTTCCATATGGGTACGTGGTTGTCAGCGTCATTCGGAACAGATAGACTGCCAGGACCCTTTCCAAAGATTACTTCTAAATCCTTGACCATGTCATATATAACATCACCATCAGGGAGGTTAGGCTTCTTCCGGCGATCTGCCTCACCGTTGAAATGCTTGCCTTTCTTTCTTACGGCATGACTGTTCGGAAGAAATCGACGATGCCCCAGGTACACGTTCTTGTTTCCCAAATGTATACTTTCAGTCTTATCTAAACAGTGCGTGCATGCATTGTATCCCTTGTTTGACTGTCCTGAAATGTTACTAAGAGCAGGCCAATCATTGATGGTTACGAACAACAACGCTCGTAGGTCAAATTCCTGTTGTTTGTGCTCATCCCACACACGTACACCTGGTTCGGACCACAACTGCAAAAGTTCATCAACTAATGGCCTTAGGTACACATCAATGTCGTTGCCGGGTTGCTTCGGGCCTTGGATGAGCACTGGCATCATAATGAACTTCCGCTTCATGCACAACCAAGGAGGAAGGTTGTAGATACATAGAGTCACGGGCCAAGTGCTATGACTGGAGCTCTGCTCCCCAAAAGGATTAAAGCCATCTGTACTTAGACCAAATCTTAAGTTCCTTGCGTCATCTGAAAATGTCGGGAACTCTCTGTCGATTTTTCTCCACTGGGACCCATCGGCGGGGTGTCTCAACTTCCCGTCTTTCTTACGCTCTTCTTTGTGCCATCGCAACAACCTGGCATGCTCTTTGTTTCTGAACAGACGTTTCAACCGTGGTATTATAGGAGCATACCACATCACCTTAGCAGGAACCCTCTTCCGGGGGGGCTCGTCATCGCCCTCAACATCACCAGGGTCATCTTGTCTGATCTTGTACCGCAGTGCATTGCATACCGGGCATTTATCCATATTCTCGTACTCCTCACCGCGGTACAGGATGCAGTCATTAATGCATGCATGTATCTTCTGCACATCTAATCCTAGAGGGCAGATAGCCTTCTTTGCTTCGTATGTAGTCTCGGGCAATTCGTTATCCTTTGGAAGCTTCGGCTTCATTATTTTCAGTAACTTCTCAAATCCCTTGTCAGAACAACCAGTCTCTGCCTTCCATTTCAGCAGTTCCAGTGTGGTACCGAGCTTTGTGCTGCCATCTTCGCAATTTGGGTACAGCAACTTTTTGTGATCATCTAGCATGGCCTCTAACTTTAGCTTCTCCTTTTCTGTATCAGCGGGCTCATCTGATGCCCGATGTTCACCTCCTTCTTCTTCAACGTCTTCCATTACAGTATCACCGCATTCTTCAGGGAACATAGGATAGTTGTCATCATCCTCCTCTTCTTCATTGTCTTCCATCCTAACCCCTCTTTCTCCGTGCTTGGTCCAACAATTATAGCTGGGCATGAAACCTCTCCGAAGCACGTGGTCTTGAATGGTTTTCGAGTTAGAGTACTCCCTGACGTTCCGACACTTCTCACATGGACAAGTCATAAAATTATCAACTTTGTTTGCCTCAGCCACTTCGAGAAATTTATGCAGGCCTGCAATAAACTCGGAACTGCGTCGTTCGCCGTACATCCATCGCATCCGTGCATCCATCTGTATCATATAATTAAGTTTATCAAATACCATTACAATAACATCTTGAATAGTGAAATGACCACCGTACATCGACACATGCAATATTTCTGTATCAATTACAAATGAAAAGGATAAAGTTGCTAACCTCGGTGTGGGTCGGGCATTTCATCGAACACATCTTGTGCGTGGCAAAGGAAAAAAAAACTAGCACCCACTTCCCACCAATCCAGAAAAAAAACAGAGGAGAGAAGAGGGGGTGGGTTATATATAGGCAGGGGAGGGGTATTAGTCCCGGTTCGAGACACGAACCGGGACCAAAGCTCCGCGGCACGGCACGTGTCTGGCTCTGGAGATTTGGTCCCGGTTTGTGCCACGAAGCGGGACCAATGCCCCCAACCGAACCGGGACCAATGCCCTGGCAACTCGAACCGGGACCAGTGCCAGGCATTGGTCCCGGTTTTTAACTGAACGGGATTAATGGCTTGTTCGGCTCTGAACGAAAGGTGGTTTTTCTACTAGTGTAATGTCGTGTCTGTGTAGCTAGGCCAATGGTACTGATCTGGAACCAACATCTGGAGCTCCACCATGGAGAGCTTTAGTGTATATATATATATAATGTAGTACCAGTTGAGAACCTGTAGTTTTCGTGATTTTGGTTGAATAGAAGTGGCAACTGTCTTGTGTGTAGAGATGAAGAAGTGGTACGTGGTGTTCAAAGGTAACCCGCTACAAAGGCTACAAGAGTAGAGAGGAGGCGGAAGCTAGGTGGATGAACCACCTGCTAGAGGAAGAAGAACCGGATGAAGACCTTCATCGTAATCCCTGTCTTGCTCACCGTGATTGCGGTTCTACTGTATTTGATCGTAATTTAGGTGACTATTTACTTTGTAATGTGACGATGAACTTGCTACTTGTCGCTATTTCGGATTCTAATTAATGTGATGAATTACGATTGTGTTGGTCTTATCTTTGTTTCGGTACCAATGTGATCAACTTTATCCATTTATACTGTTTTGCAAACTGCTTATACTGTACCGTATTCACATGTATAAATGTATAAATACGTGGACATCGTAATAAAAAAATAATTTTTCGAAATTATACCCGTGACGCACCTGTTAGGTTACTCGTGGCGCACCCCGCTCTGGTGCGCCACGGGCATGTGATGCGCCACGATCAGTGGCGTGCTACCCGTGGCGCATGTATGGTGCGAAAGGTGGTGCGTCAGGGCCGTAGTCTATTCCCTAGTAGTGTGCCGTTCCGACGTTGTTCATTGGACGTGGTTTTCGTTGCGCATAATGCAGTGAAAAATGGTTGGGTGCTTGCGAATCTGTGCTTCTTTCTATTTCCTCCCCACCGAAGCTCTGGAGATAACCAACCAGCGTTGCCGTCTGTTTTAGACCTCAGTTTCGTAAATACACGCTGCTTCTCAAGTTCCTCTTTGCAAAGTGATCAGGACCGGCGGTTGCTTTATCGGAGAACCTTGTTCGGTTTGCTCAGGACCGGAGCGGTTGCCCGTTTATTGGAGAACCTTGTTCAGATCTAGCTGATTCGGTTTGTTGCTGGAATCAGGTACGCACTCTATCTAATTCGGTATGTACACATACAGCTTTAGTAGTTGGTGTATCGAGACAAGGCTAACTCAGTTTTGTTATTGAGCTTGTTGTTCTGTTGCTGTATGCATGCCGGAGGATGCTGGCCTGGCTAAATATAACTCCTTTTCTATCTGCCGTTCCGACGTTGTTCATTGGACGTGGTTTTCGTTGCGCATAATGCAGTGAAAAATGGTTGGGTGCTTGCGGATCCAAAAAAAATTTAAAATCTTGCAGCTTACTGAGCGTCAAATGATAATTTCTCCTAGCCACGAATGTGTGTGTATCATATCTATGGAGATAAAATTCAAGACTAAAAGCAAGCAAGATACGGCAAAAAAATAGAGAGATAGGGCAGAAATTACTTCAAAAGGAAAACAAGATAAAACATCTAGCTGTATATCCGATGGACTATCTCTTTATTAGTATATCACAACCGTCAGGTCTACATAACGATATCTAAACATGCTGCATCCGTTAGAGATCTACATAACTGTACCAAAACCGACCACATCCTTTTTTTTTGAGAATGTTCCACGTTTTCCTTTGCTAAAACACCCAGCGATTACAATACACGCTAACGCAACCTGGAAAGATCTAGAGGGACAACTGTCCTAGAGAAATTGCACAAACAACCCTGAAATAAAAAAATTTACAACAAAGCTGTTCTAGGTTCCTGTGCACGACACTGAAGTGCTCACCAGAGAAAGGGAAGATGGTTGACCTACTCGCCAAGCTCTGAGAAAGCACCATCGCAGAACATCTGCTTTGTGGACCTCAAAAGTGGCCCGCCGTAGTCAGGAACCTTGCCGCTGTGGCACATTGTCGAGGGGGGGGGGGGGTGCCTCTGAGCTCCACGGATCCCATTCCACCGCCTCCCATCGAGGCCGTCGACGAAGAGCAGAAGAGTCGGCTACGCGGTCCATCAAACCCGCTCCAGTCCACCTATCCATCTGGAAAAGCCGCGTCTACCGCCCTCGAAGAAGACGATGCCCGACGCTCCCGGAATCCGGGACGGCGCTAGAGCAAGCGACGCCATGAAGGAGGCAAGTCCGGAAGATAAAATCCCATGGCATTGTCACCGCCTCGCCAACCATGCCCGGCAAAACACTATCTCGCAGGTCAACAGAGCCAGGATAAAGCAAAGCCATCAACTCTCGGCGCCGCCATAGAGTACTTCGCCAAGGTGGGGAAAGAGCTGTAGCAACTTTATTCCGACATGGCACAGCCGCCGCCAACAGCACGGCGCCCTTAGACAAACTACCCACACTTATATATGGGCCGGCGCGAGGCCCAGAAGCTCCGCCATCCTCCTTTCGCCGTAGCGGCGGACTGAGGAGACGAAGCCTCCAGGCCCGCCGGCATTCGATGGAGGAAAAGCGATTGCCTCCCTCTTTGATTTTTCTAGAGAGCAGGGAAGAGGAGCGAAAGGCTAGCCTACTCGTGAATTGTTTTCTCTAGATTGGGTTCGAGGGGCTCACATCCGTTTGATCTTATAATTTTAGCTAAATGATCACGTCCATTTGATCTTCATAACTGTACCACTACTACTGAAATGGCCTTCACAGCCAGAACAACAAAGACGGATACAACAGAACCGACGGAGAGACGAAATAACCACTCTCTAGCTCTGGATAGCATTGCAATATCTAAAAATGTATAAAATTATCCGGCAACTATGCACTTTATCGTGGAAACTGTTAGTCGCTAATTTGGTAACCACAAATATAAATCTGGCAACTGCTGCGACTAAATTATTTTTGTTGAAACATAGGAACATGAGATCTAATTTAAACCCCTCGTCGAGATCAACTCAGCGGTGTGTTTAATGTAAATCATTTTGAATTTCGAAATTAGCAATTAATGTGATCATGTGAGCCTAAGGTGATAGATTCCTACTCGCATGCATGTAAACACACGGAAGCACGGTAAGACTAATTTACGTATATACTAATTAGATTTTCCCAAAATTAATAGAGCAAGTAAAGCACACACTACAAACACTATGTACAGCAATACGTGTACAAACATGTGTTGGAGATTTACTGGAATCTTGGGGCCGATAACCCGGGAGTTAATTGTTGATTTAGTAGTGCTAAGGTGCAGTCGATCTTTGGGCGACGTAATTAAAACCGGCATAATTAAAACCGACATATTAGATCACGAAGAAGAAATAGGCTTTCCCCGCTATATTAATATAGCAACCATTCGATACAACTTTGAGACCACTGTTGGGGCAAACAGCACAAAGACGCCAAAAGAAAAGAAAGAGAAAGAAGAAGAGAAAACAATGCCAACATTGGCGGATCAACGAAAACAATAGTGACTCGCAACCGCTGCGTCCTCTCCGGCCAATTCCCACCACAAACCTACCACTTGGAATCGCCGCGTACCAAGCAACACCTCCAAGAAGGAAACAACAATGCCGCTGCTGTTGCCCGGACAAGTCCTAGGTTTCCCCCGGCACGCTATAGGTAGTGGGGAAGAGGTAAAACCGACGCCCTTCAAGAAGGAAAAGCGACACTCGCAAGCGTCACCGCATCGGTGTCAAGATGACAGGGATTTCTCCCAACCTCCAAAAAACCACATCTCTGGACAATCCGAAGCGCTCCATCCGTCTTGCCACCCACCAACATACGCCACCACAGAATTGAAGCCACCATCGTCGTATCACCATGGTACTCGCTACGAGGCCGACAGAACTATGATGAACCCGCCGTAGACAAGGAGCGGCAGTACCACAACCACGCGGGAGAGAACAGCCTCCACCGTCATAGACGGTAGCCGACGGACGCGGTAGGCACGAGCACAGCAGGCCACCATGGAGCCAGAGGGCGACAGCAGCGCAACCACCTGGAGGACATCCTCCACCGCCAACGGCGGGTGCCGACCGGACGCGGTAGCAGAGACACACCAGGCGGGAAGGCCCGGCGGGCCCTAGACAGGCCCGTGAAGTCTCCGCCGCCACGCTGCAACACGTAGGTCACCGCCGCCGTTACCCTCACGGCTCCAAAGGCCCAGCCGAACGAGTCCGCGAAGCTCCCCCTCCACGCTGCAGCAGGGGCAGCGTCGTCGTCGCCACTCCCGTCCTAGTTTGTTCAACAGTCCGACCCGAGTAGCAGGAACTTGCCGGACCCACCTGACCCAGATCGGGCCTGCAGGGCCCAGATCTGGGGCCTGCAGGGCCCAGGCCAGATCCCTAGCCACTGCCGCAACGGAGGCGCCACCGTTGCTCATACCAGCCGCAGCAGAGCCGAGCTCTGCCGGAAGCCGGGCCGCCGTCGCCTGAGTGCGCCGCTCGGCGCCGTGCCGCCCCGCGCAAGGACGCCGCCGAGAGGGGAAAGGAAGGAGGCTGCCGCCGCCGGCGTCGCCCGTGACGAGCCCGGCGCCGCACGGCGACGGCGGCCGCGGATGAGACGCAGGAGCCGCTCGCTCGGAGGAGAAGCAGACGGCGACCGGTCGCCCGCGCGGGGGGCGACGCGGCCGCGCGAGGGAGGAGGGGGAGAGGAGGGGGGACCGGCGGCGCGGCCGTCCGGAGGCGGCGCGGGCCGGCCGGAGGGCGGCGGGCTAGGGTTAGGTTAGGGGTCGGGGTCGCGAGAGCTCTTTCCTGGTCGCGAGAGCTCTTTCCTGTGGCACTGTATTTCCATATTACATCACTTCCTGGCTGGTTATTACATACTCAAAATCGAAGCAATTTTCACCAGTGTAGAGGCCATCGTTCTTGTCATGAGTAACTTGCTGTCCATCGAACAGCGTGTCCCTCTGCTTGTAGGAGAAGGGGACGTCGCAGGTCGCTCTTGTTGCTACCATGGTCACTGTTACCCTAGTCTTTGGCGGCACGGTGACTTGGTAGGCGACATCCTTGCGTGTTTCTTTGTCCATGGATGATCCCCAGCTGTACGACCACTCAGCTCATCCGCTGCAAGCTCCACATTCCCGCCGGCCACGATGTGCGGAACGCCAGCATGGAGCTTGGCCGTGGCGCCGAGGTTCATTGTGACACTCGAAAACCCAGGTCCTTGTCTCCGTGTGTCTGCACTCAAGCGTGAGCTCAGCCGTTCTGCTGGAGGCAGTGTCTTCGTTGAGAGCAGAGCCTGTCGCCATGCCGACGACACTGGTCTTCCCGTAGACTCTGGGTCCTGAGAGGTCGTAGACGACATCGTAAATCTCGCGAGAGACGAAAGCTTCTTCCAGCCGTAGTCTTGCGTCTGCCGTGATGGTCGGAGCGCCGGCGTTGAGGCAGTCCTTCTTGCCTTCCGTGGTCAGCCTCTTGCAATACCAGTTGTTGCCGAGGTTCTGAAGCGCGACGGAGCTGCCGAATCTGGTTGCCCTGAACAGCGTGTCGACGTCCCCGGCGGTGGCACCGTCCGCGTCGCAGAAGATCCAGTTGGGGCTGCGCGCCAGAACTTGCCGAAGTGATTGGACCACACACGGAACGTCCCGTCCTGGTTGCCGTGGACGCTGTTGACCAAAGATTGGTCGACGGCACCTGCTGAGAATTGTAGGTATTTTTGGCGCCCGATGATCCGCGGGCGGAGGTACATGCCGTTGTCACCCTTGAAAACAAGGTATCTAGGCAAGACCAGTTGCCGCGATAGATCATGGATGATGATGTCGCCACCGGCCTCGTCTAGCCCCTCTCCTTCCTGCAAGGAGAGACGGAGGGTCTGCTTGGACATGCACGCGTACATCCCAGATGAGCGTGGACAAACCTGACGGGACGCCGGTCGCCGGCCGTGGTCTTGAACAGCGTGCACGTCGCTTTGGACAGGTCCTCCTCCGCCTCGTCGGTGGCTCCCACGATCCAGCCGCCGTGCGGTAGCTGCACCGCGCCCAGTACTTGTTGTCGTAGCAGCATCTGACGTGCAGGAGCCGCCGCCGTCGTGCTCCTTGGACGGCTCCAGGAAGAACCTTGTGTGAGGGCTAGTGACGTTCTCGCCGTCTAGCTGGAGCAACCCGTCGGTGGTAGCTCCTCCTCCTTCACCTGGTGCGAGTAGCACAGGTACTTGCCGTCGGGTTCCCATTGGAAAGCGACGCACCTGGGCGACGCTAATCCGGGAGCCACCTCGCTCGCCACCTCTTCTACCGGATCATCCACTGGTCTGTCAACACCGACACATCCACCCATGATGATGCATGTGACAGCGTATTAGTTCTGAAGAAGAAGGCTTGAGAGTGTGAAGAAGAAGAAGCAGCAGCAGCTGGCCACTCAGGAAAAGCTTAATAACCAGAGGAAAGAGAAGATGCCTGTAGCTCGGTTTATTCTGTGTCCCTCTCTTCTAGCTAGGTTGCTCACGATTGGACCAAGCCCACTATAAGGTGTCCGTGTTTGTTCCCTCAACATTTCTTTCACTCGCCATCAACCCATCAAGAATTACACGCAAACAGTTCAAAAAAACATTACATGTAAAAAAAAATATCAACTTGTTCATTAATTTGCATTTCTTTCACAAAAAACTTATTCAATTCCCCCCCCCCCCCCCCCCCCCCCCCCCTCTCAAGGTCAAGGTCTTTGTGTGGATCCCCAACACCCACTATGTCACGTCCTAGAATCGGAGGCACTTTGTTAGAGGCATTTTTCAAATATGACTATTTGTTACTTTAGAAGGCACTATTTTAGGTAGTGCCTCAAAACTTTAGCATTATAGGCATTTGTGTAAACGCCTCAAATGATCAAATTTTGTAGGCATTTATAGATGCCTCCAAAAGTAAACTATTTGATGCACTATTGATTAACGCCTAAAAAACTATCAATTGAGGCACTGCTAAAAAAATGCCTCAAATGGTCACCTTTTGAGTCACTTTTAGATGCCTCAAAAGTAACCATTTGAGGCACTATAGATTAGCGCCTCAAAAAGCTATCAATTGAGGCACTGCTAAAATGTGCCTCAAATGGTCACCTTTCGAGGCACTTTTAGATGCCTTCAAAAGTAACCCGTTTGAAACACTATAGATTCGAGGCTAAAAAAAATATCAATTGAGGCACAGCCAAAAAGTGCCTCAAATGGCTTCCATTAGCGGCATTTTCCAAATGCCTCAAAAGATCAAGTATTTGAAAAATCGATAAACAACTCTAGAAACTTGTACATCCAGAAAGCAAATTAAACTCCAGATGATGCAACATTAAGATTCCAATATTGCTAACACTATGCATTTTTCACATGCCTAAACAATTCCCACTATCAATTCTTATCACAAACTAAACAAGGGAATGGGACTAAAAATCAGTCCCCACATCAGTCCCGTACAAATTCCCACCACAAACTCCCATTTCCTGCGTAAGTTTTGCCAAACAAGCTGTCAGTGTTCGTGTAAGCTTGTAGCCGTTCAGAAACACTTTCGATTGTTTCTTGGACTGAAAATGCATGCACGTACGGCTCAAATGTATACCTTGATCCAGCGCGCGTAACTCGATCGTTCTTCTGAGTGACTAGCCAAACCGATGCACCGTTCTTCCTTGCTCGACATGAGCTTTAATTGGCTACGAGACCAAATTGAGCCCATTAGCACACGCGTACACGACGAGCCAACACAGCCCAGCTTTCTTCACGTCTCTCTTCCGTTCTTTCACAAACTAGTAGCCGTGCACGTGCAACGCACGTCTTTACAGTACAATAATAATTTTATGTCTAAACCGTTTAAAGAAGTGCGAAGAACATATAATCGACACACATTGTTTAAAATCCACAAAGTACAAATATTACAATTCAACACTGTTTGAAGTGATAGTTTAAAAACTAAATAACATAGTATCATCCACTATTTATTAATTCATGAAGATCCAACCCTTTATATGGTCAATGATTCCTCGTTCCAAGTCAGGAATATTGTTTATCGCCTCATTGTCCTGGTATTTCAGGAGATGTACCAAAAATCGCTTTCTTAACTCCAGACCATCCTACATGTGCATTATACAACATTGTCATATAAAGTTCATGTTCAAAGTGTACAAATGAGCATAGTTGAGAATATTCACCATGGGTACCGGAAAATATGACGCTCCATCATGCCATGAGTGCATTAGATTAAAGACCAAATAACCAGACAAAGCACTGAATACATTTAAAATGTCAAAAATTGAGCGTAAAACAAATAAAGCAAGGTTATATTTAAGTGAAAAGCTTCATACCCGTGCGAGTTTGTCGGAACAACAGGTACTTTGCGTCCCCATTTGGAGATGTCGTCATTCCATTTGGGGTTTGCCAATCGAAGCGCAAGGTTTATCTTATTGCAAATTTCCATATGTTTTAATATATGTACCCCCAAGTTTGTCTCGAAAGCGGGTCCAAAATATGGATAACCTTTTCTTGTGATCCAACACGAATAATATAAATAGGCCAAGAATGTCGTAAGGCAAGAAAACCTGTGATGAAAGGTTTATAAGTAAAGTAAATCATATTGATATAAAATGAATCAATATCATGAGCAGGGAATATAATCTCACCGTGTCACATTCTGATATATGATACTCTCTACTATTAGGCCAGCAATGAAATAACCGTGCTAATTGTTCAAAATCAAGTCTTCCACGACAACTCGGGTCTCGTGCAATGTGAGACATCGTCTGAAAAATAAATAAAAATATTAGTAATAACAAAGATAAAATTTGTAGGTAATTATATTAACTTACACAAAAGTTTAGATCCATATAGTGAGCAGGAATGTCACGGAAGAAGTTGATATCGTGGCACGCAAGTACACGCACAGCCATGTTGAAACAATCTACGTCCATATATTCATCCATCTTTAATATGTTCTTTATCTTTCTTAAATTTAAGCTAATAGGATAAGGCATTGAGCTTATCACCCATTCGTTCCTGTGAAAGAGAGAAATTTGTGACTACAATGACACATATATAACATGAAATGAAGTGCCAAAAAAAGATGACTTACTCCAATGAAGGGACATCATGAACCATGTTTATGTATAAGCAAAGCTCATCTATTAAGTCACCGTTTGTTGGTTTGACATATGGTGAAAGTACCGATGACTGCGATAGAGCCTCATCATCATACGATGATTTTATCAGTTCTCCTTTCGGTGATGAGTTTGATATTTTAATTTTTTTGGGAGGATGATCCAAAATCACACAATCTGTGGGATCTATGTTGCTTTCCTCAATTTCGAAGACTCGATTTCTCACGGCGTCATCGTTCAGTTCCGAGTCGACTAATATCACAGCTAATTTTGTCCTAAATTTTGTCATGTGAACCTGTCAAATAGTAATCCAACTTAGTTTCAAAAAAAATAACAATACAATATATATCATGTGATATCGAGATATATACCTGCTCAGGAATATCAGATAAAAAGTCTCCTGTCCAATACTCCATCAAATTTAACATCCACAAACCACATGACCTGCTCGATTGCACATTATAATTGTTAATATATTCAGTTTAAATAATAATCAGAAAAAAATGAATATCAATTTTAAGAACCTTTGATAAAAATGGCAGATTTATTTTTTTAAAGGGAGAAGGAAAAAAAAGGCTTCTTTTCCCACACTCTCTCTGCCTCTTCACTTCACCCATCTGCTTCCCGTGAACACTGCCTCCCCATCGCCGCAGACCTGCGCACCGGTGGACTCTCCTCCCCTCCGGTAGCATCCCCGCCGCCGCTTCGTACTCCCCGCCGCCGCTTGCAGTACCTTGAGCCGGCCGCACGCACCTCCCCACCGGCCGCACCCTGCCTCCCCACCGGTGGCTCAACCCCACCGCATTCCTCCACCAGATCGTACTTTCGGCCGTGGAGGTCCTCGACTGCGTCGGCAGGGTCGTCTTCATGACCAGCGGCGTCGCGGCCACGGCCGAGGAGATACGCGCGATGGCGGCGCCGGAGGAGATGGCCGTCGAGGAAGCGCTGCTTCCGGACACCGCCCAAGGGCTGCGACGCCTCGTGTGCCGCTCCATTCACCGCCCGCCGTGGCTCCCGGTCTTCGTGCTCCACGACTTCATCCAGGTTAGCTAGCGCCGTTAAATTTTGTCTGTGACTGTGTGTTTGTCTGATTTAAGCCACCGAGGTTCATCTTTAAAATACTCTCTCTAATTAACTAAGTTGAAGTTCTACTGTCGATCTGAGGTTGCTCATCATTCTGGATGTGAGCCTCGGTTGGTATGTCGCAATTTGTTCACTTTTGGTTTGTGCTGTTATGGATGAACGGATGTGTGATTGTGCTGTGCTCCCTCACTGTCAGATATGCTCACTTTGTCAGTTAAGCTACTGTCTAATTAATATATTCAGAGAAGAAATCTAGGTGATTTACACTCTAGCAGATATAGTGGATTGTTTGCTTGATGACTTGCTAGATAATGTGCAATCTGAGCGTGAAATTGTTGCGGCGTGTGTAGGTTTCAGTGGTAGGAGAGCTATTCTACTATTCAGCAAGGGCAGGGCAAGTCCAGGAGGCAAATCATCCTCAATGCAAGTTGAGCCACTGGTTGATGAGGTAACCAATGACATTCATAAGTCTGCATATATGTTTTAATGTTTCTAAAGGGAAATAACGGATAAATTGGCTATTTTTCTTTCAAGCTGATCACTTAAAGTTCCTATGCTGTCTATTTGTCTATCAATAGAATTATCTTTGCTCGTAAATTATTAGTGAACTTGGTTGACCATAATATATAAAGAATCGGAAGGTACTAATGGTAGTAAAACAGAATCATCTTCAAATCGTGCAATTGTGTGGTGTGGACACCATCACACCAGGAGATGATGGTTGTTGTCAAAACTCCAAATAACCAAACTTTTATTTGAGGTCATCTATTCTTTTCCGGACAGATTTAATTTTTAGTTCGGTTGTTAAGGAGGACATTAAAAAAACACATAAAATAGACATCTTTATGTTCACCAGTTGAAGTTCCTAATGGAATGTTGCAATTTCCTAGATGCAGTAATTTTTGAAGATATGCGACAGTGAACATCTTGCTTAATGCTGAGTAGTTTGGTGAGTTCCGAAGTACTTATAGTTTTGTTGTTATCTTTAGTCACACAAGCAACAAATAAACATGCACATAGCAATGATAGTGCTATTGTTGCTTCCATCTTATATGCAAGCACGTTGCTCATTTGTGAAGGTTTGCTATTTCTGAAGGTTAAACGTGAGGGATGAATAATCTGCTTGTGACGGACACATTTACTTGAGGTCATCTATTCTCAGTTGGTACGTGCATATGCATACTTTATTCTTTTCCAGAGAGCTTTCATTTTAATTCAATTATTAAGGGGGACATTAAAAAAACACATAAAATAGAGAGCATTGAGTTAGGAGTTGTACCCGTCTTTCTGCAAACTGCTTTTAAAAATCTCTATCCTTGGCCATGTTGTGACGTTGAAGTCTTTCCACTTATCAGATTTCAGTTCCATGTGTTGCGATGCAAATTTGAATAAATTTTCCATTCCTTTCAGCTGTTGCTGCTAATGAAATCGACACTTATTGATAAATTGAGTATACAAGAGCATATGGCATCTTTCATCTATTCATTTATTGGCTACAACAGCAGTTTTACAGGTACAAGCTTCTTTCATATATTGATTTTAGACGTTGTAGAATATGGCATCCCCTGCTGCTCTCCTGGTGTTCTTTTTTCCTTCTGTGTCACATTAATGTCTCTCAGTTTCACTGATCTGTGAGTAACAAAAACATAATATCAAATTGAATAGTGGTATCAATTAATATATGAAAGATCATTAAATATATTGAAAAAACTGTATCTTTTATAGGCTGAAACAAATGATGGTTCATTAAAATTTAGCATTAAGATGGATGAATATAAGAGGTCCTGGACTGCTCTTAATGTGATTGCCAGAGCCATTTGGTTTGTTATAATAATATGAAATGCATACCTGACGGCTGATTTAAAGATGGTAGTAGCAGTAGCAAGCCATTTGGTCAGACCTGCAGAGGAAATTAATTCAGAAATATAATATAGAAGCAAAAAGTGTTGTTGACCTCAATTTAGCTGGAATAAAAAAACAGGAAAGAAGAACACACCTATCTCATCCCTCTAACACATCTCTATAGACAATGTTCTTGGTGCTTTTCCCGGATTTATCAACCTCCTTGTTCGGCTTTGCCAAAATGCGCGTCGTCTTTGTTGACACACCCTGGACAATGCAACATATAGCTGCCCATGTGAGAAGACGGGCTCGGGAAGGTAAATACCGACGTTTGGGATGGTTTGGCCCTGTGCCTTGTTAATGGTCATCGCAAAACTCAGGCGGATGGGAAACTGTTTCCTCTTAAGCTTGAAGGGAAGTGAGGTATCCTCCGAGGGAGACATAGGGATCCTAGGTATGAACACCCTTTTTCCAGCATGTTGGCCACCAACAATCTCTGCATCGATTGCATTATCCTGGAAGGCTCTAATCATAAGCCGTGTCCATTGCATAGGCCATTATAAGGGTCGAGGTTCCGTAGCAAAATGACCGGGCAATTGACCTTCACTTTCAAGACATGCGGGGGCAATCCATTTGGTGTGATCGAGTTCACAAAGTCAATCGTGTAATTATTCTGAAAGTCATCCTCGATAGAGTCAAAGCTATGGTATACCTTTTCTTCGCCAGGAAACCTGGAGATCATCTTGTCATTCAGCTTATCCACATGCTCATTCTTCGTCGAGAGAATTGCACGTGTGCTAATGTACTCTCTCGACCTAGCATTGGCGTGTAGGGATGGGAAGACATTTTCGATGAGCTTGTTAATTGGTTCTTCATCCTCGTTATAACCAATCACAATTTCTTCAGGTAGACGCACATAGTCGTCGCCAATTGTTTCTTCTGTCCCATTGCCGATCCTTAGGAGGTATTCAGAGAACCAAGGGTCAGCCTGCGCCCGCATATTGCGCTTGAGGCGTATCTTGCGGGTCTTCTCCCACAGATAGGATCTCAACAGTGTGGCATCTGTGATTTGTGCTCTTGTACCTCGTGTCACAACGGGGAGGACCTGCCTGAAATCCCCACCAAAGACGACAACCTTTCCACCAAACGGTAGAGGACATTCCATTATATCCTGGAGCGATCTATCAAGCGTCTCAACTGCTTGACGCTTAGTCATAGCAACTTCGTCCCAAATTATCAAGGACGCTGCTTAAGCAACTCTGCCGTACCACTCTGCTTTGTGAAACTGCACATGCTGTTGTCGGTGAGCTTGATTGGAATTTTGAACCTGGAATGTGCAGTCCGCCCTCCGGGCATTATCGACGCCGCTATACCTGATGTAGCGGTTGCAATTGCTATTAGGCCCATCGAACGCACCTTCGCGAGCAATGCCTTGTACATGTGCGTCTTCCCGGTGCCTCCTGGACCATCAACAAAGAATATCTGACTTTTTTGTTCGTCACATGATCCATTATGTCATTGAAACCAGCCAGTTGCTCTTCGTTCAAACTACCAAATAGATCGAGATGTTCTTTGTCCGCGGTGACCTGCCTCTCCTCTATGACCTCTCTGTAGTCATCAGCATTGCAAGAACCATAGCTGTCAACCAGTTCCGGAAGTCCATAGCTTGTAATATCCTTCCCCATGGATTGCAACATATCCCTGATATCTCTAAGGACCATTTGCTCAAGTACTGCCTCATTGGATTGATTACGACGGTAATCCTCAGACATAGATGCAAGATGTTTGTCCCACATGTGTCGGATTTCCGTTGCCTCGCAAAATACCAGTATAGTCGCAAACAACCGTCTTAGGGCACAGGGCATCTGAAATGTAGCCGCCTCCGTCATGCAATCATCAAGGGTCCTGTCGTGCTCAATGAGGCCTAAGTGCTCACATGCCTCCCTGAAGGACCCGCATAGCGTTCCATTTACTGTTTTTAAATCATCAAAAGAAGTGGCACCTCGGACATGACTTAGGAGCACCCGCAAGTAGTACCTCTCTCCTTCAGCAGGGTGTGCATACACAAGTCGTCCAATTTGTGATCTCTTGGTTTTTCTGTTCTGCCACTTCTTTTGTCCTGATATCCATCTGTAGTGTTCTGGAAACTCTCTGTATAACCATTTCCGTGCATTTGGAAACTTTCGGTTCATCTCAAAGTACTCGGTAAGCATGGATTTGGAAGAAGATGGTCGAGCGACAACATCTTCTAGATTTTCATAAGCCTTAAATGCGACTGAATGCATGTTTGGCAAATGAAGTTGGAGCTGTAACACAGATGGACTGACACCGAACATTTTAAAACCAAAAATCCTGTAAAGAGCCTCTGGAGGAGATATAAAACGTGCATCTCTATACTGGCGAATTTCATTGATGATTCCCCCATCATTTATAATATCCTGCTCAAATGCAAATGATGCCTTATCATGCCCTTTGTATATGTACTTGAATAAGTACTTCACTGCCTTTATGCTTGAGCATGCTTCGACATTAATGTGACAGTTGTATGTCATCAGCAGAAATGGGTTGTAAGGCACCACCCATCTATTGTCCAAAGTTCCTCCTCTTATATGAATTTTAACCCCATCTTCCCTCCTTCTATAGATAGGATATGAGTCCTTAACATCACAAAATTCTCGCGGGTAATGAAACCGACATTGTCCATCTATCATGCAAGGGCAACTTTTCTTGAGTGCCCCACATGGTCCGTGTAACATATGTTTCACTACCAGATCATGGAGAACAGGATATTTTTCTTTGTCTGGTATCTTTGCAGATATCACCCGATCATAGTCATCTGGGTCCTTAACTTGCTGTTTGCTTTCATAATTAGAAGTATATGCTGATGGGGCAACCCTCGTTTCTGAAACTCTGTCACATGTACATAAGCGGCGACTTCTCCAAAATGTTTACCCTTTTTAGTCAGTAAGTCCATCATGCTTCGCTGTTTAGCTCTGTATACTCTTGCCACAAGGTCTGGACGATCTTGTGGCAGCTGTCCAGGCAACAATTCCTGAGTTATCTCCTCCAGTAGGGATTGCATGTCATCGTGATAAAATAGTCAGGTTTACCCCACCGCTGAACTATTGCCATCGCATCCAGGAACCTCCGCTGCATGTCACGGTCACCACCAGGAAATGTACGTGGAAGCACAATTCTCTTGCCAATCCGATCACCGCGTGACTCGCCGGCAATGATAGTGTCAACAAGACCCTATATTTTAGAGACAATTCGCCAGTTAGTATACAATTATTGAGAACAAATTGTGGCGGCTAAAATTTAATTGTATTAGCCGTTACCTGGTAGAGATCAGCACGTATAACTTTCTGATTTTCTGGCTTTGAGTACCAGTCCAGTCTCATTGTCTCGATCTTTATGTACATGTCAACAGCCCACTGTTGGAAAAGGCGCCCTCCGAACAATATGATGTTAAAGAGCTTCTTTCGAACCTGCAACTTGAAGCAATAGTATTCCCTTGCGCTAACAAATTTCCTAGATTGTGTTGCACTCATTTCATTGTCACCAAAATCCTCATCTAGGTTATCCTCATTGTCATCTAAAAATTGATTATCAACATAAATATTAGTACCTACATGATTCTCCGTTTTTTGAATTTAATGAATGGTTGGGGGTTCAAAAGTGGTTTGGTCTTCATGTCGTGCGGTATGGTCATCTTGGCCTCTACCTGATGGCATGTCGGTGGGTTGTTTCGCTGTACAAAATTATCATCTGAAAGGTGGGGCATTGATTAGTTTCCATTTAATTAAAAAGTTCATAGATAAATATTGAACATCATACCTGTTTGAAAATCGGAGGGTTGGTTTCGCTGTACAGAATTATCTTTGCGGTATGGTCTGGTCTGGTCTTCATGTCCAGCGGTATGGTCATATTGGCCTATAGGAATGTTATCATCTGAAAGGTTTTTGCATTGATAAGTTTCCATATAATTTGAAAATACACTGAGAATAAATAATGAACATCATACCTGTTGGAAAATCATAGGCTTGATTTGGCTGTGCAAATTATCTGCTGCATCTTGCGTCGTGCCATCAGGGGCCCGAAGATATGGCATCCAACGGTTCCAACCGGTCTCCCCACGCGGGAAGTATAGTGGATATGACAATGGGTCGTAGCACCCGTGTATGCTCTAATATAAAGTGGACGGTCACCTTTTCCATACACGATAACACTCCTATCAAAGCAATTTTGTGGGTCGCTCCCTTCAACCCATATTGCTGCAACCTGAGAAGCAGTTGGGGCATTATACCTTCTTTGATCAAGTTTGATATCTGTGTTCAGTACAATCTTATATTCATCTAGATTTGGAACAGCACCAAGGCTTTTGAAAACTGAGCATAAGGGTTTCTCTCTAGTATTGTCAGAATCCTCCGTATGAGATCCAGGCGCAGATTTGGAGACCTCTTAATTCTATGAAAAAATTTTCATCTGTATCATAAATATATAGCTGCAAATTTCGAGGCCCATTATCACAGACACCAGATCATCAAGAGCATGGTACAAACCCCCACACGCACGAAAGGTAATACACCAGTTCCTGCCGCAGTGTGATACGTCTCCAACGTATCTATAATTTCTTATGTTCCATGCTTATATTATGCAATTGCTACATGTTTTATTCACACTTCATAGCATTTTATTGGACTAACCTATTAACAAGATGCCACAGTGCCAGTTTCTGTTTATTATGTATGTGTATTGCAGAAAAGGCCCGAAAACCAAAGTGCTCGGAAAAATCCAGAAAAATTACAGAAATTCTATTTCGCCAGAAGACCCACGGAGCCAGAAGGGCAAGTCCAGGGGAGGCCCACGGCCTCTCACCATGCCGTCGCGCGGCCTGGAGGGGGGTGCGCCGCCACGTGGTGAGGCCGCCTCGTGCACGCTCTCGCGTTGCCCTTTGGCCTATATATTGCTCCTGCCCCGAAAACCCTAGAGGAATCGACGATTTCTCCAGAAGAGTTCCGTAGCTCCGCTGCACCAAAAACCTAATTTGGGGGACAGAAGTCTCTGTTTCGGCACCCTGCCGGGACGGGGAATTGCCCCCAGAGCCATCTCCATCGACTCCACCGCCATCTTCATCACCGTTGCTGCCTCCCATGATGAGGAGGGAGTAGTTCACCCCGAGGCTGAGGGCTCTACCGGTAGCTATGTGGTTTACTCTCTCTCCCATGGTGTGATCTTTATGTGATCATGAGCATTGCTAGTATCGCTGAATTCATATGTAATGTTTATGCTACTCAAGTGATTTTATCTAGTTTCCGGAGTCATTGTGACAACACGGTATCAAGGTGACAGTGTGGGTACTTGTGTGTGACTATAAATAATTTAGATATTATCATGGCTTATTCTTTGTGGAATTGTGGTGTTTGTTTATTCAGACTTTGAGGTGTGCTTTTGTAGCCTACGCATAGTACTCTTGTTTCACCAAGAAGGAGAATAATTCCGAGTAGCACTTACTTGCGTTCAGTTGTGCTAAAATGATGAGAGATGCACTAGTGAAAGTATGATCGCTAGGTCTTGTTTCTAAGCATTGAAACACGTTTACAACAAGTTCTGCTACATGTTTGCTTGTTGTCATTTTTATTTCAGATTGCAATTACTACTTATAATCATCCATATTACTTGTATTTCACTATCTTTTCGCCGAACTAGTGCACCTATACATCTGACAAGAGTATTAGGTGTGTTGGGGACACAAGAGACTTCTTATATCTTAATTGCAGGGTTGCTTGAGAGGGATATCTTTGACCTCTACCTCCTGAGTTCGATAAAACTTGGGTGATTCACGTAAGGGAAACTTGCTGCTGTTCTACAAACCTCTGCAGTTGGAGGCCCAACACTGTCTATAAGAATAGAAGAGTGCGTAGACATCAAGCTATTTTCTGGCGCCGTTGCCGTGGAGGTAAGTGTTGGAAGGTATCTCCTTTAGATTCTGCAATTCTTTCTTTTTGTTTCTTTTTTTTATTTCACTAGTTAGGCTTAATGGAAAACAACAAAAAAATTAGAGATCTTTATGAACTTTATATTGAATTAGGACATGATGCTTTTGAAGAGAAAATTAAGAAACCGATTGAAGTTTGTCTGCATAATAGTGGTAGTAATGTTATTAGCATGAATTTCTTGAACACCATTATTGCTAATGCTATGAAAAAGTCTAAGTTTGGGGAAGCTAGTTTTTATGAAAATGATCTTTTTGGTTCCCCAGCTTTAGAGGAGAAAATTTGCTCTGATAATACTGTGTCTCCCATATGTGATAATCCTAATGATGCTTGTGATATTTTAAATCCACCTACTGAAAGTATTCCTTTTGAAATACCTATGAAAATTATTGAAAAGGTTATGGATGAATGTTATGCAGGGGATGGAACAGTCCATCCAAGTGATCACTTGTCGAAACTTACAGAACTTTGTGAGTTGTTTAAGGTTGCAGGTGTAACAGCCCCAAGTTTGTGAACTGAAATTTTGTGAATAAAATTTCCACTTTTGCATTTCCTTCATGCATCATGGCTCTAATTGTTATAAGTGCTCAAGTTGAAACAAGAGTTGGAAAACAAATGAAAACAAATGAAAACAAGAGCACCAATTAAATTCTAATCCTTGAAATTCAAATGTGTTGTTTTTGACAAACACAAATACAAATGCTAATCCATATTTGTCAAGGAAGTTCCAAGGGTTCAAAAATAATACTCTGCACTTGCTTTAAAATTCTAAAGAAAATTCATTTTGGTTTTAAACCAAAATGCCATAAACAAACCCTATGAACAAAGGTTGCTCAAATTTTTTTATTTTGCAACCCAATTTTTGTGGTGCTTCTACATGATGTTGGGAGGCTACTTGATTTTTCTCAAATTTTTATAAAATGTTTAAGTGCCTCAATAAAATCACTAAACAGCTACTGGTTTTTAAAAGAGAAAGAAAAGGTGGGAAACCAGAGAAACACAGGGGGGTATTCGCAAAACCGTCATCTCCTTCCTCTGTAGCGACGCGCGAGCTGCTCGCGCCGAACCAGCTCGTCGCCGTGCCCTCCTCTGCGCGTCGCGGACCACTGCGAGGAGATAAGAAGGCCACCTAGGCAGCTCTCTCTCCTCCTCCCGATATTTTTCGTTCCCTCTCTCTCTCTGTTCTCCGAAGCCGAACCCTAGCCGCCATGGCCGCCGTGCTCGCCGCCGGCGATTGAGAGCCGCAGAGCAGATCGAACAGGTCCCCGAGCTCCACCTCTTCCTCCTCTACTTCCTCGTCGACGCACGCTTGCTGCGAGGCGTGTACCGGGCGAATCGAGTTCTTCTTCACCGTCACCGACCGGAGCTCCGCCGCGTCGGTTGGCTCGCCGCCATCCTCCTCGACCTCGCCGTCCACCCCTGCGTGTTCTGGGTGAGCTCCTGGGTCCGAGGGACATCACCGCTCGTTTTATTTCGCTCTGGTTCGTCGTTTCGCCGTAGACCGTACGCCACCGCCGCCGTAGCTCGACGCCGGCGATGCTCCGGTGGGTTTCCAGTGAAACCACGCACACCCACGAGTAGCCCTCGACTAGTAGAGTAGGTTCGTGTCGACGTTTAGCTCCGGCGAGCCCTAAATCGGCGGCGCCGTCGTCGCCGTTGCCGCCGGCCAGCACCGCCGCGTCGCCGCGCGGGAGGAGACCGTGGTCAAATCGGCCGCTGGCCCGCATGCTTGCGTGGCCTGCTTGCGTGGCATCGGCCCCACTGGTCAGTGGCACTAGGTAGCCACGGGCGCGGTGAAAAACATTTCGGACACTTTTCTGTGAGGTTTTAAAAACAGGACAGAGATTTGAATAATTTCTAAATCTATAACAAATTGAAAAATGCTCCAATTTGGATGATTCAAAATTCCACATGTTCAGCAAAGTGTGCTCTACAGGTTCATGTCATTTTGACACATGGTAAAGTAAAATAAATTGCCTGTCGGATTTCATTGCAGAAAATGACTACTAAAAGTGAATCTTTAAAAATTCATAACTTTAGCTCTGTAATTCCAAATTGAGCAAATAAGGTGTCTAAAATTTGTCTTAACAAACTCTACACATCCATATTTTATTTGGGCATGTTTGAGCAATTTAAATCCTCGGTTTGTTGAAAATACTAAAAATGGCAGTACTGAAATGCAACTTTGGAAATTCAAGTTTTAATTCAAAATAATCCTAGAAATTATGCTGAATGGCTCAAAAGGTTCATCAATTCAATACTAGCCAGTAGCATCTTTTTCATGCATGTTTACATGAATATATAGCACAGGAAAGCATTAAAAACAAATATGGGACTTGTTTCTCTCTTGTCGATGTAATTATCTTTGCACCCCACCTAAATGGATAGAATTTGTAGACTAATTTCAGTGCATTAAAAATGTCATGCCATCATGTGTATGTGCATTGCATTTGCCTTGCTTGAGTGATTTTTGATTGTGTTCTTTCGGTGTTCTTATGCATCGATAGATCAAGGAGTCGGGGTTCCACCGCAATACCCTGACGACCTGTATTACCAGCCTGCTGAACAAGGCAAGCGTAATTCCCCCTCTGAGCATGTCTCCACCTATGTTTCCGCAAATATTTTCTCCACTATAATATTGCATGCGATTCCAAATGTCAATTTGGTTGGATTAGAGTATCCTATTAGCTGCATTAAGTTTCCGATGCCATTACCTGTTCCCCTCCTAATATCCATAGGAATGTATTATTACCGGAGTTAATTAACGATGATATGTATATGCTTAGCCATGCTTAGTTAAATGCTTAGCAGTCCGGTGGACGTTTCATTGTTGTAACAGTTGATGGAATGTTCGGATGTGATGGAGAAATGGTGGTGACATTAATAAATTGCTTAAAGGCGGGGATGAGAGGCCACAGTGGATGTGGTGGGTTGTCTCGTTCTCGTCGCGTAAGTGCGAGTTCTTTACCTCTTGAACCAAGACTGAGCGTGCAACCATGCGTGAGGCCTAGTGAACCCTCATAGACTAAATAACTCGGGCGGGGCTAGCCAGGGTCCTCTAGTTCGGGCTTCCATTTGCGCGTGCGTTGGGATGGTGGCCAAGACTGAGATGAGGATGGTGGTGTTAGGAAAATGAGTGGCCGTGGGGCAGGGTGTTGGAGGCACTCGTGTCCTGCCGCCACTGATGATCCTGGAAAGTCCTTAACGAGGGAGAAGTCGACGCCGCTCCCACCCAGCCGGCTTTCCATGGAAGAGAGCTAATGTTCAGGCAATGGGCCGGACGGTACGTGTGGTAAACATTGTACACCCTGCAGGGTAAATCTTTTCGAAAAGCCGTGTCCACGGTTATGGACGACTTGGGAAACGACGATAAGACCATAGAGAAACTTGAACGGAATGATTAAAACCTGAGTACTAAAGGTACTACCAAAAATGCGGGGTTGACTTCCTCGAGGGTGATTCGGGGAGGTGCCTCTGTAGATAGGTGTAGTGATGGATGGTGGTTGTCGTTGAAGATGATCAAAAGAGAAGAGTTTACTCCTTACCACCTTTGAAAAGCTTCTGAATAGTCGATGCCAGATGTCTTTTATAAAGAAAACTAGCTTTACGCAAAATAGCCATGAAACCTTTGTAAGCCAATCATCGAGTAGTAGCTCTACTTAATCTTGCAGAGTTCGTCGAACTCAATGTCGTTTGTTTATTTTCAGAGGAGGACTTCACCGACCTTGAAGGTGGGTTCTTCGTGGACGTCGACGAGTAGACTGGGTTCCCAGGTGGCAGCTTGGGACATCTCCGGGACAACTGGTGCTGGAAATGTTTATCTGTAGGCCTCTTAGGCCATAATTTGGATCTTATTGTTTAGAACAACTTAATTCGCTTCCGCATGATGTACTGTTGGGTCTGTGACCTCTGGTTGTATTATTTGCTATCTTTCTCTATTATAAGAGTTGAACTATAATGTTTTGTGTCTTAGAGTCTGTGATATGCCAGTTGTTCCACAAGTCTTGATCTCTCTATTATGCATTGATAGTTGTGCCTGCGTTAAGGCATCAATCGGGGTGTTGCGTTGTCGATGATCCATTCCGAGCAACGCCTGCCAAAGGTTTTGGCGGGGATTGGTAAACCCGTAACCTCCGGTTGTATCGCTTAACCGGTGACACACAGCATCACTGTATAGCAGTCGGGTCGGGGCGCCACAAGTTGGTATCAGAGCAGGACTGCCTGTAGGAAACCCTTCTACTGGTCGACGTTGAGTCTAGTGTTTGTGAAAATATTTTTAACCTAAAAATGAGTTGTGAAAATCATCTTAGGATTCTTTTTACTCCTTACTTGGTTACACTCTAACCTCGGAGCAATCTTACCTCGATTTGAGTTAAAAGTTTTACTTCTCATCTGTGACTTCAAAATTATTAGGATAACCCTGAAGGTAGAACCCAATGCTACGTGTTATGTGGACCTTTAGTGTTATGTGTCCGGTTGCTCCCGCTGCGCTACAATCAGATATCAACTCAGATGTTTACGAATCCTGTTATTCTGTAACGAGTCAAATCACTTGTTTCCTCTCTGGGTTTTAACCAAGGACTTGAACAGAAGGTCCCGGATTTTGCCGGATAGTGTGGGTTGAATCACGTGGTTTCTTAACCATGGGAATCTCATGCTAGTAGTACATGATGCTGATCTTTGATCCAAGTTCCATTTTGTTGGTCCCTTGTTCGTTGTCACACAAGTATTGTCGTCCCGAGTCTGTGTACTTGAGTATACGCTACCGCTATTGTTTCAACCATTCGGAGATAGATACTAACTGTGTCTCTGTCAATTCTCCAGAATGGCTCGTGGAGGCCGCGCTAACAACAACAATGATGAGGAACCGCTGCCACCACCCACAATGGCTCAGGTCTTGATGGCCATTGAGGAGAACCGTGGGCGCAATGAGCGTCTGCTCGAGCAGATTGTGCAGCAGAATGCACAAAGGAACAATGGCTGCAGCACTCTCACTGAGTTCCTGCGCTCGCAGCCACCCACCTTCGCAGATGCTCCGGAGCCACTGGACGCTGATGACTGGCTTCGCGCTCTGGAGCGCAAGTTCTCCGCCCTACATGTCCCAGTGGCCGAGCAAGTCAACTTCGCCACCCACCTCCTAACTGGTGCGGCTGGTTGTCGGTGGGAGAGTCATGTGGCGCTGTTTGAAGCAGGCCATGTTTTCACTTAGGCGGAGTTCCGCACCGCTTTCCGTGCGGCTTACATACCTCAGCCTATCATGGACCTGAAGAGGAGGGAGTTTCTGAATCTGCACCAGGGTCGTATGGACCTCGAGCTTATGGGTGTCAGTTCAACCATCTCTCTCGTTACGCCCTCGGGACGTGACCAATGATGCCGACAAGCAGGAGTTGTTCCGCAAGGGTCTTGCGCCGAGGCTCCGCTATGAGTTGCTGCCCTACTCTTGAGCAGGGAAGGAAGGAATTCGAGGCTTCCAAGAGGCCCGCACAAGGGGACCACCTAGTTCCTCTGCTACTGGGAACAAGAAGCGCAAGGTCTTCGTTCCCTATAGCGCTGTGCCGCGTGCTCCATTCATGCCGAGGGCCGCGGGATATAGGCCACCACCGCCGCGCCCCACTACTCCGACACTCGGGGCGAGCGGAAGTGGGTATCGCCCACCTGGGCTCACTTGTTACACCTGTGGCCAGGCTGGCCACTACTCCAGGGAGTGCCCCCAGAAGACACCTATTTCGGGAACACCTGCACGAGCCCCTGCCACTCAGCTGGCAAGGCTGGACCTATTGTGCGTGGTCGCCTGAACCACGTCTCTGCTGAACAAGCTGAAGAGGACCCAGCGTCCTTATGGGTGAGCTACGAATCAACCACAATCTTGCTACGGATTTGTTTGACTCTGGAGCATCGCATTCATTCATATCCATAGCTTTTGCAAAAGACCACAAAATACCATTCGAGAAAATGAGTAGTCCCTTGGTGATCTCCACTCCTGGCTCCAAATGGCAAACCAATGGGGTTACTCCTGAGGTTCAGATTGCTATAGGCTCCATGTTTTTCCCTTTTCCACTGATAGCTCTGAAGTCAAATGGCATTGATGTCATACTGGGCATGGACTGGTTAGTAAAATACCGGGCGAATCTCGACTGTGCTGCCAAGACCATCACCGTGACCACTTCTTCCGGCGACATTATGGAGTATTGCTCTGCACTATCCTCAAGCATTCCCTCTCACCGGAGATCAGCCTCTACTTTATGGAAGGCTTGTCCCCTCCTGAGATTCATGAAATACACGTGGTGTGTGACTTCCCGGATGTGTTCCCGGAAGTTTTGCCTGGCATGCTCCCTGATCGATGTGTGGAGTTTGTCATAGAACTGATGCGGGTACTGCTCCGATTTCCAAGAAACCCTACCGTATGCCGGTGGAAGAGTTGGCTCTGTTGAAGGAGCAAATTGATGAGCTGTTAGCGAAGGATTTCATTCAGCCTAGCAGTTCACCTTGGGGTTGTCCGGTACTCTTTGTCAAAAAGAGGGATTCAACCGTTCCTCGTTTGGTCTCTGATTATAGGCCGTTGAACGTGGTGACAATCAAGAACAAGTACCCTATTCCCAGGATCAATGATCTGTTAGATCAGTTAGCTGGTGCAACAGTATTCTCCAAGATGGATCTGAGGTCAGGGTACCATCAGATAAAGATCAGAAAGGAGGATATCCCAAAGACGGCATTTGTCACTCGATATGGCTTATATGAGTATACTCTCATGTCTTTCGGTCTCACCAATGCTCCAGCTACCTTCATGAGGCTCATGAACTCTGTCTTCATGGATTATCTCGACAAGTTCGTCATCATCTACATCGATGACATCCTCGTTTATTCCAAAACCAACGAAGAGCATGCCGAGCATCTTCGGTTGGTTCTGACACGACTTCGAGAACACCGCCTCTATGCCAAGTTCTCCAAGTGTGAATTCTGGTTGGATAACCTTGTCTTCCTGGGTCCATGTGATATCTGCTAATGGTGTGGCTGTTATTCCCGACAAGATTCAATCTATTCTGGACTGGAAAACTCCAATGTCAGTCAAGGACATTCGTAGCTTTCTCGGATTGGCGGGTTACTACCGCCGATTCATCGAAGGTTTCTCCAAGTTAGCCAAGGCCCTGACTGACCTTCTCAAGAAGGGTAAAAAGTTCGAATGGACGGACAAAGCTGTAGAGAGCTTCAAAACATTGAAAGCCAAACTCACGTCTGCTATTGTGCTCGTCTTGCCGGACACCAGCAAGGATTTCGTCGTCTTCTGTGACGCCTCCCTACAAGGCTTGGGCTGTGTACTCATGCAAGAGGGCCATGTGGTGGCGTATGCTTCTCGCCAGTTGAAGCCGCATGAACACAACTATCCAACTCATGATCTAGAACTTGCCGCTGTTGTTTATGCTCTGAAGCAATGGAGACCATACCTATTTGGTAACCGCTGCGAGATCTTCTCGGATCATAAGAGTCTGAAGTACCTCTTCACCCAGCCAGATTTAAATCTCAAGTAAAGGCGTTGATTGGAGTTAATCAAGGACTATGATGTGAGTCTGAACTATCAACCCGGCAAGGCAAACGTTGTGGCTGACGCACTGAGTCGGAAGTCTTACTGTAACAACCTGATGGTTGAAGAGGCTCAGCCTGCTCTTCATGAAGATTTCGCCCGTTTGAACCTGGAAATTGTCCCTTCTGGTTATCTTGCAAATCTGGAGATCAAGTCTACTCTTGAAGACCAGATAAAAGAGGCGCAAAAGAGTGATAAGGGTATTCTGAACATCAAGGAGAACATTGCTAGCGGGAAGGCCAAATGTTTCTCTATCAATGACTCTGGAGTGGTGTATTTTGGTGACCGCCTAGTAGTACCAAAGAAATGGAAACTGAAGGAGTTGATACTCTAGGAAGCTCATAATTCACCTCTCTCCATTCATCCGGTAGTACCAAAATGTACCAAGACCTTCGACCGCAATTCTGGTGGACTCGGATGAACGAGAAATCGCCAAATATGTTGCTGAATGCGACACGTGTCGTCGGGTGAAGGCTGAACATCAAAGGCCTGCCGGCACTCTTAGCCCTATTGCCGTTCCGGAGTGGAAATGGGATGAAATTGGTATGGACTTCATTACCGGTTTTCCCAGGTCGCCTAAGGGCAACAATGCTATCTGGGTAATCATTGATCGTCTGTCCAAGGTCGCTCACTTCCTACCAGTTCGCGACGAAATACGTGCAAGTCAACTGGCTGACTTATACATGGCTCGTATTGTTCCATTGCATGGGGTCCCTCTGAGGATCATCTCTGACCGTGGAAGTATCTTCGTATCCAAATTCTGGCAAAGTTTCCAAACTGCTATGGGAACCCGTCTCAATTTCAGCACCGCCTACCATCCCAAACTGATGGTCAGACCGAAAGAGTGAATCAAGTTCTGGAGGACATGCTCAGGGCATGTGTAATCTCCTTTGGCAAGGGTTGGGAGAAGTATCTTCCCTTCGCGGAATTCTCCTACAACAACAGTTATCAATCTAGTCTGGGTATGGCCCCATTCGAGGCTCTATATGGAAGAAAATGCCGAACTCCGCTGAATTGGTCTGAGACCGGAGAGAGGGCACTCTTTGGTCCAGATATTATCAATGAAGCAGAGGAGAAAGTTAGAATCATACGGGAGAATCTGAAAATTGCCCAGTCTAGGCAGAAGAGCTACTACGACAAGCATCATCAAGAGGTTCACTACGAAATTGGTGATAAGGCTTACCTCCGTGTCTCTCCCCTTCGAGGCGTTCGTCGCTTCGGGATCAAGGGAAAATTGGCCCCTCGCTACATTGGTCCTTTCACTGTTCTGGCCAAGCGGGGAGATCTTTCTTATCAGCTGGAGTTACCAGCCAACTTCCCAGATGTGCATGATGTGTTCCATGTATCCAGATTCGCCGTTGTTTCAAAGATCCCATACATGGAGTTAATCATGAGGAGCTGGATATCCAAGAGGATCTCACTTATCGCGAGCGCCCTATTCGTATCCTGGATGAAGCAGAAAGGAAGACTCGTAATAAGACTACCAAGTTTCTAAAAATCCAGTGGTCTCACCATTCCGAAGAAGAAGCAACCTGGGAAAGAGAGTCTAGTCTTCGTGAGGAGTATCCCGATTTCTTTCCGCAATCTTAGAATCTCGGGACGAGATTCCTGTAAGGGGGGTAGAATTGTAACAGCCCCAAGTTTGTGAACTGAAATTTTGTGAATAAAATTTCCACTTTTGCATTTCCTTCATGCATCATGGCTCTAATTGTTATAAGTGCTCAAGTTGAAACAAGAGTTGGAAAACAAATGAAAACAAATGAAAACAAGAGCACCAATTAAATTCCAATCCTTGAAATTCAAATGTGTTGTTTTTGACAAACACAAATACAAATGCTAATCCATATTTGTCAAGGAAGTTCCAAGGGTTCAAAAATAATACTCTGCACTTGCTTTAAAATTCCAAAGAAAATTCATTTTGGTTTTAAACCAAAATGCCATAAACAAACCCTATGAACAAAGGTTGCTCAAAACTTTTTATTTTGCAACCCCAATTTTGTGGTGCTTCTACATGATGTTGGAGGCTACTTGATTTTTCTCAATTTTTTATAAAATGTTTAAGTGCCTCAATAAAATCACTAAACAGCTACTGGTTTTTAAAAGAGAAAGAAAAGGTGGGAAACCAGAAAAACAGGGGGGTATTCGCAAAACCGTCATCTCCTTCCTCTGTAGCGACGCGCGAGCTGCTCGCGCCGAACCAGCTCATCGCCATGCCCTCCTCTGCGCGTCGCGGACCACTGCCTGGAGATAAGAAGGCCACCGAGGCAGCTCTCTCTCCTCCTCCCCGATATTTTTCGTTCCCTCTCTCTCTCTGTTCTCCCGAAGCCGAACCCTAGCCGCCATGGCCGCCGTGTTCGCCGCCGGCGATTGAGAGCCCGCAGAGCAGATCGAACAGGTCCCCGAGCTCCGCCTCTTCCTCCTCTACTTCCTCATCGACGCACGCTTGCTGGGAGGCCGTGTACCGGGCGAATCGAGTTCTTCTTCACCGTCACCGACCGGAGCTCCGCCGCGTCGGTTGGCTCGCCGCCGTCCTCCTCCGACCTCGCCGTCCACCCCTGCGTGTTCTGGGTGAGCTCCTGGGTCCGAGGGACATCACCGCTCGTTCTATTTCGCTCTGGTTCGTCGTTTCGCCGTAGACCGTACGCCACCGCCGCCGTAGCTCGACGCCGGCGATGCTCCGGTGGGTTTCCAGTGAAACCACGCACACCACGAGTAGCCCTCGACTAGTAGAGTAGGTTCGTGTCGACGTTTAGCTCCGACGAGCCCTAAATCGGCGGCGCCGTCGTCGCCGTTGCCGCCGGCCAGCACCGCCGCGTCGCCGCGCGGGAGGAGACCGTGGTCAAATCGGCCGCTGGGCCCGCATGCTTGCGTGGCCTGCCTGCGTGGCATCGGCCCCACTGGTCAGTGGCACTGGGTAGCCACGGGCGCGGTGAAAAACGTTTCGGACACTTTTCTGTGAGGTTTTATAAACAGGACAGAGATTTGAATAATTTCTAAAATCTATAAGAAATTGAAAAATGCTCCAATTTGGATGATTCAAAATTCCACATGTTCAGCAAAGTGTGCTCTACAGGTTCATGTCATTTTGACACATGGTAAAGTAAAATAAATTGCCTGTCGGATTTCATTACAGAAAATGACTACTAAAAGTGAATCTTTAAAAATTCATAACTTTAGCTCTGTAATTCCAAATTGAGCAAATAAGGTGTCTAAAAATTTGTCTTAACAAACTCTACACATCCATATTTTATTTGGGCATGTTTGAGCAATTTAAATCCTCGGTTTGTTGAAAATACTAAAAATGGCAGTACTGAAATGCAACTTTGGAAATTCAAGTTTTAATTCAAAATAATCCTAGAAATTATGCTGAATGGCTCAAAAGGTTCATCAATTCAATACTAACCAGTAGCATCTTTTTCATGCATGTTTACATGAATTTATAGCACAAGAAAGCATTAAAAACAAATATGGGACTTGTTTCTCTCTTGTCGATGTAATTATCTTTGCACCCCACCTAAATGGATAGAATTTGTAGACTAATTTCAGTGCATTAAAAATGTCATGCCATCATGTGTATGTGCATTGCATTTGCCTTGCTTGAGTGATTTTTGATTGTGTTCTTTCCGGTGTTCTTATGCATCGATAGATCAAGGAGTCGGGGTTCCACCGCAATACCCTGACGACCCGTATTACCAGCCTGCTGAACAAGGCAAGCGTAATTCCCCCCTCTGAGCATGTCTCCACCTATGTTTCCGCAAATATTTTCTCCACTATAATATTGCATGCGATTCCAAATGTCAATTTGGTTGGATTAGAGTATCCTATTAGCTGCATTAAGTTTCCGATGCCATTACCTGTTCCCCTCCTAATATCCAGAGGAATGTATTGTTACCTGAGTTAATTAACGATGCTATGTATATGCTTAGCCATGCTTAGTTAAATGCTTAGCAGTCCGGTGGATGTTTCATTGTTGTAACAGTTGATGGAATGTTCGGATGTGATGGAGAAATGGTGGTGACATTAATAAATTGCTTAAAGGCGGGTATGAGAGGCCACAGTGGATGTGGTGGGTTGTCTCGTTCTCGTCGCCTAAGTGCGAGTTCTTTACCTCTTGAACCAAGACTGAGCGTGCAACCATGCGTGAGGCCTAGTGAACCCTCATAGACTAAATAACTCGGGCGGGGCTAGCCAGGGTCCTCTAGTTCGGGCTTCCATTTGCGCGTGCGTTGGGATGGTGGCCAAGACTGAGATGAGGATGGTGGTGTTAGGAAAATGAGTGGCCGTGGGGCAGGGTGTTGGAGGCACTCGTGTCCTGCCGCCACTGATGATCCTGGAAAGTCCTTAACGAGGGAGAAGTCAACGCCGCTCCCACGCAGCCGGCTTTCCATGGAAGAGAGCTAATGTTCAGGCAATGGGCCGGACGGTACGTGTGGTAAACATTGTACACCCCTGCAGGGTAAATCTTTTCGAAAAGCCGTGTCCACGGTTATGGACGACTTGGGAAAGGACGATAAGACCATAGAGAAACTTGAACGGAATGATTAAAACCTGAGTACTAAAGGTACTACCAAAAATGCGGGGTTGACTTCCTCGAGGGTGATTCGGGGAGGTGCCTCTGTAGATAGGTGTAGTGATGGATGGTGGTTGTCGTTGAAGATGATCAAAAGAGAAGAGTTTACTCCTTACCCCCTTTGAAAAGCTTCTGAATAGTCGATGCCAGATGTCTTTTATAAAGAAAACTAGCTTTACGCAAAATAGCCATAAAACCTTTGTAGGCCAATCATCGAGCTAGTAGCTCAACTTAATCTTGCAGAGTTCGTCGAACTCAACGTCGTTTGTTTATTTTCAGAGGAGGACTTCACCGACCTTGAAGGTGGGTTCTTCGTGGACGTCGACGAGTAGACTAGGGTTCCCAGGTGGCAGCTTGGGACATCTCCGGGACAGCTGGTGCTGGAAATGTTTATCTGTAGGCCTCTTAGGCCATAATTTGGATCTTGTTGTTTAGAACAACTTAATTCGCTTCCGCATGATGTACTGTTGGGTCTGTGACCTCTGGTTGTATTATTTGCTATCTTTCTCTATTATAAGAGTTGAACTATAATGTTTTGTGTCTTAGAGTCTGTGATGTGCGAGTTGTTCCACAAGTCTTGATCTCTCTATTATGCATTGATAGTTGTGCCTGCGTTAAGTCATCAATCGGGGTGTTGCGTTGCCGATGATCCATTCCGAGCAACGCCTGCCAAAGGTTTTGGCCGGGGATTGGTAAATCCGTAACCTCCGGTTGTATCGCTTAACCGGTGACACACAACATCACTGTATAGCAGTCGGGTCGGGGCGCCACAGCAGGTTTATCAAGAGAAAATGTCATGAAGAAATTATTTCCATTGTCACTTAAGGACAAAGCAAGGGAGTGGTATGAGCTACTGGATGATCCTCATCATTCGGAGTGGAAGGAGCTTGAATATCTCTTTTACTCTAAATTTTATCCTCCTTATGAATTGTATTTAGATAGGAATTACATTTTTAATTTTTGGCCTCGTGATGGAGAAAGCATTGCTCAAGCTTGGGGAAGGCTGAAAACATTAATACTCAAATGTCCTAACCATGAGCTTCCTGAGAAAATAATTGTTACTAATTTTTATGCAAGGCTTTCAGGTCATTACAAGGATTATCTAGATGCATGTTCAGAGGGTTCTTTCACAAGTAAGAAGGTTGAAGCTAGATGGGATCTTCTTGAAAGAATTCAAAGCAATACTGAAGATTGGGAGAACGACAAAGGTAAAGGATCAGGTATAAACTATGAATATGAATGCATTAAGTCTTTCGTTGAAACTGCTGGTTTTCAAAAGCTTAGTGCTAATTATGGTCTTGATTCTCAAATTATTGTTGATTGTTGTAGAACCTTTGCTTCTCATATTAATGTTCCTAAAGAAAGCTGGGACATGTATCATGAACCTTTCAAAGACACTTGCATGGAAAATGAAATTGTTGTTAATGATTGCAATAAACATGCTCAAACTTCTGAAAATGCTATTTCTTATAAGGATGTTAATTTTTGTGGAGTGCTTAGACCTTGTGAAAAGACTAATAATGAAGAAGAATATTGTAAACTTCATAAGCATGAGAAAACTAGAATATGGAGTAGGGCTCTAAATGATCTTGCTGAAAAGGTTTGTGCCCTATATCCTTTTATTTGTGAACTCTGCTATGAAGAAGGTCATTTCGAATTCCAATGCTCAAAGTTTAATGATACAATTTCGAGTTTGTTTGATGATAGCATGATCCATCCCGATCTTTATGATGAACTTGAATTATTTTTGGGGTGTGAAGAGTTATCAAGGAAAACTTCTTTGTTAGATATGAGTTCTTTTGATATGAATAGTATTTTGCGGGGATGCCATCTCCATTGTGTTGATAAGAGCCACAGTAATCCTTATATAGAAAAAATTATAAAAGATGTACCTTTGCCAAAATATGAAAGGACTTATACTTGTTTTACTCTAATTAATGAAAGGGAGGAATCCTCCCAAGTTTCTTCTATTGTTTCTAACAATGAACCAGGGCATGTGGAGAAGCTTCCTTTCAAACCTCTCCCTCCTAAAGATAAAAAGAAGAGGGGAAAGAAGAAGAAGAAGAAGAAGAAGAAGAAGAAGAGTAAAAAGAGAGAGGAAAAGGTATCCTCTCCTAAGCATGTTGCTCCTTTCATGATTGTTTCTAATGAGTCTAAATTATTGAAGAAGATTCACGTACTTGGGGTCATTATTATCTCGACACTAAATCTATAGGCACTATTGAAGATGATTATATGTCTGTTACTTCTTGTAGTGATCATGATTGGGAAAATGAAACTACTTTTGATATTGAAAATCTTTGGGGTACCAATTCTGAAAATGATGATGTTAATAATTCTATACTATTAGTACTATCCATGTTCCATCCAATGATGATATGGAAAGCTCCAATCTTGGGGATGAGGTGTTTGAAAATCCTTTTGCTACTGATGATTATATATTTAAGACATCTCCTTCTAGTAAAATTGATGAAGATATGTTTACAAATGAACACACTTTGGAAGATAACTATTCTGTTGTTTATGATGATACTATGCCTCCAATCTTTGATAATTATCATAATGACAACTATGACATATGTTATAATTACAATCATCCTCATGAAACTTGTCATAGTTATGGAGGGATTACCCAAAACCATCTCTCTAATATACAACTTGTCTATCATGTTCAAGTTCTTTATGATGATCCTACTCCCATTGTTATTAATAAGAAGAACTTTGCTTATGTGGAAAATATTGATACTTTTATGCATATGGATCATGATAAGAATGTTTCATGTGATGGTTATATTGTGGATTTTATAAATGATGCTACTGAAAGTTTTTATGAGAGAGGGAGACATGGCTTCATATATCACAATAATATTGAATCTCCTCTCTTTTTGTTGAAATTTTTGAAGTTGCACTTGTTTTGTCTTTCTATGCTAGATGCTTCATGCTTCAATAATTTGTTTTCTTACAAGATTCCTTTGCATAGGAAGGTGGTTAGACTTAAATGTGTTTAATATTTGCTTCTTGATGCTCTCTTATATTCAACTCTTATACATATGAGAGCATTATCAAAAATTTCATGCCTAGCTAAAAGGCTTTAAAGAAAAGCGCTTGTGGGAGACAACCCATGTATTTTATTTTCTGTTATTTTTATTTTATTTGAGTCAAGGAGTGTGCTTACTTCTGTAACAACTCCTTTGTATCTTTATTTTATTGCATTGTTGTGCCAAGTAAAGTCTCTAGTAGAAAGTTGATGCTAGATTTGGATTTCTGCACAGGGACAGATTTTTGCTGTCCACGGTTTTGAGCTTTATTCACTCCAGAAAAATTGAAAAATTCTGAAAAAATTCGTGCGTGATCCTCAGATATGTACGCAACTTTCATTAGTTTTGAGTTTCTCGATCTGAGCAACTTAAGTGCCTCGAAAAAATTCGTCTTACGGACTGTTCTGTTTTGACAGATTCTGCCTTTTATTTTGCATTGCCTCTTTTACTATGTTTGATTGGATTTCTTTGCTCCATAAAACATCAGTGGCTGTAGCTAATGTCCAGAAGTATTGGTGATGATTGTGTCACTGTAGAATATGAGAATTTTTGATTATGCACTAACCTCTAATGAGATTACTTTGAGTTTGGTGTGGCGGAAGTTTTCAAGGATCAAGCGAGAAGGATGATATGATGTGATCAAGAAGAGTGAAAAGCCTAAGCTTGGGGATGCCCCCGTGGGTCACCCAAGCATATTTCAAGAAGACTCAAGCGTCTAAGCTTGGGGATGCCCAAGGCATCCCCTTCTTCATCAACAACTTATCAGGTCATCTCTAGTGAAACTATATTTTAATTCTTCCACATCTTATGTACTTTACTTGGAGCGTCTGTGTGCTTTTATTTTCGCATTGTTATTTTATTTTCTGAATAAATTGGATCCTAGCATTCTTGTGTGGGAGAGAGACACGCTCCGCTTTTTCATGTGAATACTCATATTCTTCACTTATACTTGTTGAGTATTCTTATCTAGCTACTGCTATGCTTTTAGCTCCTGTTTTTCATGCATCTCTTATTCAGAGCTGTTAGTTCTTGTAGAGTAATACTCTCTTGTTTCATTTGTAAATTATTTGGAGAGTTTTTGTTGAAATAAGTTGATTGGTGTTTGGTTGGAAACAGAAAATGCAACATGTGGTAGATGGTATATCGAAAAGACACACATATAGATCATTGTCTTGGATAATTTGATACTTGGCAATTGTTTTGAGCTCTCAAGTATTTCATGTTTAAGCTCTTGCATCATGTAGTTAAAAACCTATTAGTAAAGAACTACCGTAGAGCTTGTTGAAATTTGGTTTGCATGTTTGCTATCTCTAAGGTCTAGATATTTTCTGGTAAAAGTGTTTGAGCAACAAGGAAGACAGTGTAGAGTCTTATAATGCTTGCAATATGTTTTCATGTAAGTCTTGCTGTACCGGTTGATATCTTGTGTTTGCTTCAAACAACCTTGCTAGCCTAAACTCTGTACTGAGAGGGAATGCTTCTCGTGCATCCAAAACCTTGAGCCAAAACCCATGCCATTTGTGTCCACCATAACTACCTATTATGTGGTATTTTCTGCCATTCCAAGTAAATACTTCATGTGCTACCTTTAAACTATTCAAAAGCTATTATCCCTTATTTGTGTCAATGTTTTATAGCTCATGAGGAAGTATGTGGTGTTTTATCTTTCAACCTTGTCATTTACTCCTGACAGACTTTCACCAATGGACTAGTGGCATATACATCCGCTTATCCAATAATTTTGCAAAAAGAGCTGGCAAATGGGGTGCCCAGTCCCAATTAATTACAACTTTCACCTTTAATTCTCTTCACATGTTTTGCCCTGATTTATCAGTAAGCAATTTAAAAAGTTGATCATTTAAAATAGACACTCCTCCATGGTATGTGATTGTTGGAAGGCACCCGAGGATTCGGTTAGCCATGGCTTGTGTAAGCAAAGGTTGGGAGGAGTGTCACCCAAATTAAAGTACATGTGTAAACAAAAGAGAAGAGGGATGATCTGCCTTTGGGTAGAAATAACGTCCTTCATGGGAGCCGCTCTTGAAAGTCTGGTTGACAAGGGGGTTAGAGTGCCCACTACCATTCGTTGACAACAACAAACACCTCTCAAAACTTTATTTTTATGCTCTCTATATGATTTCAAAACTTAAAAAGCTCTAGCACATGATTTAATCCCTGCTTCCCTCTGCGAAGGGCCTTTCTTTTACTTTAGGTTGAGTCAGTTTACCTACTCCTTTCTATCTCAGAAGCAAACACTTGTGTCAACTTTGTGTGCAACAATTTTTATATGCTTACTTATTGCACTTATTATATTGCTTTGTGTTGACAATTATCCATGAGATATACAAGTTGAAAGTTGAAAGCAAGTACTATTTATGAAAAGTTTTTGCTTATATGATTCAGTTGTTTACTCATTATCTATTTGTTAGCAAACTATTGACCATAGCCTTGAGTCACTTCATTCATAACATATGCTTTACAATATTATTTGATCATGATTATGTGGTAGCATGTCACCTAAGAAATTATTTGTTGTTATCGTTTTACCTACTCGAGGACGAGTAGAACTAAGCATGGGGATGCTTGATACGTCTCCAACGTATCTATAATTTCTTATGTTCCATGCTTATATTATGCCAATTGCTACATGTTTTATTCACACTTCATAGCATTTTTATGCATTTTATTGGACTAACCTATTAATAAGATGCCACAGTGCCAGTTTCTGTTTATTATGTCTGTGTATTGCAGAAAAGGCCCGAAAACCAAAGTGTTCGGAAAAATCCAGAAAAATTACAGAAATTCTATTTCGCCAGAAGACCCACGGAGCCAGAAGGGCAAGTCCAGGGGAGTCCCACGACCCCCTCACCATGCCGTCGCGCGGCCTGGAGGGGGGTGGCGCCGCCACGTGGTGAGGCCGCCTCGTGCACGCACTCGCGTTGCCCTTTGGCCTATATATTGCTCCTGCCCCGAAAACCCTAGAGGAATCGACGATTTCTCCAGAAGAGTTCCGTAGCTCCGCCGCCACCAAAAACCCTAATTCGGGGGACAGAAGTCTCTGTTTCGGCACCCTGCCGGGACGGGGAATTGCCCCCGGAGCCATCTCCATTGAATCCACCGCCATCTTCATCGCCGTTGCTGCCTCCCATGACGAGGAAGGAGTAGTTCTCCCCGAGGCTGAGGGCTCTACCGGTAGCTATGTGGTTTACCTCTCTCTTCCATGGTGTGATCTTTATGTGATCATGAGCATTGCTAGTATCGCTGAATTCATATGTAATGTTTATGCTACTCAAGTGATTTTATCTAGTTTCCGGAGTCATTGTGACAACACGGTATCAAGGTGACAGTGTGGGTACTTGTGTTTGACTCTATAAATAATTTAGATATTATCATAGCTTATTCTTTGTGGAATTGTGGTGTTTGTTTACTCAGACTTTGAGGTGTGCTTTTGTAGCCCTACGCATAGTACTCTTGTTTCACCAAGAAGGAGAATAATCCCGAGTAGCACTTACTTGCGTTCAGTTGTGCTAAAATGATGAGAGATACCACTAGTGAAAGTATGATCGCTAGGCCTTGTTTCTAAGCATTGAAACACCGTTTACAACAAGTTCTGCTACATGTTTGCTTGCTGCCATTTTTATTTCAGATTGCAATTACTACTTATAATCATCTATATTACTTGTATTTCACTATCTCTTCGCCGAACTAGTGCACCTATACATCTGACAAGTGTATTAGGTGTGTTGGGGACACAAGAGACTTCTTGTATCTTAATTGCAGGGTTGCTTGAGAGGGATATCTTTGACCTCTACCTCCTGAGTTCGATAAACCTTGGGTGATTCACTTAAGGGAAACTTGCTGCTGTTCTACAAACCTCTGCACTTGGAGGCCCAACACTGTCTACAAGAATAGAAGAGTGCGTAGACATCACAGTGCTGACTCGACGATCAAGTGTGACACCAAGTCTTGTGAATGAGAAGTGGGAATTGAAATACCGTATATTATCTCTAAAATACTTGGCATCCTCATCAACTTGACTTGTGAACAACCGTTTCAAGTCTTCATGAACCTCTGGAGTCGCAATATCCACTTTCCCCTTTCTGCAACAGAATGCAGGCCCTTCGTATTGAAACCGCAATGCTCCACAGTGACGACAGTCGGGTGTTTTTCTGAGGACATGATGTTTTTTGGGCAGATTCATGTAAATCCTGCCATGAGGATCATTATTTGGAGTTCTGTTAGCATGGTGACGTTCCACTCGAACGGTTTCAAATTCTACATCTGCAAGTAAAATGAGATTTGCAATAATTAGACTTATTTACACAAACCACAATAAGAATTTATATTTGCATTAGTGAATCATGATAGCAATGATGTACCTTGTTGAGCAAATATCCTAGCTTCATCATCAGGGTCAATTTCTCCATCGGCTCCAAGATTTTCGTCTCCCAAGCCGTCTAGACGGCAGTGATTTACTTTAGTACACAATACCCCTAATACATAGCTAAGAGAAACTTAACATGACCTTGTGTGCGTACCATCAATGTTTATCGTGTTGACATCAGGTTCCAGAATTCCAAATTCATCTTCACCGTGGTCGTTGCCTGTTAACAATACACAGAACATAATATGTATAAGTAGCAGCTCATAACTGAAGTTATATTAATAACAGGAGCATAGTATTCAATGAAGAAGTCATAGGTATACCAATAGTACCTATTGGATTATGATTAGTTTGGTTCGGAACTGGAGACGGTTCCAATATAATGGTGTGAGGCTTATGTTGGTTGTGTTGTGGTTCACTGTTGCCACAAACCGGCTCTGAACCTGATTTAACATTGATCAAGGTTGATAGTTGATAAATAATAATAGAGAAAAATAATGAATACACTAACCGTGCTTTTCAGCAATGCATTCTGGGATCCATGTGTCGAGGAATGTATTGCTTTGCGGGTTGTGAACCCCTGATGCCCGTGTGAGGGGCACTGCATTGTGTTGGAAAAACGACGGGGTTTAGGTTAGTGCTGATTATAGTGGCATTGTTGGGAACCCATAAACCCCCTCAAACGACATTACCTTGTGTGCTATCGGTTACGAGGGACGAAATTGTTTGCGGGTCAGTACCAAAAGCGTGAACAACATCTCTCTTTCGTCTTGAATTTTGCTGCATCTGGTAGGAATCATTCCTATGCAGCCATTGATCATCATCGTCCTCATAAATATTTTCCTTGTCCAATATGAGTTGTGACGGTCGTAATGAATTTGATATCACCCCATCTGCACATATTCTCTGCTGCAATTGTGTGACAGCTGACTGTCCGGTAGCTGGTGTATGTGACATCATGTTACACACAGGTGTCATATCTTGCAATGTGTGTGTTCCATCTTCTAGGCCCTTGCTTTCGGCAGTGGCCTTTTTTTCTGTTGGTAGGCTTCGCGTCGTCTATTAATAATCTCATCTTTATTTTGTGAATAATGCTCTCTAGCCCTCAGTCTTTTTAGTTCTTTTGGGTCTGCATATACGACACAGTTTAGCATGTTAACAAACTTCCCAAGCATGCATTAGGCATAATTATCATGAGCAGGTACCTGGTTCTGGGGTGTTTTCCTCATTGGGAAGTTTGTTATGTTCACGGGACTGTCGTCGTTTAGCTAGTATCTCATCTCTATTTAGTGCATACCGTTCTTTGTCCCGCTGCCTCCTCAATTCCTTTGGGTCTGCAAGGATTACAACAACGGTTTAGCACTATAGGCGACAAGTGCGCTCTGAGTGTACTTTTTTGATGATCTACTTACCCAAGGCTTGACCGTTGCTCATATCTTGGAACGGGGTGCGTGCACCATTAGGAGTGTGATTGTTGCTTCTATCTCGGAGCGGGCTGCGTGCACCGTTCGGATTGGAAGATGCCATACCTGCGAAATAGTCAAAATATTAGATACCTTTTGGAATATGGCACCAACAAAATCGAAATGCATATTTTGAGATGCTTAATCATTTATTTTGGCCAACCAGCAGCGAATGTACCCATCTATAAATTGATGATCTAAATGTTCTCTTTTTGTGTGTATATGTGCAGTCCCAAAAGGTGTGACCAATATATTACATGATTTAATTGTTAGCTCCTCCCCGACTGCCGCTACCCAGCAGCTTAGTTCTGGAAATTTTGAAGGTGCGTACTGATGCATCTTCTCATTGTATGATCTGTTAGAGTGCATCGTGTTTATGTATATATCCAACCATGGTAGTGATTGTGGGAATTGGATATATACTTTTCTGTTAACTGATAAGAACAATTTGGTATGTCTTCTTTCCATTGTATTTATCATTTTGGGAGAAACATGTGTTTAGCTGGATTAGTACATGAAAGCTATACCTCAAACTTACATAAGTTGCATTTTGACTTAGTATCAGTGTCATTCAATGGTGTTGCCTATGATTTGCTAGCTTAATCTGTTGACTTCATCAATTAGTTGCTAATTGCTGCTTTTGATGAAAATTGGCTGGTTGTTGCTTGTTGTCTCCTTGGGTTAAGAGTACCCTCTCTAACAATTGAGCTCAGAGTAGTACACTCTCTAACAATTAACAATTAAATAGATGCATCATGTGCTGAACTTTTTTGCAACATTGGTGGAAAGAATATCTTTTCCTGGAACTAAATCATCGGGTGCATGTGTCTTATAGAGAATTTCCACCAACACGCCTGTTAAATTCATGTGGAACTAAATCACTGCGTGCATGTGTCTTATAGAGATTCTAGGGCAAGACACGAATATAGGTTATGCAGAGATTGTACTTTTTAGATTGCAAAATTATTCTTTTGAGAATGGTACAGGTCATACATAAGCAATTTACACAGGTATGATATTGCACCTGGCGACGGTGAGGAGGCGATGGTCGTCGAGATCGCCGGTTGCGCGTGCTAGCGCCGGCACAGGACTGACAACGTCAATGGAGGCGGCGGCGGCAAACTGAGGTGCAGCGGCGCTGGCGCATGGTAGGGAGCTGCGGCGTCAATGGCGGCAAAAATCTGGAGCGAATGCAAAAAAACTGGACATCTGCCTCACCTGGAGGCAATTGATTATTTCCGTAATTGTCGTCTTAATTAAGCATGCCCTTAATTGATCATTGATCATTGAATAACATTTTGGAGCGATCCTTCCTAACTTATGCGTCCAGGTCATTGTCGTCCTAATTAAGCAGGCCCTTAATTGAGGTATCTTTTTTTTAGATGAATTGCGCTGGTTTTCGTCTTTCGTCTGCTCAAAAACGTTCCACCAAACAAAATTGCTAGATGCACACACGAAATAGGTGGGACGAATCTGGACCATTGGATGTAATCAAGTGGGCCTGATTGTTATGTGGAAGTAAATCTGTGAACATCTGTTGGGTGACACTTCCCATGTGTAAACAATGCACGTAATTCTCAGAAAAAAAGTAACAACGCACGTCTCCGTCTCTCGATCCGTTCGGTCAATCGCTCGTGTCTACGCCTCGCGCCGCCACCCCTGCTCCGGCCGTCACCGATTTCCTCTGGCACCGCCGCACTCCGGCGAGATTCCGCCTCGAACTCCTTCGCAAGTTCCTCACCGCCACCAAGCTGCTCCAACCCCCGAGCGCGACGCCGCGGCTAACCCTAGCCTTGGGTTTGGCTCGGTCGCCGGTGCGATTACCGCACCGCCGCGCCTCCGGCTGCGTCTCCTCGTCGTATACGGCTCCTTCCTCGAGCCCCTGCTCGACCACGCCGCCTCGGCATCCCATTGACCCCGCGCTTCTCGGTTTCCCAGTGGTGTGGTGGTGTATGTGGTGGTGCGGTGGTGCTGCCCCTGCTCCCATCGGCTTCCAGGTATCTCCCGCGCCACCGCTCTTCTGCGACGCTCCCCGTCGCCGAAGCACCCAGTTGTGCCTCCTCCCACGGAGCCCTAACCTAGCCGCGCCAGTTTGGCTCGGCGACGATGACCTCGTCATCGACTTTGTCAACTGTCCGCGCGACAGGGGGGCCATGCCGTTGCCTCTGCTGCCGCGCAGGTGACACACGCAAACTCCTCTCCGTCACTCCATGTATATGTTAACCTCATTCGTCTACCTCCTGCGAGCATTGTGTACCTTCCTATGGAAATTGGTTGCTCACTAGATGTGTTTGTGACTTGTGCTATTGCCTAGCTGACCCATTGTTACGAACCTCCATTACTCAACACTGGATTACAACACGAATTGGTAGCAGAGATAACAGATCAGATTGGAGACTGGGAATAGCAAGGAATTTGGGGTAGAATCAGAGAAGGGGACTGGGAGGAGAAGCAGGGGACAGGGATACAGGATTCGATCTGTTCGTGATCCGTCTGGATAGATAGCTCGTCACCTCCTGGTGCCTATTTGTAGCAGCGATTGCTTTTGTCGGGCCGTCTGGGCTGAGCCCATCGTTGATGACCTGTGACAACGGCCCAACTTGGGGCACACAGGCGAGGGTCATAACACCCATTGATTTATATTTCTGCTCTTACTAACCCTGATGATGGCGACGACGGGTATAGGAGGGAAACCTGGACGGGGCGATCGAGTCGCTCGAACCTGGAGAAGCAGCGCCGGCTGGCCGGGGACGTGATCGGCACCAGGAAGGCCGTCGTCCACATCGTTGAGCTCTGCTTCAAGGATGGCGCCTGGAAGAAGCTCAACGACCAGATCGTCGTCCTCTCCAAGCGGAGGGGACAGCTCAAGCAGGTATACAGCTCGCTCCTCCTTTCTTCCTCTCGTGGTCGATTGTGTCAACTTGACCTAACACTAGATTCATGTGGTTGAAGCATGTTCAGCGGAATTACCCAGAGTTCGTGTAGTAGAAGCATGCTCAGAGAGTTGGGTGGATTCAAACGTTTCTGTTGTACCAATGCTTCCTGGTATGTTTGTGTGCTTTTCTCAAATTTCCTTTCATTCAGTCACCATTTGGGGCTTCTATACAAAGTTTTTTGCCATGACCTTTGAATTGATCGCACTTACATATATCAAACTTATACCATGCTCGTGTGATACCAGTGTTAACCCCTCCATGGATAGTTTGTTCAAAATTTAAAGAAAAGTAAACATATGGATATGAAGGAGCTGTATAGGCAATAGAACTTCATTTTGTTTGTAAATATGGTTAGCTCAAAATCCTAGAGGAACAAATGCTACATCTTTTACATCTGAGTAAATACAAATACTTTAAATTTCTTATGCCACTAAATCTGATTCAGGAGTATGTGGTGTACAACCTGTCAGCTCTTTGGAATTTATAAAAATGGAAACTTATGCGATTTGTAACCTGTCAGCTCCCTAGGCTATTTACATGACTCTCAGCTTAGAGTTCTAGCTTCCACTGACAAACTTGATAGCAAAAGATGACAATGCATGATTTTGCTTATAATAGTAAGGCTACTTTTAAATAATGTGTGAACTATGACACTACTGATTGGTAGTCTAGCAATAGTCAGAAAATACAAGGAGTTGACAGTTGGTATCATGAAATGAAATTATTCGGTGGAGTACCTTGTTCAGTCTAAACTCAAAATGGTTTACCATTGTAGGTCCAAAAACTAGATGTTCGTTATCTTCATCTTCCAAATTTTAATTTGGAGTAGCAAACTGTAGTGTTGCATGTTGCACTATTCTGGGAGTATTTTAGAAGGCATCAATCTCTATTTTGTTTCAGGTCATCAACTCAGTGTGTGTTTCACAATGTTTTGACTGTTCATGTTTTGGTGTCTCAAGAAAAGCAAAGGTGGAATGGAATCCTGTCATGTTTATGGCTATCAGGATAATAGCAGACAAACTGCTACATTCCTGTTCCCGGATAAGGCTTTGTCCCTGAAGTTGAAGAAACATCATGGTATGCATCTTATTGCTTTGCAAGTCGCAGCTATATGTCAGTAACTTCCCATAGATCAGAGTTCCTTTCGTGCTCACTTTCTAATGTAGATGTATTATTTCGTCACAACATCTATGTGCAAGATCATCTTGCTTCTTTGTTGCTCGAGCTGATTAGTTTCAGGCATAACCGCTTGAATAAACATGTACTACTAATGATGCCCTTTCTGTATATTACATGTCTTGTTTGGAAGGTGCACTGGCCATTGGCAAAGCAAAACCAATCACACATATTCTGCTTTGTAGTGTGCGCAGCTTACGCATTAGCTTGTGCTCTGCAGTGAATTAAGATGTCACATACAATTGACTATATTCTGCTGCCTGTCATGTTTTGTGAAATTTGGAGTAGCAAACTGTAGATGGAACTTATTTTGAGATGTCATGTTTCCTTAACTGCAAGCTTTCTTAGAGAAAATCATCAGTTGGAGGTATAACTTATTTTGTGAAATTTTACATGTTCTATGCCAGTAGAATTTGAGTATGTCCATTGTGATCTCATGGAACTATTCTTAGCTGCAAGCTTTCTTAAAGAAAATCAAAAAGTGTTTTTTCTACTCCAGCCATACACTGATTATTTGTGTATGCAATGCTTATCAGGTTCATAAGGTCCAAGAAATGCCGAAATGGAAGAGTGGTGCAAATCATCACATGTGCAAGTGAGGAGTACCTGCAGGTTCATCAGGTAGCTCAGGTTCATCATGTTCATCTGGTTCATGCGTGTATACAGTGCCAGTGAGGCATTGGTGCATTGCTATACTTATATACAGTGCCAGTGATGCATTGGTGCCAGTAACTGGTCGTGCTATTTTTCCTCTTCTTAAAACAGTAATGCAGATATCTTTTGTGTATTCTTTAAAAGATTTGATGTGTCCCGTCCTGTGGATGTCCATTCCAGTGCTTCTGTACAGCCATGTCTGAAGAAACCCAATTGTAGTGTCATTAATATGTGACAACATTGCTTAAAAGAAAATGTTCTAGCTTATACATCTAGTTACGCTTTGCTATCACAGAATATCTTTAAAAACTGCTTGTATGTGGTATTCAGTAATCACAATTAGATGCACCGATACATCTGCATTACCCGCTGTTTGGTTCAAGGTTCATAGGATTAGGCCAGTTTCTGAATGAAGACTGTTTCTGTTGATACAGACTACATAGTCACAAGTTCCAGACAAGCAAACAAAATAATTCAAATGGAGCTACTAGCAAGATAAGTGCACAGGCTTCAGTTACAAAGATGTGCTGATTCATTGCTGTTATTGTTACAAAATATAGAGGGAAAATACATTTGTAATTGTTGTCATTGTAATTATGTTGACAGTGGCGTCATTGATATTGGTTTATTCATCATGCTTGTCTGATTGTGTCTCTGAAGGTTGCAGTGATATTTGACTGTAATTGTAATTACTGTGATATTTGTACCCGAATATAATGTGATATTTGACTGTAATATATATTTGAACCTTACTGTGATATCCAAAGGGTGTACATTTGAGGCATTATTGAGTGCCTCAAATGGTATAGCATTAGAGGCACAAATCAAAAGTGCCTCAAATGGTATAGCAATGGTATACCATTTGAGGCACTCAATAATGCCTCTAATGATCACCTTTTAAGGCATTATTGAAAAATGCCACAAAAAACTTTTAGCTACACAAGTAAATGCTGCACTTTTATTTTTGCCTCAAAAAACATTTTGAGGCATTTTTGGGACTTTTGGAGGCATTACTGAGTGCCTCCGGTTCTAATACGTGATGTAGTGACCCAGACTGCTCCCCCTCCCCCCCGCTCTCCTAGACTGATCTACTATGTACCTCATATTTTACTTGTTCGTCCCACCACTCATTCATTCTACTCTTGTACGTCTTGGGCCTTCCCCCAGCCGGCAGATCTTAATCGGCGTTGTAATGTAACCCTTTATATCTAAGGTTAATTCAGGTGAGCGGTCGCCTTTCATTGGTCCGTTAAAAAAAACTTTGGAAATTCTTTTCAGCATATGTTGACACTTCTTTTACATAAATTAGAGTTGAACCAACTTTCTTGTTCTCCTGAAAGGCCAAAAGTTGACCAAGGAAAACAACATTCTAGATGTCATTAGTATAGATCGGGCAATCGCGAATGGTTTATCCATCCGTCGCTATGTGAAGGTAGGTGATGGCGGGGGTCAATCTCACACAGTTAGGTAGAAGGAATCATGTGTGATGGGGGTGCCCATCGTACAAGGTTACGGAGCACCAACCATGTGCATTTGGGTGCCATTCGCACACGGTTAAACCTACTTAAGTGTGTGCGTTTTGTGGCCCAGCGCATACAATTTCTCTGTACGAACTGTAACATCCCATGTTTGTAATAAAGTACAAATACTTGGTAATAAGCATGACATGCATTATTTTTTAGCTTGGAAAAAAATTGCATTCTAAATTGAGTGGAAACCCTAAAAATGCCCAAATCTTCCCTAATTTTTAAATATTTTGAAAAGTTTCAAAAATACCAAAAAACATATGGAGAGATTCCTTCAAAAACATATGGAGTTGCCTACCATCAAACATAACACCACACCATGAATCATCCCTTGCATAACCCCACAAGGAAGTAAACCCATGGCACTCACACTGTTTGTAAATTTTAATTATTGGTTGAAGTGGATCTATCTTACTAATCAAGTTATTAAGAGGGCAATGTTTAACAATTATTAGTTGTTGAAGTTGTTCTATGATCAAGGTAACCATCTCCAAGTCATCCATAATGTGGACATGGCTATTCAAATAGATTTAACCCTGCAAGGGTGCACCAATGTTCCCATGCATGTCTGATTGTCTCTTAATGCCACATGACACTCATTAAGGGTGCCGGCTGAGGAGGGATCGACACGACACTTCCCATATGACAAACAAGTCCAAGGAGCCACCCAACTGAGTCTAACCTGCATCGAAAGTCCGGTCGAAGCTTCGAGGCGAACCCAACTGTTGCGAGGCGGACCGAACTATTGCAAGGCCGAAGCTCCGAGGCAGGATAACCATTTAGCAAAACATGGCGCAAGCCCTATATGTATGCACATGTAAAGTAATAACATCAATCGGAGGCGTCCCTTCCATACCTGCAACAACATCATTAATGCGTATGCCAAATGGAAAACCCAAACTATGTGGCCACTGGACAAGTCGGAGGTAAGGTACTAGGTCGATGGGGGTCCCATAATACCTCCCACGAGTGGTTAGCGTGCTCAGTCTTGGATCAAGAAACAAAAACTCGGGTCCTAAGGTGGCCCAAGTGGAACAAAACACCATGGTTTGTAGTCCTGGCCTCCCACCTTTGCCTTTTACAAGTTTATCACATATAATTCCACAACACATCATAACATGAATATGATTCAAGTACTTCTACCCATGGCATTAGAACAAGCACAAAAGTAAGACTCGAGCAACCCTAAGCAAGCATCCTAGGATAAGCAGGCTTAAACATAACAACAACAAGCATAACAAGTTTGCTAAGTAGTGGAAGGTAAAGGCCATATCATGGCGACAGAAGCGGGCTATGCAAAAAAATAGGCATCGTGACTCACTAAAGCATCATAATAGTAATGCAATAATAAGGGAGAAAGCATAGGTGATATAGGCATGAGCAAGAGGAGAGTGCTTGCCTGTAATCCATGCTTGGAAGTAGATCTTGCTCGTAGATCACATCATCTCTGAGTCCTAACCGTTAAGACGCAGAAAACACGGGAAAGCGCAAATGGTGCATCTTACAACTACGGCAAAAGATCCAAAATGTTTATGGTATGCGATGTCATGAAATGGCAAGGGTGATGATGGAATTAAGCTACACAAGTTAAATGGATAGGAATAGTGGATATAATGCAGTTCCATGATTATCCATATTAAAAGAAAGGCATTTATTATAGTTGAACCCTAAAACAACATTTTAGAAGTTGTTAACATGCATGAGAATGACATGTACACGTGCAATGCAAATTCCTAAACAAAATAACATATAATAGGTGTGATACGATTTTGTGGCATGACAGCATGTTTTGGCTGCCACGGCAGCACAATCTGGCTCAAGTGTTGGTGTGTGTGTGTCATGCTAAGTGACGGTGGGCGATCCCAGTTACCGAGGTCCCACGGGTCAGAGGCACAGCCATCGAGGTACCCGTGACAAACAAATCGAAAACGAATGCATACACGAGCGTCTCATACAATGCATGCATCGTCGAATCTCAACCACGGAGCAACTACCTATGCGTCGTTCAAGTAACCTTTGAAGCGTGCATGATGTCATGGCTCGGTTCAGTGCGATGTGTAGACATTTGCGTGTCGTCATCGTTCGGGCATGGTCGTGGAACTTGATGGGTCTCGAGTTCCGGTCTTTGGGGTCATCGTCGAACTTGGGGGTTGGCGGGGTTCACAGCAATGGTGGCGGAGCGGTTTCCGGCGGAGCAACACATTGACTGAGGTATGCAAGTGAAGATGACACGGAGTGCGCAGTAGCAGTAGCTTGGTGACAAGCTCACGACACCGAGCGCAAGCGTGCATGACAACATGTACGGGTGAATGCGAGGCGCTGGACGCGACAGAACGGCCAGGCGGAGTGCCGTTGTGGTGCGCAAACCTGAAGGTGAGGTTGGCCGAGGCACCATGTCCGGCAAGAAGCAGGAGGTGGGGAGGCATGTGGTGCTGGGCCCGGGAGGCAACGACGGAGGTGGCCTCGCCGGCCAGGGCGAGGTGAGGCGGGGAGGCGGGTGCTCGGGCTCGAGCAAGGGAAGGAGGGAGCCTGGCAGCGCGCTGCAGGTGGAGGCAGGAGCAGGGCAAGCTACACTGGCGCTGGGAGATGAGGGGCAGCACGTGGCATGTGCTATCGGGAGGAGGTAGAGAGAAGGAGAGAAGGGGCCCACGGGGCTAGGAAATGAGGCTGGCAGCGCTACTCGGGAGGAAAATGAGGGAAGGGAGTTATGGGGAGAGGGGATCGAGGCTGGGGGGTCTCGTGCGGGCGTGCTAGGTTAGGAATGTATATCTTGTCCCCGTCAGAAGATAACCTTCTTCCCGCTACAAGGAGCTACTCGGGGAGTGGCCGCTAGGCAATGGCCGCCACGAGATGGAAACGCACGAGCCCCCGAGTAGCCTCCCCCACGATGGACCGGCACCACTCCTCCCTGACATGGCTGTAGGCCAAGGTAATGTGTCGATATATCCCGCTCCTCTGGACCTCGGGCCTTCTTACGCTCGTACGGATTAAGGCTGACTCAGCAACCGTCAACCATCATCTACACCTAATCAGAGCTCGTCTCAATGGTGTCCAGGCTTGAGAACCCCGTGTTGCGCATATTCGCTTAATTTTGACCCTTTGCGTCCCCCTTTTAGGCAATTCTGCCCCCAAAACCCTCTCCGGCCATGCGCCCGGATTACATTTACATTCATAGCCAGGTTTGCATACCCCGCCATAGCTAGTTCAGCTTGTTTGCATGTTGTTTTCCTTTAGTTTCCATTGTTCGTTGATCGTTGTAGGCCTTCTACTCCTTTGTTTACCTTGTCAGAAGAAACCGAGCTCTGATCTCCTAAAAAATGCCCAAGTTTTACATGGATATGTTTCGGCCTAAAAATCCTACCCCCTTATCTCTCAGCCGGGCCTGGCGGCATGCACAATCGGCACCTTTCATCGACTCTCACTTTATTTTATTGTATGCACAAGCCCGCACACTCCAGTGGCTACGTATCCGAGTGGGACGCCCCATAGAGATCAATAAATGACACTGCAGTACCGTCCGTGGCACCTAATTAAAAAGATCTTTCCTTTTGTAGCCTCATGGGCGCCACCCCCCATGAGTGATTGTAGGCTCCGGCCTGGGCTACCAACCTAGCATACGAGAGAGCAAGCCGTGGTCGGAGGTAGGACCCCTTGCCAGGTGGAGGGAGAAGGCAAACTGATGTTTCACTGCCAGACTGACAGCAGCGACGAAGGAGTTCCTGGGCGGGTCAGTGGTTGGCATGGGACGTACTGTGGATATATCTACCTAAAGCCGTAGGGAGCCCAGGACCACGCCGATAGTGGTAGGGGCTCTTGAGCGTCAGGGTAGGCATTGTTAAGAGACGAACCCTTACATGTCATTGTAGTATGGCGCTCCCTGTAGGGTGGGGACATGCTATCGCAAGGGTCATAGAGTAAAGACCAGTAGTCAGTCGTAGAGCTAGCGTGGGGACTCTGATGGAATAGGGTCCGTCGGGAGTGCGCTACCTACTCCTATGGTCAACCGGGAGAGCGACAAGTGGAGGGAGAAGGCAAACTGATGTTTCACTGCCAGACTGACAGCAGCGACGAAGGAGTTCCTGGGCGGGTCAGTGGTTGGCATGGGACGTACTGTGGATCTATCTACCTAAAGCCGTAGGGAGCCTAGGACCACGCCGATAGTGGTAGGGGCTTTTGAGCGTCAGGGTAGGCATTGTTAAGAGAAGAACCCTTACATGTCGTTGTAGGATGGCGCTCCCTGTAGGGTGGGGACATGCTATCGCTAGGGTCATAGAGTAAAGACCAGTAGTCGGTCGTAGAGCTAGCGTGGGGACTCTGATGGAATAGGGTCCGTCGGGAGTGCGCTACCTACTCCTATGGTCAACAGGGAGAGCGACAAGTAGGTGTGGTTGCACATGAAGGTGGGGAACAAAAGTGGCGAGCAAGTCATTAGTTTCCCCTCTAGGTCTCCGGACCATCCATGCGTCCCCTCATCATGCCGTGTTTAGCCAGGTGATGTAAGAACTGGCCGAGAAGCGCATTCTATCGCCCTATCTGGGGTCATCGTGCCGCCTAGTGCTGTAAGTGCTTGGCGGTGGATGGCCAGGGCAATTTCTCGTAGTCTCCAAGTGTGACGAGTGGGTCTAGATGTACGCTCCACCGTTATGGGTACCATGAGGGACGAGGTCTTGCGGTACCCCCGTGTACTCCCAGGTGGCCGGCGAGGGGCCACCGTAGGTCTGGATAAGCGCATCACGGCTATGGGTGTTGGCGAGGGACATTGTCCTGAGACACCCCCGTACATCCCCCAACCTCTTCAAGTCATTTTGGCGAGTCGTTGCCATGGGTCCGGGTGTATTCTCTACCGTACCAAGAGGGACGAGGTCCTGCGGTACCCCCGTGTACTCCCCGTTGGCCGACGAGGGGCCACCATAGGTCCGGGACACGCATCACGACTATGGATGTTGACGAAGGATGCTGTCCCGAGGCCTCCCCGTAAACCCCAATCACTTTAGAGCACCGGCGATGGACATATAGGGATCTTACGCCACCGCACTGGTCGTACTGCCCTCCCCTGATTTAGTAGATCTTGTGGCCGATGCACTTGCCGTATTACCCTATCGGTTATCATAGAGGGATCTTGCACCGATGCACTGGTCGTACTGCCCTGCCCTGATTTAGTGGATCTTGCGGCCGATGCCCTTGCCGTACTGCCCTATCGGTTATCCAAGAGGGATCTTGTGCTGACGCACTGGTCACACTGCCCTCCCCCTATTTAGTGGATCTTACGGCCGACGCATTCACTGTATTGCCCTATCATTTTAAAAATTGACTAGACTACACATTGGCCACGCCGCTCGCCTATAGCAAACAAGAGATGATGACCGCCAAAGCGATTCTCCGAGCTGTCAAAGATCAAGCACCAAGCATCACAAGAAGAATGAAAGCAAGATCAAGTCAAAAGAAAACGCTATGTTCTTTCATTGGGAGCCCAGGGCAGCAGGCGGAAAGCCCTCGTAAGTCTCATTCCCCTCTCCGTTTGTCCCTCATTTTTGCCCATGACGGTAAGGGGTTCCACCCCCCAAATTCCATTCCACCCAAAATCCCCCTCTTTTTTTGAGGGCAAGGGGTTCCACACCCCCATGCTCTCCATTTTCGGCTGAAGGCCAGAAACCGGATTTTTTTGACGTCTGGACAAAAGGCTCGCGGTTTTCACAAACCGCCTATAAGATTCAAGTCCCTATCTGAGCCTAGAGCTAAAATCATCTCTTCACACTCATGGGGTTCGACACATACCGCATCCCAACCAACACCAAACATTCTGATGACAATCAAGAAATTCAGTCAAATTCAATCAAGCAATCCAGACAGAGTTGTACAAGCACAGCCGTGTCTCGCGCGAAATGCTAAATCGGTTTCGCTAATCTCAACCGCTGTGATTTTTTTGTTGGGAAGGGGGACACTCCACCAAAGTCAGCGCGGGAAACCAATCTATATACCATCAAGGGTGCGTGATGTCAACAGCAAGAGCAAGAAAACACAAGTTGTCATGAAGTGTGGGCAATTCGGTGCCCCGTGGCATCATGGAATGAATGTGGCCCACGGGCGAGTGGTATGATGTCTTGAATCCTGCAACGCGGTAGCCTCATGATCAGTTCGGAGAATCGGCAAATGGGAAGATAAGCCCCTAAGGGAAGTTCACGGCTCGGACAAGCCCCCACTACCGATGGAAGGTAAAGTACATGGTAAGTGAAATACATGACTGTTGCTACGCACGACAAGCATATACATAACAAGTGAAGCACGTGGTAAGTGCGATACATAGCATGATGTGATATGAAGCATGGCAGGTGAGCAAGCAGAACTAGACACTACTCCGAAAGAAGGTCACCTACAACTACAAGGAACTAGGTCAAACCTCGTCAGGGAGGAATTCGCTACCCGTCAGCCGCTCCCGTGCATCTCCACGAGCCTCGCATATGTCCTCGACAACTCCGAGTCTCTCCCACACCTGATCCATGAAGTAACTCACCTCGGTAGCCACCTTTGGAATGGTTTCCTTCATGCTCCTCCTCGTACCTCGAACATTTCCCGTGTCCCCGAAAGATGTAGAGGACGCCATCGAGCTCCAGTTGCCGATGGTGGATCTTGTTTCTGGTGGTGCGGTGTGGGAGGAAGGGCGCTGTCGTGAGGAAGGAGAGGAAGAGGAAGCAGGGCGATGCGAATGGGAGAAGTGGGGAAAAGTGATGTGGTGAAAACCCTTATATAGGGTTGCTCCGCGATTCGTGCGCCACAGTGGGAAAGCCCATGATCTCCGCCACGTGTCAAGGAACTGCTGCAGTATTTTCACAGCGGTTGCAACGTCTCGCAGCGACGCCTCGGTTTTCGCCCGTGGAAAAAATGCAATGATGGCCAACGTTTTGCTCCCTTGGAGTTCAAACTGTCGTGGACCCCATGAGGAGATGAACACGCCATCTTCTGACAGGATAAGACGGAAAGATTCTTCTGACAAGAAAGACACGTGCCCAATCCGACTTATCTTCATCACCCGGCTTATATTACCCGGATGGTTTATGGTTTCTTCGGGAATGCTTCAAACTCTTCAGCCGCCTAATGAAGACAAGACGAATAAGGAGGATCTTCATCAACCTCATCAACAAGCTGGCCGCTGGAGAACTTAAATCTTTCCTGGGGCTAATGTTGTTGATATACTAAATGGGTATCCCACGGAGTGGAGTAAAGCCGGCCTATCAGGGTGGCCCACGGGTGGTAAAGCCAGTAGGCTTACTGGGCGGCCCAGTAGGCGCAAGACAGAAGTCCAGCTGGCTAAGGAAGGTCCAAGACGGAGGCCCAGCGTCTAGCCGCCTTGGAGCACAAGGCGGAGCTAGAAGCCGGATTAGTCTAGGACTCTATCTCTTAGTCGGTTACGATCTTCCTTGTAAGCCCTAGGCCGGTCGCCTATATAAAGCCGGCCTACGGGAAGCCTTAGGGTTACGTTCTCGACTCATTGTAATCTGTACGCATATTACCCCCACGTTCTGCCACCGCCGTGGAACCTGAAGCTTGGTAAATCCTTGCGTAATCACGTCCCGTACTACGTCCGTCTTACCCCCACGTTCTACCATCGGCGTATGGCACCTCGTATCATGCATGCAATACCGATACCTCGACAGACAGGGATCAATGCATTGACCTAGCCAGACCCGCCGTCGACGACAGACAGCGCCACCGCCCTATGCGCGTCTATCATCTTGCGTCCATCGTCGAGACCCCGCTGCGCCACGCCGCCGAGACCTGTCGTCGACGACACCAGGACGCCAGACAGTGCCACCGCCCTGCGCGCGTCTATCATCTCGCGACCATCGTCGAGACCCCGCTGCGCCACGTCGCCGAGACCCGCCGTCGTCGACGTGATAGATGCCAGCCGCTCCAACTCCTGACGTCTCCAGCAAGCACCTGCTCCAAGACGATGCCCTCAGGACGGACGTAGCTCCGATCTGGTAGACCCAGATTTAAGGTTTCCCCCGGAGCAGCCCGAGAGAGGAGACGATGCCTGCTACGACGATGCCTTCAACAAGGTAGCGGTGCATAGGCACCGCCATGACCGAAGTCGAAGCCCGGTTTTCACTGGCAGCCGCACCTCCCCAATCCCGCAGTCGACTGGATCGCCAGCTTGCCGCCTTCAGCGCCCCCAGGAGGACGGCCAAGGTCCGCCTCCACCACTCGCCTGACCCTGCCGCCGCACCTATGGGGGAAGCCCAATCGCGCGCCGACGACCACCGAAGTCCACCGCCCAGGATCCCCGATGCCGCCGCGAGAAGTTGCCTAGCCGCCGCCGTCGGCCGCGTCCTCCAGCAGCGGCGCGGGAGAGGATGGGAGGGATTAGGGAGGTGGCGGTGCTGGGTTAGGTGAGTTCCCGTGTCGCCCTTCGTGGAGGAGCTGACACCCATGGTTAGTGTGGGTCATGCAGGCAACATAGGAGTTTTTCAAAGTGGAAGAGTATGATGAATGGCTGCTCACAAGGAAATTGCACAATTTATCTGAAACCAAAGTGACATCGCAATGAAGCAGCTAAGTCGACATGTAGATGTTAGTTTTATAAATACGACACTCCCATGTTTTCCGCAACATCAGTGCTTGAGATTGCAGTACAGATGTCCCCATTATTTCAGTTATATGTGGCATTAATTACAAATCCATCATAAGTAACCTGAAATCCTTGAACAAAGCACCGTTTGTGCATAGTGTGCTGTATGTAATTCGGACCACCTGAATATACAGAGAAGAGGCGAGAACAGAGCTGTTGAAGTATGGACCTCAGCTGCAGCAGAGGAAGAATGGATAACAAAAGCTACTAATTCGCATCTTCACGTGTATACAGAGTGAAAAGCGTACGGAGTAGATTGGTTGGTAGGGTATTGCACACCTCCCACATCGGGGTGGCTTTGTATTTATAGTAGGGTAACATACAGAGTTGTATACGGTATAGACAGACCTATACCGATACATATACATACAGCTAATATACAGTTTATCACCCTCCCTCAATCTCAACTAGTCTAGACAAGTTGAGATTGCTTCTACATACTTGAAACAACGGTAATGGTAATGGTTTAGTAAATATATCAGCAAGCTGATCCTTGGAGGAGATAAACCTAATCTGGAGCAATTTCTGTGCTACTCGTTCTCGCACAAAATGGAAATCCACCTCAATATGTTTTGTGCGAGCATGGAAGACTGGATTAGAGGACAAGAACGTTGCTCCAATATTATCACACCATAAGATGGGAGGAGTTGTCAGTGACACTCCAAGCTCACGAAGTAATGCCTGGACCCAGATAATCTCAGCTGTAGCATTAGCAACCGCTTTGTAGTCAGACTCTGTACTGGAACGAGAGACCGTAGCCTGCTTTCGAGCACTCCACGAAATCAAGTTCCCACCAAAGAATATAGCAAATCCCCCCGTGGATCGCCGATCATCAGGAGTGCCAGCCCAATCAGCATCAGAGAAGGCAGACAAAAGATCAGGAGAAGTAGTAGCTGGACGAAGCAGGAGTCCATGTGTCAAAGTCCCCTTGACATAACGAAGAATGCGATTGACTGCAGACCAGTGGGTACTCGTGGGTGTATGAAGAAACTGACACACCTTGTTCACAGCAAACGAGAGGTCAGGACGTGTCAGAGTAAGGTACTGGAGACCTCCAACCACACTACGATACCGAGTGGATTCCTCAGCCGATAGAGGAGTGTCGTCCGTGGATGATAGCGTCTCAGTAGCAGACATGGGCGTGGACATAGGGACACTCTGAAGGAGATTGGAACGCTGCAGTATTCATGTGCATACTTGGGCTGACTGAGGAGAAGACCACCAGTAGGTATGTGATGAACTTCAACACCCAGAAAATAATGTAGCTGGCCAAGATCTTTGAGTGCAAACGGAGTACGAAGCTGGTGAATCAGGCGATCCGTAGCAACAGCAGAAGAACTGACCACAATGATATCATCAACATAGACCAGCAAATATAATGTAGCATTGGACGCCGTAGAATGAACAAAGATGTATCTGCAGTAGAGGGTGTAAATCCAAGTCCAGTAAGGACTGAGCTGAGCCGTGCATGCCACGCTCGAGGAGCCTGCTTGAGGCCATACAGTGCCTTGTCAAGACGACAGAGATAGCCAGGATGACTCGAATCCTCAAACCCAGGAGGTTGCCGCATAAACACCTCCTCCTCAAGAATCCCATGTAAGAAAGCATTCTGAATATCCAGCTGACGCAAATGCCATCCCTTGGTAACAGCCATAGACAAGAGAAGTCGAATAGTAGTAGGTTTAACCACGGGACTAAAAGTATCCTTGTAGTCAAGCCCATACCGTTGCTTAAACCCTTTAGCAACGAGGCGTGCCTTGTATCATTCAATAGACCCATCAGATTTCTGCTTAATCTTGAACACCCATTTGCAATCAATAATATTCACACCAGGGAGTGGTGGTACTAGCCTCCAAGTCTTGTTGGCTTGCAAGGCAGAAAATTCAGTTTCCATTGCATCACGCCACTGTGGACAGGTCAAGGCTTCACGATGATCTCGAGGCTCAGACTGCACAAGATCCCTCGTAGCTGTCCAGACAAACATATTACTGCGATTTTTAGGATGACGAATACCTTTCTGTAATCTGGTAGTAACTCCTGGTTGAGCAGGAGGCGCGACAGGAGGTTTAGGCGACGGCACATGAGCAGATGGCGTTGCAGGCGATGCATCCGCGTCCGTGTCATGCATAGGCGACGCAGAGAGATCCAGTCCAGTGGATTGGGCTGGCCCAGTTGTCGATGAAGCGGAGCCAGGCGAGGACGCTGGCCCGGGAGAGCGCGAGGCAGCCGGAGTAGATGGGCCGGGCTCGTCGGATGGAGGCGTAGCGCGGTCAGCCAAAGCCTCTGATGCATGGGTGGGAGACCCGAGGCCATGCAGCCCCTGATCGACGTGCGCTGAGCGATCAACGTACGTGGAGCGATCGACGTGTGCAGGAGCTGGAGAAGCACCGTCCAGCAGTTCAAGACGCGTGCCGCGTCCTATACCTGCACCATGGTTAGCAAGAAGCATAGGAGTATGTGCGGCATCAACAAATTGGTCAGACCGTAAAAGAGAGGTAATGGATGGTGGTGGGGTGTTTGGAGGAGTGTGTTGAGAGAATGGGAATACATTCTCATCAAAGACAACATCACGTGATATATAGACTCTATTGGTGGCGATATGGAGACACTTGTAACCTTTATGAAGGGAGCTATAACCGAGGAAGACACATTGTTTGGATCTAAATTCAAGTTTTCTTTTATTATATGGACGAAGATGAGGCCAACATGCGCAACCAAACACCTTAAAGAAGGTATAATCAGGAGTTTCTCCTAGTAAGCGCTCAATGGGAGTTTTCATGGCTATAACACGGCTAGGAAGACGATTTATAAGAAAACATGCAGTAGTAAACGCATCACTCCAAAAACGAAATGGAACAGAGGCATGTGCAAGAAGTGTTAGTCCAGTTTCAACAATGTGTCTGTGTTTTCTTTCAGCAGTACCATTCTGTTGATGCGTGTGTGGACATGACACACGATGAGATACACCAATATCAGAAAAGAATTTGGACAATCTATGATACTCCCCTCCCCAGTCAGTTTGTACATGTAAGATTTTCTTATTTAAGAGGCGTTCCACATGTTTTTGGAATTGCAGGAAAATTTGGAAAACATCAGATTTATGTTTAAGAAGGTAAAGCCATGTGAAATGACTATAGACATCAACAAAACTGACATAATACTCATGACCACTAACAGAAATCTGGGCAGGGCCCCATACATCAGAGTAAATAATCTCAAGTGGTGCTGTAGTAACACGGGAAGAAAGAGAAAAAGGTAACTGATGACTCTTGCCTTGCTGACAGGCATCACAAATTACAACTTTATTAACTGACTCTGAGGGAAGCTCATAATGATGTAAAATTTGCTGGACTACTTGACTAGCTGGATGACCTAGGCGTGAGTGCCACTGCTCACGGGACACTTTGACAGTATGAAAAATTTGATTGATAGACGACTCATTCAGATTATAGAGGCCTCCTCGACACCCCCCTCTAAGCAGAACCACTCTCGTAGCCCGATCCTTGACAAGAAAATACGAAGGGTGAAATTCAAATAACACATTATTATCATGGCAAAAAATTTAACGGAGAGAAGATTACGTGAAACTGAGGGAACATGGAGGATGTCATTGAGATGTAAGGATTGTGAAGGAGTTGAAATTGTGGAATGACCAATATGTGTAATGCGCATACCTGCTCCATTAGCAGCTTGTACATGGTTCTTTCCACGGTAGGGCTCCTTCACGGTGATTTTGTCGATGTCGTTGGTGAGATGATCTGTAGCCACTGTATCAGCATACCAGTTGGGATCAACTAGATAGGACGTCGAGGTAGAGCCACCAGCACCACCACCGCCAGAGGTGACGGAGAGAGTGGCGAGATGGCGATCCATGTAGCGCCCGTCATTGCCAGCGCCGAGGAAGTTGCGCTGGAACCTCTTGAAGCAGCAAGAGGCCACATGTCCCACCTTGGAGCAGATCTGGCAGGTGGGGTGAGAGCCACCCGTAGGAGCACTGCGCTGATCAAAACCGCGGCCACGGTTGACAGCAAACTGTATTGCAGATGGAGGAGGCGGCCTGGAGGTGGGCGCCGGCTGAGGAGCCGCCTGGGGCGCTTGGTAACCGCCGTTCGGGCGAGCTGCGTAGTGTGCCATCATCTGGGCATTGGCGCCAAGTTTAGCACGCCGGGAATCAATGCGCTGCTCTATCGCAAGCATCTGAGAGTAGATGTCCCGCACCGGCATGGGATCGGTGAGGGCACGGGCGGAGACGAGCTGGACCAGCGAGTCATAGTCATGGTCGAGTCCCTGGCAGAGGTAGCCAGAGAATTCCTCTGGACGAAGAGGAAGGCCGATGGAGGCGAGCGTGTCAGCGTGCGCCTTGACCTTCTGGAAGTACGCAGAGGCCGTGGAGTCCAGCTTTCGAAGCTCTCTCCGCGGATGTGCATAGATCGCGCCGTGGACTCGGAAGCGAAGGTGCCGCAGAGTGTTTCCCACGCCTCGCGCGACGTGGTGACCATCGTCATCATCCCGAGAACACTCTCGGAGAGGGAGCAGACGAAGGCGGTAAGTATGGCCTGATCCTGCTGATGCCAGGCCGTGTACTGAGGATTGGGGATCGTCTTCGGATCCGTGTCACAGGTAGCCGCAGTATTGGGCATCATCTCCCGAGCATGGCAGAGACCCATCGATGAACCCAAATAGCCGGTTGCTTTGAAGGATTGGAACCACCTGAGTGCGCCAGTAGAGGAAGTTGTCGGTGCCGAGCTTGATTGTGATCTGATTAGTCAGATTGATTGGCGCGGCAGGGATCACAGAGATCATCCTGGCAGCCGCTGTCTTCGACGAGGAAGCGAAGGAAGACGCGGACATGCCGGAGTAGAGCGCAGAGGAGGTCTGCGAGGCCATGGAGGCGGTCGTCATAGGAGGCGGAAGCGAGGACCTGTGGCGGCGGCGATCGAGGAATCGATCTAGGGTTCTACCATGCCGTCAGCTCTGATACCATGAAAAGCGTAAGGAGTAGATTGGTTGGTAGGGTATTGCACACCTCCCACATCAGGGTGGCTTTGTATTTATAGTAGGGTAACATAAAGAGTTGTATACGGTATAGACAGACCTATACCGATACATATACATACAGCTAATATACAGTTTATCACAGAGTTCTGTGGTAACCAGAAATTCCCATACTCTCCATCCGTCGAGAAATTGCTGGTTTCCAAAAAGAGTAGTTTGTCGGCGCAGAGAACTACCTCGTGGTGGGGCCGGGATGGATGGATTAGTGGCAGCCGATATCGAGTGGTAGTTGTGCTACACTGCTACCTGAGGTCCACAGATTTTGTCAAATTCTCCGCTAGCTTTTCAAACATGTTCTCTCTCTTTGCCTTTTCAAATGCAGCCCGGAGCGATGTTCCTTCACGGCCCGGCATTAAACTGGCACGTTGGAAGTTTCAGAGTGCCGTCCCATTTTCAACTCAATGTTGATCTTTTTAGTGCGACATGATTGAGCATTGCACACGTCACTAGAGTTTCAAAGTGTGGACTTCAACTGCATGCTCTGTTTTGACTTTTCCGTGATCGAGCACGGCACACCAGCCCGCCCGCCGACAATGCACCCTAAGTATTCCAAGTTTGTACTATCTTGCGTACTAAATAGTACTACCTCCGCTCCGTTACATAATTCTTATGGTGGTTTTATTTCAAATTTAAACTAAACCAGGACAAGAATTATAAAACAGAGGGAGTACAAGTTTAGATACTACCAGTGGTCTGTATTTATTATCATGCTCAATCCATGGCCTATTTGTATTGCAGCCTGATGCTGAATCCACAGTACGGATTAAAGAAACAAAGGCATGTATAGCTCCATGAAGCACGTGCATGCGATGCGGCGCGACGGAATCGCTGGGGTTGGTGCTCTGTCATTATTTAGCACTGTTCGGTCTCGAAATAGTATCAGCGAATAGTACTCTACCTCTTCTTCTGTTTTTCTTTTTTTTGCGTGTTGCACTCTACCTCTGTGGACAGGAAAAATTATACTAGTAACAAGGTTGTGCAATGAACAAGCTGATGCTTGATTATTCTTTTCCTGAGGTCCACTACATCTAGCGCCAAGGCCGCCATTACATCACCCCTATGTAATCATGAGAGCTGTAATCATGGATATTGCCATACCTTGATCAAGAAGATGCCCGTTCTTACCTTCAAGCGAAACAAGACGTACTCCGCAAAAGGCAACAAACTGTTAGAAATATGATCAATTTTTCACATGATTACATCCATAAAACAACTTCATATAGTCATGCCTGGAAAAAACAAGACAACGCGTACACGTGGCATATAGGTGATAGATCCACGAAACACGGCGCGCGTCGTGACGAGACGAGGAGGACGTCGGAGGAGGAGAGCGCGTGTATGTGTCGTATTCTCATGGTCATACAAGTGGTAGAAGAGTATCCCTTATAAGGAGGCCCAACTCCCACTAAACTAGCAACGTGGGACTAAACTTTAGACCCACCTTTTGCATGCATGAATGAACCTCTAGGATTTATAGAAATTATTGAAATAGTTGAATGGGATGGGCCAATTAGTCAAATTTTTAACAATGCCCTACCAGATCTCAGAGGCACGTAAAGTTTTCCTATGGTTTCAAAACATTGTTTATATACCGGTCCTACAGTGGAGATTTTTAAGTTGAACTTCCACCTAGAACTCCATTCTACACTAGTTTGCAATTTGAACTCTAGACTATGCATTGAACTACAATTTTTTTGTGAATCTAGCTTCACACAAAACCTTGACTGATACTAGGATGTCGTGGGACTTCTCGCGGATGGAGATTATACGTCATACTTTAAGGTCGTTCATGTATTTATTGAGAGCACCCAACTCTCATGGCTGCGACATTTAGCAGTCAGACTCATATAGACGAGTTCTTCATATATGTTCTAGAAGACAACATCTCTGCTTAAATAAGCCTCTTAGAACACATTAAAATAAATATCAACCTATCGTGCAGATTAGGAGAGTACACTAGAAGAAAAATTGGCTTTGACCACACCCGATTTTTGTGGTAGAAGGGCATTTTTCGTGGCTAGAACGTCTTTCACCACCTTAGGGGTACCGTGGTAGAAGCCGCATGGCAGATCAATCTACCATGGTTCCCAGGATCCGTGGTAGATGGTTTCACATCAACCACGGGAAAAGTGTTGTGGTAGATGTAACGGAGACGCCGAACGGATTAACGGTAACGGTGTTAAGTTTGACGTCATGCTTAAGGCCATACAACTATTTCAACAACTTGCACACATTTCCTTCTTGCCCATGTATCACAAAACCATCTGGCTGCTCCATGTAAATTTCCTCGTCTAACTCGCCATTTACAAAAGTCTTCTTAGCGGCCATTTGATGAACGAGAAGACCATGCGAGGCAGCCAATGATAGCAGCACTCGAATGGTGGTCAGTGTTGCCACATGTGAGTAAGTATCAAAGAAGTCTTCACCTACCTTTTGAGTATAACCCTTGTCCATAATTCGTGCCTTGTACTTCACAATGGTACGATCAGGACTAAACTTCTTTTTGAACACCCACTTGCATCCTACAGGTTTGCACCCATAAGTACGATTAGTGATCTACCAAGTTCCATTAGCCAAGATGAAATCCATATCACTATGGACAACTTCTTTCCAGTAGTCAACATCCGGAGATGCATAAGCTTCTGAAATAGAATTGGAGGTGTCATCCACGAGGTACACAATGAAATCGTCACTAAAAGACTTTGCAATTCTCTGTCCCTTGCTCCTCTTAGGAGTTTCATTTTTTTCCTCCACAGGATTTTCAAAATGTTCCATCGAAATGGTGGGATTAGGAATTATAAATAATTTCTAACTTGATGAACTAGGCATATCATGATTTGATGAGCTAGGAATATCTTTCACGGCAAAGATATCCTTAACGAAAGTTGCATCATTCGACTCCATGATTGTACTAACATGCATGTCGAGTATGTCAGATTTTACTATAAAGAATCTATAACCAATGCTATTAAAAGCATAGCCCAGAAAAACACAATCCACATTTTTTGTCCTAGTTTGCGCTTTTTGGGAATTGGCACATTGATTTTCGCCAAACAACCCCAAATCTGTAAGTAAGAGAATTTTAACCTTTTCTTCCCCCACTCCTCAAATGGAATTATTTCTTTCTTCTTTGTGGGAACTTAGTTTAGGACATGACACGTAATCAATATCGCCTCCCCCACCATGCTTTTGGAGAGACCTGATGTGTCTAACATGGCGTTAACCAAATTAGTTAGAGTATGGTTCTTTCTGTCGGCGACCCCATATGACGAGGTATGTCCATCCTCCGAACCCGAGTTGACCATACTCTCTTAGGCGGTAAAGCCGTAGATAAGAGACGAGACTCTGATACCAATTGAAAGGATTGGTATGGTCGACTAGAGGGGGAGGGGGGGGGGGGGGGTTGAATAGGCGACTAACAATTTTTAGTTTCTTTTCAAATTAAGGGATCCAATGCAATCATAAGGTTGTCTGTATGTGCAACAAGGTGAGCAACCTATGTGATAAGATACAAGATGAACTAGCTACAACAATAACGAAATCAACAAGAGTAAAGACACGAGGTAACCATAAGTGGAGACGAGGATGTAATTCCCGAAGGACCTTCCACAAGAGGAGATACGTCATCGTTGGAGGGGTGTGGCGCCACAAAGTCTCACCAATGCAACGAATGCTCACCCTATTCTCCTTGAGCCTCTTCCACAAAGGAAGATCTCAATCCACTATGAGGTCTTCTTGAAGGCGTTGACCAAACCTTTACAACAAGGTTGGGGCTATCTCCACAACTCAATTGGAGGCTCCCAACGCCACCACTAAATCCACAACACCAAGGGAGAGCTCGAGGAGGCAATCTTCCGTTTAGGGTTCCAAGAAGCCAAGAGTAACAAGTTCCACAAGGGAATGAGGGGGAATCAAATTTTGGCTCGGTGAAAGGGTAGATCTAGCTCTTCTCCCTCAAATCCTTGAAGGACATCAAGTTTGGGTGGTAGGATTGGTAGATCTAGGGATTCAAGGCATGGGACTAATGGAGGAAAGAGGGAACAACTCGAGCAGCCAACTCCAAGGTAGGAGAAGGCCTTAAATAGGTCCACAAAAAATCTGACCATTGCTGCAGTCGGGGACCGGAAGTTCCGCCCCTCGGATATATCCGGACAAATATCCGGGCATATATCCGGCCCCTGTCTAGAGAGGAGCACCATCCGGGGGTTGCTCCTCGATGGACAAGGAAAGCCCACACCGTATATATCCGGTGTCCAGGGCCGGAAGTTTTCGGTGTTTAACCACCTGAAGTTCTAGCCAAGGACACACCGGATATTCTGGTCTAAGTCCAACTGGTAGGAACAACCACATCTTTGGGGGGGGGGGGGGGGGTTCTCACTCCAAGAAAAATAGGAAGGCTGGTGTGTGCAATGTAGGTTTGTGTACATGCAAAATTTGATTTTCCACACCTTCCGTCATGCAACCCCTCTTGATAGTATGGTTTCCCTATTTACAACAAATAGCAAACAAAGAAAATCATCTTCATTCTTTTCACTTTTGAGGGGTCGTCAACCGTCTTGTGCAAAGCATCGAATCATCCTAAAAACATTTGGCACACGGTTAGAACACTAATTGTGTTATCATTAACACCAAAACCCACTTAGGGAGGGAAATGGCCTTTCAGACGCGAGGCTGTTGAGGACCCAAAAGACCGCCGAAGTTTTGATGGGGTTTTATGCTTATTGAGTTTGGGAGTTTTGGAAAGAAAGGAACAAACGAGCCAAATACACCGACGTCTTCGCTGTCTTCTTCCACCACCACGACGATGAGATCAAAAGACAGTAGCAGAGCTACAAGCTTCACCGGAACAACCCTCAGGAGCGAGAGCTCGTCGAGCTTATTGAGCATGCTGTTAGCCCCCCTCCTCCATACCACATCTGGCTCCCACCGTCGGAGCACCGCGGGGAAGAAGAAGACTAGCCCTTCCCCGACACAGCTCTGGCGCATCGAAGAAAAGCTTGATACCGGTGCCTTATTGTCGGAGATTGCCCAGCTCCACTCCTCCACTCGCAGCAGCTCCCGCCACCGGAGAACCACTGCGAAGAATATGAAGCTCGGGCCGCACCAGATCCGCCCGGCGAGATCTGGTCCTCTACTCCCAAATGCCACAAGGGGACTAAGCCTAACCTTACGGTACATACTACTACGGTTGAGCCTCGCCTCAGCCATCTCTGGACGGCAGCGCCGCCGGTGAAGGCCTCGGCTCGGCCCGGGGTGGAGGAAGAGGTTCTCAGGTACCGTAGTAGGAGAGAGAAGATGGAGAGGAAATGAACCCACCGACGTCTTCATTTTTTTAAGATCAACCAAGGGGTCAAAGATAGAAAAAGGTTTTTTTTTTTAGTTGCCAGCGATGATGGCGGCTGAGTTTTTTGGTTGTGGTTTTCTTGCCTGGCAAATGACAAACAATGTATATATTTGGGTTACTCTTTGTTACATCGGATATCCTGTCTTTTCCTTACTGTCTTCTAATAGAACAGCAACGCTATGCCAATTCTTCAAAAAAAAAAAAGCTGTCTACCAAGTAATTATTCGTTTTTTTTATAGGAAGCAATATCCTTTTGTTTGGGCAGCATGGGCTCCTTTGAAGCGCAATTTTTTTTGTCCTTTGCAGTTCAACAATCAAGAAGAAGTCCTGAGGTAGGCGTGAGACGGCTGGCGTTCGTGATAAGTCCCATGCACTGAACCCCAATGCCCGTCGTTAGAGCCAATGACCACACGCGCGTGATTGACGAGTCCACGACGTGGCACCGAAAGACCGATGGAGCTTTGACTGCCAGTCAGCTTCGGTGGTCGGCGAGCAATAGCGGCGCCCGGCCCAGCCGGCAGCCGTGCGGTTAGCTGGTTGTCACGTGCGCGCTGTTTTTTTAAACGGGACAAAAGATTTGCCCCAACCTATTAATTAAGAAGAAGAGAGACGCCAGTTAATTAACGGAAAATCGGGCAAAAACCGTTACAACAAAACCGCAACCACTAGCGAACAACTCCCAAATAAGCAACCACCCGACCGCCAACAAACTCGCCCAACCTATAACAACCACGAACTGACAACACAACAACCTGAGATGGGCCCCACAATCAAGTAAAAGCGGAAGCTTACCTTGCGACTCCAATCTTCTTTCTTGACCTCCTGAGAGACTTCTCCACCCTCATGATTACAGCCTCCGAAGCCTTCCTCGCCAAGACGCAAGCAATATCCCTGCCATATCCAGGGCAAGCCGCCTCCAAATCGACGAGCAAGTCGCAAATCTCTTTTACAAAGAAAGCCTCAGAGTTAGGTGACAACACACATGTCTCATCAACCTCGTCACTCAAAGATGAGAGAGTGACAGAAGCAACCAAACCTCCACTGTCCACAGAGGCGGGTGGCTAGCAGGACTCAGACGGTGGTGATGAGGGCACCATGTCCACCGTCAAGTACTCCAATGAGCCCAGCTCCATCGGCAGCACCATAGAAGATTCCCCACAAAGCTCCTGCAGCTCAGGCATAATCTGCATAACTGGAGCCACGACCTCGGTGATGACTACACTCCCAGGGACAGGCGGCGTCGCATGCAAACCACGAGGAGAAAAATCTCCAAAGAAGCATTCAGCCCCCTCATCAAAGGAACCAACCTGGAGGTCAAGCAGCAAAGGCACAACCGACGCAACCTGAAGCTTGGCGAGAGCGTTGCGAAGCTCAGTGCGAAGCACCTCAACCTCCTGAAGGAGCTCCGTGCGCAGCAGTGCAAACTGGGACTCCAAAGCAGAGACCAAAAAGGCGCGGACATTGGAATCCTTGCAACACCCAGATGGGGACCTTGGCGGCACCGACGAGTGGCCCACGACCTCTGCCCAACTCCTGGTCAGCAAAGGACAAGGCTGGATGGACGGGGAGCGGCTTCGCTGGCAAGGAGCGCGAGTGACCGGAGAGCAAGCGTGAGCGGCCGAAGAGCGATCACGAGCAACTGGAGAGCGAGCACGACAGAACCTCTCCCGATGTCCAGGGCGACGACAACGAATGCATATGAAAGGCTCACGACATGCGCTGACTTGGTGGCCACGCTCGAGGCAACGGAAGCACCGTCCTTGAGCCCAACGCCTGAAGGCAAGACAACGCTTGAGACCTTCCTTCCGAAGCAAAGACGATGGCTCAGGAGGAGCGCCACGGCCTTCCTCATCTCCTAGAGCGGCAGTTGCAGCAGATAGGCCGCCGCAGGGCTCCACTGGAGTGAGTGTTGCGTACGTGTGCGTGTCGTTTCTTTGGAGTGAGTTATATCATGCTGATGCTGCCGCTCGCGTGTGCGTTTTCGACACTATAAATTAGCCAGTGCCTAAAGACAAAAAACCGACCACGCCCTCCCAGGTGCTCGTACCTAGCCTAGCCATCTCTTATCTGATCAGCCACATGTGCAGGACATCCCAGCGGCCTGCACCTCGGCCGAAGCAGCTGGGCCGTGTCTCCAGCAGCAACTCCGTCGTCAAGGTCCATCCCGCCGCCATGTACAACGCCTTAAGCGTCGGTTGGCGCAGAAACGCAGCGCAGAAGCCAGAGATGGGCCGAGGCCTACCCCGCAACACCTCGCCTTCGTAACCATTCCCCCGATCCCCATCCCCGCACCACCTCCGCTGTCTCCATCGCCCCCGATCCCCCGCCTCCTCCGCCGGTCAGGCAGCCACCCGCTGCCGGCGGCGCGAGCGACGCCTCGCCGCCCCACCCTCCTCGATCCGCCGCCCCGGTCCGCCGCCGCCCCAGACATTCCTCTAAACCCCCCTCCCTCCCCCTGTCTCCGGCGATGGCGAGCACCCTGAACCCTAAGCCTCCTTCACCGGCGATGGCGAGCACCCTGAACCCTAAGCCTCCTTCACCGGCGAGCTCCGCACCCGACCCCCCCAAGATAAGGTTCGTCCTCACCTCCACCTGCGCTGCCGCGGCGAGCCGTGTCGTCGCCGGCTACGGTGAGGTCCATTCCTCGCCTGGCCGGCGACATCGCGGCCAGCCGCGCCGTCCCCGTCGGCGGCAAGTGCTTTGTTGTCTTCTCGTGTCGTCTTCCTCCTCTTGCCAACGACGCAAACGGGCCAGGCCCAAATCAGTGAGAGGGAGAGCAGGAGGGGTACGCATAGCCTGGCTAACTGACGCAAAGCGTCAGATAGAAATTGCCGGTAGCGCTGAGAATGGATATTTCGGTGCAGGTTGTGCTGTGGGCTCGACTGGTTTGGGCTTAAATGGTTGCAAACACTGGAGCGGAGCGGTGCGGACTTAGTGGAGTGGGGCGGTGCGGTTTGGCCTGAAAAAAAAATTCAGAAACTGGCGGAACCCGTGGGTTCAACCCGCATCAGCCGTGTGAGACGCCCCGAGTGGCCGAACAAATCTCCCCTACTGCAACCTCCGTTCCTGCCCATGGCCGCCGCCGACACCGCGCTCCCGCACGTCTAGCCTAGGTTCCCCAGCACCTCTACCGTCGCCGCCCTGCATAGCTACAGCCGTCGCCCTGCAGCACGGCCCAACAATGCCCACTATAGACCTATCGGTCCCTGATGCCTAGGTTTTCTTGCACCGCCGGCGTCGACCTCTGCACCTGTACCGCCGCCGTCCTGTACCGCTACCTCCGCCGGCGATCTGCAGCACCGCCCAACGTCGCCCTCGCTCGACATCTTAGGCTCTCGGTCAATCTCCTGCAACACCTCTCCGCAGCCCCGCCCTCAACACCTTCTTGGTCACCGCCTCGTCGGCCGCTCCAGATTGAATCCGCCGTCGCCCCGTGTTCGCCATCCGCCCTCGTCCTCGGCACTGGCAAGACAAGCTCACCACACCGTCCTCCGTCCCTGCCCTTCTCGCCAAGGTGAGCCACCATGAGCAGCAACTCCTCACCATTCTCTTCCTCCCCAAGTTCAGATAGCAAAATGTTCAGACATGGAAGATGCATGTCTTTGGTTCCTAGTAACAAGAGATGGTGGAAGTTAACACTTTCTTTGGTTCCTTTTTATTTTCAGTAGTTGCTGTGATCAAGGGCAAGGACAAACCCACAAGGGAGCTTTAAAGTTCTACTTCTCACCTAAAAGAGATTAAAAAGATCAGGTATGTTTATATTAGCACTCAGCTCCAACTAATGCTCATTTAGAATTTAGCAACTGTTGTGCTAAAATCTTGCATATTTCCTTTGGCTTTTAGATGTTTTATACCAACTCACAGCATACGAAACTGTTGTTGGAGTCTACTATAAGATCCATTAAGGTTTATACATGTCTATCTGCAGCAACGCCCAACGAAGCCCGCCCTCAACCTCTTGGTCCCGGACGCCTATGGTTTCTTGCACCACCGGCTGTTGCTACTGTCGCTACACCGTGAGGAAGCAGGCTGCAGGTAGGAAGGAGAAGGCCCGGACCAGTCATCCGAACATGGGAGGTGGAGCAGACCTAGAAGAGGAGCAGAGTAAGGAGAGCACCAGGAGAGATTTGGAGGCCAAACCCTAGCCGAAACTTGATTTAGGCACCCTCTAATACAGGTAAATCTTGATTGGAGACACTATGATTATAAATTTTCTTGTATGGAAGAAAATCGTTTCACTGTTGTTGTGGTGTTTCATACTTGGTTCAGAAATTAAATAGGTTCCTTGTTTGCTTATCTGTGAGTCTGATGCATGGTGAGAAAGGAAGGAAAACTAAGTGGGAAATATAAAGTTCAGTTTAAGTTATTCATACCTAGGTAGCCTTATACAACAGCACCTTCTAATGATGCATAGAGTAGTCAGGTCCAGAACCTTGTTCATGGCATCTAATACAGTTTTCTGTAGAAGTTTATATTAGGCCACTCAAACACCTTTCATGTGAGGAATTTTCCATCGAAAGTAGTAGCTGCTAGTACTTTCTTAATCACTCCATGAGATATTTCTTATTTTTCAGTGGAAAGTTAGCAATGTATATGATGAGTAGCATGACAGTGTACGTGTACAGAAAGAAGCTGGATTTGTTATGAGATCTTGTACAGTTCTGCACTCACTTTTGGAGTCTAATCCCCTGAAATATAACTTGCTTATTTGTACCAAATAGTAAATAGATGACCTGAACTTCTTGATTTGTACTGTTGTGGTGCTAGTGGCTACCATTGACTAAGTGGTAGATTCGGGTGTCAATTATTCTTCTATTAGCACATCTTTCCTAACTGCCAAGCAGACCCAAGTTTGGATTCCGCTCTCATATAGTGATCATCTACCTGTGGATGTTCGCTGATAATGGCGTAAACTGTGACATAAACAGCAGCCATTTCGTTTGAGTTAAGGTGGTTATCGGAAAATAATAAAAATATTTTAACGTTTGAGCTAAGCTGCCCATTATGGGGTCTTCCCTTTCTTGACTTGTTAGAAAATAATATTTGATGTCTCTCTGTAGCGGTATTTTATACATTTTTATGCACCTTTATGCGTTGTAAAATTGAATTGACAAGGTTTCTTTGTTGCCTGGCTTATTTTACTACACGAAAAAAAAGGCAAAAGAGGGGTGCCTATTTGTTGGGTGCGGATATATAGGGCCTTGAGGGACCCACCGGCGAGCCCCAACAAATCGAGAGGGAGGGGCGCCCGCGCAGGGCATCGGCGCTTCTGTTATCAAGGCCAAAGCGCCGGGGAAAACGCCTTAATTAGCCAACGCACATCCCTCGCAAACTCACCACCCAGAGAGAGAGGGGAGCACGAGTTTGGGTCTCGCAATCGCAAGTCGAGCAAGCGCGATAAGCTCAACTATAACCTTCTCAGACAACGAAAATCGAAGTGAGGTTGTAAGTTAGCATTAGCCAGAGTAGCTCCTGTACTCTATTGCGTACTCTGTATCAGTGTATCTGATCAGCTTTGTGGCTCTGTTCCTAGAATTATTTGTTTACTGGCAGGTAGCCAGGTTAGTCCTGAAGTAGTGCAGTGCTATATCTGTTACTTACTATGTTCCGCTAAATTTTTTTTAATAATATGTTTTTTAATTAAATTTGAAAAATATTACGCAAAATCACAAAATTTCAGAAATAATACGGCCTCGGCCCAGGCTAAGCCGACAGGCACTAATCGGCCCAGGTCTGGCCGATTAGTACTTATCGGCCCAGGCCTGGCCGATAAGGTACTAATCGGCCCAGGCCTGGCCGATAAGGTACTAATCAGGGTACAGCTAGGCTAGCCCAGTGGGCACTTATCGGCCAGGCCTGGGCCGATAAGTACTAATCGGCCAGGCCTGGGCCGATTAGTGCCTGTCGGCTTAGCCTGGGCCGAGGCCGTATTATTTGTGTAATTTATGCAAAATGCGTAATATTTATCAAATTTCTGTAAAAAATGTATTATTAAAAAAAAATTAGCCTATGTTCCATACCAGTGGCGGAGCTACAGAGAAAATCTTGGGCGGGCCAAGCTGAAGCACGTGACAAAATATTGCAGACCCTAAACCATATACAGATATACTGATATACTTCAATAGACAACTAGGCATTGATAAACCCCAAAATACCTTTCGTTCAGTCAATCATACAGACAATTGGGGGAAAGGGGAAGTATCTGGATATGGAAATTGGGGAAGACGCTGCTAGACCTCCGGCCGGCAGGTGCCCCATGCCCGTGTGCTGTGTGCAGTCGGCGACTCCCTTTGGCCCTTGCTGCTGGGGACGGCGAGTCGGCGACCCCCTGGTTGCAGTTGCAGGGGGCGGCGAGTCGGCGACCAACTGGTTGCAGGCGGTGGCGCGACGCTACTGTCTACTGTGTTGCTCTGCTCCGCCTCCGTTGATTCCTCCAGTTCGTCCCTAAAGCGTGAGGCAGAGAAGCATCCATGGATTTTGCCGGTGTCGCTCTGTCTGCGGCTGTGCCAGTCGTGCGACTTCTTTTTTTCGAGTCGAGGCAGTAGATTGAGTCGTGCGGCTGGGCTAGCCTCTGATTCATAGTACTAAAATCTTTTCTGGCCCAAAACCTGGGCGGGCCGTGGCCCAGGTCGGCCCCTACTAAGCTCCGCCAGTGTTCCATACTATAAGCCTTTTTAGCAAGATGTTTTAGCTTACTAAAAAGGCTTACATTGTGGAACAGAGGGAGTATTAACTTATTGAGACGCCTACTGCCGCGTAACACACTTTACTTGGGGAGGTTATGTGTTGGGGCATTTTTTTTCTTATTCTTGGATGGTGTTTGTACTACATTGTTACTTTGCTGTAAGATGTAAGATTTCGCAATAGCCGTGAGCATTACAAGTTTGGTAATCTGTTTTGATATGCCGTGGACTACTGGAGCTGCAGTTGTGTTGTGCTTATTCATTCATGTACAGGAAGGCAATCAGCTAGCTTTTGTCGGAGTTTTTTTGACAGAATCTTGAGAGAATTGTGTGAATGGAATGCAGTGACAAGATGTTCAGATTTCCATCGAACATACTAGTCCAAATTAATGCACAATATCCTGCTTTAAATAGAAAAATGGCACGATATCCTAAGCTTACCATTACAACAATATAGCTGCTTGAAATTTGCATGGCCTTTTATTTCATATTGTTCATCAACAATCATATTTGACGTCTCTGTGTAGCGGTATTTTATACATTTTTATGCACCTTTATGCGTTGTAAAATTGAATTGACAAGGTTTCTTTGTTGCCTGGCTTATTTTAATTAATACACACCAAAAAAAAAGGGGTTGCCTATTTGTTGGACCCACCGGCGAGCCCCAACAAATCGAGAGGGAAGGGCATCGGCGTTTCTGTTATCAAAGGCCAAAGCACCGGGGAAAACGCCTTAATTAACTGTGCGAGCCAACGCACATCCCTCACTCACCCAGAGAGAGAGGGGAGCACGCGCACCTTTCCGGGTCGGGAGCGTGGTGAAGTAGTGAGCATAGCGCGTGGGATCCGTGTCACTGTGATGGGCCGGCGACTGACTGGCGAGCGACGGGTGGGCCTCCCTTTTTCAAGTACATGTCATTCCAAGGTTCAGAGTAGCAGCGCACCTGCATCAAGCGCAGGAACAAGTGTCCCCTGAGCCTTTCGTTTCCTGGAACAAAAGGCACAGGCTGCCTTCTGCTCCTGCATGCATGCATGCATTTGTTTCTATGTCAGCCGATGAACCGGAAAAAAAGCCATTTTGTTGGGTAGACAACAAACGCAAATTTTGGAAATGATGACGTGTCGCAAGAGCCATCCATAGCCGAGTTAATACATGTCGGATTGACGTCCACATGCCCATAACCAGTATAACCAGGCCATCGGCCGACTCGTACACTAGTTAGAGTTATGTGTACAAATAACTATATTAACTAGTGTCTTTTTCTTAACTGTAACGGGGCGAGGAAATCCATAGGTCCCCGTCCCCCGTGTCGCCCTCCTCTGGCGACACCGGGGAACCCTAGCGCCGCCGCTGCTGGAGGGGCTGCCGGCAAAGGCTGTGCTCTCCCTAGGATGGTGGCGGCGGGGCGTGTCTTCCCATCCTCGCGCTCACGGCCCCCACCCGGCGGCGGCAAGTTTTCTAGTGGGGAACCTTGCGCCGTGGCTTCAAGTCGACCTTCAGGCCGTCCGGATCCGCATCGGCTGCAGCCGTGCCAAGTCCTCCCTCACAGCGCCTTAGCCGTGGTCTTGGCGGCAACGCCCAGGGTTTCGACCCCAGATGCGTCGCGATGGGGTGGGGTGGGGTTGCGGCCTCCCTTTCCTGCCCGTGGAGTTCTAACCGGCTGGGGGTCGTCGCCCGGCTCGCTGATCCGTCGGCGGTGAGGATGGGGAGACGGGACTGCCGATGAAAACCAGGCCGTCCTTGACGGTGGATCATGGCGGCGTCTTGGGGCGTCGCTACCTTGATGAAGGCATCGTCGATGCAGCTCATGTCTCCTCCCTCGGGCTGCTCCAGGGGAAACTCTAGATCTGGGTCTCCCGGATCGGACAATGGCGATGTTCGGCGTCGTTCTACCTCCTGGGGACATCGTTTTGGAGCAGCTACCATCTAGAGGGGGCAGAAGGAGGAGCGGTGTTGTATCTACCTCGTCAATGACGGCGAATCTCGGCGGCGTGGTGCGGCGGGGTCTCGGCGACGGACGCGCGCAAGGCGGTGCACTGTGTCTGCATCGTGGCGACGTTGATGGCAGGCATGTCAAGGTCAATTCGTTGATCCTTCCTGAAGATGGGCTCGTGGAAGAAGGTGGCGGCGGCTTCTGTAGCGTGTGCATACGACGCGCGTTGGACCGGTTTGTGCTCCTAGTTCGTCGTTGGATGACTAGGTGAGGCCTACGGTTTTAGATGATGTGCGTAGGTGTGAGGTCTGGGCACAACGGCCCCGATCATGGCCACCCCCTTCATTAAGTTTGTACGTGTTGCGACAGTTGTCGCCACGAAGGTGGCTTCCGGTTGATCGATATATTTCTTTGTAATGGCTTTGTTGAATAAATTTAATAAAAAAAAGTTGTGTGCATCATTTTGGTGTAGAGGTTGGGGATTTCAACCTCCATTTCGAAAAAAAAATTAGAGATTGTTAGAGTTACACAACCGAATCACATATTCAACGATCCATGTTATTAACGATGTTCAAGGACAATTGATAACTTATAAATACACTTAGGAAATATTAGACGGGTCATACAACTGAGTTCGCTTGCCGAGTAGTAATACTCTAGTGCATATACCCAGACGGTGGTGGTGCCTCAAAGCGGCGGCCTCTGTCTACTATGCGACGACGGTTTTATGGGGCAAGACCGTGGCCTAACATGATTTGGGTAACACTGGAGCTGCGTGTGCAACGAGACCATCGACCCGGCTAGTTCGAATTCCATCGTTATGGTAGCTACGTCGGGGCGGCGAGGACGGCCGCCTGGATAACTGGGGCTACGAGACAGCTGGATCTTGCGGTGTTGTGTCTCGTGTGCAGCATTTGTGCCGAGTGGTGTAACTCAGGTCAGCGGTCCTGGAGTCAGAGGTGTATTTTTGCCGTGGTGGTGGACGACAGGTTCCCCGCGTGTGCATTTTTTCGGTACAGTTTGCCTCATAAATAGGACAATGCATGTTTTTAGGACCGGTTACCTTATAAATTAGGCCAAATCTCTTTTTCTATAAGAATTGCAGGAACGCACTGCCCTCCTCAAGAGGGTCCTAAACAAAATATAATCCAAATTGTGGGGCTAAACAAACAACGTGAAGGCACAAATTCCATCCACGGTGAAGCACCAGTCTGACCTGGCAAGGACATAGTGCGGGCAACCAAACATGACTTTCATGGGCTGACTAGATGCCCAATTCACCCCACAGGGCCGAAGTGTACCATTAACAGCTCAGAAATAAATCATGGGAGTATCTGCTCGTAAAAAAAAAGATGTTAGTTGGTCCACGCAGCATCCACTTAAATTTGATCAATTGTAAAATATGTAAAGTGACTAACCACAATTAATATGTACTCCCTCCGTCCGGAATTAGTTGTCTTTGAAATGAGTGTATCCAGCACTGGCGGAGCCACAGGGTATGCCGGGTATGCCTTGGCATACCCTGCAGCCAAGCCGTTCGCCTGTGTAGTACTGGTCAGGCAAGTAAATCACTATCGTGTAGTCCTAGTACTAGTGAGAAAAAAGGCTGATGGATGATTCGATTGTGCAAACCTGCTCAGCTGAGCCGTGCGCCTATAGGAAAATAAAACGATCGCTACAACTGCAGTAATTATTGAAGTAGCTGGTTTTTTAAGCCATGGATTCATGTCTGTCAGTATGGGTTTAAATAGTTTAAATAAAAATAAATTGCGAACATATATTTTATGTTTGTCAATATGGGTTTTTGACTATTTGTATGGTAATGTATGCAACTTTTCTACCTAATCTTGTAGTTACATACTCTCTCCGTCCCAAAATATAAGCCGCGCTATTTTTGTGCTGTATTTGATGTGACTTTGACCATAAATATATACAAAATTATATGGATTGAGAATGTATATATAATACCGTTAGGTTCGTCTCACAAAATTCTTTCATTTCATATATCTTTATATTAATTTTGTGGACATATTATAAATACAAATAATTGACAAAGTTCTATATCGTTGACCAGTGAAATTTAAGTGCGCCGTATATTTTGGGATGGTGGAGGATTATTTTGCTTTTATACCATATTGCAATGCAAAGTTTACAATTCTTTATTAAATTGGTAAATAAATTTTATCTAAATGGCCATTTTTTGTGCGGCATACCCAATGCGAAAATCCTAGATCCGCCACTGGTATCCAGACGCGTTTAGTTGTGTAGATTCACTCATTTCAGCGACATCTAATTCCGGACGGAGGGAATACATATATTTAAGTTTGTAGTGGCACGTAGCTATCCACTTATCCATACACAAATATACAAGCTTGTAGTGCTACGTAACTATCCACTTATCTATAAGCTTGTAGTGGTACGTAGCTATCCACTTATCCATACACAAGGAGTTGTATTTATCGCTTGCAATTAAATAATTAATCAACACAACATTTAATTGGTAATCTTAAGGTACATGTCTATATAAACAGACAACAAATCAAGAAAGAACTATACGTGCAGCTAGCCCTCCTGCACATCATGGCGCCCCTGCAGAAGAACACGAGCTCCCTGTGCGTCGTGGCCGCCCTCATGGTGGTCATGGCCACCATTCTTCTCTCCTCATGCCATGCACACCATGAGGTTAGTTAATCTTCTTGCTATTTTACACGGAGGCCCCAAGGGGAAAACGACGCGGAAGCGCCGCCCTCGCCCGATCCACGGAGGATCTGGGATTTCCCCCGGAAGTTTCCGGACGGAGGAGAGGGAGCACCGCCACGACGACGCCTACAAGTAGGAAGTGGCGCCCGGGAGCGTCACCGTCGCCTGCCCTGGTCGACGACCAAGGCAAGGTTTTCACCCGGCGGTCTCCGTCCGCCCGCCCACACGGGAACCGACCAGCCCACCAACGCAGACCCGCACGCAGACACCGTTAGCCCCGCGCGCCCGACGGTCCACGGCCACCAAACTGAGCTAGACGCCGGGGTCTAGGTCCATCTCGCGCTGAGCCACCTCCTAGCTCAGCTCGACGCCACCACCAAGTCCGGAGCCGCCGCCCCGACGTCCAAGTGCTGCAGGACAGCCACACGCCCAGCCGCACAAGTGCCGCTGCCCTCGAAGCCAACGCGACGTGTCGGCCAAGAGAAACCGGACGGGGAGCCTCTACCCCCGTCGACGGCGCTGCAGTTCCCTCGAGCACCACCGCACAGCAGCAGCCAGCCCCGTGCGGCACCACAGCGGTACGATGCACGCGAGGCCGCCGAGAGCAGCGGCCCGCCAAGCCCATCGGGGCCCAGAACGGGCCCTGGCCGATCCACCGGCAGCCGCGCTGGAGGTCGCCGCCACCACCAGCCGCACCCACCCCGTCCATGTCGCCGTCGAGCCGTGCCGAGCACGCCGCCGAAGCACCGCCGCCGCCGCACCACATCGCCGCCGCCGCGGCAGAACGGGGGCAGCATCGCGTCCACCGCAAACTCGCCCCGCGCCGCCCTTGAGGAGGCCGGGGCGCCGCCACCGCGGCCAGGCCGGCGACAGCGGCGGAGGAGGGGCAGGGGAGGGGGGACGGCCGGCCGGCGGCGCGATTTGGGATCCCCCGAGTCGCTCAAGCGGAGCGACGCGGGGTCGGGCTGGCAGTCCAATACATATATATATAAGCTTGTAGTGGCACTTATCCATACACAAATATGCAAGCTTGTAGTGCTACGTAACTATCCACTTATCCATATCTATAAGCTTTTAGTGGTACGTAGCTATCCATTATCCATACACAAGGAGTTGTATTTATCGCCTGCAATTAAATAATTAATCAACACGACATTTAATTGGTAATCTTAAGGTACATGTCTATATAAACAGACAACAAATCAAGAAAGAACTGTACGTGCAGCTAGCCCTCCTGCACATCATGGCGACCCTGCAGAAGAACACGAGCTCCCTGTGCTTCGTGGCCGCCCTCATGGTGGTCATGGCCACCATTCTTCTCTCCTCATGCCATGCACACCATGAGGTTAGTTAATCTTTTTGCTATTTTACAATACCGAGATCAGAAGATTTAGCCCTTTTTTTTGCAGATTATATATCTACCACACACATATATATGTACTTAGTAATAAATAGTCATTCTGTTTTTGAGATTTGAAAATAAAGTTCTTGAGTTTGGGAGCTAACACGATTATCCCATATATTGATCGTTTCCATGTGTATGTATGCAGACAGATCATCAGCCTGCTTCTTTTCCCGTGCCCGGATCGTGCTACTCCAACTATTTTCCAAACTGCACCCACAAGCGGTGCAAACGGTTCTGCGCCGGGGACGGCAAGCCGCCGGTCCCCAGAGCCTTCTGCAATGACAATTCCAACTGTTGTTGTCCCGTTAGTTAAACGCCCTTGAAGAAATGATGATATAATTAGAGAGAAGCCAATAATATAAGCATATCATTTTGGTACTTTATCACGGATGCTTTTATCGATGGCCAAGATTATGCATGAGACATCCAGCTACATATTTATTTGGTGTGGTGGAGGTGGCTGTGTGGGCGGCGGTGCACAACGAAGGTGCTCCAGGTGAGGTTGCTGGTTGTGCTCTGGTTTGCTTCTTTGGACAGGGGTCGACGGAAGGGCAACGACGGTTCGACAATCAAGTGGAATTCAAATCATTAGCCTTGCGGTGTTTAGCGTCAGTATTATAGATAATTAGATATCTGTTTCACCAACAAGATTTATAACAACCACTACCGGAAATCTTTCTTTGCCGTGCTGGCACTGATTTGCCGTGTGCGGCCAAGTTTGCGGAACACGGCAAAGCCGATTTTGCCGTGAGGAGAGTGAGAGGATCACGGCAAAGAAACAATGCACGGCACAGAAGATCCACAGCACACGGCAAAGAACACTTCACGGCAAAATGGAATAACAACACACGGCAAATTCCGACCGCTCGGCAAAGAAATCTTTGCCGTGCTCTTTTACGTGACAACACGGCAAATTAGTTGACCAAGATTCGCTACTTTGCCGCGCTACGCAATAATTCGCAGGAAATATCTAAATAAATTCACCGCGCTCTAAATAAATTCGCGGGAAACGCTATACCGTGTACGTAAAAAAACACACGGCACATACGCCCTTTGCCGTGCGCCTTTGTGCACAGCACACGGCACATGTGTCCTTTGCTGGCTTCTGAGGAGGAGCTGCTGTCGGAGGCTTCTGAGGAGGGCGAGGAGGAGGACGAGGAGGAGGAGGGGCGCGAGGTGGGACCTGGGAGGACGGGTTTGTGCTTGACCCGACGCTGTAGTGGACCCCGTCGGCCGAGTGGGTTGAGACTGAGGAGAATATCCCTGAGCCAGGAATCAGGCCGCCGTATCAGCGGGGGCGGCGGGACTCCCCGATCCCCGATATTACGCCTACAAGAACACTCTTCTCCTGCCTATAGGAAAAAGGTACTTATTATAGTTTTTGTTCAATTTTAACTTCTCATTGTGTTTTGACCCGCTAACTATACTAATTTTGGTTTTCTCATAGTGTAGGACATTTGAGTAACAGCCTCCTAAAGTGAAGGGACAGCATACCTACGCGAGCATCCTTGGATGTTGTCTCAGGAAGTTCTTCCCAGGGATTGTCACCCTCCCAGAGGGTGGCAAGAGTGTAGCTTCGACTTTCAGGCATTACTGTTTCGCGCCGGATCCCGATGGCGAGTACCGCAACATGGCGCTTAAGACACTCGGCTATTTCTGGGTAAGTTTGTTTGACTTCTCATCATTCTATAAATCCGATATTGCACTAATGGCTTTGACCCTATTTTACCTATATGTGCATGCTTGTAGAACTTCTTCACCTGTCGGAAGGAGGACGAGGACAAGTGCGAGGCCATCCTTTTGACGATGGCCTCTAAGATGGTGACGGAAATGCACTACGAGGCTCGCGTGAACTCTTTCCGCAATTGGTACGCCGAAAAGAACATTTGGCTGGAAAAGAAGCGTGCTCGGGACATCTTGATGCAGCCATGGCAGTTCCTGCAGATAGCGTCATTTCTATATTATCGATTTTGTTGACCGCCGTGTAATATCATTAATATGTGTGTTATGTGCACGTAGGTGCCTCCTCCGTACGTCGGTAACAACGACGAGTGCCACCTCGCGATGGTAGCGTGGTGGACTAGCCGGAGTATCTCAAGATACACGCGGAGGGAAAGACAACGCGGGCGGAGAACAAGGGTGAAACACACCGCCAAGGCAACCTCATCTTCTCCCAATGCATACAAAATGAGGTGAGCAAATGCATTCTTTAATCCACCTATGTTCGTGCTCTCTTTTGCAATATCGTCTCCTTTTCACCTATGTTCGTGCTCTCTTTGCAGAAATTGAAGACCGGCGTAGACCCCTCGCCCTTCGCCGTTTGGGCAAAGATCCGTACCAGGGATGCGCCAGATCCTATCACAGGGTCGATGTGGATCAACGAGAGCGCCGAGCTCCGGAGCAAGGGGTACACGGAGAAGTTCAAGGAGCGCAACGGTGATGAAGCTGACCCTCTCACCAGTCCACTTGACGTCGAGGCTGTCGTGCTTGCAGGACAAGGCGCGGCGAATGGCCGATTGTGGATAGGTGACGGCTCCATCGACCCTCGCACCATCCCGTCTCTACGCCAGGTCCGCCGTGGGAGGGCGCCTGGTGCGCCTGCTGTGGAGACCCCCCACGAGTTTCGAGTCTAGCTGTCGACGAGCTCCGGTAGAAGCAGGTGCTATATCAGCAGCAGCTGGAGCAGCAGCAGGAGCAGATGCGGCAGCAGCAGGAGCAGCATCAGGAGTTTTGCAGGCAGCAGCAGGAGCATACCAGGCAGATGATGGAGTGGATGTTTGGCACGGTGCAGCGCATTGCTCCTGGGGACGGGGCTGTTGTCATGGGAATGTTCCCTCCACCGCCTCCACCGATGTTCCCACGGGTATGTTCTCAAACTTTTCATTCTATCCATCTTATTGTTGTAACTAAATTACTTGTGTAATGCGGGACTTTTTTCATGTTGTAGGTGAATACAGGATCGGTGGGTGGATCTCACTCGATGGCGCCGCCGCTTGGTGGCCAGGACAATCCAGAGGGGCAGCCCCATGTCTCCAACCCTAACGTTGTCCGAAGGCTCCCGTGGGTTGATACGTCTCAAACGTATCTATAGTTTTTGATATTCCATGCTAATATTATACCAATTGTTACATGTTTTGCATCCACTTTATGTCACTTTTATACATTTTTTGGGACTAACCTATTAAAAGATGCCAAAGTGCCAGTTCCTGTTTTCTGCTATTTTTATATTCCAGAAAAGCTCGTCAGGATTTTTGGGACTAACCTATTAACAAGATGCCAAAGTGCCAGTTCCTGTTTTCTACTGTTTTTATATTCCAGAAAAGCTAGTCAAGAAATATTCTCGGAATTAGACGAAACTTCACGGAGGGACCTATTTTATCAGAACACACCAGGAAGTCCAAAGGAGCAACGAAGAGGAGCCACGTGGGCCCCACACGCACCCAGGGCGTGGCTCCCCCCTCTGGTGCGCCCTAGGATGGTGTGGGCCCCACGGGGGTCGTCAGCCGCCGCCCTTTCGCCTATTATTCCCCCCGATGCGAAAACCTAAACACCCGAGCCATTATCCATGAAAAGTTCCAGAGACATCGCCGCCGTCAACCCTAGCTTTCGAGGGTCCGGAACCTCTTCCCGGCACCCTGCCGGAGAGGGGAATCATCACCGGAGGCTCTACATCACCATGCCTGCCTCCGGAGTGATGCGTGAGTAGTTCATCCTTGGACTACGGGTCCATAGCAGTAGCTAGATGGTTGTCTCTCCACTTTGTGCCATCATGTTTAGATCTTGTGAGCTGCCTACATGATCAAGATCATATTATTGTAATGCTACATGTTGTGTTTGCTGGGATCCGATGAATATTGAATATTATGTCAAGTTGATTATCAATCTATGCCCTATGTTATTTATGATCTTGCATGCTTTCCGTTACTAGTAGATGCTTTGGCCAAGTAGATGCTTGTAACTCCAAGAGAGAGTATTTATGCTAGATAGTGGGTTCATGCCTCCGGTAATCTGGGAGAGTGACAGCAACTTCTAAGATTGCGGATGTGCTGTTGCCACTAGGGGTAACCTAACAATGCTATGTCCACGGTCATATGTACTTGTTTACATTACGCACTTTACTTAATGCAATTATCCGTTGCTTGCAACTTAATACCAACGGGGGACTCGGATGACAACCCGGCGGTGGATTATTAGTCATAGATGCTGTTGGATAACGGTCTATGTATTTGTCGTAATGCCCAATTAAATATCATAGTAGTCATCATGTCATATATATGCATTGTCATGCGCTCAATATTGTCAATTGCCCAGCTGTAATTTGTTCACCCAACATGTTAGTTATCTTTTATGGAGAGACACCACTAGTGAACTGTGGACCCCGGTCCATTCTTTTACACTGATTAAACCACAAACTGCAAACTGTTCCTTTTCATTCTCTGCAATTTAAACTCATTTTCCACACCATACGTTTAATCCTTTGTTTTCAGCAAGCCGTGAGATTGACAACCTCACTGTTTCGTTGGGGCAAAGTAGTTTGATTGTGTTGTGTGCAGATTCCACGTCAGCGCCGATCCCTGGTGCGCGCATCATATTTCGCCGTTGACAACCTTCTGAAGTTGCTGCTCCTACTGGTTCGATAACCTTGGTTTCTTTCTGAGGGAAAACTTGCTGCTGACTACATCATACCTTCCTCTTGGGGTCTCCCAACGAACGTGTGTTCACGCCAAGCAATTTTTCTGGCGCCGTTGCCGGGGAGACAGCAGTCTTCTGCAAGGGGAGTTTCACGCTTCCAATCTCTTTACTTTGTTTTTGTCTTGCTTAGTTTATTTTATTTTATCTTGTTTGCTTTCAATTATCAAAAACACAAAAAAATTAGTTACTTGCATCTAGTTTACTTTCAAGTTATTTTCTGTCTGTTTTTATTTTGCTAAAATGAGTACTAAGTTGTGTGATTTCACTAGCACGAACAACAATGATTTCATATGCACACCTATTGCTCCACCTGCTGCTTCAGCAGAATTTTATGAAATTAAACCTGCACTTTTAAATCTTGTTATGAAAGAGCAATTTTCTGGTGTTAGTACTGATGATGCTGCTGTTCACCTTAATAACTTTGTTGAACTTTGTGAAATGCAAAAGCTCAAGGAAGTAGATGGTGATATTATTAAACTGAAACTTTTTCCTTTCTCCTTGAGAGGACGTGCTAAAGAATGGTTGCTATCTTTGCCTAGAAATAGTATTGATTCATGGACTAAATGCAAAGATGCTTTTATTGGAAAATATTATCCTCCTGCTAAGATTATTTCTTTGAGAAGTAGCATAATGAATTTTAAGCAATTTGATAATGAACATGTTGCTCAAGCATGGGAGAGAATGAAATCATTGGTTAAAAATTGTCCCACTCATGGACTGACTACTTGGATGATCATCCAAACCTTCTATGCAGGATTAAATTTTTCTTCAAGGAATTTATTGGATTCGGCCGCTGGAGGTACCTTTATGTCCATCACTTTGGGTGCTGCAACAAAGCTTCTTGATGATATGATGATTAATTATTCTGAGTGGCACACCGAGAGAGCTCCAACAGGTAAGAAGGTAAATTCTGTTGAGGAAACCTCTTCCTTGAGTGCCAAAATTGATACTATTATGTCTATGCTTGCAAATGGTCAAACACATGTTGATCCAAATAATGTTCCTTTAGCTTCTTTGGTTGCTCAAGAAGAGCATGTTGATGTGAACTTCATTAAAAATAATAACTTCAACAACAATGCTTATAGGAATAATTTTGGTAATAGCAATTATAGGCCCTATCCTTCTAATAGTGGCAATGGTTATGGAAATTCCTATGTAACTCCTACAACAATAATAAGAGTGTACCCTCTGATCTTGAAGTTATGCTTAAGGATTTTATTAGTACACAAACTGCTTTCAATAAAACTGTTGAGGAGAAATTTGGGAAAATTGATGTGCTTTCCTCTAAAGTTGATAGTCTTGCTCTTGATGTTGACTTGTTGAAACTAAAGAACATGCCTCATGATGTTAAAGAGAGCAAAACTCTCAATGCTATACAAGTTAAAATTGATAACAATGTGAGGATGTTAGCTGAATTGCATGCTAGATGGGAAAGAGAGGATGAAATTGCTAGAAAGAATAATATTGCTAGAGTTTATACTATTACTACTTCTGAAAATGCTTCAAACTCAAGTGTTAACAAACCTCCTACCATTAATGGCAAGATAATTGGTGTTGGTAATGTTTCCACTTCTATTGCAAAATGTCCTAAATTGCCTGATAACTCTGAAACTGTCCTTGATAAAGATGCTGAAATTTCTAGCAATAAGGAAGAAATAACTCCATTACTTTTGATGATAATGACTTTGATTTTGATGGTTGCAATATTTCTGAAGTAATTAAGTTCTTGCAAAAGCTAGCTAGAAGTCCTAATGCTAGTGATAAACATGGCTTTTACTAAACATATTACTAATGCTCTCATACAAGTTAGGGAAGAAAATTAAACATGAAGCTTCTATCCCTAGGAAGTTAGAAGATGGTTGGGAGCCCATCATTAAAATGAAATTGAATGACTTTGATTGCAATGCTTTGTGTGACCTTGGTGCTAGTATTTCTGTTATGCCTAAAAGATTTATGATATGCTTGATTTAGCACCTTTGGAAAATTGTTACTTGGATGTTCACCTTGCTGATTCTACTATTAAAAAACCTTTGGGAAGAATTGATGATGTTCTTATCATGGTTAACAACAATTATGTCCCCGTTGATTTTATTGTCTTGGATATTGAATGCAATCCATCATGCCCTATTGTGCTGGGAAGACCTTTTCTTAGAACTGTAGGTGCTATTATTGATATGAAAGAAGGGAATATAAAATATCAATTTCCTCTCAAGAAAGGTATGGAACACTTTCCTAGGAAGAAGATTAAGCCACCTTATGATTCTATTGTTCGAACAAATTACAATGTTGATGCTTCTTCACTTGGTAATACTTGATGCATGCTTTGTGCCTAGCTAAAAGGCGTTAAAGAAAAGCGCTTATGGGAGGCAACCCATTATTTTTTTCTGCAATTTTTCTTTTATTGAGTCAAGGAGTTTGTTTACTTCTGTAGCAACTCCTTTGTATCTTTATTTTCTCGCATTGTTGTGCCAAGAGTAGCCTCTAATGTTAAGATGATGCTTAATTTTGATTGCTGCGCAGAAACAGATTTTTGCTGTTCACTGTACGAAATTCCTAAAATCACCAGATTGTTAATTAAATCTGAAATTTTTGTGCGTAATCTTTATGAATGTCTGAATCTTTCATTAGTTCAAGTTTTCGATCTGAGCGTCGTAAGTGCCTCGAAAAAATTCGTCTTTGCGGACTGTTCTGTTTTAGACAGATTATGCCTTTTTTTTTGCATTCTCTCTTTTACTAGTGTTGAGTGAAATTCTTTTTTGGGTGGAAGAGCTTCACATAACATCAGTGGCTGTAGCTAATGTTTAAAGTAACAAATCATATTGCGTCTTTATAGAACATGTGAATTTTTGATTATGCACTAACCCTCTAATGAGATCTACTTTGAGTTTGGTGTGACGGAAGTTTTCAAGGGTCAAGAGAGAAGGATGATATAATAGGATCAAGAAGAGTGAAGAGCTTAAGCTTGGGGAGGCTCCCATGGATCTCCCCAGCATATTTCAAGAAGACTCAAGCGTCTAAGCTTGGGGATGCCCAAGGCATCCCCTTCTTCATCGTCAAAATTATCAGGTCATCTCTAGTGAAACTATATTTTAATTCTTTCACATCATATGTGCTTTTCTTGGAGCGTCTGTGTGCTTTTATTTTCAGTACTTTTATTTTCAATAAAGCTTGACTGGACCCTAGCATTCTTGATTGGGAGAGAGACACGCTCCGCTTTTTCATGAGAATACTCCTATTCTTCACTTATATTTGTTGAGTATTCATATCTAGCGCTGTTCAGCTTTTAGCTCTTGTTTTCATGTATCTCTTGTCAGAGCTATTAGCTTTCTTTTGTAGAAAGTACTCTCTTGCTTCACTTATATTTGTTTGGAGAGTTGATGAAATAAATTGATTGGTGTTTGGTTGGTTCAGAAAATGTTGCATGTGGTAATTGGTATAAGGAAAAACTTGCTTAATCTTGTAGATCACTAATGGATAACTTGATGCTTGTCAATTGTTTTGAGTTAACAAGTAGATCATGATTAAATTTGCATCATGAGTTAAGCCTATTAGTGAAGAACTACCGTAAAGCTTGTTGAAAATTTGGTTTGCATCGGTGGTATCTCTAAGGTCTAGATATTTTCTAATAAAGGGTTTGGTTAACAAGGAAGACGGTATGAAGTCTTATAACGTTTGCAATATGTTTGTCATATAAAACTTGGTGTACGGGTTGATATTCTTGTTTGCTTACATAACCTTGCTAGCCTAAACTCTGTACTGAGAGGGAATGCTTCTCGTGCATCCAAATCCTTGAGCCAAAATCCATGCCATTTGTGTCCACCATAACTACCTATATGTGGTATTTCCTTGCCACTCCAAGTAAATTTTTCATGTGCTACCTTTAAATTATTCAAAATGTTATTATTCCCTTTTTGTGTCAATGTTTACTAGCTCATGAGGAATTAGTGTGGTTATTCTTTATTCTATTTGTCAATGGACTTTTACACCTGGACTAGTGGCATATACATCCGCTTATCCAATAATTGCAAAAAGAGCTGGCAACGGGGTGCCCAGTCCCAATTAATTACAACTTTAACCAATTAATTCTCTTCACACTTTTGCCCTGATTCATCAGTAAGCAATGACAAACAGTGAAATACCTGAATGTGTGTAAACCAAAGAGAAAGAGGGATGATCTGCCTTGCTGGTAGAAATAACGTCCTTCATGGGAGCCGCTCTTAAAAGTCCGTTTGACAGGTAGAATACTGTTCTCACCCGCTACCATTCGTTGACAATTAACAAACACCTCTCAAAAATAGATACTCCTCCATGGTATGTGATTGATGGAAGGCACCCGAGGATTCGGTTAGCCATGGCTTGTGTTAGCAAGGTTGGGAGGAGTATCAAATATTTTATGCAATCTCTATATGCTTTCAAAAACCTAAAAGCTCTAGCACATGATTTAATCCCTGCTTCCCTCTGCGAAGGGCCTTTCTTTTACTTTTATGTTGAGTCAGTTTTCCTATTCTTTCTGTCTTCCACAAGCAAACACTAGTGTCAACTTTGTTACAACATGCGTTATATGCAATATTGGACTTGTTATACTTTGTGTTGACAATATCCATGAGATAAATATGTTGAAAGTTGAAGCAAATGCTGAAACTTAATTCTTCCTTTGTGTTGATTAAATACCTTTTATTAGAAACTATTGCTTTATGAGTTAACACTTATGCAAAACTGTTTGATGCTTGTCTCGAAAGTACTATTCATGAAAACGTTTAGCTTGTGTGATTCATTGTTTACTCATTATCTATTTGGTAGCAAATTATAGACCATTGACTTGGATCACTTCATTCATTTACATGTGCCTTGCAATATTATATGATCAAGATTATGATGGTAGCATGTCACCTCAAAAATTATTTTGTTTTTATCGTTTACCTACTCGAGGACGAGTAGGAACTAAGCTTGGGGATGCTGATACGTCTCAAACGTATCTATAATTTTTGATGTTCCATGCTTTTTATACCAATTGCTACATGTTTTGCATACTTTATATCACTTTTATACATTTTTTGGGACTAACCTATTAACAAGATGCCGAAGTGCCAGTTCCTGTTTTTATATTCCAGAAAAGCTAGTCTGGAAATATTCTCGGAATTGGACGAAACTTCACGGAGGGACCTATTTTATCAGAACACACCAGGAAGTCCAAAGAGCAACGAAGAGGAGCCACGTGGGCCCCACACACACCAGGGCGCCCCCCTCTGGCGCCCTAGGGTGGTGTGGGCCCCACGGGGGTCGTCAGCCGCCGCCCTTTCGCCTACTTATTCCCCCCGATGCGAAAACCCTAAACACCTGAGCCATTATCCACGAAAAGTTCCAGAGACGCCGCCGCCGTCAACCCTAGCTCGGAGGGTCCAGAACCTCTTCCCGGCACCCTGCCGGAGAGGGGAATCATCACCGGAGGCTCTACATCACCATGCCTGCCTCCGGAGTGATGCGTGAGTAGTTCATCCTTGGACTACGGGTCCATAGCAGTAGCTAGATGGTTGTCTCTCCACTTTGTGCCATCATGTTTAGATCTTGTGAGCTGCCTACATGATCAAGATAATCTTATTGTAATGCTACATGTTGTGTTTGCTGGGATCCGATGAATATTGAATATTATGTCAAGTTGATTATCTATCTATGCCCTATGTTATTTATGATCTTGCATGCTTTCTGTTACTAGTAGATACTTTGGCCAAGTAGATGCTTGTAACTCCAAGAGGGAGTATTTATGCTAGATAGTGGGTTCATGCCTCCGGTAATCTGGGAGAGTGACAGCGACTTCTAAGATTGCAGATGTGTTGTTGCCACTAGGGGTAACCTAACAATGCTATGTCCACAGTCATATGTACTTGTTTACATTGCGCAATTAATTAATGCGATTATCCGTTGCTTGCAACTTAATACCAACAGGGGACTCGGATGACAACCTAGCGGTGGATTATTAGTCATAGATGTTGTTGGATAACGGTCTTTGTATTTGTCGTAATGCCCAATTAAATATCATAGTAGTCATCATGTCATATATATGCATTGTCACGCGCTCAATATTTGTCAATTGCCCAGTTGTAATTTGTTCACCCAGCATGTTAGTTATCTATTATGGAGAGACACCTCTAGTGAACTGTGGACCCCGGTCCATTCTTTTACACTGATTAAACCACAAACTGCAAACATTGTTCTCTTTCATTTTCTGCAATTAAACATCATTTTCCACACCATACGTTTAATACTTTGTTTTCAGCAAGCCGGTGAGATTGACAACCTCACTGTTTCGTTGGGTCAAATTAGTTGGATTGTGTTGTGTGCAGGTTCCACGTCAGCGCAGGATTCCCTGGTGTTGCGCTGCATCATATTTCGCCGTTGACAACCTTCAGAAGTGCTACTGCTCCTACTGGTTCGATTAAACCTTGGTTTCATACTAAGGGAAATTTGCTGCTAGACTGCATCATACCTTCCTCTTGGGGTCTCCCAACGAACGTGTACTGCACGTCAAGCAACATGGGTATGCTCGCATGACTTGTCAAAATGCCATTGTCACTTTAGTTAGCCATGCCATTGCCACTTTAGTTGAACTTGTCAAAATTCAGTTAGTTGAACTTGTCAAATTTTACCCATTAGTTGAACTTGTCAAATTTTAGTTAGTTCAACTCATCAATTTTTAGTTAGCTTTCTTTTAATGCCATGACTATGCCATTTCCACCTAGTTGTCGAACTCATCATTTTTTTGCAAACATGTAGGACGATCCTCCTCAATGATGTTGAGGACCTACTCCGCCGCCGGAAGGCCAGTAGAGATTAGTTACCATTTCAACTTGCTACCACTCCCGTTCGAAAACTTACTTCATGTCTCACTTAGATCGACATTGCCAATCAATAAATCTCCAATGGTCACTTGTGTCTTTTGGTTTACCACATAGATCAACTTGTGTCTTATTGTTTACTACATCTAACTTAGATCATGTCTTTTGGTTTACTACATCTAAACTTGTGCATATTCTTGAATTTGGATTTAAGAGTGTGACCAAAATATGCACCATATATCAACTTGTACATGGTTTACTTCATGTCTTCTATGCAACATAGTCTAAGAATCAAAAATATGCACATTCATTGATTTAAACATCTAAACTTGTACATGCATGCGTTGCAGGATGATATCGATGGCATGGATGCGTTTCACGATGATTTGATGCCACCATTTGTTGTACTGACCTTCCGTATCAGTACTGTTGTAAATAATGATACCTGGATGTAATAATTGTGAAGTATGTGCTCATTTTGTGATGTTTGTGCTCAAATTGTGATGTTTGTGCTCAAATTGTGAATTATGTGTGATATGGCCCCTATATGGGTTGAATTTGATGTCGTGGGGTCTTGGATATATTGGGTATATATATGTGTTTAAATTGCAGGAATGGAACCAAAAACAGAAACAAAACTGGACCATATTGTCAATTTACCGTGTAAAGACACACGGCAAAGATCTTTGCCGTGATGGGGCGCACGGCAAAGAGGACACGCGGCGCGCACCTGTGCACCTGGCGACTTGCCAAATGACCATATGGTCGATATGCCGTGTGGATATACAGAAAGCACACGGCAAAGTCTTAAACTGCGGTGTGCTCGAGCTGGGACGGCACACGGCAAAGATGAATTTGTGTCGTGCTTGTTCTTGGAAGGCACACGGCAAAGATATATTTGTGCCGTGTCGGTCTAGAGCTGGCGCACGGCAAAGAGCCGAAATGTGCCGTGCACACTAGACAGAAAGCACACGGCAAAGATATTACGTGTGCCGTGATCACTTTGGCCCGGCGCACGGCAAAGATAGAAGAACGGCAAATAGGGGGCAGAGGGTTGACCAGGTTCTGACAGCATTATGCCGTGCAGTGCGTGGACAGCACACGGCAAAGTGTTTGCTGTGCTCTTTTGGGGCAAGCACACGGCAAAGGGCATTTGCCGACGCGTAATAGGCCATGTGCGGTTTGTCGTGCAATATGACACGGCAAATCCTGTGCCGTGTTCCGAGCAGCCTTTGCCGTGCGATTAGGCCGCACGGCAAAGTACTCGTTTCCTGTAGTGAACTCATCCATCTTCCATGGATCATGGCCATAATATGAACAACTACTTGTTTTATTTAGACCGGAACAAAATAACAAATTTATTAAGTTCCTAGTATAGATCTCGCGGGCTAGGTATAATACCAACAATGAACATAATAATACATTATTATATTCTCATCGCACATTGTTACAATATTCCTTGTAAGTCACTTAGGCCATTTGTAAAACTTACGTATTGGATGGACAGCTCGATACCTCTCAGGGTTCGGCTGGATGTATTTATATAGGGGAACAATACAAGTACATGAAGATTTACATAACCGACATACATACGGTTAGGGCTACAATATATATCTAACACCCTCCCTCAATCTTAACGGTATCTAACAAGTTAAGATTGCGCCGACATGCCTCAAACAGCGGCAATGATAACGGCTTAGTGAAGATGTCAGCCAGTTGATCCTTTGATGAGATGAACCGGATATGTAGTAGCTTCTGAGCAACACGTTCCCTCACGATATGATGATCAACCTCGATGTGCTTCGTCCGAGCATGGAAGACAGGATTGGATGATAAGTATGTGGCACCGATGTTATCACACCAAAGAACTGGTGGACGATCCTGTGAGAATCCTAGCTCCTGAAGCAAAGACTCAACCCATATGAGTTCAGCAGTGGCATTAGCAAGCGCCTTGTACTCCGATTCTGTACTCGATCGTGACACTGTGGCTTGTTTACGAGCACTCCAGGCGATCAAGTTGGGACCATAGAAGACTGCATATCCCCCCGTTGATCGCCGGTCATCAGGATCCCCAGCCCAATCCGCATCAGAGAACGCGGAGAGGAGGCTGGAGGAAGAGGCACGAAGATGCAGTCCATGAGACGCCGTGAGACTGACATAGCGCAAAATACGCTTAACAGCAGCCCAGTGAGGAGAGCGTGGAGAGTGAAGATACTGGTAGACCTTGTTGACCGCGTAGGACAAATCGGGTCTAGTGATAAGGAGGTACTGAAGGCCCCCAACGATACTGCGATATTGAGTGGCATCCTCAGCTGACAAGAGATCTCCAGCAGTGTTCGACAACTTGTCAGTCATAGACATGGTGTAGACACGGGACTACACTTAAGCATCCCAGAGCGATGAAGAAGATCAAGAGCATACTTCTTCTGCGACAGAGCCGGACCATCAGACACCGGAGAGACTTCCAAGCCAAGGAAGAAACGAAGAGGACCAAGATCTTTGACAGCAAACTCGGACTGAAGGCTCTCAACAAGACGACCAGCAGCAGAAGCAGAGGAGCTCACCAAGATGACATCATCAACATACACCAGCATATACATAGTGAGCTCGGGTCGATGAAGCATGAATAAGGAGGTGTCAGCCGTAGAAGGAACCAATCCATGAGCGCGAAGAGCAGTACCAAGGCGCGCGTGCCACGCACGCGGAGCTTGTTTAAGCCCATAGAGTGCCTTGACCAGTCGACAGAGATGCTGAGGCTGAGAAGAATCAACAAAACACGGAGGCTGGCGCATGTAGACCTCCTCCTCAAGAACCCCATGCAGGAACGCATTCTGAACATCAAGTTGGCGAAGATGCCAACCCTTGCTGACAGCCAGAGACAAAAGCAACCGAATAGTGGTAGGCTTAACCACCGGACTAAAAGTATCTTCGTAATCCAGACCATACCTTTGCTTGAACCCTTTTGCCACGAGCCGAGCTTTGTACCTCTCGATGGAACCATCGGATCGTTTCTTGACCTTGAACACCCATTTGGAATCAATGATGTTGAGGCCGGACGAGAAGGAACAAGCTGCCAGGTGTCATTCCGAAGGAGAGCATGAAACTCCTGCTCCATGGCAGAACGCCAGTGAGGTATACCGAGAGCCTCCTTGTAGGTGGAAGGCTCAAGAGCTGAATCAACGACACCATGAGCACGACACGCAGCAAACCAGACAACTGTACCATCTGTGCGTTTCCTGGGCTGAACAATGCCATTGCGACTCCGTGTTGTAATCCGAGAGGGAGCAGCAGCAGGAGGTGGCGCTGGAGATGGACTGGGCGAGGCAGAGCTTCGTGGCGAATCCGGCTCAGGCGCAGGCGAGGCCGTTGATGAGCTAGGCGATGTCGACGGCCCAGGAGAGGCCCACGAGCGTGGCGGTGATACGGGGCTGGTAGGCTCAGTCGGAGCGACCTGGGAAGAGCCCAAAGCAGCATCAGGTGATGGTGGTCTCGGCGGGCCATGTTGCTGGATCACAGGAACAAGCAAGGGCCCAGGCGGAGACGGGGCAGCCCATGCATGGCCTGGCTCAGGCAGCGTGCATGGATCGGCCGGCCGATCGACGTGATCAGCAGAGACAGCCGCTGCAGTATCCAGCACCTCCAGACGTGCACCAGGAACAGAACCTGCACCATGATTAGGAAGCAACGCAGGAGTATATGCAACATCTTCAAATTGGTCAATAGAAACTGGAGAGGATGAATGCAAATCGGGTGTGGTGGGAGATGGTAATTTGGCAAAGGGAAACACATTTTCGTCAAAAATAACATCCCGAGAAATATACACACGATTTGTAGGAACATGAAGGCATTTGTAACCCTTGTGAAGAGAGCTATAGCCTAGGAAGACACATTTTTTTGACCGATATTCAAGTTTATGATTGTTGTAGGGACGCAAGTGAGGCCAACAAGCACAACCAAACACTTTAAGAAATGTGTACTCAGGTGTTTGATCTAGGAGTTTCTGAAGTGGAGTTTGCATATTAATGACACGACTAGGAAGCCTGTTAATAAGAAAACAAGCAGTAGCAAACGAATCACTCCAAAAATGAAACGGAACCGAGGCATGTGCGAGCAATGTGAGCCCGGTTTCAACAATATGACGATGCTTGCGTTCAGCTGCACCGTTTTGTTGATGAGTATGAGGACACGAGACACGATGAATAATACCAAGTTTCTCAAAAAATGTGTTGAGGTTGCGATATTCGCCCCCCCAATCCGACTGAACATGGAGAATTTTGTGTCCGAGTAAGCGTTCAACATGTGTTTGGAATTTAAGGAAAACATCAAAAACATCAGACTTCCGTTTAAGTAAATAAAACCATGTGAAGCGGCTGTATGCATCAATAAAACTCACATAATATGTATGACCACTGACAGAGGTTTGTGCAGGACCCCACACATCTGAGTAAATAAGCTCCAAAGGAGTTTTTATTATGTGAGTAGAAGATAAAAAATGCAATTGGTGACTTTTGCCTTGCTGACACGCATCACACACTGAGATAGTTTTATTGCTAGACTCAAGAGGAAGCTCATGCTGACGAAGAACATGCTGAACGATAGGAGACGCAGGATGGCCAAGACGGCAATGCCACTTGGCCGACGACACACGGACACCGCTGAAAACTTCTCGAACAGGCGGCACACCAACTGGATAGAGATCACTCCCCCGACTTCGACCACTAAGAATTATGGCCCGTGAATCCCGGTCCTTCACAAAAACATCAAAGGGATGAAACTCAACAATGACATTGTTATCTCGAGTAAGTCGCTTAACAGACAATAAACTACGAGTAACTTCAAGAACATAAAGGACATTGTTAAGATGCAGTGGGCGGGAGCCAGATGTGGAGATGGAGGATTGACCAATGTGAGAGATGTGCATACCTGCTCCATTGGCGGTGTGGACCTGATCCTTGCCCTTATAGGGCTCCTTCATCGCTTTGTCAAGCTCCCCGGTGAGGTGGTCGGTGGCGCCGGTGTCGAAGTACCACGTGGGGTCGATGTTGTATGAGGTAGTTGCACCGTGTTGACCACCTTGCCCATGTGGACGACCACCGTGCCCATGAGGAGCGCCACCATGTCGATGATGGCCATGGCCACCTGACGTGCAGTGCTAGTGCCATCATTGCCGACACCAAGGAAGTCGCGATCAAAGCGCTTGTAGCAGCGCGAGGCGATGTGCCCCACCGTGTCACAGAGCTAACACACCGGGCGAGAGCGACGTCCCCCCCCATAGCCACCGCCATTGTTGAAGTTGGGCGGCGGATTAGGGTTGGGATTGGGTTGGCAAGGAGGTTGCTGTTGCTGTTGCGGGCCACCACCTCCACCGCCACCACGACCACCACCTCCACCTCCACCGCGACCACCACGGAAAGCCGCATTGGCAGAGGGGTCAGGGAAGGCATGGTTGCCGCGGCGAGCTGACAGGCGCTGCTCGATGTGCAGGACACGCGTGTAGAGGTCACGCGGCGCGATGGGGGTCCCGCGGCCGGCGATGTTCTCCGCGAGGTTGTCGTAGTCAGAGTCGAGGCCGTCGAGGACGTAGGCGGCGAATTCTTCGTCGCGCAGAGGCTGGCCAATCGACGTGAGAGTGTCGGCGACGGCCTTGGCCTGGTTGAAGAAGGCCGAGGCGGACAGGGCCCCCTTCTCCATCTTGGTGAGCTGCCCACGAAGCTGGGTGGCACGCGCATGAGTCTGCGCGTCGGAGGCGTGGACGAGAGTTGTCCAAGCGTCAATGGAGGTCGTCGCGAAGAGGACGAGCGCGCCGACCGGAGGCGTGAGGGAGCCGACGATGGCAGTGAGGATCGCCTGGTCCTGCTTAACCCAGGCACGATGGCCCGAGTTGACGACGGTGACGATGCGTCCGTCGGCCATCTGGTGCGAGATCGTCGCGGACGGGCAGTAGAAGGAGCCGTCGATGTAGCCTTCGAGGTCATAGCTGCGGAGCAATTGCAGGAGCTGGGAACGCCAAAACAGAAAATTATCGGGCCCAAGCTTTACCGTGACAAGATGAGCGATGTGCACCGTCGAGGAGGCACTGCTCGAGGACGACGCGCCAGGCGAGGGGAGACCGGAGAAGAGGCTGCCCATCGGGATCTAGGGAGATGCAGCTGTGGTCAGGGCCGGTGGCGCGACGGAGGACAGCGGGATCGCGCCGAGCGTCGAGTGCGTCAGGGCGCCGAGCGTCTAGTGCGTCAGGGCGCCGAGCGTGGAGTGCGTCAGGACGCCGAGCGTTGATGCCGTCAGGGCGCCGAGCATGGATGGCGTCAAGGCGCCGAGCGTGGCCAAGCCGAGGGCGCCGAGCGTGGCGGAGTCGGCAGCCGCGCTGGAGGAGGACGAGAGAGCAGCGGAAGTGGAGTTCATCGCAGCAGACGTCGACATGAGGAAGACGGCGGCAGCGAGACAAAGCGGCGGCGGCGGCTAAGAGTAGCGGCGGCGGCTTAGAGGAGATTGGATCGAAACCCTACTGATACCATGTTGAATTGATGAACTAGCCCTTCCCACCAGTTCGGACATTTGGGATAATTGGCTAGTTCATCAATTCAATATGATATCAGACGGGAAGACCTTAGACGTGGGGTAGATGGGAGGCCGCAACTATTTTTATTAAATAGCGCGTTAGCCGAGGCTTGAACTTGAGACCACCTGGCTCTGATACCATGTAAAACTTACGTATTGGATGGACAGCTCGATACCTCTCAGGGTTCGGCTGGATGTATTTATATAGGGGAACAATACAAGTACATGAAGATTTACATAACCGACAAACATATCTAACACCATTGTATTGTTGTATTGAGTTGTATGACAGTTCATACAAATCAATCTATTATAAATACTCAAGAATTACATTGTGTGACCAATAAGGAAAAATATCGATAACATGTCTATCATCCATATACAGCTGAACTGGACCTTTTTAGTCTTTTCTTTTTCTGCCAAATACTTTTATAGTTCCTCTTTCGGGTTTTCCTCTGTATGCAGAAGAAGCATTCAATATCAACAACTGTGTCAATCAAATTGACTCAAAATCCTATGTGTGAATAGTCAAGCACTAACACCCTTTGGAGTTATATGTTGCAGTCGATCATCATAAGAAAACCGTTCTTCCGGATTTCATTGTGTCAATCAAATTAAGAGTTTTTTAGTTGCAAGTGAGGCTGCAAGTGAGACTTTTCCTGTTGATATATTTCGTCTTATGTGTACTTTGTACTTCGTATTATATGTTATCATACTCTTTATTTTGTGTGCTTGTACTTTATCAATGGTATATTTAATATTCCATCTTCGTATACTTGTTCTTCTTCTTTGATATACTCGCACTCCGTCTTCAACATACTTGTCCGTCTTTGGTGTACTTCTACTCCGTTTTCATTGTAATTCTACTTTTTGGTATTTTTGTACTCCATTTTTTGGTTGTACTTTGCACTCATTTTTTATTAATGTAGTGTATTTGGTCTATTTTTTTTCTTTGTACTGCAGCAACAAATAAACTACGTAAGCTGTTGGATGGAGCTACTCCCTCCGTCCCATATTAGTTGTCACAGGTGCAACACGGGCGCGAGCAGTGCTGGCTGGTCGACCACATGCGGACTTGCTCAAGTGTTGATCGGGCGCGCAGTGCTGGCGGGACAGTCGTACATTATCTCAGCGAATTTCTTAAAAATCAACAAACGTAAAAAAGATTAGACTGACAAAAAAAGGGGTAAGTGGTTATCATTTTTACCATTACCACTTAATTAGAGTGTAAACCACTCTGTGCCCACCGTCTTAGGAGATACTGCAGCGTGCAGGCATGTGTTGTCTCCGAAATTTACTCCGTCAAGTTGGTTGTTCTGAGATAGGATTAGCAGGATCCGGGTGGCCGGGCGGTGCTGGATTCGGTCAATCAAGGAGCAGGTCATCATTTTTATTGTAAATCAAGACGCGATCGATCACACTTTCCAGCTGTCTAGCGTCGACCATCATTAATTTTCTCCAGTTGCAAGTGCGGTTGCAACTCATTCCTAAGATTTTCTTCAATTGTAAGCGGGGTTGCAGCTGAGCCTTGAGATTTTCTCCAGTTGCAAGTGGGTTGTAACTAAGATTTTTTTGGTTGCAAGTACGGCTGCAACTGAGCCCTGAGATGTTCTCCAGTTGCAAGTGCGGTTGCAACTGAACCCTGAGATTTTCTCTATTTGCAGGTGGGGTTGCAACTGGGTCTTGACATTTTATCCAGTTGCAAGTAGGGTTACAACTAAGATTTTTTCGGTTGCTAGTGCGCCTGCAACTTAAACTTTTTTGGTTGAAAGTGAAGCTGCAAATGTGACTTTCTCTTGTTAAAAGTGAGGCTAAAAGTGAGACGTTTAAGGTTGCAAGTGATGCTGCAAGTGAGACTTTTCCTGTTGCAATTAAGAGTTTTTCGGTTGGCTGTAAGTGAGACTTTTCCTATTGATATATTTTGCCTTCTGTGTACTTTGTACTTCGTATTCTATGTTATTATACTCTGTCTTCTGTGTGCTTGTACTTTATCAATGGTATATTCAATATTCCATCTTCGTATACTTGTACTTCTTCTTTGATATACTCGCACTCCGTCTTCGACATACTCGTTGTTCATCTTTGGTGTACTTCTACTCCCTTTTTCATTGTAATTCTACTTTTTGGTATTTTTGTACTCCATTTTTTGGTTGTACTTTGCACTGGGTTTTCTTAATGTAGTGTATTTGGTCTATTTTCGTTTTTCTTTACACTGCAGCAACAAACAAATTACGTAAGCTGTTGGATGGATGAATGAAAATCCTGCAAGCTACTCCCTCCGTCCCATACTAGTTGTCACACATGCAACGCATGTGTGAGCAGTGCTGGCCAGTCGACCACGCGCGGACTTGCTCAAGTGCTGAGCGGGCGCGCAGTGCTGGCTTGACAGTCATGCGTGTGCTCAGCAAATTTCTTAAAAATCAACAAACGTAAAAAGGATGAAGTAGTCACCTAGTAATTAGTTCTCAGCTATCTGAGCTGAGCTCTAGACGGACATAAAAAAGGGGTCAGTGGTTGTCATTTTTACCATTACCACTTAGCTAGAGTGTAAACCAGTACTCCGTGCCCACCGCCTTAGGAGATACTGGCGTGCAGGCATGTGTTGTCTCCGAAATTTACTCCGTCAAGTTGGTTGTTATAGGCTGGCCAGTGCTGAGATTGGATTCGGGTGGCCGGGCGGCGCTGGATTCGGTCAAACAAAGAGCAGGTCACCATTTTTATTGTAAATCCAGCCGCGATCGATCACACTTCCCAGCTGTTTAGCGTCGACCATCTTTAATTAATTTTTGATGTGAACCTCGGTGCGAACAATGCGACGTCAACTGATGCATGGGAGTCCTATATATGTCAAACAAAAAATTTGGGAGGAACGTCACATAGTACAGTACTTCACATTATACTAATAAGGGCTTGCATTAGGTCGAGTCAGATACATGTTACAGGGTGCAAACAGCCTAGCTATAAAGTTTGGTCAGTATACATTCTAGCTAGCTCGTCCTCACAACATCACACTTACTTCTCAGCAAAGCCAAAGACTATATAGACCGGTAGATCCAGAGGTAGAATAGAGAGACCAGCTGTAGATCGAGTGTAGAATTCATGGTGGACGCTGGGGTGTCCGCTGTGCTCTCAAAGCTGGGTGAGGTGGCGTCGGCCGAGGCGACGGCTCTGCTCAAGGTTGATGAGGAGATTCGGCTGTTGCGCCGGAGTCTGGGTTACCTGCAGGCGGTGGTCCGCGGCGCAGACCAGCAGCGCCGTGGCCGTGCAAACGAGCTGCTTCTGCTGTGGGTGGGAGAGACGCGGCAGGTGGCCTTCGACGTGGAGGACGCCGTGGAGGAGTTCCATCTCAAGGTCGAGATCTTCGAAGCAAGGCTCAAATGGGGCCACGCCTGGTACCGATCGGTTGTCAAACTCGTCAATGGACTACCCATGCAGGTAACTCTTTCCGTCCATCTATATCCCGTCGTTTCCAAAAAATGCTAATCAGCCAGCAAGTTTTGAAATCGCTAATCCGTCTGAACACTATCAAAGGCGTGATTTCTCGCGCGTTCATGAAAAAGAAATTAAAATTATATCAGAAGGAGTAATAGACATTTTAGATCTGAAACAGGCAAGGTCACTCTAGCCAAGAAGCACTGCAAAGCACACTAGACAATAAAGTCAGCAACTAGAACATTAGTACATAAGCATGTGACTGTGGACGAGCAAAAGTTAGGATTTCCCATGCTGCCTCGAGCTGCCGAGGACCCTCCTCCGCCGCCTCCCTCTAGGCCCTCCACTCCTACTCCTCGCCACAAGCGTCAGTGGTGACAGGGCTCCCACCCCTCCTCGTTCGGTGGTTGGTGGCGTGCTTAGCGCCCCCATCGAAGCCACTTGCCGGTAGCGCTCATCCTTGTCGGCGTTGCAGGCGGTAGGGGTGTTGCGGCCGCGCGCCCCCACCCGGACTCCCCCAACCCTGATTGACCTCCTCCGCGGGGACATCGGGTAGCATGAACAGGTGCCGGATCTGCAACTAACAACCACTAATTCCTACGCTGGCGGCAGATTGCAGTGGCGGTTCTTGGAGGAGACACGAAGTAGGAAAGCAAAATCGATGCGGGTTGCGCCCCGCATCGACCCCTCCAACCGGTAGATATAGCAGTCAAAGATGTTGTTTTACGGCAGCCCGCCAAAAATATAAGGGCCGAGGCTGTTTGCGGTGTCTGTTCGGGATAAAAACGGAGGCCCGACTCGTATACCCGTCGGACAAATAATGACAAGGCCTTTTAAGGGGTCTGCTAGAGAAGCTCTAACATCGAGATTTCCTAACGAGGTTCGGCGAACTCACCTACTCCTCATGGCATGACTAGGGATGCTCCTCTCCTTCATACCACAACATCGGCCTCCCAAGGTGCTGACACATGCCGTCGGTTTCCCCTAGGCGCATGTTTCTTTCTATTCAATGTAGGTTAAATTTTGTGGTACCCCATATTGTATGGAATTGGAAGACTAAGGCTACAAGTGTCTGAATCCAATATTACTCGTATCAGTGTAAAACCAAATCCGAATCTCACCCACCTCATACACAATATTCGACATAAACTCAGTAACATTCAGTTTTACAAAGAGAACATATATACACCCCAAACAAATCATTCTATGCGCAAGCAAAGATCCCCATATTTAAATTGTGGACATATTTTCTGAGTTTTCATATGGATACAAACATCACGTGGTTGCAAATCATATTCAGTGTGTACATTGTTTTAACACTGTTTAATGTGCAGATTGTTGCAAGGCATTTTCTTTCACGGGAAATAACGAAGATCAACGAAAGGGTAAAGGAAATCGAGCAGATTAAGGAAACTTACAAGATCGAAAGCACTACTTCTGAAATGTGGGGTGTGTCACCTACTAATGCTGATCCTATCTGGTACGCATTCCCTATACCCCGGTACACCCTCCATCCCATAATATGCATGACAAGTATACTTAATTATATGTCGGCCCTAATAATCATTTATCAATAAGAAAGAATTAACTATCTCGGTACTACGGACAATTGGATAACATAGGTTTATACTTGAGCCGTTTGACAAGTCTCTTTTTCAATAGAGCCTGTTTTCGAGAGAACAGGACGCGCATAACTTACATTTTTTAGAAAGGGGATATAACTCCCGCCTATACATCTATTAACGCACAGAACAAACATACATGAATGTTTTTGTACTTGGTAGAAAGAAACAGGCACAGCCGTCCTCACTCCAGAAATAGTTTGAGAAAACTACCTCTGTACTTTCGAATGTTAGGTTCAAAATCCACACGTGAGCTAATCCAATGATTAGTCACCACACACATTACAACAAGAGCCACATCTCAAATTCTCAATCAACATTGGTCACCTCTGAAGAGCAACCACTCAAGCTTGTAGTTCTCTCTAAAGGAGTCAACGAGTGGGTGGGTGGCTGGACTCAGTTGTTCCCGAGAAAGTCACCGTCTTAGAAGACTCACCTGCGAACATATACATTGCGCCCATAAAGATTCACTCGGAACAGTAGCAAGCACCAGAGAGTCGCAACACAGAACCTCCAAGCCATATCCCCACACAATGCTCCCAAAATAAAAACAACATCAAGGAACAGAACCATTGCCGATCGAGAAAGGAGGAGATGCCGCACACCACGGTGACGCCTCGAAGGAGGCGAACGACACCAACGACCATCGTCACTGATCGAAGATAGGCAGAATTATCATCCCTAACGTTGCAAACCTCCATCCCTTTGATGTAGGATTAATGGATGCTGCCGCAGCAGCACTTGACCATCGTCGTCATAAAGTCACGGTTCACCGACACCCCGAATGGCCGAGAGGATGCAGCCCCTATTCCACCTCCCGCATGGTCGATAACCCGCATCCTTGGATCTTCTTCCACACGCAGGCCGGTGGCCGCTTGCACCGCACGCAACAACTGTCACACCCGCTCTAGCGGATATCGGCACAGTGGCCATGGCTCCGGAGACCCAGATCAGACCCACGTTGTTGCCTCTATCTCCATGTTAAAGCCGAAATTAGGAGGGAATCACAACGTGCCAGCCACCGCTACGAAACATGACTGGTGCGCTCTACGATTCTATTCTCGATAGACTAATCTAATTAAATGTTAAATACACTCAAAAAGCTTTAATTTGGCATAGGTAATGACTATCTTAACCCGCCAGACACTAGTAGGAAAGGACTATAGGTGGATGGGCAGTCTGTGGTGCATCCCTAATCTGATGTACCACAGGTATGTCCCTATGGCAACCAGGTTTTGATGCGCCACATGTACAAACTACATACTTGTGGCGCATCATGTCGGGATACGCCACAGCCACAGGTAAGTCTGGGGCCTACATGGGATGCGCCACGCCTCCTGCACTGACCACCTTTGGACTACTAGAAGCTTTTCACTATTCTCGTAAATAAACACAACAATATGTATAGAGTATGTACCGGAATAAACACAACAATATGTATAGAGTATGTACCGGAATAAGAACTCAATTGAATGGTGCTAAAGTGCAAAATACGGATGTGCACCACCTATGATTTTCACTATTCCATGGCACTAGGTATATGTTCCATGTTTCTTCAAAACTCAAGATAAAATCAATGACACTTAGGAGTGTCTGGTAACCTTTGGACTACTAGACGCTTTAAAACTTTGAGTAAAGAAGTAATCGAGAGGCTGGATGCATATTGATGCGTCAGGCTGCCCCTTTCCGGGAAAAAGATGCCCACCTTACCTCTCTAAAGGAAAGATAACGTTTCAATCTAAGCAAACGATTTGTGGAGTGTAGGTTAATTTGGCCAAACCATAAAAGACTGTTAATGTCACTGCATACCCACCCATAATCTAGCTTAGAAAAAAAAATGTATCGAAATAAAAAGGTTGCACCTAAGTTTGAAAATTATCAACCTTTTAGAAATAACAGAGCATATATACTTCCTAAAGTAATTTAAATAGATGGTTAAATTAAAATACCATATCAGAGTTTCAATTTTTAATTGCATAGTTAGATATATAACCCAAAATTAAGTTCATGATTTCACAACATTTACATTAAAATAGTAGTTTCAATACATTTGTCCAAAGGTGGAAAAAGAATACCCATAGTGCATTATGTAATACTAACTCCACAAATTTATCATCCCGAGTAACATATATATCTATACTACTATTAAAAGAGCAAACTTGTTGGGATACATTAAATCTGAGCCGTTTAATATCCGATCAAACAGCCCAGATCGTTCTAATGTTTGACAACTCAACAATGTCCGTTTTGGACCGTTTTACCCTCCCACGAAATCACATAATACGACCAAATTGCCACCGTACTGGTCCAACCGTTATTTGATCTGTAGAGGAAAAAAAGAAAAACATCAACATCCCACGCCGCCGGCACGAAGGACTAGATGCTCTGGCGCGTCGTCCGGCCATGCCAATCCCCACCTCTCTTCCGCCCTCCCTCCAGAATCTCCCTTCCGCACCGGAGGCGAAGAGCGACGGACGGCCACAAGCGCGCGGCAGAGGGTGGCGGCGCCGCTGAGCGAGCGATCTGAGAGGTCACAGCCCCGAGCGTCGCGCTGACCAAGCGGTGTGCGGCAACGAGCGGGCACCGAGCAGCTTGCAACATCCATATATCCGGCCGTTGCGGAGGGCACGAAGCCCTGAATCTTATCCCCCACCTCTTCGACGCTGCTGGCCGCCTCTCACGCCTCCAACTTCCATGCCGCCGTCGGGAGCTACGCTGCTACCAGGCTACCAGCTCCCCCGGGAAACGTCGGGAACTACGCTGCTACCAGCTCCCCCCGGAAGCATCCGCCACGGCCGGCCTCTTCGACTGGTTACCGCCGCCGCCCGTCGGCCGTGGGAACCCACCATCTTCCTCGACCCCCTTCTCGCTTGCTGCAGGTGTCCAGTCCATGGCCATGCCCTTCATCAGCGTTCAGCGGCCATCAGACGTCGAGGGGCGGAGAAGGGAGAGAGCAGCCGCGCAACGGAGATCAAGTGCGACCACGATTTCATCTGGTCCTCATCCCCGCCGTGCACCGGCGCTCTGTGAGAGCGTGCCTCCAGCAGCTGGGGAGCGTGAGCGGGAGCAGCGGCACTGAATGGAGAGGGGCAGAGAAGGGAGCATCGCCGCCGGTGCTCCGTGAGAGCATCGCCAAGGCCTTTTGCTACGCTCATGTGGAGTTTGTCAGCTAATTGGATCCCTAAATCATGGACGGACGCCGGAAAATCAAGGTTTCTCTTCAGTATGTTTTTGCTTTCTCTCCACCCGAATCTCTGTTCACAAACGACTATACAACAGCAGTGGTAGGGATTGAAGAGAAGAGATGCTAGGAGGACGTACTAGAAATTTTGGACGAGTTAAGCAAAATTAAATATCTTCTGTTAACCAATCAGGTGCATGTGGCAGTCATCCGTGGAATTTTGCTCTGCGTATTTATTCTCCACTGAGCTGAAATTGAGATGTCAAAAAAATTCGCTCTGCTTGCGTCCTGTTTTTTCCCTTCTTCCAATTAGTCAGAGTTCGACATTAATTCTACTTGTGCGGTTACATAATCGATAGTCTTGAATTCCTGATTGTGGATGTGTTCTATGGACGTCACAGAATTGGGTATTCAAATTGTTCCTTACAGCTCGAATGCCCATCAGTTTTTCAGTGTCTGAGGTGTGATGGAATAAGTGTTTGCTGAATCGAATCTGGTATAGATACAATCAATTGATTTCTGCAGCAGTCAATTTTTCAGTTACTTAGGTCTGAACCCTTATATATTCTTTGTTTTAGAAACGACATCCACTGTAGAAAATCTGGGATGTAGTTCCAATATCAGCTTAGTGTTGTAATCCCTTTCCATGTCCTTCATAGCATTTAGTGTTTAACATGCATGATAATTTATCGAGTTATCAGTTCACACGATAGGCATAAACTGAAGAAATCGGACTATCTTGTATGTGCTTCCTCATAAAAGTGAAATGCTTTGGTTTAAGAAATCGGACTGAACTATAGGAGATATAATCTTCCAAATAATTATGAAGATATTTTCAATAAAACACAAGGACTTCAATTAATGTTTTCAGGCGAACAGAATCCTTTTAGGAGAACAGCAGTTAGGTTCAGAGTAATGGTGGTCATAATAAAGATGCTACTATCTGCTGATCCGACAAAGTACTGCTACTCAAAATGTTCAGTTGTACGTTTGCAAAACCCTGTGTAGCAGGCTATATGTACTTCCCAGATTTTACTATCTTCATTCCTTCTCTGATTCGGTATAATTAATTCCTCCTCAAATTCTGAAAAAAAAATGATAATGATTTAAACAACAAAATATGTGCTATATGCCACAAATATTATACCATAGGGAAAAAACTGGAATCTGAATCCAACAATATAGTTAGAGTCATATAGAATATATCTTCTAAGTTAAGTTTAACTTCAAAGTTGGAGTTAAAAATCCAAGGGGGCTTATACACAAAAGCGGAGGGTGAACTTATTCTATATATTTGATATCTGCATATGCAAATTTTACAAACAATCATATCCCTGACATGGCAAGAGAAGCAGATACATTATCAATGTATTAGTCAAGACACGCATTGCGCGTGCAAAATTACTAGTGAGAAAGAAGGAAACCAATGGGGGTTACAATTACACCAATTCCCTTTCAAATGGTACGTGCCATTAATGGTAAGTCCTAGGCGAAGACGTTTATGCCTGTTACATAGTCCTGATTCGCATCGCATATTAGTGCTTGTTCTGCATTGTACAAAGATCAGACATTTTACGTCGTATGTGAGGCAGCGCTCTACCCTTTATATTGACATAATTGGCATCTTTCTGCCAACAAGGTAAGAGGAATAATATCCATTAGGTCAAGGAAAACCGAGGTTGGAATGCGAAGTGGTGCACTGTAAAATTTCTCTCATTGAGAACACTAAGTCCGAACCTAATTAATTCGCAGTTGAACATCGATAGCCTTCTATTCCATCGTACAGATTTAAGACCAAAGAAGTAGCTACCATAGATGATAAGAGAAGAGAGACCTACTAAACATACTATATATTGTGTGGACTTGGAGTTACGTACCATATTATCTCTGATAAAATTTGCGATGGTATGTTTCAGGGACATTGAGGATGGAACAATTGAGTTCAGGAATGATGATTTCCAGATTCTGAAAGATGAAATTATGAACACGAAGAAAATGATTCCTCACCGGGCGGTCATCTCCATCATAGGTGAAAGTGGCACTGGGAAGACGAGGTTGGCAAGGAACTTGTACAAGGACCATCAGATCAATGACCACTTTCAGGTGCTTGCCTGGATATGTCTTCCGCCTCATATCCGGTTCGAGCAGTACATGGAAATGGTCTACGAGAAGGTCTGCGCACAGGTCCCCGGGGAGAAGATTGAGAGTGTCCAAGGAACCGGAGAAACCAGCGCAAAACTTAAACAGGTTTTAAAAGGAACGAAGTACCTTGTTGTGCTGGATGGATTGGTGGACATCATTCACTGGAATTGTTTGCTTGCTTTGCTTCCGGCAGAAGATAACTCAGGGAGCCGAGTTGTGGTCACCTCGAATCTCAACCAAGCGAAAACCATGCACGCTGACAGGAGCATTAAGCTGGGCCATCTGGAGAGGGAACAAGCAGTAGAGTTATTTCATGAGAGAGTATTTGGAGCACAGGTGGATGAAAGTGAAACCAAGCTGGATAGAGTGGCACCATCGAAAAATATGGATAGAATGGAAAGTTTTGAGAAGAGAGTTTACAACAACTCAAGAGGGCTGCCTTTGGCGGTGGTGGTGCTCGGTGGTGTCCTGCGAGCAAAGGAATATCCTGTGCATTGGGAGGAAGTGTTCAGTCAGAAGCTGGAAACACCGACGGGGCAGCCCAAGGGGATGAGGTACCTATGGTCTCTAGCCTTCGAAGACCTACCACCTAACCTCAAGTCATGCTTCCTCTACCTGGCGACGGCATCACAGAATATGTACCTGGACCGGATCGCCTGGTGCGTCTGTGGATCGCAGAGGGTTCGTTTCGCCCAAGAAGAGCCAAACTCTTGAGGAAGTTGGGCTGGGGTACCTCAAGGAGCTTGTGTGCAGAGGTTTGCTGGAGGTGGTGGAGAAATATGCCCGAGGAGGAATCAAGATGGTGGTTGTGCACAGTTTGCTCCATAGCTTCATGGATTCGGAAGCCCAAGAATCTAGCTTTCTGGAGATCAACCACCACGCCCATGTCTTGAACCCGCATCTGGTGCGCCGCCTTGCCATCCACACTTCGTCAATTCACACATTGACATTCCCAATCAGTTCCCCAGGCTGCGTTCGCTGCTCTGCCGTTTTTTGGAGGTGCCGCAAGACCAGTTTCTTGGAGCTGCTGACGAGGCTGGGGACTGGGGCAGCAAGCTTGCCAACTGGTTTCTACGAGCTTGCGATAGGCATAGCCCAGGCCCAGCAGCAGCAAAACTGCATCAGCTCAGCGTCATCAGGGGCTCTCGATTCTTACGGGTTATTGACCTGCACAGTGTCATGCTTGCAACACTGCCCAACGAGATTGGAGGCATCATCCATCTGAGGTACCTTGGCGTTAGGAGCTGTGGGCTGAAGCACCTCCCAGCATCCATTTCCAAGCTTGTAAATCTGCAGACTCTGGACGTCAGGGAGACGGACGTGACTCATGTCCCACATGGACTGTGGGAGATCCATCAGCTCCGGCATGTGCTCGGCAAGGAGTTGACTCTCTCCAAGTGTCCCAGTGTGCACCTGAAGAACATGCAGACACTCGTCGGTGCCGTGGCTGTGCCTGCCGACGGTCGTCCATGCCCCTTAAGCCACATGATGTATCTCCGGACGCTCGCCATGTCTTCCATCACACGTTCCAATGTTGATTCGCTAGCCTCAGCGCTAGAGAAGATGGAGTTTCTTGTGAGCCTCAGTCTATCAGGTGAGCTCATTCCGACTAGCATCTTCTCCAGTCCAAGCTCGCGTCACCTTGAGGTCCTGGCACTCGACGGGGCTTTTAGATTGCCGTGGGAGTGCCAACTCGTCTTGCCAAACCTCGGTAAGCTCACCCTGTCGAGATCAGCTCATTTAGGGAAGGAATTCGTCGACAAGGTCGCTGCCCTTCCAAACCTCACCGAGCTTGAGTTTCTGGATGACTCTTACGTAGCACATTTCCTGGTGTTCGAGGCAAATGGTTTTCTCAGCCTCACCAAGCTGAACCTGACCAACTTGAAAGATTTGAAGAAGCTGGAGCTAGTAGCCGGCTCCACGCCAAAGCTTGCTGTCTTAACCACCTTCGGGTGTATCAATATGAAGATAGTCGACAGCAGAAGTTCTTCACAAGTGGCTAGCGTGACGTTCAGAAACAAGAAGGCAATGGAAATCACAAGACCAAACTTGGGACATATCTCATGCTTGGTTCCTCGGCGCCAATGCCCAGCACTGAGACTCCAGCATCTCCAATGGTGAACGAAACTGAAAACGATGTGATTCCAGGTTTGATTTTAGGGATGGCGCCCCACTTTCAACATCAGATGCAATGAAATTCAAGGTTAATCGCTATATATTGCGTACTGATAAAACTATGTTTTTTTTGCAGTCGGGCTGTCTTCAAGCGGGCCTACGAAGAAACAAATTGGCCTTGAGGACATTCCAAGCTCACTTGCGACGAAAGCAACCTGCAACGACTCGATCGAGCTTGCTCAGGACACAGCTGGCAACTGACGACTGGCAGATTCTGTTGGATCATACGTGGCACAACTATACACCCAATTTCTTGTGCCAAAGATTATCTTTGTTTCCCTTTTTTTCCAATTTTATCACTAGTAGAAAAAGGACTTTTGGTCCGGAGTACTGTTTTGCCATTAGCCCCGGTTCAGGCAAAAACCGGGACCAGTGCCTGGCACTGGTCCCGGTTCGAGCTGCCAGGGCCCCGTGGGGCAATGGTCCCGGTTCGGTTGGGGGCATTGGTCCCGGTTCATGCCAAGAACCGGGACCAAAGCTCCAGAGCCGGACCACGTGGCATGCCGCGGAGCTTTGGTCCCGGTTCGTGCCAAGAACCGGGACCAATACCCCTCCCCTGCCTATATATTGTTGCCCCCACCCCCCTCTCTCCTCTGTTTTTTTTTCCTGGATTGGTGGGAAGTGGGGGTGCTAGTTTTTTTTCTCTTTGCCACGCACAAGATGTGTTCGATGAAATGCCCGACCCGCACCGAGGTTAGCAACTTTATCCTTTTCGTCTGTAATTGATACAGAAATATTGCACGTGTCGATGTACGGTGGTCATTTCACTATTCAAGATGTTATTGTAATGGTATTTGATAAACTTAATTATATATATGATGCAGATGGATGCACGGATGCGATGGATGTACGGCGAACGACGCAGTTCCGAGTTTATTGCAGGCCTGCATAAATTTCTCGATGTGGCTGAGGCAAACAAAGTGAATAATTTTATGCCTTGTCCATGTGAGAAGTGTCGGAACGTCAGGGAGTACTCTGACCCGAGAACCATTCAAGACCACGTGATTCGGAAAGGTTTCATGCCCAGCTATAATTGTTGGACCAAGCACGGAGAAAGAGGGGTTACGATGGAAGACAATGAAGAAGAGGAGGATGATGACAACTATCCTATGTTCCCAGAGGAATGCGGTGATACTGTTATGGAAGACGTTGAAGAAGAAAGAGGTGAACATCGGGCATCAGATGAGCCCGCTGATGGTCTTGGTGGGGTCATTTCTGATGCAAAGCGAGAATGCGATACAGAAAAGGAGAAGCTAAAGTTGGAGGCCATGCTTGAGGATCACAAAAAGTTGCTGTACCCAAACTGCGAAGATGGCAGCACAAAGCTCGGTACCACACTGGAACTGCTGAAATGGAAGGCAGAGACTGGTTGTTCTGACAAGGGATTTGAGAAGTTACTGAAAATAATGAAGCCGAAGCTTCCAAAGGATAACGAATTGCCCGAGACTACATACGAAGCAAAGAAGGCTATCTGCCCTCTAGGATTAGATGTGCAGAAGATACATGCATGCATTAATGACTGCATCCTGTACCGCGGTGAGTACGAGAACATGGATAAATGCCCGGTATGCAATGCACTGCGGTACAAGATAAGACAAGATGACCCTGGTGATGTTGAGGGCGATGACGAGCCCCCCCGGAAGAGGGTTCCTGCTAAGGTGATGTGGTATGCTCCTATAATACCACGGTTGAAACGTCTGTTCAGAAACAAAGAGCATGCCAGGTTGTTGCGATGGCACAAAGAAGAGCGTAAGAAAGACGGGAAGTTGAGACACCCCGCCGATGGGTCCCAGTGGAGAAAAATCGACAGAGAGTTCCCGACATTTTCAGATGACGCAAGGAACTTAAGATTTGGTCTAAGTACAGATGGCTTTAATCCTTTTGGGGAGCAGAGCTCCAGTCATAGCACTTGGCCCGTGACTCTATGTATCTACAACCTTCCTCCTTGGTTGTGCATGAAGCGGAAGTTCATTATGATGCCAGTGCTCATCCAAGGCCCGAAGCAACCCGGCAACGACATTGATGTGTACCTACGGCCATTAGTTGATGAACTTTTGCAGTTGTGGTCCGAACCAGGTGTACGTGTGTGGGATGAGCACAAACAACAGGAATTTGACCTACGAGCGTTGCTGTTCGTAACCATCAATGATTGGCCTGCTCTTAGTAACATTTCAGGACAGTCAAACAAGGGATACAATGCATGCACGCACTGTTTAGATAAGACTGAAAGTATACATTTGGGAAACAAGAATGTGTACCTGGGGCATCGTCGATTTCTTCCGAACGGTCATGCCGTAAGAAAGCCCGGCAAGCATTTCAACGGTGAGGCAGATTGCCGGAAGAAGCCTAACCTCCCTGATGGTGATGTTATATATGACATGGTCAAGGATTTAGAAGTAATCTTTGGAAAGGGTCCTGGCAGTCTATCTGTTCCGAATGACGCTGACAACCACGTACCCATATGGAAGAAGTGCTCTATATTCTGGGAGCTACCCTATTGGAAAGTCCTAGAGGTCCGGTCTTCAATCGACGTGATGCACGTGACGAAGAATCTTTGCGTGAACCTGCTAGGCTTCCTGGGCGTGTATGGGAAGACAAAAGATACACCGGAAGCACGGGCAGACCAGCAACGTATGAAAGACCCATACAACAAGCAGACGGATAAAGGGCGTAAATACTTAAGCAGATACGCTCTTACCAAAGCAGAGAAGGAAATCTTTTTTGAATGCCTGAGCAGTATCAAGGTCCCGGCTGGCTTCTCGTCAAATATAAAGGGAATAATAAATATGGCAAAGAAAAAATTCCAGAACCTGAAGTCTCATGATTGCCACGTGATTATGACGCAGTTGCTTCCGGTTGCATTGAGGGGGCTTCTTCCGGAAAATGTTCGAGTACCCATTGTGAAGCTATGTGCATTCCTCAATGCAATATCTCAGAAGGTCATCGATCCAGTAACTCTACCAAGTTTACAGAAGGCTGTGGTCCAATGTCTTGTCAGCTTCGAGTTGGTGTTCCCCCCATCATTCTTCAATATTATGACGCATCTCCTGGTTCACCTACGCGACGAGATTGCCATTCTCGGTCCTGTATTTCTACACAATATGTTCCCCTTCGAGAGGTTCATGGGAGTCTTGAAGAAATATGTTCATAACCGTGCTAGGCCAGAAGGAAGCATCTCAAGGGGCTATGGAACAGAAGAGGTCATTGAGTTCTGTGTTGACTTTATTCCTGACCTTAAGCCGATTGGTGTTCCTGAATCGCGGCATGAGGGGAGACTGAGTGGAAAAGGCACGCTAGGAAAGAAAGCACTGATATGTAGGGACGGGCATTCTTTAACTCAAGCACACTACACAGTTCTACAAAGTTCCACCTTCGTGGCTCCGTATATCGAGGAACACAAGAATTATGTACGCTCCAAGAACCCGGGGAAGGATGACTCCTGGATTAAAGAAAAACACATGGAGACCTTCGGCAGTTGGTTGCGATTACAGCTCATGAATGACACCACTGTCGGAGACAGCTCTACTTGTTGGCCGCGTCACCATCTTCGACTGTATTGAATTTCCAAGGGTACGAGATAAATGGGAATACATTTTACACGATCGCCCAAGATAAAAAGAGCACCAACCAGAACAGTGGTGTCCGCTTTGATGCAACAAACGACGATGGGCAAAAGGACACATACTATGGTCGCATAGAGGAGATATGGGAACTTGACTATGGACCTACTTTTAAGGTCCCTTTGTTTCGGTGCAGTTGGGTCAACATGAATGGAGAAGGGATAAAGGTAGACCAGCTGTACGGGATGACAACAGTGGATCTCAAGAATCTTGGTTGTTACAAGAACGAACCATTCGTCCTAGCCAATGATGTGGCTCAGGTTTTCTATGTGAAGGACATGTCCTCCAGACCGAAAAAAAGAAAAAACAAGCAAACGAATACATCAGACGATGAGCCAAAGCGTCACGTAGTTCTTTCAGGGAAAAGAAACATCGTGGGAGTCGAGGACAAGACAGACATGTCAGCAGATTATGATAAGTTTGATGAAATTCCGCCCTTCACAGTGAGAACTGACCCAAGCATCCCGTTAAATAATGAAGATGCTCCATGGTTACGGCTGAAGCGATCATAGGCTAGGGACATACGCGAAGAAGGGTTCATGGCTTTTATGTAAATCAATGTAATGTATTAAACCTTTATGTGATGTGTAGTAATGTATTAAACCTTTATGTGGTGAAACACGCGTGGTAGGTGGTTGTCGGCTCCCACACCTCCCGTGGGAACCTCTCAAACCTCAGCTTCGACCGTCCAAACACAGTTCCCCCTGCATACAGCCCGACGGTGGCTCGTGAGTTTGAGCGCCACTTCGATCCAAGCAGCGGTAAGACGTCTCTGATGATCTACAACCGTCCGGCAAGACGTCTCTGATGATCTGCAACCGTTTGGAACGGTCGCAGGTCATCAGAGACGTCTTGCCACTGGTTGCCCAAAGATGCCTCTCCGAGTGACGCTGGAATGTTTTGTGTTTGAGCACCACTTCGATCCAAGCAGCGGCAAGACGTCTCTGATGATCTACAACCGTCCGGCAACACATCTCTGATGATCTGCAACCGTTTGGAACGGTCGCAGGTCATCAGAGACGTCTTGCCGCTGGTTGCCCAAAGATGCCTCTCCGAGTGACGCTGGAATGTTTTGTGTGAGTGAGTAACTTGTCTGAGGAGGGCGGTTATATATAGGGTACGTGTGCTTCTTTAGTCCCGGTTGGTAACACCAACCGGGTCATGTGGCTCACGAAGTGGTCGTGATACTGCTGATCCAACAGCTCACAATCCCTCAAAAGAAACACACCCCTGATCCAACGTCTCACAAGCGCTTGAAAGAAACACACGATCCGTGTGCTTCTTTAGTCCCGGTTGGTAACACCAACCGGGTCATGTGGCTCACGAAGTGGTCGTGATACTGCTGATCCAACAGCTCACAATCCCTCAAAAGAAACACACCCCCCTGATCCAACGGCTCACAAGCGATTGAAAGAAACACACGATCTGTGTGCTTCTTTAGTCCCGGTTGGTAACACCAACCGGGACTAAAGACGGGCTTTGCGGTCACGACACGTGTCCTCCCCCAGCGCTTTCCTGGGCACCTGTCCTCCCCCAGCGCTGCCCTGGAGGTCTTTATATATTGTCGCCGACGGGGTAAACCCTAATCCACCATTCCTAGCCACGAACGCATCGTCTCCACGAGATGGATCCGCCACGCCCGCCGCAGCGCCTTCTGGACGAGGTCGAGCGTGCTCGGCAGAGCGCGCTTGGGCGCAACCGCGGGAGTCTATCCCGCCGTATGCCCACGAGCCCGGCGTGGAGAGGAATGCCCAGCTACCGGCCTCCTGCTCCACCAGGTGCCGCCGCACCTCCACCTGGCGCCGCTGCACCTCCACCAGGCGCCGCCGCTCCTCCCGCGGAGGAGGAGGAGGACGACGACTTCGACTGGAGCGACGACGGGGAAGAAGGTTGTGGGTTGCAGATACAGGAGGCCATGGAAGCCTCCTTCCAGTCTGTCCGCGACTACCCTGTCCAGCGAGCCAAGACTTCCTACCAGCTCAAGGCGAAGGAGGCTTCCGATCTGGATTGGGCGCTGAAAGACTCATCCTCCATGGATCTTGCCCTCCGCCGCAAACGTGCGCGCGAGAACCGGGCGGCCGCCCACGGGGCTGGCTCCTCCCGCCGTTCCCCCTAATCCTACGGCCTTCGAGCCAGCAAGTCCGTTTATGTAGAATAATGTTCGTGATGTTGGATCAGGGGTGTGTTTCTTTCAAGCGCTTGTGAGACGTTGTATCATGTGTAATAATGTATTAAACCTTTTATGTAATGCATTAAGATAAATGAATTAATAATTTTTATCTGCTTTCTTCTGCATTTTACAACACCAAACATTCATCTTACAAATATAGGTTTTCTGAAATTGTTCTGCATTTACTTCTGCTTGCCATGGGATTTTACAACACCAAAAATAGAATTAACTGAATTAATAATTATTATTACTTAATCATAAATCTTACTTAATCAATTTTTATCGATTTATACGTATTATTAGTCGAGTTTCGACTTACGGATTTAATCATGTTGAAAGTTTTGTCAATTCAAAATATGCAATAAAGTTAATGCATTTTTAATTGAAAATGGCAAAATGGTTAATAGTTTGTATAGTTAGAATAATTATTTTAGAAAACAGAAAATGGTTTTGGATTATTTATTCAAATTTAAAAACTTTTCATGTTGAAAGTCTTTTCAGATTCAAAACCATTTGAAATTCATATCCAAACACCTAAATAAGAAAAAAAAAGGCGGGAACAAAATTTCAGAACTGAAAAGTTCGAAATAATTTTGAAAAAGGACTCTTTGGTCCCGGTTTCTACCAAGAACCGGGACCAATGAGTCCGTGGATCCCGCGGCATTAACTGCCCACTCTTTGGTCCCGGTTGGTGGAAAGAACCGGGACCAAAGGGTCATTGGTCCCGGTTCTTGCCAGCAACCGGGACCAATGAGTCCTAGTATAACTGCTCGCGCCCTCTCTTCTTCCCCATTCAGGCAAAATCGACTAAGGACCGGAAGGCGCGACGCAGAGCGAAACGACGCCGGCAGGCTGCCCGACCTCCACGCCGCGCCCCGCCGCCGCCGTCGACGTCCGCCGCGCCCTGGACGGCCGCGCCACCTCCTCCACACGCGCCACCTCTCCTCCACGGCCGCGCCCCCCGCTCGCGCCCTCCACGGCCGCCCCCACGCCGTCGACGCTGCCCCCGACGCCGCGCCGCCCCAACACCGTCGACGCCTCTCGCGCCCCCGACGCCGGCCGCACGCCCACACCCTGCCCTGCCCTGACGCCGCCTCGCCGTCCCTGCCGATCGATCCCCGGCCGCCGTCGCCGCTACGTACGTACTGTACACGTCCAAATGTTGGCAAAATTCGTCCAAATGTTGGCAAGATTTTTTTTTTGTACAATGTATATTTGTTGTTCACCAAAATGTTAGCCAATTTACAGTTTTAGTGTGATGTATATTTGTTGTTCACCAAAATGTTAGCCAATTTACAGTTTTTTTTGTACAATATATATATTAGATTAAAATTGTAGGTTACAATTTTAGTGTGATGTATATAGTGAATTACTTGCTGCATTCTACTAGGTTAGAAGTAATTAGATTAAAATTGTAGCAATTGTGATGTATATAGAAATTGTTAGGTTAGAAGTAATATATTAGATTAAAATTGTAGGTTACAATTTTAGTGTGATGTATATAGTGAATTACTTGCTGCATTAGGGAAAACATTTAGGATTTTTTGTGATGTAAAATTGTGTTAGGAATTGTTAGTACTGTGTTAGGAGTTTACGGGTTTACGATACGAGTTTACGAGTTTACGGGTTTACGATACGAGTTAACGAGTTTACGGGTTTACGATACGAGTTAACGAGTTTACGGGTTTACGATACGAGTTTACGAGTTTACGGGTTTACGATACGAGTTTACGGGTTTACGATACGAGTTTACGGGTTTACGGGTTTACGATACGAGTTTACGGGTTTACGATACGAGTTTACGGGTTTACGATACGAGTTTACGAGTTTACGGGTTTACGATACGGCAGCATATGAAGTTTCTAATTTGTTCTTGCAAATGAGATGATATTGTAGATGTATCTTGACATATGGAACAAGTTACCCAACTAAAGTTTTGTGCATTGTTCTTAATTTGCAGAAACTATGGAACGAGACGAAGATCAGGAAAATATCCTCCAGGATATAATCCGCGGGCCGGAAGATATTGTCGATGTCACCACGGAGTTTTTGAACAACTCCGGTGAGGGAGATGAGTCTCTCAACCGAAGAGACGGCTCCGGTGAGGTAGAACCCGACGGCCGGGGTGAGGGAGAAGTCAGCGAGGGAGAAGCCGACGAGGGAGAAGCCGAAGGCTCCGGTGGAACATTAAATGTTGCAAACTCCGGCGAGGTGCATATACATATATTAATGAAGCCGAAGATTGTATTAATTAGCCTCTGATGTCTATATACATATATTAACGCTCTTTCTTCTTTTAGCCCTCCGGATCGAGCAAATCTTCTGTAAGGACAAAACGAGGCCCAGCCAAAAAGTTGGGCGACCAAGAAAGGTACACGATCGAAAGAGTCGCCGAAGACGGCACACCGACTGCTCCCCCTGGTGTTAAAAATAAAATGGTAAAGCAATGCGGAGTTCTTGTTAGGGACTTCATCCCGATCACCGTTCGAGAATGGCATCGGCCAAGGAGAAAGGACAGCTATATGTCAGCGATGAGGGCAAAGAAAGACTTTGGAGAAAGCTCATGGTTAATTTCACCCTGCCGGCGCCAGAGGTGGATTCAGATGAGGAGGATCCAGATGAGGCAGAAAAGATAGCCCGGAAAATCATGGAGCAAAAAGTCAAGGACTGGGCACTTAGAAGATGGCCGAGCTATTCAAGAACTGGAAGAAAAGATTGAACAAACTGTTTGTCAAGAAAAATAAGACTCCAGACTTCGATAAAGGGTATGAGAAGATAAAGGACTACTGGGAAGAATTTGTGGCGTACAAGAAATCAGAGGAAGCTCTGGAAAAGTCTGCAAAAAATGCGGCAAATGCTGCTCTAAAGATGTACCACCATACTATGGGGCCTGGTGGCTACGCTGGTAGCATGCCTAAGTGGGAGAAACTTGAGGCGGACCTGCTGGCTAATGGGATCACTCCAGAGCCACTCAAGTGGATCGAACGGGCAAGAAATTGGTTTTACGGGCATGGGGGCACGTTGGACGCAGAAGGGAAGTGCATATATAACAGAAGACACAAAGATAATCCCCTACTACCCATCCAAGAAATTAGAAAAGCAGTAAAGGATGTTGAAGAGGGACGGTTCATTCCCGATAGAGAGGATGACGAGCTCACACGCGCCCTTGGGAATAAGGAACACGACGGACGGTTACGAGGCGTACCTGGCTCCAAGCCCAAGACAATTGCGATTCCCGAGCACAGGAAGAAATTTCCTGATAGAAGCCATCAGAGGAGAAAGGAAAAGGAGGCAATGGAAGCACGCGCTGCTGCAGACCGGCTGCGTAATATAGAAGAAGAATTAAAGCTGCAGAAGGAACAAATTGCCGTGCTTAGCCAGCAAGGTACTAGCGGCCAATCTCAACGGCACATGGTAGAAGCTGCATGCGATGGTACCGGTGTCCCATCGAATCGGAAAAGCAGCGTGGCTTCCACGGAGCTCCAGGATGGTAATGATGATGCAGTGGCTCCACTTCGTCGCTACCCAGTGGATGATATCATGGAGAGCACACCTTGTGAGATGCATGTGAAAGTTTTTAACTTAACCTTTAAGGTGGCGGTCGGCTATGTCGTACCAATTGGACCTAATCCAACTTACCATTTCTCTCCGGTTCCAAATGGCTACGCTGTTGTCGCGGTGGATGAAGTGATGAAAGATTATGAGGAGCTGAAGCTGCAACACCCTGCAGGTGAAGATGGGGAGGTGCTTGAACTTGGAGAAGCCAAGAAAGCGACCATTCTATGGCCAAAGGAATTCATCGTGCTTCCGAACTGGCAGCCAAGGCCATCGACTCCTCACCAGTCTCCAGCGCAACAGTCCTCTTCACCGCCTCACCAGTCTCCAGCGCAACAGTCCTCTTCACCGCCTCACCAGTCTCCAGCGCAGCCGTCTCCGCCGCCGCGTCAGCCGTCTCCGCCGCCGCGTCAGCCGTTTCCGCCCACCGCTCGTACTATGAGGGGTAAGCGATCACCGAAACGTAAAAGGTCGCCCCTCCCAACAGTACCTCATAAGAATCTTCCCATTAGACCTTATGACAGGACTGTAGCGGAAAACGCCGCGGAGGTGGCTGCCTACAATAAGGCTTTTTTTGCACCAAAAAAGCCCGAGCAGAAGCCGGTATATGATGCAAAAACCAAAAAGTGGAGAAAGTCCTTCCTTGAGCAGCCATCCCAGATATCGATGAATCTGCCATCTGACTATGGTCGTGAACTTACTAAGCTAGCACGTGCCCAGTCTGAGCAGAACAAGGGAAGAAGTGCAAAAAGCGGGAAACAAATTGCCCAGCTCGGACAGCAGAAAAATCAATCGGTCCCCCCGCTCATAGTGTGTTCCGATGCCGACAAGGACTTCAGAGACGCTATGGATAAGGACCTGGAATTATTGGACCCCAGAGCCATGGCTGCTGCTAAAGAACTTGGTGTCACTGTATCGCAGGCCAAGGAACAGGCTACCGCCTTGGGTATGAGCCTTGGTCAACTTTTAGGCTATGAATCTGCGCCAATGTTAGAGATGGCACGGAAATATGTCCAAGGGGAGCCTATGGTCAGTAATGAGGAGCTCGCGCGTCTATCAACACATATGCGAAATTTGCATAACTGGTACCTGGTGCACACATCAAAGAAGGACGCGAAAGATTGGTTTCCGGTGGACGTTAGAGTGGAGCATTTCTTCAAACGTTACGTTATACAGGTTCAACTGACTGAACTGTTCCAGTTATTCCAAAAGCGCGCCCTCGACAAATCTATCCTCTCTTGCTATTGTCTGTAAGTGATTTATTTTCGTAATTAAGTCTCTAGCTCAGCTCGTTCATTGCCTGTATTATATTATCCTGACTATATATATATCCTTTTGTACGCTATTATGCAGAATGAAGATGATGGAATGCAAAAGAACTAAAGTTTTTGAGGTCGGGTTCGTTGACCCGTATATCGTGAATTCATATACCTTAGTCAATCACCCCAAAGACGTGGAGCATGACCTGACCACCTTTTTAACCATGCAACATTTCTGTACGGAAATACTATTTCCTTACAACTTCAAGTGAGTGTTTTTGTCTTGTACATATTTTTATTTGGCTTTCTCGATGTTAAGTGTAATTAATGAGCTATGCATGTCTGCTTTATGTAAACGTCCGCAGGTTCCACTGGATTCTGCTAAGCATTCAACCTGACAAGTCCACAGTTGAAGTCCACGACTCATTAAGTTGGGACCAAGACATGTGGTCCGACATGAAAGAAATGCTCAACAAGTAATTTCAATCATTATCGCATTATATCGCCCTCTTTCGTTCGTTCCCTTATGTCAAGTAATTAATAACTCCTTTGTTCATTTTCTTTGCCAAAGCAGGTGTTGGACACATTTCAAACAGAAGGTACAAGGTCCATTCAAAGATGAGCTAACTTATAAATCGGTGACATGTCCGCAGCAGCCACCGGGGAGTAATTTATGTGGATTCTACGTTTGCGAGTTCATTCGCGAGTTGACCACTGAGCGGAGAACAACTAATTTGAGCGACCTGCGGGAGACGCTCGAACCAAAACTGCGCGTAGGAGCAATTCAAGAGGAATTGGCGGGATTTCTGCTTAGGGAGGCCATCGATGAAAAGGGAGAACATTATGCTTCGGACGATGAACTAAATATGCCTTGATGGCTTGATCTATCTCCATGTAATTAAATAGTTGTATTCTCGCAAGAGATCGAATATTAATTATATATGCATCAACGTGTACTGTGTATATAGTAGAGCGTATAATATGCGTACGGAAACGATGGAGAGCTCGTCGGCGATGCGAAGAAGGGGGAGACGACGGAGGCACCGGCGAGAGGGAGAGGGGGCACCGGCGATAGCGAGAGGGGCACCGGCGAGAAGGAGAGGGGGCACCGGCGAGAGGGGGCACCGGCGAGAGGGAGAGGGGGCACCGGCGATAGGGGGCACCGGCGAGAGGGAGAGGGGGCACCGGCGAGATCGAATCCTAAACCCTAAATACCAAAAAAAAAAAGCACTCATTGGTCCCGGTTCTTAATACGAACCGGGACCAATGAGTCTCCCCCCACGAGCAGCCAGACCAGGCCACGTGGACAACCATTGGTCCCGGTTCGTGGCCCAACCGGGACCAGCATTGGTCCCGATTGGCCAGTCCCGGTTGGGCAACCGGGACTGAAGGCCCAACCGAACCGGGACCATAGGCCCATTTTCTACTAGTGTATGTTGGATTCCAGCTTATGGTCCTGTAATACAACTTGTTTCATTGTAGCTTGTGGGGGTTAGCGCTAACAGGTTTTTGCCCCGTAGGGGTGTCTCCAATACGAGCACTCACAGCGGGTTTCCTGTTAGTGCCCCCAAGTCGCTACCTTATTTCCGTTCTATTTTGCTTTTGTAAAGACATTTCATTACCTTATTTCCAATTATTATTAATTTTTTTTAGACTAACAGGGGCGCCCCCCGGCTCCATTTTCATTGAAAACGAAACCACAGTTTGATACAATATCATGTGCTAGAAAGTAAACTAAAACAAGCAGGCACAAAACGGCCAGGCAGGAAAAAGTCTTGGAAACAAGCTGAAGCTGAGGGCATTTTGTTACGCAGAACACACCCAGCTGTGCACTAACAAGCTAAGTAGGGGAAACCATAAGATCTGGGACAGATTTCAGATGAATCTAAACCTAAAACTCATTACAGAAACTTGGCAGTAGACACGCCCGCAGCAGCTTCAGTCGATGATAACATGAATGTTGTCCGCCTCTTCCGGGTGAGCTGCCAAGTATGCCAGAGTTGCGCGTCCTCCGTGCTTGGCGGTGGTGGCAGTAGTCGCCCAAGAAGAAGTCCATCCGAAGCCTTTGCAAGTCAGCCCGGCATGATCTCCAGGGGCGAATGGAGCTTGCTTGAGAGCAAGATCACGAACTTGTCCACCATCGGCCACTCCAGGTGCTTGAAGGGAACCTTCCAATTCCTTAGGTGCGGCAGTATCAGATGCCAGACCTGTTTAAGATTAAGCCAAATTTTCCTGTTAAACACAATATTGTTCCTGTTGATCCACAAGCTCCACAGCACAGCCGAAGAAACAACATTTAACTGTAAATGTCTTTTACCACAGAGCCATTTAGAAGCTAAAGAATAGTAATCACAGATTTCTACTCCAAAAACTTCTTGCACCGTAGACCACATTTGGTTAGCAACAATACAGTCAAAGAACAAGTGTGTCACGGACTCAAATTCTTTACAGAGGCAGCATTCCAAAGGTTTTGGCATACCTATTTTCCTAAGGTTATCTGTAGTCATAACTTTATTTTGTGACAGAAGCCACAAAAAAATTTGAACCCTTGGCGGGATCTTAATGTCCCATACCTCAGGAAGGTATATAGGTTGAATCCCACGGAAGTTCACTACAGCATATAGCGACTTCGAAGAATACACTCCTTTTGACTCATATTTCCAAAGGAGTTGATCATCCTCCTCCGACAAGGAAATACTTCTTACCACGCTTATAGTTCTTGCCACTGGATCATCAAGGATTCGGTGAAAGTCCTTCTAAACTTGCACTTAAGCTCATCACCATCCCATAGATCAGCTATGGTCATGGTTTGTTGATTGCAAATAAAGTAGAGATCCCAAAACTGAGTCGCTAGGTTTGAATTGCCGAACCATACATCTTCCCAAAGACGGACAGATCGGCCATTCCCAACTTGCCATCTATATCCTAATTGGACTGCTTTCGTAGCCCACATCACACCTTTCCAGAAGATGGATGGGTTTAGCTCTTTGCAACAGAGAATATTAGGGTTTTTGGTATTATATTTCACATCAATAATTTTCTTCCAAAGGCTCCCTTCTCCTCTAATGTACCTTTTTACCCAGGATCCCAGCAGGCACAGGTTAAGATCACTAAGGTTTGGCACCCCTAAGCCACCATATTCTTTTTTCATACAAATGGACTACCAGTTAGCCAAGTGTATTTTCCTATTTCCTTCCTCATCACTCCACATGTAATTTGCAAGCTGAGTGTTTATAAGAGCCAACGCCCATTTGGGGAATTTAAAAAAAGACAAAAGGTAGATGGGAATACTAGACAAACAGGTCTGAATAAGTATCCTTTTTGCTTCGGTTGACAGGAGCTTGCCTCTCCAACCTGTCATCCTCTTAAGGAGGCTGTCAATGAGAGGTTGGAGGTCCTCCCTTCGCAGCTCATTAAAATGCAGAGGGACTCCCAGATATTTCATGGGAAAAGCCCCTTTGGTACATTGAAAAACATCCAAGAAAGGTTGCATTTCTTCCTCAGACATGTTAATAGACAAAAGCCCACTCTTATGATTATTAATTTTCATACCAAAGAGCTGTTCAAAACAAGACAATACCCATTTCAAATTAACGGCTACTCTCTCATCATTCTCTAAAAAGAGGAGGGTATCGTCCGCATCAGATTGGCTCTACACCCTTTAATAAGCATTCTCGAAAAAACATCAACAACAAAGTTAAACAACAAAGGGGCGAAAGGGTCCCCTTGCCTTAACCCTTTACCCGTAAGAAAGAAATCACTCTCGATGTCATTGATTTTAACACCAACCGAACCTCCCTGGGTGATCTGTTTGATCATAGCGATGATCTTGAGGCCAAAGCCTCTTAATTCAAGCACCTCGTAAAGGAAATCAAGATTAACCCTATCATACGCCTTCTCATAATCGATTTTAAAGATCAACCCTTTCTTTTTCTTGTGATGGACCTCATGAATAATCTCATGGGCCGACACCACACTTTCCAAAATGAATCTTCCTTTAATAAAGGCAGACTGCTGGTCAGAAATTAACCTATCTATAATTTTAGTAAACCTATTGGTGAGCACCTTAGTGAATATTTTAAAGCTACAGTTAAGAAGACTCATTGGCCTAAACTTCTTCATAGTTTTTGCATCATCCTCCTTTCGAATGAGAGTAATCATAGCAAAATTTAATCGATAAATATCTAGTTCACCTCTAAACCAGGCATCAAATATGTTCATCAAGTCAACCTTCACGATGTCCCAAAAGGATTGGTAGAACATGAAGGAAAGACCATCAGGTCCTGGGGCCCCATCCGCATAAGAACCAAAAACAGCTTCTCTAATTTCTTGCTCAGTGAAGTTAGCCTCCAAAGAGCGGTTCTCATCTACACTGACTTTTTCCTCCTCCGAGAAGAAATCAGGCTGAAGCTTGATGTCAGCCCTGTCTTCCCAACAAAACAGCTCTTTATAGTAATCCGAGGCTACTCTAATCATGTCCTTGATCTCAGTTTTAGGGCCATCAGGGCCTTCTAAAACATGAATCATTTTTTTCCTCCTCCTTTGATTGGCCACCGCATGGAAATATGCCGTGTTCCTGTCACCTTCTAAAATATCTCTATCTCTAGACCTCTGCCTAGCCTTTGTTTCCTCAATAATCCAATAATCATTGAGTTCTCTAAGAATGGAGTTAAATCTGACATTCTCCTCATCAGTAAGGGTCTGAGACTCTGCTTTGGTATCAAGCAGGTCATATTCCTCCATAAGCTCTTTTTTGTGCTTCCGGATTTCAGCGTTTAGGTTGGCATTCCACCCTTTTGCTAATCTACGAAAGCACCTAAGTTTATTTTGCCAAATATCAATGGCATTTCCTTTAACATTCCTAGTACTCCAAGCTTTAAGAACAATATCTTTAAGCTCCGGCCTCAAAAGTCACCATTTTTCAAATTTAAAAGTACTTTTCCTAGGCGCACTCGAAATCCCATCATCCCACACAATGGGAGTGTGATCACTTCCTACTCTAGTTAGAGCTCTAGCATGAGCTAAAGGGAAAATGCTTTCAAGGTGAGTGGTGCAGAAAATTCTGTCTATACGACTCATGATCACATTTTCCTGGTTATTACTCCAGGTGTATGCTCTGCCGGCTAGACCTATCTCCATTAAAGCCCACAGATCTATCCAAGCATTAAATCTGTCCGCCCACTTTTGGTCTACCGAACCATTACTCTTATCTTGCTGTGATCTAACAAGGTTAAAATCACCACCAATTAAGGCTGGACCATCCCAGTTCAGAAAAAGCTCGTGAAGTTCAGAAATGAACTCAGCTTTTCCTTCTTCATAAGGTGAGCCATAAACAGTTGTAATTCGAATTATTACCACTAGTAGAGAACAAGGCAACAGTACCGGTCTTATTGGGCCTTTAGTACCGGTTGTGCAACCGGTACTAAAAGGTCGAGACTAAAGGGGTACCCCTTTAGTACCGGTTGTATATACAACCGGTGCTAAAGGCTCTCCATGTGGCCGAACCTGCGCGCGCGCATCTGAGGACCTTACCAACCGGTACTAAAGGTTCCTGCTTTTTTTTGCCCTCCCTCCAGGGTTTTTTTTTTTCCAGGGGGGTTTAGGTTTTCGGTTTTTTTCTTTTCGCTTATTTTCGGGTTTAGGGTTTCTGTTTTTTTCCTTTTCGCTCATTTTTCAGGGTTTCGGAGGAGATCACGTATAAAGTACTCACTACACATATAAAGTACTCATTACACATATAAAGTACTCTCGTTACATATAAAGTACTCATAATTACAATGGAGATCACCGCTAGCTAGTACATGCATGGAGGGAGTCTATTTTTCGACATAGTGGAATTCACCGAATTCATCTACGACATGCGTCAGAATGAATCCCGCCAATTCCTCCGCAATAGCTTTTACGCGGTTTTTTAGTAGGAGCTGGTTCCGCTTCCTTGCCATCTTTAAAAGAAGGAGATCAAATCAGTTATGATCGAAACTAAACACAATTGATGGTAGCAAAATAAAAGTTGTGTATGATGTTTACGTACCTCTCGATTTCTTATACTATTGACTCTCTCATTGACCCTCATGTGAATTACTCGCAAACGTAGTATCCACATAGTTCCGTCCCCTGTGGTTGTCGCAGACACCACTATACAAGAATTTAATTTAATCAAATAATAATCAAGAGAATGATAATGGTATTAGAAAGATACACAGACCTAGATACGTAGTAGTACTTACGTTGTTAGCCTTGAACTGCAGCTTAGGTTTCCATTCACCGCGTTCTTCCGCGATGAACTTTTTCCAAACCCTGCCCGGAAAAGAAAATGAATTGAGGAGTTATTACTTATACTTTTGATATCCGAAATGAACGAAAGAGGCCGATATAGTGCGATTGAAATTACCTCTTGAGCATTAGACGCACGCTTTTGTACTCATCTTGATCTCTCCTTAATGAGTCCCAGACTTCAACTTCTCCTTCCTCGAGTCTAATGATTAGCAGAATGAAGTGGTACCTGCGCACATTTATATACGCAGGTATTCAGAACTCATCAATTACACTTAATATCGGGAAAGCAAAATAAAATGTGTACAAGACAGTAACACTCACCCGAAGTTGTAAGGAAAAAGTATTTCCTTTTTGCTACTTTGTCGCTTAAAAAGCGTTAGCAAAACGTCCTCTGTGTCCTCGGGATGGTCAGCTATGGTCTTGACATGAACTTTATCCGGGTCAATGAACCCAATGTCCCAGATTCCTCCCATTCGGCATTCACGAATCTTCATTCTGCATAATAGCGTACAAAATAATGTTGTGAGGATAATTACAAGCAATGAACGAGCTTAACTATAAATAATTAAATTACACGAATAAATTACTTACAGACAATAGCAGCTGATGATAGATTTGTCGAGAGCAAGTTGATTGTACATCTGAAAAAGTTCGGAGAACTCAACCTGCACACCATATTGTCGGAAGTAGTGTTGTTCCTTAACTCCCGCCATGAGATACATTTTCCCTTCTTTTGCGGCGGCCATGTACCAGTTATGCAATTTATATAACTGTGTTGTTAGAGCACTCGGATTTTCGACCAGAGGCAGCCCGAGTTCAAATTTATATTGAATTGTTATCTGCGCTATGGGGTAACCTGTGTCGCCAATGACAACTTCTCCATGCTCGATTTCCCGAGCTTCAGAAGGCACAATGAGCGGGGCGATCGATTGTGCTTCTTGTTCTCCGAGCTGGGCAACTCTTTTCCCGCACGCTTTTTCTTGCTCCATCTGTGAGGAAAGTACCTTGTCAATACCTCGCTCATAGTCTGAAAGGGGCGGTGGTGGAGGGTCATATAGGTTGTCAACGGTGTGATCTTTTACCTCAGTTGGTATAGTCTTCAGAAGTTCCTTTATGGGGTCCAGTCTTGCCTCCAGTCTTTCCTTTTTTTCTGTTCAAAAAAGGCTCTCGCCTCTTCACGTGTGCTCACTTCTAATTCCTCCTGAGTCATCTCGCCAGCTAACTTCTCAGGAGCCTTGACTTCCTTGGTTTTTTTTGCACGTTTCTTGACAGGGGACGACGTGAACAGCTTCCGCTTTGTCAAATTACTAGTGGGCGCAGCAGTCGGCTGACGGGACGGCGCGGGCGATGGACTCGCGGTGGGCTCCCAATCGTCGGGGGAGGAGGGTGGACTTTGCTGTGGTGAATTTCTAACCGGAGGAGTCGGTGGCCTTGGCGCCGAGTCTGGAAACTTGATGTATTTCTTCTTCCATAGAACGATACCAAGTTCGACTTCTCCCAATGTCTTCTCGCCTTCAGCTCCGGGAATGTCAAGATGCATTGAGTTGAATCCCGACATAACTTTCGTGACCCCGACACGAGCAAATCCAGCCGGAATCTCACCAAAATGGAAGGTTGATCCAAGTTGATGTGGTAAAGCATAGCCATTCGCCACCGGAAAACTAATGTTCTTCATTGGCGCATGTAACTCACAATTTGTCTTCTCCGTGATATCATCCACGGGGTAGCGCGCCGCCGACGGTTCATCAACTGGTTCATCAACTGCAGGATCTTGTAGCTGCGTGGAACCCACGCTGCTTTTCCGCTGAGATGGGCAGACATCGACTGCATGATCTTCTACTCGCGGCTGAGATTCCCTTTGCTGGGTAATTAAGGCCAGTTGCTCCTTCACATCATGCATCTGGCGTTCTAATGCAGTAAACCTCTCCGCCTCCCTCTTCTTACCTCTGCAATGTTTTCTATAAGTTGCAGCGTCCTCCGGAAACCCTTCAAGAAAACCAACCCCGCCTCCTCTGCCTCGACATCGTCCCCAGTGTTCTTTATTCCCGAGGGCGAGTGAAAGCTCGTCGTCCTCTCTATCGGGAACATATTTTCCCTGTCGGACTAGTTCTATTGCGTCAACTAGTTTTTTGGTGACTCTTGTAATTCTTTTCTTCCATTTTCCCTGTGCAACAATCAGCCCTGTGTTTGGGTCCAACACTGCCCCATGCGCGAACAACCATAACTTGGACCTGTCGGGCCAGTCATCTGTCTGTGGAGTGATCCCTTTTTGACGCAGCTCGTTTTCATAGGCTTCCCACTTAGGCACGGCAGTCTTGTAGCCACCTGAGCCCAAACGATGGAAATATTTCTTCTTCTTAGCATTCAACTTATTTTGTTTCGATCGGGCCACAGCGACGGCCGATTTCTTATACGCCACAAATTCAGGCCAGTCATCTTTTAGCTTCTCTAGATGTCCAGTGAAATCTGGAGTTTTTTTCTCATATTTTCTCCACAATGTTTTCTTCCAGTTGTTGAATTGCTCGGCCATCTTGCTAAGAGTCCACTCCTTGACTTTATCCTTCCTCTCTGTGGGAGATCTGCCGGTAGGCTGAAAGAACCCAATATCGACTCCCAAAGGGTTTCTTTAATTCTTTGCTCGACATATTTTGCGCCAATGTTTTTTTTCTTCGGCTCATTCCATTCTGCAACGGTGATCGGGACCATGTCCCTTACAAGAAATCCGCATTGAGCTATGTATTTAGTGGAGATTCCATCGGGTTTCTCCGGTTTGCCTTTTATGCTAACTTCGTCGATCGACAACTTTGCACCATCCGGCAGCTTTAACCCTTGGGCCGGGCCTCGTTTACGGATTGACGTAGATCCAGAGGGCTGAAAGAAAAATGTTTCGTTAATAAGTGCGCATATAAATCAATTAATGCATCTAGCTAGTGATCAACAAGACTTAATATATACCTTGCCGGAGTTCTCTACGGAGTTTTCTAACGCACTTCTTCTTCGTCGTCGTCTCTGAAGTTTTTAACTCAAGTCCCTCACCGGAGTCGTTCAAACATTTCGCGCTGAAATCTTCGCCGTCTTCTTCTCGGTCTCTTCTCCATCGGAATTGGGTCCAAGGGTCTTATCAAATATAATTGCTTGAAAGCGTTCTTCTTTCTCCAAGTCTCGGATGAAGGCCGGGGCGTCGATGATGGGGCATCGTCCTCCATAGCTCAATGTCACTGCAAATTTGTAATTCAAACTTAGCAATATTTCAAACTTTGCTAAATTTTGAAACTTTGCTACTAGAATTTTCAAACTTAGCAAAATTCACATATTTACTAGAATAAAAAAATGACAATGCACATATTTACTTACTTACTAGAATAATTTTTCACAGATTTAATTACTAGACATAAAATTTACTCACATATTTACAGTACTAAAAAAAGATGAACACTAAAATTTACTCAACTACTATTTCAAACTTAGCAATATTTCAAACTTAGCAATATTTCAAACTTAGCTAAATTTTCAAACTTTGCTACTAAAATTTTCTAACTTAGCAATATTTCTAACTTAGCAAAATTAACTTTCAAAGTTAACTTAGCAAAATTATTTTTAGTAACTTAGCAAAATATTTCTAACTTAGCAAAATTATTTTTAGTAACTTAGCAAAATATTTCTAACTTAGCAAAATTAACCTTGCTTTGCTAACAACATTTTCAAATTTGCAAGTTTGCTAAATTTTCTAAGTTTTCAAATTTGCTACATTTGGAAAGTTTGCTACATTTTCAAATTTTCTAACATTGCAAAAATTGCTACATTTTCAACTAAAATTCACACATAAAAAAATGCACACTACTAAAATTTTGTTTTCTTAGTTTTCAACTAAAATTCAAACATAAAAAAAATGCACACTACTAAAATTTACTCAAAACTGCTAAAAAAATGAACACTACTAAAAAAAGAACAATACTGAACAATAATAACCTAGCTATAATAACCTAACTATAATAACCTAAACAATAATAATTAAGCTAAACAAAATTTAAAACTTACCTAAAAATGAAAAAAATACCTCTGTACTGCGTGGCCGAGGCGGTGGCGGAGGTGGCCGGACCGGCGACGGCGGAGCGCGTGGCGGTGGAGGCCGGTGGAGGAGGCGCAGCAGCGGAGGGCCGCGCGTGGCGGGCCCGGCGTAGCGTCGCCGGCGCGTGGAGGGCACGGCGGAGGGCGCGGCGTCGGGGCCTTGGCGGCGCGCGGTCGACGGCCGCGGAGGGCGACGTGTGCGCGTGGAGGGCGTGGCGGAGGGCGGCGGCGCCGTCGACGGCGTGGAGGAGCGCGGTGTAGGGGCGTCCGCGGCGGAGGCCTTCGCCGGAGCAGCGCTTCGCCGTCGTCGTCGAGGAGCGGGCGTCGTCGTCGAGAGGAGCAGGACTTGGGCGAAATTGGGGAATCGAATCGATCCCCTGCACTTAACTGCCATCAAAACCCCTTTAGCACCGGTTGTCCTTTACAACCGGTACTAAAGGGTCTTTAGTACCGGTTGTAGAGTACAACCGGTGCTAAAGGTCAAATTTGGGCCGCGAAAAAATTCGCGCGCGAAGCCCAACCCTTTAGTACCGGTTGTATTATACAACCGGTACTAATGGGCCTTTTATTTGTTTTTTATTTTCTGTTTTTCTATTTGGTTTCTGTTTTGTTTTTTCTATTTGGTTTCTGTTTTGTTTTTTTTCTCTAGTTTCTTTTTATTTTATATCTATGTAATTTAATTGTTTTAAAATTTATAATAATTATCTATTATTTTAGAAACATCGTTAACATCAACGACGTCAGTACGTAGGGGGGACACGTGTCCTCCCCAGCGCTGGGTAGGACACGTGTCTGACACGAGTCGTGACCGCGAAGCCCGCCTTTAGTCCCGGTTGGTAACACCAACCGGAAGTAAAGAAGCACATGGATCGTGTTTTTTTCAAGCGCTAGTGAGCCGTTGGATCAGGGGTGTGTTTCTTTGAAGAACTTGTGAGCCGTTGGATCAGGGGGTGTGTTTCTTTTGAGGGCAAAACCAGTGTTGGATCAGCCACATGACCCTATATAACCCCCCCCCCCCTCTCGAGCATGTTCGACACTCATTTCATATACAAAGCATTCGATTCCCTGCATACGTCCAACAGTGCATTTGATATGCGGGCACTCACAAGCCACTGTTGGGTTGTATGCAGGGAAAACCGTGTGTTTTGTTCGATCTACAAAATACTCCAGTTTATCGACCGAATACAAATCATTCGGATTCCCGTCATACAGCCCAACGGTGCATTTGATATGCAGGGCACTCACAAGCCACCGTTGGGCTGTATGACGGGGAAGCCGTGTGTTTTGATCCAACTTTTTCGAGCGCTTGTAAGCCTTTGGAGTTTTTAGAACAAAAAATTAGTGTTTAGATCTCTCTTCTGAGTTTTCAGAACATAGTTACATAATAGTTTTAACACATTATTACACATCAGCAGCAACATCAATATCTAGTGTTCACTTTTTCTTCTTCTGTGTCCCTTTCTTCTGATTGCGCCGTAGCCATGGACATTCTTCATCATTTAACACGATGCTTGGGTCAGTTTTCACTTTGAAGGGCGGAATTTCATCAAACTTATTGTAATCTTCTGACATGTCTGTCTTGTCCTCCACTACCACGATGTTTTTTTTCCTGAAAGAACTATGTGGCGCTTTGGCTCATCGTATGATGTACCGGCTTGCTTATTTTTCTTTTTTCGGTCTGGAAGACATGTCCTTCACATAGAAAACCTGAGCCACATCATTGGCTAGGACGAATGGCTCGGTGCGGTACGCAAGATTCTTGAGATCGACTGTAGTCATTCCGTACCGCCGGTCTATCTCTACCCCGCTTGACAGGTTGACCCATTTGCACTGAAACAAAGGGATCTTAAAAGAATGTCTATAGTCAAGTTCCCATATCTGCAGTATGCAACCATAATATGTGTCCTTTGTCCCATCGTCGTTTGTTGCATCAAAGCGGACAACACTGTTTTGGTTAGTGTTCTTTTTGTCTTGGGTTTCCGTGTAAAATGTATTCCCATTTATCTCGTACCCTTGGAAAGTCAATATAGTCGAAGATGGTGACTTGGCCAACAAGTATAGCTCTTGTCCAACAGTGCTGTTATTAATGAGATATGTACGCAACCAACTGCCGAAAGTATCCACATGTTTCCCTTTAATCCAGAAGTTAGTCTACTCAGGGTATTGGGAGCGTAAAATATCCATGTGTTTCACGATATACGGAGCCACCAATCTGGAATTTTGTAGAACTGTGTAGTGTGCTTGAGTGAAAGAATGCCTGTCCATACATGTTGTTGCTTTCTTTCCTAGCGAGTCTTTTCCACGCAGTCTCCCTCATGGCGCGATTGAGGAACACCGATCGGCTTAAGATCAGGAATAAAGTCAACACAAAACTCAATGACCTCCTCTGTTCCATAGCCCTTGGACATGCTTCCTTCTGGCCTAACACGGTTATGAACGTATTTCTTTAAGACTCACATGAACCTCTCAAAGGGGAACATGTTGTGTAGAAATATAGGACCTACAATGGAAATCTCTTCGACGAGGTGAACTATGAGGTGCGTCATAATATTGAAGAAGGACGGTGGAAACACCAACTCGAAGCTGACAAGACATTGGACCACACCCGTCTGTAAACTTGGTAGAGTTGCTGGATCGATTACCTTCTGAGAAATTGCATTCAGGAATGCACATAGCTTCACAATGGGTACTCGAACGTTTTCCGGTAGAAGCCCCCTCAATGCAACCGAAAGTAATTGTGTCATAATCACGTGGCAATCATGAAACTTCAGGTTTTGGAACTTTTTCTCTGTCATGTTTATTATTCTCTTTATATTCGACGAGTAGCCAGACGGGACATTGATACTGCTCAGGACTTGAAAAAAGATCTCCTTCTCTTCTTTGGTAAGAGCGTAGCTGGCAGTATCTTGGTACTTCTCTGGATTCATGTTGTCTTGTTCGTGCGTACTTTGCTGGTCCTGCCGTGCATCCGATGTATCTTTCGTCTTCCCATACACGCCTAAGAAGTTTAGCAGGTTCACGCAAAGATTTTTCGTCACGTGCATCACGTCGATTGCAGAGCGAACCTCTAGGATTTTCCAATAGGATAAATCCCAAAATATAGATTTCTTTTTCCACAAGGGTACGCGCTTGTTAGCGTCTTTTGGAACATTTAGACTGACAGGACCCTTTCCAAATATTACTTCCAAATACTTGACCATGCCATATATAACATCACCAGCAGGGCGTGTAGGCTTCGTTCGGTTATCTGCCTCACCTTTAAAATGCTTGCCTGGCTTTCTTACGGGATGCCTGTTTGGAAGAAATCGACGATGACCAAGGTACACATTCTTGTTACCTAAATATATACTATCAGTCTTATCTAAACAGTGCGTGCATGCATTGTATCCCTTGTTTGACTGTCCTGAAATGTTACTAAGAGCAGGCGAATCATTGATGGTTACAAACAGCAACGCTCGTAGGCCAAATTCCTCCTGTTTGTACTCATCCCACACACGTACGCCTTCGTCAGACCAAACCTGTAAAAGTTCGTCAGCTAATGGCCTCAGATACACATCAATGTCGTTGCCGGGTTGCTTTGGGCCTTGGATAAGCACTGGCATCATAATATACTTTTGCTTCATGCACAACCAAGGAGGAAGGTTATAGATACATAGAGTCACGGGCCAGGTGCTATGACTGCTGCTCTGCTCACCAAACGGATTCAAGCCATCTGTACTTAGACCAAAACTTAAGTTCCTTGCGTTAGCTGCAAATTCCCCAAACGCATTGTCAATGTTTCTCCACTGAGACCCATCAGCGGGGTGTCTCAGCATCTCGTCTTCCTTTCGGTCTTCTTTGTGCCATCGCAACAACTTGGCATGCTCTTTGTTTCGGAACAAACGTTTTAACCGTGGTATTATAGGAGCATACCACATCACCGTCGCGGAAACCCTCTTCCTGGGGCTCGGCTCGCCCTCAACATCACCTGGGTCATCTGCCCGATCTTATACCGCAATGCACCGCATATCGGGCATGCATTCAAATTCTCGTACTTCTCACCGCGGTAGAGGATGCAGTCATTGATGCATGCATGTATCTTCTCCACCTCTAATCCTAGAGGGCAGACAATCTTATTTGCTTCGTATGTATTGTGCGGCAATTCATTATTCTTGGAAGACTCTTCTTAAATATTTGTAGCAACTCCTGAAATGGCTTGTTAGATATTCCATTCTTTGCCTTCCACTGCAGCAATTCCAGGGTGGTACCCAGCTTTTTCTGGCCATCTTCACAATTTGGGTACAATAATTTTTTGTGATCCTCTAACATGCGCTCCAACTTCGACCACTCGTTTTCACTTCCGCACTTCATCTGTTCATCAAGAATGACCCGACGAAGATCATCATCGGACTGATCAACAATGACCTCGAGCTCAACTTCGTCTACCCCCATTGTAGTATCACCGTGTTCAAAGAACACAGGATAGTTGTCATCATCCTCTTCTTCAGGGTCTTCCATTATTACCCCTCTTTCTCCATGCTTGGTCCAACAAAAATAATTGGGCATGAAGCCTTGTCGCAACAAGTGGGAGTGTATGGTTCTTACGCTAGGGTAATTCCTCGTATTCCGACATTCATCACATGGACAAATCACAAAACCATTCTTCAGATTGTTTAACTTAACCACATCGAGAAAACGATGCATGCCATCAATGAACTCGGGACAGCGTCGATCACCGTACATCCATTCTCGGCTCCTCTGCATTACATAAATACATCAAAAACCATTACACCAAATGTAATACATAGTTGTCACGAAACATACATCAATCGAAACTAACATACAACTATCTAAATAATTTAAATCCAACAACAAATGCGATCAGAATCGCAACCAAGGTAACTATTGAACCAACAGCATAATGATACCAAGCCTCTTGACTAATGGCATATTTTCTAATCTTTTAAGCTTGGCGCGCATTGCATCCATCTTCCTCTCGTGAGCAGCGACGATGTCGGCAAGCTCGACCCCGTGAGCATCAACGATGTCGGCAATCTTCAAGTCCAATTCCATCTTCTCTTCTAGGCATTGGAGACGAAGATCTTCATTTATCTTCAATTTTGCTCTCAAATCATCGTTTTCTTTTTTAAAATACTTGACAATAGGGTCGGCCGGAATTTCCGGTTCAACTACCTCCTAAATAAAAATATATCTACGTCAAGTTGGTCGGCATGATTGTTATAAACACGAAACAAAATAAATAGTTAAAAAGATATACCACATCCGAATCATAGACCGGACGAGGGCCGACGGGGACGGATATCAAAACCATGACACTATACATATATAAAAAAACATAAGAAAATTATACAAGAAATAATTATGCATTTAAATCATATAACTAACAATTTTTAAAATAAAAGATAAAAAAGAGGCTCACCGAGGTGGTGTCGGTGACGAAGCGGCGCGGGCGATCGACGGCGGTGAGGAAGGGGACACTATGTAAAACCACAAATTATACTTTAATTTGAGCTCAAAATGCATATAAAACAAATGAAATCCCTAACTTAGTCATTTCATCAAACACCTTGCAAGCACCACCAAAATCAAACTTGCTAAACTTGCACGAAAATGAGCTAAACTTGAAATGCCGGAAGAGAAGATGAAGAAGTTGCTAACCCTTGTATAGGGTGCCACCAATCTTGACAAATGTTGGAGAAAAAAGCGGTGAACTAGAGCTTGGGAGAGCTTGGGTGAGAGGAAAAATGGAGTTGGGTCGTGTTGCTTCAAATGGATCTGGCTCGGGTGGAAGAAGCACATATAGGCAGGACCTTTAGTACCGGTTGGTGTTAGAAACCGGTACTAAAGGGCCTTTAGTACCGGTTTCTAACACCAACCGGTACTAAAGGGTCGCACAGCTGGCTCACAAACACAGCCGGTGCTAATGCCCCCTTTAGTACCGGTTTTTGTGCAACCGGTACTAAAGGGGGGCGCACCAATGCCTCATTTTCTACTAGTGATACCCCTGTCTGTTTAATCTTAAGAACTGCACTAACAGAGAATTTTTTGATCTCCCAAGCAACAACATCAAAAGTGTCGTTACTAATTCCTACTAGGATCCCTCCTGCAGTACCTACAGCAGGCAAGTAATTCCAGGAAAAATCCCTATTTCCTAAAACATTCTTAAGAAAAGAGTGAGTGAACTTTTCTTTTTTAGTCTCCTGAAATCCCACATAATCCGGGTTCAGGGGCACAATGGTATCATTTATGCACTCTTGTCTACCAGGAGCAGAAATGCTCCTGCTGTTCCAGAAGACACATTTCATCTAAACGATTTCCTAGGGTGCTTGCCCCGACGTCTGTGTACTTCTATCCACATACCTTCACCTCTATCATCCTGTTCTCCAGCATACATATGCTGATCAGGAGTAAGATCTATACTACCACTATCAACATCAATCCTGTCTATGGTGTATGCCACATCAGTGAGGAAATAAAGCTATCTCTACTAATACAAACAGCAATATCATTTGCCATACCATCTAGAGCATCTAGAGAGAGCAAATTAAAGGGGTTTGCATGCATTATACCTGCCATCTTTTTCTTTTTCGGAACCTCAAGGTTGGTCATCTTCTTGTACTCAATAGCCTTGTCCACAACCCTCTTGGATCTGTCAATCCTGTTGCTCTGCCTCAAAGGTTGCACACGGCCCCATTTGGAGATATTGGAGGCAGCTTGCACCTCAGCAACAGTAGGCAGAATGTCTTCAGGCAAGGACATTTGCCCATCGACATTTGCGGCCTCCTCGTCTATCCTTTGCCGAAAAGAGACCTGTTCCTCCTCCCAGAACTGAGAAACTTCAGCAGCAGTATTTCCTTCTGGAGTAGAATCCCACACAAACTGTCCAGAGCTACCAATGGCACCAGCCTTCACGAGCAGATCATAAATCACACTCCCTGGCAGCACCTCCTCGTTGGTCTCTGTTGCAGCAGTATCCATCCCTTTAGACTGCCTTGTACGGGAAGCTTTCCCATTATTTTTGCTTTCGTAAAGAACTGTTATTATTGTTATTCTCGTTAAGCAACTAATGGGGTTAACCAAGTTGGGGAAAAAAAGGAAGTCAGGCTACGCACCTGGCTAGTTACGCATACTAATCCGGACGTTGGATCAGCCCTGTGGGGCATTCCTACCGCATATTATACTACTACTCTGTAATCTTGGGTTATCGTGAGCTTTCTCAGGCCATCTGTCGCTCCGCTGGATCCATTGCGGTCCAATTAACCAAGAAGAGAGGGGGAAGTGGTGAATAGCAAGTACCAGTCCACACCACCACCGCCCTGGTTGAGGAGGCGAGGCGAGAGGAGGCGGGATTCGGTGGGAAAGTGTTGTAGCCTTGAGCTATGACACAAGGAGGAGGCACGTCGATCTATTACCAGGGAACGAGAACATCCGTCGGGAGGGAATGAAACTACGATCTATTACCAAACCACATATACTGGTTTACGGGAACGACTCGCTCGGGAACGAGAACATCTGTCAGGAGGGACTGAAACTACGATCTATTACCAAACCACATATAATGGTGTACAGGAACGAGCAGTGCTAACCTATACTGTTATTTTTTTTAAAGGGATTAATCATGCTAACATATACTGGTTGTTCAGTTCGATCAGGATTTGACCAGTGTAGATAGCTAAGCACCTTTGGATGTCCTTGATGGACGGCCTATATCTGCTAACGGGTACCGCAAAAGAGCTCAGGTTGGCGACGTGTTTTGCAGGTCAACGCAGAGGACGATCGATGTGGTGATGAGCTGCAAGCGGAAGGGTGGTCAGCGTGGTCTGTTACGGTGGATAGGATTAACTGGACACTCAGTTGCATTATTCTTTGTGGAGCAACCACATCGGATAGTTTCATTAATTTCCCAATATCAATCTTTCTAAGCCCGGTCTCATTGCAAAATACCTCGGTAAAGTCCATCTGGAAGACGCTCACTTCCCACCTCCAGCAGCAGATCGGGTGCATTGTGGATGTGGACCAGACGGGGTTCCTGGCGGGGCGGAGCATCTCCGAGAACTTCGTCTACGTGACGGAGCTTGTCCAAACCTGCTTTCGTCGATGCGCCCCCTGCATCGTCCACAACCTGGATTTCACGAAGGCCTTTGACTCTGTCAATTGGGCCAGTCTCCGCGCCATCACGCTCGCTCGCGGCTTCCCTCAGGTTTGGTGCGACTGGATGGATCTCTTGTTCCAGTCGTCGCGCTCGGCGGCGCTGCTCAATGGGATCCCGGGTGTCTGCGGGGGCTGCGGCAGGGCAACCCGCTCTCACCCTACCTCTTCCTCATCGTCGCCGATGTGCTCCAGCGGCTCATCCGTGCGACAGTGTGCTCCAGCACCCCTCATGGACGGCGCCCCTGCCCCATTCTTCAATATGCAGATGATACACTGATCATCCTGCGTGCTGATGTCGCGTCGGGCCCGCCATCTACGCCTCCTCCTTCAGAGCTTTGAGCGTGCGACGGGTCTCTGCATCAACTACCACAAGAGCACCCTGATTCCCATGCATGTGGAGCCCGGTGTGCTTGCAGACATCCAGGGGATTCTTCAGTGCCGCGTGGAAGGGTTTCCCCAAACCTACCTCGGGCTCCCTCTCTCCGCCGAAAAGCTCCGCCTTGCCGCCTTCGCCCCTCTCATCGCCAAAGTTGACAAGTACCTTTCCAGCTGGAGAGCCTGCTTCTGTCGTTCGGCGGAAGGCTGGTGCTGCTCAATGCGGTCCTCGACGCACTGACTGCCTATGCCATGGGCGCGCTCAAGCTGCCGCCCGATGTCCTCGCCACCCTGGATTGCCTGCGGCGCACTTTCCTCTGGGCGGCTGCTGATAGGGTGACGGGGGCCCAGTGCCTCGTCGCTTGGGACTATGTGTGTCGGACCAAGGAGGAGGGTGGCCTCGGCGTTCGTGCCCTCGCTGTCCAGAACCGTTGCCTTCAGGTGAAGCTGCTCCACCGTCTACACTCCGCGACTGCGGAATCCTGGCCGTGGTGGGTCTGGTCAAGTTTGGACGGGGGCCACGTCGACTCCGCCAGCCGCTCCTCACTCCAATGATGTGCGCATTGGGGGGCTCTCCAGCCCTCCTCCCCCTCTATCGCGCGGTGTCGCGTGTGGCACTTGGGGATTGCCGGAGGACCTTGTTCAGGCTAGATCATTGGCTCCCTCCCGGGCCCCTGGCGGCCTGCATGCCGGAGTTGTTCTCCCACTACGTCAACAAACATGCAACTGTCCAGCAAACGATGTGTGCCGGCCTGGACACGTGCCTCGTGGCGCGGCTCTCCACCACTGCCTCTCGCCAACGGGCGATGCTGCTGGCCGAGCTAGCTCAGGTGCAGCTCGCGGGCGTGGTGGAATCTCGCTCTCTGCCGCTCTGCGGGGCGGCCGGCGGCAAGCTCAAGAACTCAAAGCTCTACAAGCTCTGCAACTCGGGAGGGGTCCTCTCCAGGCACTCCGAGTTTGTTTGGCGCAACCATGCCCCTTCCAAGGTCCAGTTCTTCATCTGGTTGCTGGTTCAGGATCGAATTCAGGCTCGGGCGAACCTACTGCGGAAGCACATCGTCGAAGCTGTTGGCGCGCATTGTCTAATCTGCGACGACCCCCTCGAGACTGATGAACACATCATGTTTAGTTGCCCCTTCGCTCGGTGCTTCTGGGCGGCTCTTGGCTCGCCGGTAGGTGCCACCTTGGGTGTGTCTGACGCCCAGCTCTATCCACTCCCCGACTCCGCCCCTCCTCGCTCCACCTCGATGTTGTGGCTCTTGTGCTTTTGGCACCTGTGGAAGCATTGGAACGGGGTGGTGTTTAATGGGCAGGCCCGCTCCCTATCCCTTGTCCGCAAGAACTGCCGGGATGACATGGTTCTGTGGCGCGCTCGTTTGCCTACGGAGGAGCGCGGAGACGTTGATCTGTGGCTTACCTACCTTCTCCCAGTCCGATTCTAGCTGTTGAGTCAACCCCCTTGCGTTGGGTGCTGTCTCCCGTAACAAAGGGGTTCACCCAATCTTTTTGATCAAACGAAAAATTCAGGCGGAGTTCTTTGTATATCTCCCCCGGTGACAACTAAAAAAAAAATTCTTCCCAAGCCCATCTAAACACAGGATTTCTCGAGCCCATAGAGTATCAGCAGCTGAGAATAAGCTCATTAAAATTCACATATGTTCAGAATACATTTCTTTGCTTTCAAATTCGTTTCAGCTAATTTTATTCTAATAAAAAATAAAAAATAAACTCTGCAAATTCCAGTAAAACGAACAAGCTTCACGTACAGGGTTCAATAACATTTTGGTACCAAATTGATATGACATAGTATGTTTCATCCATTACTGAGAACTGGGTCATACTAGCGAGCCAAGTGTGGATAGCTGACCTGCGACGGGAGAATGGCGAGGAGGGAGTAGAGCACCAGGCCGCACGATACCAGCACCGACCAAAGCACCTCGATCCCATGGCGACCTCCGCAGCCGGTGGAGCTCCGACGCCAGCCTGCTCATCGCCGCCGAGACCTGCACCGCCTCACCCCGGGATCCCGAGAACCATCAACAATCCTCAAGCCTGGAGATCCAGCCGGGGTCCTTGGATCTTGGCACAGGACTTGACGAAGGAATCGAGGGAGATGCGAGCGAATCTTAGTGGAGGAATAGCTGGGGTATTTCGTCGACCGTGTGTAGTGGTCCTTTTTTTTTTGCTAAACCCAGTACAACGCAAACGCTCATATACAGTGGTCCTCGATGTGCTACTCCGCAGTCCGCACGCCGTCGATGTGGTGAGTCGCCGAACATGAGGGAGAGCAGAGGAGGGGACTCTCCGTCCCAAAAAAAAACGCAGATCTGTGTACAAATCTCTCTTTATTATTAACTAGGAAAGATGCCCGTGCGTTGCTACGGGTTACCCAACCTTGGTGCTTGTGTGTTACCTCCAGATTTATCATGCCCTAATTTATCTAACATGATGAACTACTTCGGAAGAATGGCATGAACTCAAACTTTGAATGAGTTACTCATTGCATTCAACAATCCAATGCAAGCCTGAGAACCTGAGTCGCTTTCTGTTTCCGACCATCATTGCATCTCCCGCAAGAAGCAGCTAGCTTGCATTACGATTACAAGAAGCAACGACAACACAGCAGTCGAAGGAGCTCGTAGCAGCGCAATCGGATTTAGCAGAGCGCTTTAATTACATTGTCCCTCTTGACTATTGAGGCACATCGGTGCCCACCGGCCACCGTGCCCTGTACATATATTGCAACAACGAAAAAAGACTGATCAGCCGATTGCCAACCGAGTTAGCTTTGCAACGCATGTTCAGAACAACTCGCAGACTAAGGAGCGGCCGCGTCCGCTGAGTAGCTCACGTGTGTAGCCCCGGCAAAAGGCGTGTCCCATAGGCGGCGATTTGCAGTACACCACGACCACGAGGTGGTCGAGAAACTCGGGCCGTAGCAGCTCGACCCTTTGGAAGAAGCCGGCTTCGCTCCTCTCGCCCATGACGTTGAGCTAGATCAACCTGATCTCCAAGGGCACGCCAACGGCTCCCTCGACCATGGTGAGGATGGAATCGACCATGGCAGAGAAAACATGGACCTGAGAGCCAAATCAGCCAATCCATCCCCAAAATCGGCTGAATCTTTTGGTCCATGTTTCCTAATTCCCCTCTCCCATCGCAATTTAGAACGGTTTGCCACTTTGCTTCCTGTTGTTCGTCCCAGTACCAATCCTTGCCAGCAGCGGCACCATGCTTGTCGCCTTCCCTGTTACTGTTGCCGTTCCGGCGCCGTTGACTCTTGAGGAGGAGGGAACTTCAGGTCACCCAGCGGAGACAGTAAGGTATGGCAGTCAGGCAATGGCATGCTCATGGCCGCGGGACGGCGTGATCGACGAGTCCGAACGATAGCCTGCAGCTGGACATGGATACGACCAACGAGACAACCGCGGAGACCTCCTCCCCAAGCCCAGGCACAAGGCTAACCACTCGATCTGGGACGCGCTCGTCTTAAGCGACCAAGCGCCTGATCGGGCGGCTAGCCATGATGGGCTTACTGCATGCGCTTTGCGTGGAGGCAGCGCGCTGTGGGAGAATCGACGGAGGAGAAGCGGAAATAAAAACAAATCGTTATAAAAGTTCAAACGTATTTTGTCTTGACTTATGGGTGGCAGTGGTGGGTAAAATTTGTCAACTTTAGGGACAGTTTTAATGACGTAATATGCACGTGCGTTGCCATGGCTCAGAATTTACCTTTGCGTTGTGACGGTGTAAAACTAAAAACTTACGCACGGCTCAATTTACCTATGCATTGTGACTGTGTAAAACTAAAAACTTTTAAGGTGAGCCACTCAATCCACTTACACATCTTTGTACTTTAACAATTGCAATTTAAATATATTTAATCCATCAATAATCAATTCTAAATTTGAGTATTGGCTACCATTCATTAAACATAAAATCTGAATAATCAATAAGCCGCACATAACTTTGTAAACGAAAGTTGTAGATAGACACCTGACTTGGATGTCAGCTATGCTAGGAGGATTCAGGTCTGTCCCCGCTAGCCTGAGCAACAGTATGCTCCTGCCCATGGCCATGACCCACCTAGGAAACCTGAAGCAGCAGTCCTAGGAAACATATTGATCGGAGGCCATCATCCTGCTGGTACCCACCCATCTGTCTACGGATATTTCATATTCTCCATCTATGCCATACCATGCATGGTTTATCTTCTTCCCAGAACTTGTCACAAGCTCCTCTTTCTCCCTAAAAAAAATCTTCTAAATTCGTCTGAAAAATCGACAGAAGAACCTGCAATTTTTTAATTCGAAGCCCAAATTGACCAATCCATCCATTTCCTCAGCCGTTTTCTCTTTTACCTTTGCATTATTTGGAGTTTGAGATTCGATGAAGGCCAAGAGGAAGTAGCAAGACGACATATACCACGTAGGATTCGGTACGCCTTTTTCCGATCTCGACATCACCGGCCGCAGCCCAGGCATCACGTGGCCATGCCCTCGTCGCCCACCGTGAGCAACACCATGGCGGTCTCGGCGGCCTTTCGTCACTGCTCGGCCTGCACCCTCAGCCGCCTGAGCTCCGCTTCCGTCCCCCTTCCTACCTCTTCTGTCGCCACCTCAGAGGCTAAATTCTCACGTATCTTCTTCTTGGCTGACACGTACTGCTGCAGCTGGAGCTTCAGCTTTCTGTTCATCTACAGCACGCGCTGAAGCTGTGTTTTCAGCTCAGCGGCCATGCTGTCCGCCGTGGTCGAAGATGCGGGTCTCCCCGGTGGAGGAGAGCTCGGAAAGCAGCACGTGGTTGTCGATTGGACCAGCGCATACGCTGATGGTGGCTGCGCCCTGGCCTCCTCGACCTCCACCATGGCACGCGTTTAGCCAACCGACCATGGCCAGCGGAATTAGGCGAAGACGTGGTCGTGGAGGTCGAGAGACCCAGAGAGCGTGGAGGTCAGAGCGCAGGTCTGGTAGGGGATGAGTTTGAAGTGGAGGAGCCCGCCGGGCCGTCGGGTAGGCCAACCTTCACTCCAAGTGCGCGTTGGCAGGGACCAGGGAACGTCGAGCGGCTACCCTAGCGGCGTGACAACGACTGGGAGGCGCGACACAGGCAGCGCGACACACAGCGGGGGTGCTTGGAGCTTCAGGCTGTGGGATAGGAAAGGGTGGAATATCTCCAGCAGACCACTCGACGGGACGGAGAAAAGAATCGAACCGTTTTTTTCACTAGCCGGTGGCAGAGGTGGGTAATTTCATCCAACTTTAGCGGTAGTTCTAATGACGTACGAGAAGAATCCTTAATGATTTTATTATTAGGTATAGAAAAGTTTCGAGACCGTAGGTAGGTTGGTACGTCTAGAGATGACTGTTTACCCTTGATATTGTAGAATAATTACTCACTAATGCCACTCTAAAGTCATACCAGTTCGGTTTGGAAAAAATAAGATATTACAATGCCTGCCACCACAAAGTTAAAATTACCCACCAATATCACTATTAAGTCGTACCTGTTCGGTTCGAAAAAATAAGATATTACAATGCATGCCACCACCAAGTTAAAAAACGATTCGTACATAAATTGACAATGAGAAAATTTAAGGCGCCGTTGCAAACGCACGGGTATCAAGCAAGTTTTAATGTATATAGACATTATGTGTCTGTATGACATGTTTTAAGATAGAGGGAGTAATAATTTCTCGCAGTGAAAAATATCTCAAACAAAAAATCACCACTAATTATCCACGAAATGTGCGGCGTCTTCTCCTTCAGAGTAACTGGTCACTATTAAAAATTTAGATCCAATGGCAAAAGTTTTCTCCGGGTTGCCGGCTCGTTTTTGCGGATGTATATGCCGCTAGCCTGGTGGTAAAGTGTGTTTGACAAGTTGAATAAAGAATAACCCACAACTTTCTCATGAGCTGGTAAACATTGACACAAAAAGGTGTAGTAACAATTTTGAATAGTTTAAAGGTAGCAAATGAAAAATTTATTTGTAGTAGCAAGGAAATACCACACATAGGAATTTTTGGTGGACTCTTTAGGATAACTTGGTTTTAAGGATTTTGGATTCACGAGCAGCATTCCCGCTCAGTACAAGTGAAGGCTAGCCATATACTAGGAAGTGACAACCCAGAGAGCAATAACTGTCATAATCATACTTGTGACAAAATAAAATTAACGGAGGCATAAAAATGATACTAAAACTCTGAAGCAAAATAGATCATCAAGTCTTAATTGACTTTTTGTTTTTCAGTCATAAACATGTGTGAGCATGTGCCAAGTCGGTTCAAGTAAATTATTCAGAGGAGGATACCACCCTGCCATACCGTTTTACGAAAAGAACAATGCATGTAAATATCTATATGACATGTTATTCAATATTAGCGAATTGGTACTGATCACAAGAAGACATAAACTACTAAGTAATCATTAAATAACATAACCACTACCATGACAGCTAAGCATGTTCACATGAGTAGGTATATTTACAAAAACGAAAAACAAATAGAGTTCATACCAGCCTTTTACCACATCCGGATTGTCGTAAATCATCATTATTGCTTTTCACTTGTGTGGCTTGAATGATATGAAATGATAACCAAACCCAAAGTGGAGTCACAGAAATTTTCGAACTCTGAAACAACTATACAAAACAGAAGAAGAATAACAAATATTTTTGGGTTTTCGATTTAGAGCAAGCATGGAAAGAAACAAGCAAACAAAGCAAAATCTTTTTGGATTTTTTAATAATGAACCGAAATGAAAAAGCTAAAGTAAACTAGTGCTACAAATACAAAAGAAAGAGAACGAAGGAAATATTTTTGGTCTTTTGGTGTTTTGCGAAAATAAAACGGATACAAGAAACAAAAGTGAAAAAGAAAAGAAACAAACTAAAACATGGATATACAAAGTACCGACATGATATGAATATGATAAAATGAGTGAGCTGTCGGTGGGTCGGCATACCTCCCCCCAAGCTTAGGCTTTTGGCCTAAGTGGGAGACCAATCATCCCCATGGCTGCCAGCTAGGCGCGCCCTCAGTGTATGACGAGGAGGGTTCCTCGTCCGGGTACGAGCTCGAGGATGCACCACCGCGGTACACCGTGTAATCCTCAGGGGGTGCCACGAAGGTCTCCTGTCGGTGCTCGGGTAGTGCTGTAAATGGAAATCCAGTGCACCAAGGTACTTGTCCAAATCCTCCCTCGAATATGACAGAGGACTCCTGAAAATACTGAACAAACTAGGTTGTGGAAGCCGGACCTCCCGCTCAGGTCCATTAGCAAAAACAACTCTATACAGCAAATATCCATTGTATGAACTAGTAGTAACAAAATCATGAACTTTCATAGCAGCAAGATCAAGTCTTTCCGGAACAATTAATTCATCAGGGATCAACAGAATAACCAAGGTCAGCTAAAACACGTGCATCAATAATCCCTCCAAAGATGGGACCTTTGGCGGCAAGGCGGCGAGCAATCAAGCACCAAGGTTGTAGGTTTTATCATTTTTAAGTGCAGTAGCAAGAAAAGCTAGATGGTAATTAGAAATATTACTAGTGTTCTCTCTAGCAAGCACACTTGAGGCAAGATAATGTGTGAAGTACCTGATGGCTGGAAACTGAATGTTCCTTATCTTACCACGCTGCGTCGTACGGTGATCATCATAGCTCAGCTCATGGTAAAGATCCAACAACTCATGCGGCTGTGCCATGATCTTCCTTGCCGTCCCAGATCAAGTAATACCTATGACCCTGCAAAATCTTTTCAAGTCCATGTTGCATGCACGATTATAAATCTTAAACTCAACAGTTGGGTTAAAAGTAGAGTTATTAAACTTAAAGCTCTCAACAAAAATCTTAGTGAGTCTAGCATATTGTGGCCTCTCATCCTCATAAATTCCATCAAGCCAACATTGTCAATTAATCTCATGAAATCATCATGAATCCCTGCATCTTTCATAAAGTCAAAACATGGAAAAATGGATGGATGTGCAATCACCAATCCTTGGTGCCAAAAGATCCTCATTATATGATGGCCTAGATGGAGCTCTTGCTCTTGAGGATCTTGTTTTCCTTGAAGAGGGTGGTGTTTGCCTCTCAAAGATTTCTCCATAAGTATGTTTGTCCATCTTCCTTTTCTGAAATTTTAAACAAACCTCATAAAAAGTGATTTTGGAGTGATTAATTCAAGGGGAACACTATGGAGACTTGCTAGAGGACTAAACATGCATCAAAACTAGTTAATCTAAACAAGAACAAGCATGCAAGCTCTCATAACATGTCACCTACAGTACCAAAATGCTCAAGATATACACAACTAAACAAAATTCTATTTGGATAATCGGAGGAGTCACATACCGGAGAGCAATTGATCCAAATATCAGCAGCAAAGATGGGCTGAGCAAGTAGATCGAAAATCCGAGCAAGAACAGCAAGAACACGAGTTTGAGCAATGGTGGTGTGTATGGTCGGGAGAGAGAAAGGAGTGGGAGGGGATGAGTAAGTGGAGGGCCAGGTGGGCCCCACACCAGGGCAGGGCGCGGCCAGCCCTGCCGCGCCGAGGTGGCGTGTGGTGCCTGGTGGGTCCCCTGGTCATCCTCTGGTACTCCCACGTTCCATTTTAAAAACTAGGACTTGTAGAATTTTTTTAGAATTTTTTGAAAACTTTTATTTCTGACATTTTCTGGGTGTTTTAAACAATGAAAACTAGGTAAAAATAATTTATATAAAAACTAAACATTGCTTAACTTTGCAAATTACAGTAGCAAAACAGTAGGTAAAACAAGGAGAGAAAGAAAATGTTGTTTAGCAATTTTATGCATGTAAAACATATTTGTTAACAAGGTTGATCAAGTCTTGCCACCAACATATTTTATATGACATAAAAGAATTAAACCACATTGAACAATCATGTTACCTTAAATTGTATAGCTATAGATCCAATCATAATATTGAAATCCTTCATGAGGTTCATATATAGGGCAATCAATACTTCCCACTTTGATACTTTAAGATTTGCAATTGTATTCACTCCAAATAACTTGTCCAGCTTCTTGGGAAAATAAACAGTATGCTCTTTGTCATTAACATGGAAAGTTACTTTTCCTTTGTTGCAATCAATAACAGCCCCTGCAGTGTTAAGAAAAGGTCTCCAAGAATAATAGACATATTATCATCTTCAGGCATTTCAAGCACAACAAAATCAGTTAATATTAAGCAATTATTAGCCACTTGAACAGGAACATCTTCACATATACCAACAGGAACAGCAGTAGATTTATCAGCCATTTGCAAAGATATATCAGTTGGTATCAATTTTTCCAAATAAAGCCTTGTAAAGAGAAAAAGGCATGACACTTACTCCTGCCCTAAATCACATAAGGCAGTTCTAACATAGTTATTTTTGATAGAGCAAGGAATAGTTGGTATACCTGGATCTCCAAGCTTCTTTGGAACCTTACCATTGAAAGAATAATTAGCAAGCATGGTAGAAATCTCTTCATTAGGAATCTTTCTCTTGTTAGAGACAATATCTTTCATGTATTTGAATAGGGAGGTAACTTAATAGCATCAGTCAAAGGAATTTGCAAAAACAAAGGTTTCATCCATTCACAAAATTTATTATAATGTTCTTCTTCCTTAGATTTGTTTCTTATTAGGAAAAGGCATTTGTTTTTGCACCCAAGGTTCTCTTTCATTACCATGTTTCTTAGCAAGAAAATCTTCTTTAGTGTACTTTTTGTTTTTAGAATGCTTTTCAGGTTCCTCTTCACTTTCCTCTTTATCAGAAACATCATTCTTATCTTTATCATTAGCATGTTCATTACCACTCTCAGTTTCAGCATCAGAGATAGATATACTATTTGGATCATTAACATGCTCATTGTCTTTAATGGTTCAGGAGATTCCTCAACATGTTTATGTTTCTTCTTCTTCTTTTTCTTAGAAGGAGTAGTAGTTTCATTAACTAGTTGAGAATCTTGCTCAATTCTTTTAGGATGTCCCTCAGGATACAAAGGATCCTGAGTGGAAGCACCACCTCTAGTTGCTATACCAAAAGCATGTTTATCATTTTCTCTAGAAGCATTACTAGCAAATCTTTTTGCACTTTAGTCAATTGTTCAATTTGAGTTTGAACCATATGAAAATGTTTAATAAGTATTTTAACATCATTAGAAGTTCTTTCCAAAACATCATGCAAATGATTAATGACATGAGAATTCTTTAAGCTATTTTGTATTCTCATATTGAAATTATTTGCTTAACAATAAAATTATCAAACTCATCTAAGCATTGATCAGGAGGTTTAGAATAAGGGATATCTCTATCATCAAAGTGTTGGAGAGAGTGTACCTCAACCGTGGATGGGTGAGGAATTGGCTTACACAATTCTTCTATAGGTGGAAGATTTTTCACATCTTCAGATTTAATACCTTTCTCCTTAAGAGATTTCTTGGCTTCTCTCATTTCTTCATCATTTAGTTCAAACATTCCTCTTTTCCTTGGTGTAGGTACCGGAGTTGGTTCAGGCAGGGTCCAATCATCATGATTTTGGCTTATCTTAGCCATAATTCCTCGGCTTCATCTGGAGTTCTTTTCCTGAAAACACAGCCAGCACAACTATCCAGGTATGTCCTAGATTCAACAGTTAGTCCATTATAAATATATCAAGAAGTTCATTTTTAGCTAGTTGATGTCCAGGCCGAGCTCTAATTAAAGAACAAAACCTTGCCCAAGATTCAGGCATTTTCTCTTCCTCATTTTGCTTAAAGTTAAAGATTTTCTGTAAAGCAGCATGTTGAGCACTAGCAGGAAAATATTTCTGAAAGAAGCATTGACCAAACCCATAGGACTCTCAATAGATCCAGGAGATAAATTATTAAACCAAGTTTTAGCTTCATCTTTCAGTGAGAAAGGGAAAATTTTAGTAACAAAGTAACTGCGTTTCTTAATATCATCAGAAAACAAACTACTTAGAGTAGATAGAATATTCATATGATCTACAACACTTTCATTTTCAGTTCCTCGAAAAGGTTCTTTCTCAGCAATAGATATAAGCGACAAGTCCACAGAGAAATCATAATCTTTATCTTGTATATTTATGGGAGATGTAGCAAACTTAGCATCAGGAGAAAGTTTATAATTAACAACACGTCTTTGAAGAAGATTTTTAATAGCATTAACATCTTTAGAGGTATCACAATTTATGTATTCATCAATAAATTCATCATCAAGTTCAACATAGTTTCCTCAAGATCATCACTAGTATGTTCTCTCGATTCAGGTGAATAAACAGGTGTAATTGGAGTTTCATTAGGTGTTTCAGTATTTTCAATTTGTCTAGATTTAGCAATTGTAGCATCTAGAAAAGGACCCAGTGAACCTCTTTCATCAAGCACAGTAGAAGCGTCATCAAATTCATCAGAAATATTCTCAGATTCAGCAGAAGTAGCAGTACGTGAAACATGTGTATGTGGTGGTGTGACAAGTTGACTTATAACAGATGGCGAATCAAGAGCAGCAGAAGTGTTCAGAATTGTACCTCTCCTTGTAGTGGATGGCAATATGCGAACCTTCTCATCACGAGGTTTACCCATGATGAATAAATGGCAGCGAACAGTATGACTCCCTAGTGAGCTTATAAATAGAGCTATGCTCCCCGGCAACGGCGCCAGAAAATAGTCTTGATGACCCACAAGTATAGGAGATCGCAACAGTCTTCGAGGGAAGTAAAACCCAAATTTATTGATTCGACACAAGGGGAGTCAAAGAATATTTATAAGCCTTGACAGATGAATTGTCAGTTCAGCTGCACCTGGAAGCAGACTTCTTCGACATAGTTTATCAGTAGCAACAGTTTTATGACAGTAATAGTAGTGAAATAATAGCAGCAGCGAAATAAAGGCAGCAGTAATAATTGAAGTAGACAACAGGATTAAAAATACTGTAGGCATAGAGATGGATGAACGGGCGTTGCATGGATAAGATAATTCATGAAATAGTCATACGTAGGGCAATTGCAGGTAAATAATAATAAAGCATCCAAGTAATAATCAATCATAGGCATGTGTTCCGTATTTGGTCGTACGTGTGATGCATGTAAAATGCATACATGAACTTTGCATTATATTACTTATATTTCAATCATATTTGCATCATATAAGGGTTATATCATTGTTTTATATTGATTTTTGGAATATTTCACGGTTTCCCTATTTTTCTGGAATTAACCCTGCACTGGCAGAAAACCCTATTTTCTATATTTTGATGTCTCAGGGACCCAAATGACGTCCAAATGACCTGTAAATTTACGAGCATCAGTTTTTGTAAGGAACAAAGCGTAGGAGCGAAGGAAGCGAACAAACGGAGACCCGAGGGCCAAAAGAGGTGGGCCCACGCGGCCAGATTCCTTGGCCGCGTGGGACCCCCTATCTTGGGCCTCGAGCCTCCGTTGCCGTCGATCTTTTCTCCAGAACCTTCGTCTTGACCTAAAACCGACTATAAAAATAGTCCCCGACGCCCTTCGGAAAGGAGCGCCACAGAAACACAGAAACCACGAAACAGAGACCTGGAGTTGCAGATTGGAGGGGGAAAACTCCGGCAGGGCGCTGCCGGGGTGGTCTCCACCTTCTCCAAAGACTTCTCCGCTGTCTCCATGATGAAGAAGGAGTAGTCCACCCCTGGACTATGGGTTTGTGGAAATAACTTATGTATCTCTCCTCTCTTGAGCTTCACTAATTAGTACCGTATGAGCTGCTGAACATGATTACAGTCATCTATGTAATACCTTTGTGGTGGATCTTTTTATGAGTTAATATATGTTTGAGATTGCAATAGTTTTGTTTCAGTTATGAAAGTAGATGCATATTATGTACCCCGTTCATGTTTACTTGTTTTCATCAAGCATGTGTATGAGAGCGTGTGAGGGGGAACGTGTGCATTAGATGGAGTAACGGGGGTGGCTAGTGCGGTGAAAGTAACAGAAGTTCCGCGATCCACTTGGGTTTTTTACCTTACTTTGTTGCCTCACTAGGTATAAAGAAAATTACCTTGCTACCGGAGATGTGGGTGTGCCATGCCACTACTCCATGACTAGATCTAGCATGTTCTTATTTTAAATTCATGTCATGAAACTTAATGCTATGCTCTGATTTATCTTAATTACTAAGGTGTTATGATTTAGTTCGCATCTTGATGGAGTATAAGAGAGATTAATAAACAAAAGATCTCTATGTTAGGACGTGATGCGCATATGATTAGTAACTTGTCATGAAACCTTTGTTGCAATCTCATATGTCAATTCTAGTGTTCCATTGTCTACCACTTTATTAAAGAGAGAGTGCATTTGTGAAACCATGAACCCCGGTCCATTTTTGATCATAAGAAACACCTTTCCAACAACTTTTATCCACTTTACATTTTCTGTCATTTAAAAATCCGAAAATACAAAAATAATTTTATATCTTGCATTGACAATACAAAACCCAAAAATATCATCCATCATTGTTAACACCATCCTTGCATATTTGTTTATCATCATTGCATATTTATTTGCTGTTTTGCATTCATTTTATTTTCATATCATTCTCACACCTTGTGCTTGACAACCACTTGGTGAGGTTGAGGGCACAAAACAATTTACTTTGTTTGTAGGTTTTCAAGAGAAGGATAAGGAGATAAATTTTTCACTACTGATTCCCCGAGAGTTCGATATTAAACCCTCGAGTCACCCTCGTGGGGAAAACTGTCTTTCCTATACTATAAACTCTGCACTTGGAGTCTCAACCTAACCTATTTAAGGGCCATCAACGTGCTCGCAATGAGACACTTGCACAACATCTTTGGTCCTACCAGCCCATTTGCAGCGGGGCCTCAAGGGAAACTACTGGTAATTAAGGTGCTCCTTTTAATAAAGCACCGGAGCAAAGCATTAACACTCCGTGAATACATGTGATCCTCAAGTCGCAGCCATCCCTCCGGTTATCCCAATTTTTGTCACTTTGGGGCCTCGGGTTCCGGACAGTGACGTGTGTATACAACTTATAGATATGATCCAAAACAATAATTATTCTCATGATACAATAACATGTTCAGATCTGAAATCATGGCACTTGGGTCCTAAGTGTCAAGCATTAGGCATAACAAGTTGCAACAATGAGCTAAAGTACTAACAATGGATACTTGGCACCATGCCCTAACAATCTTACATCTATTACATGAACGATCCTATCCAATCCCTACCATCCCCTTCAGCCTACAGCGGGGAATTACTCATACATGGATGGGGGAGTCATGGATGGTTGATGGAGAAGCGGCGGTGATGATGATGGCGATGATCTCCTCCAATTCCCCATCCCGGCAGGGTGCCAGAACGGAGTTTCTGATCCCCGAACTAGGATTTTCGATGGCGGCGGAGCTCTGGAGGGTTTCTGGAAAAAGCGTCGATCCTCCTGACGTTTTTAGGTCAGAGGCAATAAGTAGTCCAAAGGGGAGCGTCGGGGGCCACGCGAGGCCACCACACAAGGCCTCGGCGCGGCCCCACCTCTGCCGCGCCGAGGGTGCGTGTGGGGCCCTCATGCTCCATGTCTGCTTCGTCTTCTGGCTCCGTGAGTCTTCCAGAAAAATAGGACTTCTGTAATTTTTCGGGAATTTTCCCGAAACTTTGACTTTCTGCACGAAAACAAGACACCAGGGCAATTCTGCTGAAAACAGTGTTAGTCCATGTTAGTTGTATTCAAATCACACAAGTTAGAGGAAAAACAACAGCAAAAGTGTTCGGAAAAGTAGATACGTTTTGGACATATCATCGTCCCATTTTCCATCAATCTCAACATGGAGGACACCACCAGCATCACTCGCTCGAATGCCAGTCACTGTTTTTTTACTATCAGTCGTCGTATCGCACAAATAATCAGACAAGCTCGCTTCAAATGTAGTCATTGGAATCGCAATGATGACGTGCGAGTGGCCCTGGCGGGGAGCGTCGTTTCAGTAGGAAAGTGACTGTTAGAGGTCTTCACGTGTAGTTTCGGTTTTTTTGGTATTCTGGGTGCCTGGTAGTAATGAAAACCGAACTAACCAAATTGAATTCGGTTTTTCTGAAATTGATGACTGAATTAGGTAGAATAAATATTGGTTTCGGTGTTATCGGATTCGGTCCCGATTATTCGATTCAGCTGATTGGTTCTCGGTTAATATGCCCTCCCCTACGCATGCCAAAACGATGTGTCCACAGGATGAGGCCCTACCCGAGCTGCCGATACACAATATCACTAAACCGTACAAGAAGAAATTACATGCACTAGTGATGGCCCTTCCATGGGTTAGGTTGAGACTCCAAGTGCAGAGTTTATAGTATAGGGAAGACAGTTCTCCCCACGAGTGACTCGAGGGTTTAATATCGAACTCTCGGGGAATCAGTAGTGAAAGATTTATCTCCTTATCCTTCTCTTGAAAACCTGCAAACAAAGTAAATTGTTTTGTGCCCTCAACCTCACCAAGTGGTTGTCAAGCACAAGGTATGAGAATGATATGAAAATAAAATGAATGAAAAATAGTAAATAAATATGCAATGATGGTGTAAACAATGATGGATGATATTTTTGGGTTTTATATTGTGAATGCAAGATGTAAAAGTATTTTTGTATTTTCAGATTTTTAAATGGCAGAAAATGTAATGTGGATAAAAGTTGTTGGAAAGGTGTTTCTTATGATTAAAAATGGACCGGGGTTCATGGTTTCACAAATGTACTCTCTCTTTAATAACATGGTAGACAATGGAACACTAGAATTAACATATGAGATTGCAACAAAAAGGTTTCATGACAAGTTACTAATCATATGGGCATCATGTCCTAACATAGAGATCTTTTGTTTATTAATCTCTCTTATACTCCAGCAAGATGCGAACTAAATCATAACACCTTAGTATTAAGATAAATCAGAGCATACACTACTAGGAAATAGCCTATCAGTGGCGCACCTTTTTAGCTTTCTATGGCGCATGGCAGGTGCGCCACAAGTATCCCGCCACTAAATTTTTTTCTGTGGCGCACCAGCACCGTGCGCCACAGAAACGCGTGCGCCACAGAAATATTTCTGTGGCGCATGGAGGTGGGTGCGCCACAGAATTATTTTTTGAATTTCAAAAAAAAAGGCGGTCACAGAATTATTTTCTCACGATTTTTTTGACATATTAAACGCATTTTTTCGACGTCGTACGCAAAAGTTATGGCCGTGTCAATATTTTTTTTTCGTTTCTTGCAAAAAAGGTCAAAATTCATATTTCAAAATTTCTATACCAACTAGGCACTAAAACCTAACTACATGTCAAAGGGTTTTATTTTTTGAATTTTTTATTATTTTCTTTTCTTGTTTGCAAAACTGAAAAGGCGGTCCACAGGAGGGTGGGATTTGAGCCAAAAAAATTCTGTGGCGCATGGGACCCATGCGCCACAGCAAGAACCATTTCTGTGGCGCGTGAGCAAGAACCATTTCTGTGGCGCGTGTGGTATATGCGCCACAGAAATGGTTCTTTCTGTGGCGCACTCTACCCATGCGCCACAGAAATGTCCCTTTCTGTGGCGCATGTGGATTTCGTGCGCCACAGAATTTCGAAATTCTGTGGCGCATGCAAAACTATGCGCCACAGAAATATTTTCTGTGGCGCACGGCTATTTGGTGCGCCACAGAATCCATTTCTTTCAAGCTAGTTTCCTGGTAGTGATAGCATTAAGTTTCATGACATGAAGTTAAAATAAGAACATGCTAGATCTAGTCATGTAGTAGTGGCAATATGTAACGCCCCAATTTTGGGAAGCTAGAAAAACACAGTTTTTAGAGAGCCAAAAATCAGGGTCAACAAAAACTTTTTGAAATGCTTCACTAATGCTTGTGTTTCACTTCTGATTGCTCTGTTTGACCTTGTCTGCTTTGTTGTTGGAGTTAACAACCACTGAAAACACTACCCTTTGAACTCAACTAATTTAACATATCATTTAAATTTTGGTGATCATGTCATGACAAGAATAATGATCCATATATCTTCTCTAAATCTTATTTTGGCCAACCTCTTTTTCAAAGATGTCTTGATTTTAGCAACAACCCAAAAACCTACTATTTAAGAAAGTAAAGTATTTCCAAAACTACATGTTTACAAACTATTGAGGTCTATATAATATCTGCTACCAATTTCCAACTCAGTTATTTTGCAAGTATCAACATCCTTTTTCAAAAGTCCTATTTTCAACACCTTTTGAAAATGATACAAGTGGGAGATATATTACTCCTATATTTCTTTTTATCAAACCTTTTGAAACTATAAAGTGTTGAGTTGAGATACTTTTGAACAACATCTTGTCATGATCATGTGTGATCACTATATCACCTAATCATATTAAGGGTTATGGAATGTACTGATTGATATTTGTTTGTGTTTGATCACCATCTCACCAGTCCTTTGAGTGTTATGATATTGGTTGTGATATTAATTTGCTTGTTTGTTTTGTCTTGTTGAGTGGTTTGATTTGTGATGACTTGCTTGTGTTAAATATTGTTATTAACTATTCTCAACAAGGCATTAGTTGGTTGTTAAATTATTTTGTGAACAAAAGTATTTTCTAAAAAAACTTAAGAAAAATCCCTGGCATTCTCCTGGTCATGTGTGACCTAAATGAGCAACAATACCACCCTTCCTAAACCAAATCTTGAAGATCATTAACCAAAACCTTCTCTGGACCTATCTTCTTTCCTGTAAAAAGATTGCATCTTTAGCACCCCGCCTTTATCTTTAGTTGTGGTTATTGTGGAAATGCACCTGCATAGATCTCTCCTACTTCATCTTATCTTCCTATTAAAATCAAGTTTTAAATATGTTCATCCTTGTTTCATCTTTATCCATGGTCGTTTTGACAGCTAGTCAAAACAATGACCATAACTCCATTATTTTATAGCCTTTTGACATTCTTGTTTTGACACTAAAACTTGGCCTTTATGGCAATGCACCACCACCCCATCCATCCTTGGAATCTTTCAATGCATCCTAATGCTTTTGTGAGCATTTAAACGTTTTAAACCTTCTTATTCCATGTTTGTTTTGTTACCAACAGAATAACAGTTTTTCTGAACCTGTTATTTTATTCTCCTTTTTCCTTCATGCAAATCCATCTGAAATCCCCTCTTCATGAGAGTATTATTGATCATTGTAATCATCATGGTTAGTACCACACTCCTATACCTTTCTCCTTGATCCTAATGGCTATTTGGTCACTTAACCATGATGGTTTTGTCACCATCTTGATAACAGTTTTCTGGGACTTTGAAGATTTTTCACCAAGTCCGGAATTCTGAATTTTCTGAACTTTTCTGAAACTGCACGTGGGCTGAATCCTATTTGGGTCAAAAACGTGGTTTTAACCAACCCAAAACCCCACCTAGACCTACACCTTTCCTACCCTAGACACACTAGTGCAGTGTGTGCACTTTTGGTGTGCATAGAAGAGTTGCACGGGCATGCCAGCCCGGCGTCCACCACGCACGTCTCGCGCCCGACCCACTCACACACATGACCACGGCCGTGTATACCTCGCCACGGTGCACTGCACGGTCGCATCACCACCCCCGTCGACACGCATGGTCGCTCGTTTCCTCTGCTGCCTGCTCGCGCCAACGGTGGCTGCGGTAAAAACCGTCTTGGGCAGCCGTCTACCGCGTTGGAAACACGCGCGCCTGCTGCCTCTCTGCCCTAGCCGTTCTGCAGCTTCTTCATGGCATTGATACCGCCCAGCTCGGCTACTCCCAGGCCAGCAGAGCCACTCCTTTGCTGCTCCCGAGCCAGCCACTGTCTCTCTTCCATGCTCGGTGTTTTAAGACCACACCACCTCACACCAGCTTGCCCATTACACTCCTCTCCCATCGCCTCTCCATCCCCTGGAACCACTCCTCTCCTCTCGCTCTCTGTGAGCAAGGAGAGGCGTGAACTCGCCGCCGGCCACCACGGCACTGCAGGGAAGATTGCCGTCGACTCTCTGCCCTATTCTCCGTCATTGCTGGCTCTGGCGCTAGCCTAGATCTAGTAACACCTCCTTGACACCTCCTTTTGCTCTCTCTTGCTCACAGATCGACGACGCCGTGTCGGACCCGTGGAGGACGTGCTCGAGTTCGCCGTCGACCGGAGCTGCGGTGTGCGTTCTGTGCGAGCCCTGCCTATCCCCGACCTGCTACATCACCCGCAAGCCCACGCCTCCGCCGTTCAACGCCCCTAAGTGAGCCAAGCGAGCACGGCCACCATTGCTGGACCTTCGGCCGTGTCATGTGCGGCACAAGGAAGAGGATGAACAGTAGCCGTGGATCTTTAGATCAACGGTAGCTGCTTGCATCATGTTTTTTTTTCAGCTCTTGCTGAAAATCCTCTCTGTACCCTCACAAAAACCTTTATATCTCTCATTCTAGGAATCCAAAACTTATGAAACAAAATTCTGTGGATACCTCTTGAAATTGTCTAGCTGTTGGCACTGGTTTCTCGAAGAATAATTAACTATGCTAAAGCAGTTAATCTTTTCCCACAGAAGCTTTTCTGCACTAAATGATTTTTATCTCTTGATTAAAAAGTCTAAATGAGTTGAATCCAATTGTGTTGTCTTCTTTATGCTTAGGAGTATCTGTACCTAGTTTTTCATGATTTTAGGAGTTATAGAATAGGCTGTGTGATGTTTTTAGTGTTTTTCCTTTCTGTTCTGTGTAGATCTGTTTCTGTCCTCTTAGTTTAATTCGTAATAAAATAGTTAAACTTGGTTTTGGTGCAAACCAAAAATAACAGAGGTAGATTAATGAGTTGTTAACCACATCCAACTTGCAGATCAGAAAAAAATTAATTTGTCTAAGCATGATAATTACTGCACTGCCACTGGTCTAATTCAAAGATCTAATTTTATCTTGAGTTTGATGAATCTAAAATTAGTAAATCCAATTGTTTTGGAATGCTTGTGAGTATAGCTTTCAGTAGAAACTAATCCCTTGTGTTTGAGATGTTTAGTTTTGATTTGGCTTGTGTTTGTAGTTTAGACCAGTAGGGTTTTCTAGCTTTTAAATGATTTTCTGTGAATAAAATTTTGGACTAAATCCAATTGCAGTAGCTTACTATACATATAGAGAACATGTACCTGGCTTTGTATGAAATTTTGATCAACAGAACAGCCTAGGTAAATTAATTACTAAAAACAATGTTTCTGTCCAGAAAAGAAATAAGCTAAGTTTGAGTTATCTCTTTTAAAATGTGCTAGTATTGTTTGTTGTTTGTTGTAGCACTGTAGCTCACTGAAATAAGGTTACCCTTAATATGTTAGTACTGTTAGTACTTGAGTAATTATAAAATGAAGTTATTGTAAAGTGCTATTAGTGCCTAAAGTATAGAAAAGATGGTTTAATCATGCTTGTTTGTTTAACCACTTGATTAAGAAATTAAAGTAAACATCTTTGTTTAAAAGTTTGCTTAGCTTCTGATTGTGTAAATTGTGCTAGAGTTGCTTGCCTTGCTTGTTAGTTATGTACTGTGTTGAAATGCTTGTCCTGCTGTATGTTGATTGTATCTGTATGTTGATTGTATGTTTTTACTTTGCGACGATAGAAACCTGCGAGGAGGGATTTTATGCTGAGGAGTATTGTGGAGATTGTATTGGTTATCAGTAGCTGGAGCAGCCAACAGATCAAGGCAAGCCACCTCAACACCCTATTGAACTCCTATTATTTGTACAAAGCATGTCTTGTTTTCAAAATAAAATAATGCATGTTTTAACTTTTATGTGGCATTTTGTCACCCCCAAAACTATATTCCAAAAATTATTGTTTGGCCAAATATATATCTACTAGTATATAATAGGTTTTATAAAAATAAGTTCCTACTTGAGAAGCCTTCTACTGAAGGCGCTATCAAGAAAATTATATTTTCTAGTAGCATATCTTTATACTCTTACCTCAAAACCTTAGGATGGGAGCCTGGATTTGATGAAATGTTTTTGAAAGAAAATCCGAGTCGCTGGGAGCGATCGGCGAGACAGTGTTTTATAAAACCCATGTTGCTGGGAGCAAATGGAGAGTTTGTGAAAACCCGAAGTGCTGGGAGCATTCGGTGAGTTTGCGAAAACCCGAGCTGCTGGGAGCAGTCGGAGATGGAGGTTTGTTTACGAAGTCCCTGCTGCCGCTCGAACAACTAACCCGTACAACCACATTACCTCAAAATGGGCACGAGGCTTAGTGGAAGCTTGTTGGTGTTAGTATTCGAATACTCCTCAATTGGCTAGAAGGGGTTAGAGTCCCCGGAACCGAATGCTGCAAGGGAATGGGCATACAAAGTGTGGACTTCGTGTGCCACCGGGAAGCAACGGTGGGTCTCCTGTCATGGCGGTGTGAGGCTAGGGGAAACCGGATCGATACGGCTAGCTCACTCGGTGCCGGGGAGAACAAACCCACTCGAAGAGGATATTCTTATACTAGCACTGACATAGTGGAAGTTGGCCGTCTGATGTGTGCATGCTGTCTCTGTACAGTCCGTGGTTGATCCTCGGCAGACCGTCCGAATCTTGTGGTGAAAGTGTACCACCTCTGCAGAGTGTAAATCTATTCGAATAGCCGAGTCCTCGGTCATGGACGGTTGCAAGGGCCACACTGGGCGACGGGTGAAAGAAGAAAAGATGGTTTTCTGTTTGGACTCAAAGAAGGATCAAAAAGGTACCTGGGAGGTACGGATTTTGGGAGAAGATGGTTGGTCTCGGGGAGTCAACCAGTCGGAACCCGGAAAAGAATAAAGGGGCATCCCTATCCTAGTGTCCTTGAAAAGTTTTACAAAGTGTTTTACAAAGAGGTGGAGATAGTTCCGGCGATCTCTACAAAAGAGAATTCTATCTCTAAATGTTTCTTTTTAACAAAGATATAGAGATGTCGTATTCTCTATGGCTAAAAGCATCGTTTACAAAAACTAAGCTCTATAGTCATTTATAGCAGCTATCCCAGTTTTCGAAAACGCTTTTATTGCATTACCATGAAAACTTAAGCCTGGTGGTGGTCTTCTGAGTACGTAATTGTACTCATGGCTGTGTCCCTGGATATTCAAACGTCCAGGTTTCTACGAGGAGGCCTATGCCGAGGAGGAGGAGTATGTCGACGACTACGTCGCTTAGCTGTGACCGGTCAACTGCACTTGTGGGATTGCGTCCGTTGGAGACGAGGGCCGACGCTAGCCACGAGCTTCCGCTGTATCGTAGTTAATTCCGTCCTGCGCGACGACGATTTGCAGACTTGGTCAATGTGACCACTTTGTGTTGTAAGACTATTATTCGTACGACTTGAATGATGTAACTCTTGATACCATGTTGGTTATGTGATTGCGATGCACTGATCATTGGGATCGTGATCTATTTTACATAACGTGGACATCTCGGACTTCGGTACGAGGGTCCTTACAGACTTGGTATCAGGGCCATCGTTGACCTTAGGAGACCTTAGTTAGCATGGTCGTTAGCTTAGGAAGGAAATATTTTGCTAAAACCTATTTCTAAGGAAATCTATTTTCTTCAAGGTAAGCCTAGTATGGTTTCCACTCCTCACCTATTCTCAAAAATTTCTTGATCTTACCTCTCTAATTTCAAGTATTTCAAAAAGAGTTTTCCCTACTCTCTTGGCCCTATTCAAAACTTGTTTAGGCTTGACGATGAACCAAGAAAGACCTAGTACTTAGCAAACAGAGGAAAAAGAAACTTCCTTCCCAAGACTTCTACATCAAGGTGATTTACGTGCGAGGAACGAAGATCTTCTATCACCTTCGAGATTGAAGTGATTTCACCGCCAAGGCTTCCATACGAAGAATCTACCAAGTTTCAAGCTCAATGACGTCAATCTGCCAAGAAGTTAAAGACATGAAGACCTCAACAAACATGACTAACCCAGAACCATAGGATTGGAGTTACCCCCGTCTACCCGAGTATTAGACGCCGTTGGTACTAAGGGTACGTTGCTTGTTGTTTGATTGCCTGCTTGTTCCTTGTTTGTGTGTTGTTTGTGTAAAGTCTTTTTGTGAATTCCACAATCACGCCTTGTTGGCAACACACGTAACCACACCTTGTCTTGCTTGAAAAACCCTTTTTGCTCTTTTTGCAAAATCTTTTGGTCCTTTGACCCTAGTTGCACTTTTGCACCCTGACCAAAAACCGACCAAGGAAAACTTTTCATAAAAATTTCTCCTCTTCATCCACTTCATCTTCTACTGGAGAGTGCAAGATACTGACGACACTCAACCCCAATCCGAGAAACTCAATATTCTGCAATCTAATATGCAAGTCAGCTACCTGTCTTCGTACACCACTTCGTGCAAGTACGTCAAGCGCCATCAAGGAAGTTGAAGATTCAAGACCGAAGCCGAGAGTACATGAGCCGTATCTCGCAACACGATCCAAAGAATTATAGAACTAACAACACTAACATAACCTATCTAACTTTAGATTAACATCTAATCAAAGTTTGCAAAAGTACTAACTGGTTTGGTGCACCCAAATCTACTTGTGTGGACACCTTCAAAGTTTCGTGAAGACCCAGAACCAAAGAGGCCTTCCACGACCAGCCCTTTTTCCGCCAAACCGAAGGAAGAAAAGCGTGAAGAAAATATACCGGGAAGTCACTAAGAAGAATCAAAGGGGGAAGCACCTGCGCTTCAGCCTTACCAACCACCAAGGAACATCGAGGATCATCTACGCGGAAATAAATCCAGAGTCAAGCGCCATCGACATCGCATGCCGAACAATCTTCATAGTTAACCTGCCTCGGGCAGTCAACCCAGAGAGGATGCAAGAATACAAATGGGGACTAACATGAAGCTTTTAACATCCTCCAACTAACTAGAAGCTTTTAACATCCTCCAACTAAGTAGAAGCTAAAGAGAGTACAGACTTTAACTATGACGCATCATTTGAGGCCTGCAAGCATTGCGTCCCTAAATATGACCCCCTAGAGGCGACAATGCCATGTCGAGATACTGCTCCAACCTCAAGCACCAAGAAAGGACAACCATGTTGAACGTCGTCAGGCGAATCAAGAAGAACGATGCCTCCAAGTCAACACCAGCTGCAACCTTCAACATAACCCTTCAAGATCCCTTTTTTAGGGGGGAAGACATACCCTAGATATACCAAAATGTGTTGATCAGTAGTTCCCCTACGCCATAGTGCCATAGTATCGGAAGCTAACCAACCAGGACTCTTCATCAGCTTCAATCATCAAGTCAACCCCATCAGCAAGGACATGGACTCATCAGAAAAGATTATCAACAAGGCAATCCCTCGAAACGTCAAGTGGTCAAGATCTCTGAAGACAACCCCACCGAAGAAGCAACGACCGTGAGAGTTAATCAAGTCTAAAACCCTTGACCCCACACTCCCCTAGTACACCGCATAGGAATCTCGGGGACGAGATTCTTTTAAGGGGGGAAGGTCTGTAACGCCCCAATTTTGGGAAGCTAGAAAAACACAGTTTTTAGAGAGCCAAAAATCAGAGTCAACAAAAACTTTTTGAAATGCTTCACTAATGCTTGTGTTTCACTTCTGATTGCTCTGTTTGACCTTGTCTGCTTTGTTGTTGGAGTTAACAACCACTGAAAACACTACCCTTTGAACTCAACTAATTTAACATATCATTTAAATTTTGGTGATCATGTCATGACAAGAATAATGATCCATATATCTTCTCTAAATCTTATTTTGGCCAACCTCTTTTTCAAAGATGTCTTGATTTTAGCAACAACCCAAAAACCTACTATTTAAGAAAGTAAAGTATTTCCAAAACTACATGTTTACAAACTATTGAGGTCTATATAATATCTGCTACCAATTTCCAACTCAGTTATTTTGCAAGTATCAACATCCTTTTTCAAAAGTCCTATTTTCAACACCTTTTGAAAATGATACAAGTGGGAGATATATTACTCCTATATTTCTTTTTATCAAACCTTTTGAAACTATAAAGTGTTGAGTTGAGATACTTTTGAACAACATCTTGTCATGATCATGTGTGATCACTATATCACCTAATCATATTAAGGGTTATGGAATGTACTGATTGATATTTGTTTGTGTTTGATCACCATCTCACCAGTCCTTTGAGTGTTATGATATTGGTTGTGATATTAATTTGCTTGTTTGTTTTGTCTTGTTGAGTGGTTTGATTTGTGATGACTTGCTTGTGTTAAATATTGTTATTAACTATTCTCAACAAGGCTTTAGTTGGTTGTTAAATTATTTTGTGAACAAAAGTATTTTCTAAAAAAACTTAAGAAAAATCCCTGGTCATGTGTGACCTAAATGAGCAACAATACCACCCTTCCTAAACCAAATCTTGAAGATCATTAACCAAAACCTTCTCTGGACCTATCTTCTTTCCTGTAAAAAGATTGCATCTTTAGCACCCCGCCTTTATCTTTAGTTGTGGTTATTGTGGAAATGCACCTGCATAGATCTCTCCTACTTCATCTTATCTTCCTATTAAAATCATGTTTTAAATATGTTCATCCTTGTTTCATCTTTATCCATGGTCGTTTTGACAGCTAGTCAAAACAATGACCATAACTCCATTATTTTATAGCCTTTTGACATTCTTGTTTTGACACTTAAACTTGGCCTTTATGGCAATGCACCACCACCCCATCCATCCTTGGAATCTTTCAATGCATCCTAATGCTTTTGTCAGCATTTAAACGTTTTAAACCTTCTTATTCCATGTTTGTTTTGTTACCAACAGAATAACAGTTTTTCTGAACCTGTTATTTTATTCTCCTTTTGCCTTCATGCAAATCCATCTGAACTCCACTCTTCATGAGAGTATTGTTGATCATTGTAATCATCATGGTTAGTACCACACTCCTATACCTTTCTCCTTGATCCTAATGGCTATTTGGTCACTTAACCATGATGGTTTTTTCACCATCTTGATAACAGTTTTCTGGGAAGATTTTTCACCAAGTCCTGAATTCTGAATTTTCTGAACTTTTCTGAAACTGCACGTGGGCTGAATCCTATTTGGGTCAAAAACGTGGTTTTAACCAACCCAAAACCCCACCTAGACCTACACCTTTCCTACCCTAGACACACTAGTGCAGTGTGTGCACTTTTGGTGTGCATAGAAGAGTTGCACGGGCATGCCAGCCCGGCGTCCACCGCGCACGTCTCGCGCCCGTCCCACTCACACACATGACCACGGCCGTGTATACCTCGCCACGGTGCACTGCACGGTCGCATCACCACCCCCGTCGACACGCATGGTCGCTCGTTTCCTCTGCTGCCTGCTCGCGCCAACGGTGGCTGCGGTAAAAACCGTCTTGGGCAGCCGTCCACCGCGTTGGAAACACGCGCGCCTGCTGCCTCTCTGCCCTAGCCGTGCTGCAGCTTCATCATGGCATTGATACCGCCCAGCTCGACCACTCCCTGGCCAGCAGAGCCACTCCTTTGCTGCTCCCGAGCCAGCCACTGTCTCTCTTCCATGCTCGGTGTTTTAAGACCACACCACCGCACACCAGCTTGCCCATTACACTCCTCTCCCATCGCCTCTCCATCCCCTGGAACCACTCCTCTCCTCTCGCTCTCTGTGAGCAAGGAGCGGCGTGAACTCGCCGCCGGCCACCACGGCACTGCAGGGAAGATTGCCGTCGACTCTCTGCCCTATTCTCCGCCATTGCTGGCTCTGGCGCTAGCCTAGATCTAGTAACACCTCCTTGACACCTCCTTTTGCTCTCTCTTGCTCACAGATCGACGACGCCGTGTCGGACCCGAGGAGGACGTGCTCGAGTTCGCCGTCGACCGGAGCTGCGGTGTGCGTTCTGTGCGAGCCCTGCCTATCCCCGACCTCCTACATCACCCGCAAGCCCACGCCTCCGCCGTTCAACGCCCCTAAGTGAGCCATGCGAGCACGGCCACCATTGCTGGACCTTCGGCCGTGTCATGTGCGGCACAAGGAAGAGGATGAACAGTAGCCGTGGATCTTTAGATCAACGGTAGCTGCTTGCATCATGTTTTTTTTTCAGCTCTTGCTGAAAATCCTCTCTGTACCCTCACAAAAACCTTTATATCTCTCATTCTAGGAATCCAAAACTTATGAAACAAAATTCTGTGGATACCTCTTGAAATTGTCTAGCTGTTGGCACTGGTTTCTCGAAGAATAATTAACTATGCTAAGAGCAGTTAATCTTTTCCCACAGAAGCTTTTCTGCACTAAATGATTTTTATCTCTTGATTAAAAAGTCTAAATGAGTTGAATCCAATTATGTTGTCTTCTTTATGCTTAGGAGTATCTGTACCTAGTTTTTCATGATTTTAGGAGTTATAGAATAGGCTGTGTGATGTTTTTAGTGTTTTTCCTTTCTGTTCTGTGTAGATCTGTTTCTGTCCTCTTAGTTTAATTCGTAATAAAATAGTTAAACTTGGTTTTGGTGCAAACCAAAAATAACAGAGGTAGATTAATGAGTTGTTAACCACATCCAACTTGCAGATCAGAAAAAAATTAATTTGTCTAAGCATGATAATTACTGCACTGCCACTGGTCTAATTCAAAGATCTAATTTTATCTTGAGTTTGATGAATCTAAAATTAGTAAATCCAATTGTTTTGGCATGCTTGTGAGTATAGCTTTCAGTAGAAACTAATCCCTTGTGTTTGAGATGTTTAGTTTTGATTTGGCTTGTGTTTGTAGTTTAGACCAGTAGGGTTTTCTAGCTTTTAAATGATTTTCTGTGAATAAAATTTTGGACTAAATCCAATTGCAGTAGCTTACTATACATATAGAGAACATGTACCTGGCTTTCTATGAAATTTTGATCAACAGAACAGCCTATGTAAATTAATTACTAAAAACAATGTTTCTGTCCAGAAAAGAAATAAGCTAAGTTTGAGTTATCTCTTTTAAAATGTGCTAGTATTGTTTGTTGTTTGTTGTAGCACTGTAGCTCACTGAAATAAGGTTACCCTTAATATGTTAGTACTGTTAGTACTTGAGTAATTATAAAATGAAGTTATTGTAAAGTGCTATTAGTGCCTAAAGTATAGAAAAGATGGTTTAATCATGCTTGTTTGTTTAACCACTTGATTAAAAAATTAAAGTAAACATCTTTGTTTAAAAGTTTGCTTAGCTTCTGATTGTGTAAATTGTGCTAGAGTTGCTTGCCTTGCTTGTTAGTTATGTACTGTGTTGAAATGCTTGTCCTGCTGTATGTTGATTGTATCTGTATGTTGATTGTACGTTTTTACTTTGCGACGATAGAAACCTGCGAGGAGGGATTTTATGCTGAGGAGTATTGTGGAGATTGTATTGGTTATCAGTAGCTGGAGCAGCCAGCAGATCAAGGCAAGCCACCTCAACACCCTATTGAACTCCTATTATTTGTACAAAGCATGTCTTGTTTTCAAAATAAAATAATGCATGTTTTAACTTTTATGTGGCATTTTGTCACCCTCAAAACTATATTCCAAAAATTATTGTTTGGCCAAATATATATCTACTAGTATATAATATGTTTTATAAAAATAAGTTCCTACTTGAGAAGCCTTCTACTGAATGCGCTATCAAGAAAATTATATTTTCTAGTAGCATATCTTTATACTCTTACCTCAAAACCTTAGGATGGGAGCCTGGATTTGATGAAATGTTTTTGAAAGAAAACCCGAGTCGCTGGGAGCCATCGGCGAGACAGTGTTTTATAAAACCCATGTTGCTGGGAGCAAATGGAGAGTTTGTGAAAACCCGAAGTGCTAGGAGCATTCGGTGAGTTTGCGAAAACCCGAGCTGCTGGGAGCAGTCGGAGATGGAGTTTTGTTTACGAAGTCCCTGCTGCCGCTCGAACAATTAACCCGTACAACCACATTACCTCAAAATGGGCACGAGGCTTAGTGGAAGCTTGTTGGTGTTAGTATTCGAATACTCCTCAATTGGCTAGAAGGGGTTAGAGTCCCCGGAACCGAATGCTGCAAGGGAATGGGCATACAAAGTGTGGACTTCGTGTGCCACCGGGAAGCAACGGTGGGTCTCCTGTCATGGCGGTGTGAGGCTAGGGGAAACCGGATCGATACGGCTAGCTCACTCGGTGCCGGGGAGAACAAACCCACTCGAAGAGGATATTCTTATACTAGCACTGACATAGTGGAAGTTAGGATCGGCCGTCTGATGTGTGCATGCTGTCTCTGTACAGTCCGTGGTTGATCCTCGGCAGACCGTCCGAATCTTGTGGTGAAAGTGTACCACCTCTGCAGAGTGTAAATCTATTCGAATAGCCGAGTCCTCGGTCATGGACGGTTGCAAGGGCCACACTGGGCGACGGGTGAAAGAAGAAAAGATGGTTTTCTGTTTGGACTCAAAGAAGGATCAAAAAGGTACCTGGGAGGTACGGATTTTGGGAGAAGATGGTTGGTCTCGGGGAGTCAACCAGTCGGAACCCGGAAAAGAATAAAGGGGCATCCCTATCCTAGTGTCCTTGAAAAGTTTTACAAAGTGTTTTACAAAGAGGTGGAGATAGTTCCGGCGATCTCTACAAAAGAGAATTCTATCTCTAAATGTTTCTTTTTAACAAAGATATAGAGATGTCGTATTCTCTATGTCTAAAAGCATCGTTTACAAAAACTAAGCTCTATAGTCATTTATAGCAGCTATCCCAGTTTTCGAAAACGCTTTTATTGCATTACCATGAAAACTTAAGCCTGGTGGTGGTCTTGTGAGTACGTAATTGTACTCATGGCTGTGTCCCTGGATATTCAAACGTCCAGGTTTCTACGAGGAGGCCTATGCCGAGGAGGAGGAGTATGTCGACGACTACGCCGCTTAGCTGTCACCGGTCAACTGCACTTGTGGGATTGCGTCCGTTGGAGACGAGGGCCGACGCTAGCCACGAGCTTCCGCTGTATCTTAGTTAATTCCGTCCTGCGCGACGACGATTTGCAGACTTGGTCAATGTGACCACTTTGTGTTGTAAGACTATTATTCGTACGACTTGAATGATGTAACTCTTGATACCATGTTGGTTATGTGATTGCGATGCACTGATCATTGGGATCGTGATCTATTTTACATAACGTGGACATCTCGGACTTCGGTACGAGGTGTCCTTACACAATTGTCACACCCACATCTCCGGTAGCAAGGTATTTTTCTTTATCCCTAGTGAGGCAACAAAGTAAGGTAAAGTACCCAAGTGGATCGCGGAAGTTCTGTCACTTTCATCGCACTAGCCACCCCCCGTTACTCCATCTAATGCACATGTTCCCCCTCACACGCTCTCATACACATGTTTGATCAAAACAAGTAAACAAGAACGGGGTACATAATATTCATCTACTTTCATAACTGAAACAAAACTATTGCAATCTCAAACATATATTAACTCATAAAAAGATCCACCACAACGGTATTACATAGATGACCGTAATCATGTTCAGCAGCTCATACGGTGCTAATTAGTGAAGCTCAAGAGAGAGGAGAGATAATAAGTTACTTCCACAAACCCATAATCCAGGGGTGGACTACTCCCTCTTCATCATGGAGCCGGTGGAGAGGTCGTTGGAGAAGATGGAGACCACCCCGGCAGCGCCCCGCCGGTGTTTTCCCCCTCCAATCTGCAACTCCAGGTCTCTGTTTTGTGGTTTCTGTGTTTCAGCAGCGCTCCTTTCCGAAGGGCGTCGGGGACTATTTTTATAGTCAGTTTTAGGTCAAGACAAAGCTTCTGCAGAAAAGATCGACGGCAACGGAGCCTCGAGGCCCCAGTTGATGGGTCCCACGTGGCCAAGGAATCTGGCCGCGTGGGCCCACTCAACTTGGCCCTCGGGCCTCCGTTTGTTTGCTTCCTTCGCTCCTACGCTTTGTTCCTTCCAAAAACTGATGCTCGTAAATTTCCAGGTCATTTGGACGTCGTTTGGGTCCCTGAAACATCAAAATATAGAAATAGGTTTTTCAGCCTGTGCAGGGTTAATTCCAAAAAAATAGGGAAACAATGAAATATTCCCAAAATCAATATAAAACAATTGATATAACCATTATATGATGCAAATATGATTGAAATATAAGTAATATAATGCAAAGTTCATGTATGCATTTTACATGCATCAACTAGTGCAAATGGGGCCTTTTAAAGCCCTCTATCACAAACAGTGTTGGGGTACGGTGCAGAAAACAATAATTTTTCTTAGCTACAACTAGCTACGCACCCCGATTGCCCAAAATCTATCTACTAGTAATGTTGTAACGATTAAACGGTGTTCGGAAACATACCTTTACCGAACGCGGCATTACGCTCCCGCACAAGCGTTGTCGAGGAAGACGGTGATGTCGACCACGATGTCGTGTAGATCCTTGTCCAATGACCCGGTGCAGCAGTAGCACCCCCGAGTACTCGCATGCATACGGTGATGATGACGACTCCCGGAACTCCGGTCCAGCAGATATTGCGGAAGTAGATCTGCTTGGATCGGATCCGGAATTCCCGCAGCACGATGGCGTGCAGCGGTGGAGAGTTCCTCGCTCCTATGCAGCTCTTCATGGAACCACACGTGAGAGGAGAGAGAGAGAGAGCTTGGGAGGAAGGGCTGCCTCATAGCTAGGTGGAGAATAGAGTGCCTCTCCCCTTGAGGGGGGGGGGGGTTTATATAGGAGGAGGTGGGAGGTGGAACCTCCCTGGGGTGTACCTCCCCCAGGGGGGCGGCGGCCAAGGGTGGCCCCAAGGAGGGGGCGGTGGCCAGCCCTGGGAGGGCCAAACCCTAGGCGCCCCAACACCCCCCCTTTTTCCCACATGGGCCCTAGGAGCCCATCAAGGAGAGGGGCCGGCTGCCACCTCCTGGGCCCTCCTCCGGGAGGGCCCTTTTAGGTGGGCTGCCCCATTAATTACACAATTAATTATTTATTCAATATTAATTAAATTAATTAATAATTAAATAACATATATTTAATCGTCTTTTCACTGAAACTCCTTCCGGTTTCCTCCGAACTATCTTCTCTCTTCCGGAACTCCTTCCGGATACCTCCGAAACACTTTCCGTCTTTCACGGAACCTTTCCATATCTCTCTCATGAACACTCCGGTCATTCCGGATTCACCAAACACTCATCTCAAGCGTCATCACCCCTTAAGCATGTTGCCCTACGGTTCGGGAACACTCCAGACATCACCGAGACTCCTCTCGGTGAATGGTCAACAGTGGACTCTGGAAAGCCGTGCTGACCCCTGTGCATTCCACGAAGATCTTTTGTCGTTGAACCGTAAATGTCGTTATTCCTATTCCCTTTGTTTGCGCGATACTTGCAATGTCTGAGATCCGATCGTCGGTATCACGATACCCTTATTCAATCTCATTCTGGACATGGCCACTTTACTCGTTCTGTGGTATTACATCCCCGTGAACCATGTCACATGCTGCGCAGCCTTGGATGTAATCTCACCAAGTGGGTCCTGAGTATCTTTCCGTCATGCGGAAGAACAAATCCCGCTCTTGATTAACACGCCTCAACCCATCCCATTGGAATACCTGAAATACACCGTTATGACGAACTTATTTCAGTATGGCGTTAGATGCAATCAAGTGTGGCACCCCGCTCTGGCACATATCACCAGAGAGGCGGTCGCCCCGTACGCCAGCCCAAGATATCTGGCCACACGTCACGACAGTGCAACATAATGAAAATCATTACACAATCAGGCACAATAAGTGATACAAATGGTTTACAAGGCCATCAAGGCATGACAAAATACATCAAGCCAAGCATGGCTCAGGACAGAGTTTAACTGGCAGCGGAAGATGGCTAAGGCAACGGCTTGGAGCGGCTCCATTCCACAGGCATCTGGCTGGGCTACTGATCCTAGCACGCTTTTTGCTCCATATCCTTGCTAAGGTAGAAGATGCATCCTCGCCAAAATCTAGCCATTTGAATAGCCAACGTGAGTACAATGACGTACTCGCAAGAATATTAACCACTTGACACGACCAGTCCAACAATCATGCAATAAGATATACATTGGAAATAAAATCCTACAACATGGCAAGGTGTACTCTAGATACATGACATAAAAGTAGCATGGCATTGACAACCAAACATGTCATAAGCAAGCAACGGGGTATCACCAGTACCGAGTCCAAGCCAGGTGGGGTTGGATCGTGCACTGGCAATCATACAAGGAGATTACCTGTGACGAGTAAATGGGTGTAGCAGTTGGTACCAAATAATACACAACAGCACCTGTGATCCCTACTAGGCCCACTGGCCACATCTTTCCACTCTGAGCATGCACGGTTGATGTTGGCTCAGGCCTAACTCTAGTCTCCCAACGATCACACCGCCATTCCATACCTCGGGTTACCATCGACATCTCAAGGCAACATTCCCTGCATCATCTTATTTGTTCAATTAGTGAAATCAGGTTGTTCATCTTTCTTTCAAACCGAACTTATGTTTAACCTCCGGACTCGACAAAGACACATAGTGTGACCGACACTGAACTGTTGTTCCATAACCCAGGAACAAGGCTAGATGCTAGTTTGACACTCTCGAGAGGTTGCAGTTACCACTCATCTAAATGCACCAAATAGCCGGTACTTTAGGAAACCTTCCTCAAGACGACCTGATACACTTACATGACCGTTCACGCTACCAAGACACTCCTTGTATAGCTACCGACATAACTCTATGTCTTATGACGAAGTGAATCCGGCACGTCCCCAACCCATGAGCGACGCCTAACTCCGGAACCTTCGCAAGACTAGCCCCGACCACAAAGGTAACCGACTAGACTTGCCAAAATGGTAGCATCAAAGGAGGCTCAATAGGTTACGTAGGTCAAGGCCCGCCCATATGAGCGACAGTGGTAGTGCTTTCGATGTTCAGATTAGTGGCACCATGGACTGACCCTATCGATGTTTGGAGGGGTGTTTCATTTAATCAAGTTTCATCATAACAAGTCCAAACAACAGGGGATTAGTCCAACACAACAATCACAATATCAAAATAATATATCATCAAACAACAAGACATTAGCAAAATCATATTTCAAGCAATGGTGTGTTTGTAGTGACCGGATGACTATGGCGGAGATACCTTCGACCAGCGCCATCGCAAATCAATACCAAAAATTAGCACAGGTTGTTGGCGTTGATCTGGTGACTGTGGCAGAGATACCTCCGACCAGCGCCATCGCAGATCAATACCAAAATTAGCACAGGTTGTTGGCGTCGATCGGGTTACTGTGGCAGAGATACCTCCGACCAGCGCCATCACAGATCAACTACCAAATTTAGTAGGGCATGTAGTCTCCAAAATGAACCGAAAAGCACTCATAAGAAAGAAAGCACCCATTCCACTCAAGGATTAACTCGACGTGGTGTCAGCAATCTTGGCAAAAAGACCCAAATGGAAAGCAAATGTCCCAAGCGTCGCAGTCAAAGCGGGCATACGCCAACCAAGTTTGACAGAGGGAGAAGAAGCAAATAACTCTTTTGGCAAATGCTCCCAACTCCGAGGATCATAAGACGACATTCGTCCGCTCCTCACCTCGGCGAAGGAGAAGAAGCAAACAATCATTGGAACGCATGTTTTATAGTTGTTTAGTTAGAGGGTTCGACAAAGCCACGCAAGTGCGAGGCACACAAATAATTCACACGTCATTCTAATACACACATGGATGATGAAGGAAACATGGCATCACTATCTATGCTTGAAATTAAACATAGCCGGCAAGTATACACATGAAAACATATCGACAATCATCAACATTAACTAGCAGGCAAAACACAACAAGATAAACTGGACAGGAGCTCATAGCAAGTGGTTAACTTGCCTCCGAAGATCGACACCACTTGGCTCAGGGATCACGGACACGTCACGGGTCAGGGTCTCGGTCTGCCGGTACCGCGAAATAACCTATGCATGCATACAAGGGTGCTGAGCATACAAACATTTTACAAAAATATAAAGACTATACTACTGGATAGAACTTTTTAAACTAAGAATTTACAAATTTGAATCACCTCAAACGGAGTTACGGTTTGAGAGAAACGAGCGAGCGAAGGATAGCTATCTGCTGCTCACCCGAAAAAAAAACAGAACGGGCTGCTTTTCAACTGGGCTGGGCTGGTCGCGAATATCAGGAAAATACGCTTTCAGAGCAGGAAAGCGTAAAGCCTGAAATACGTTTTTAGCTAGCCCAAAGCGAACGATCAGTTCACTGTTGTTTCTTCTAGCTCACGTACGGGAGAGCTCGGGCCGGTCGACGCCATTGCTGCCGCCGACCGCCGGGAGGGCCGGGGCACGGCCAGCGGTGGAGGTTCGCGTCGGTGGGAGGCGAGGCCGACGGCGGGGCGCCTCCTACACATCGCCCGCGAACTCATCCGCTCGGCCATGCACTACCCCAAACGGATACATCCCTGACGGCCCAGAACCGTCAGGAAAATAGAGAAAACCGTCAGGAATACGTATTCCTGACGGCCACCGTCAGGAAACAGCCGTCAGGAACAGACTGTCAGGAAAGAACGTGATCTCTGACGGCAGACCGTCGTGAAACTCTTTCCTGACGGTATTCCCTGACGGGTCACGTTCACCACGAAATTGGACATAGCCGACGCTATGCCCGTCAGGCATCGCCGTTAGGAACTCTTGCCGTCAGGAATACGTCAAAATGTCTGACGGTTAAGGGCGCGTCGTCAGGAATGCCGCACCGTCAGGAAATTCTTTGCCGACGCGCAGGTAACCTTTGGACCGTCAGGAATAGATACTGGCCGTCAGGAATTCATGCTGATATAATATTTCAAAATATAAAAAAATGACAGCAATATAATATTTTTATATACTCATATACTGATGACACCATCATTTCCCAAAATCACATTGCACATAAATATTTCATTTCATAAAAGAACACACAATAATCCATATTCATTTGACAACACGAGTATTCATAACAAGTCAGTCACTACTACTGGAGAACATCAAATTGTTCATTCAATCTAGCAATACTAAAAGTTCTCTAGTTCTAATCAGACTAGGCAAACTGCTACATAGTAGCTACATAAAGCAATAGTACGCTTTTTAGGCATCGGTGATGGGTGAATCCTCCGGTGCTCGATGATCAGCATCAGTTTGGCCTGATGGGGGAGTACCACTTTTGTCTCCAGCATGGGACAGAGTTCCACTTTTGTCTCCAGACTGGGAAGATAGGTGCACCTACAATAACATAGATATGAGTATCAAATATAGTGCATCAAACAGGGTAGTGCAAACAACTAGACAGTGTGTTGTTCCTAGTTGCTGGACTAGCTCATATGCCTACTCTGTCTACTATATATTCATTTTATACTACTAAGCCTCCAAGAGTTCTTGCAATGTTGTCTTGTTCCCATCTGATAGATAGTACATTCATCTAGTTCCAGGAAATAGCCGAGCCTATATGTGCTAAACATGCAAAGAAAATAAACAATGGTACATAGAATTTCAAGCTTTCGAAGCAGCTGACCAATTACTACCCAAACTGAACTTACTTTGTGCTGGCACATGCTTCCCAATCACACAACTATTGCCAGGTTGATTAATTAATAGGTACATCAGATAAGAATATCATCACAAGGTACTAACCGATCACACAAATCATGGAGTTATATTCAGCAATTAAAGCAAATGACAAGTAAACACACACACATCAGATTGCAAAATGACAAGTACGCTTGAACTTACATCATCACTATCTTCCATCGAGTCATCTTCAAGGTCTTCCGGCACATCAAGTCCAGCCTTGGCAAATAGTACCTGTTTTTCAAGTATGAATCTCAGTTTTTTGTACAAGTAAGCAGATTCGTAATACATACAAATCAGAAGCTTACTTTGAAATAGTTATCATTTCTCTTATTTCTTTTTTCCAAGTATTGGTTCCTCCTCAATAAAGCTTGGTAGGACATGGAGTTTGATGGCTTTACAGAGCTTCTTTTAGCAGCAACAACAACTTCTGACTTTTTAAAAGCACTATCACCTATGGCAAGACGTCCATGAGGTAATCCACCACTGGTGGAGTACACTACCGCAGCATCAAGATCACGCTCCTCCCAATCATCTGGATACGCTTCTTTAAGACCAGTCATGTAGGCATCCTTCCAACAAGGTAAACAATGTATCACATTTCAGATTGCTAATGATTGTCATTTAGAAGATAGGGCAAAGTTTTGTAGCAACTTACAAGACGCTCTTTAGACTTCAGGTTGTCGATAGGGACGCTGCTTCCACTCTCTCTGTATTTCTTATCTCCTACTTTCATGTACCTGTAAGTGTTCATGCTGCTTTCGTGTTCAGGCCCAAATGTCTTCCCCTACATATGAAACCATGAGCTTTTTAACAATCTGCCGCAACTAGTAGTCTAATAAACACAAGAAACTAAATGCAACTCACCATGAACTTTTTGGTGCGAATAAAATTTCGGGATCCACCCTTGTTTTGTGCAATTTCTTCAGGTGGTGCTTTCTTGCGTGAGAGTCTGCCTAAACCACGTTTATGGAAGAATTCATCGGAGCACCAATACTCACATAGGCTTTCCCATGCTTCAGCATCTTTGCACCATTCGAGCCTACCTTGTACATATTGGGATTTTGTGAGCAGTCTGGCGCATGCTTGAGAATCTGTGACTGGCTTATCAATTGGCTTGTCACAAATTTCATTGTAGTACTTCTTCACAGCATCTTTCCGAGCTTGGTACATCATTTGCCTCAATTGTTTCCTTGCCAACTTCTCAAGAACACGATCAGCTTCTACTCTTTGCTCAGGAGTATCATCAACTAGTTTGTAGATGCTCTGCAAACAACACAGTTAAATAGGGCCTGATTATACTTCGTATGGACTATGGACTGAAGTTTCTATCTCCCTTACCCAAAACTGTTGCTTGAACTGGTCTGCAGCTGACGCACTTTCTTCCCCAGTTTCCTCATCAGGAGGGTCAGCAATACAATAATCCTCCCACTCAAATGCATGACGCTTGGTTTCCACACCAGCAGCGTTCTTCTCCTTGATTATGGACGGGTATTCATATTTTAAAATTGCTGTAACCTGACCCGCTATCCCATCATCTCCATCAAAGTAACTACATTTCATAGATATGCATGGGTCATATAAAGTTAGTAGTAGCAAGTGTAATCGTTATAGCAAAACAGTAGATGAACTCATGCTGTAGGAAATGCTAGTTGTATATGATCTTTGATCCAGCTTGCTGTTGAATAGAGCAGTCATCTTATTGATGAACAGAGTAAACCAATGTTTATGCATAACGTGCAGGAAGAACTTGTCCTAGCACATGCGCTAAGACAAGCATGCATAGAGATGATTGTATATTCGATTTATGAACTCACCAATCACTCCTGGGTTCAATTGGGATGCGGTCACCATTTGGTGGCCTCTTCAGCTTGGTATTGGTACGCCCCTTCTTTTTCTTAATTGCTTGACCATTCCCACTATTGTTGGAAGCTTCAGCATTTGTGTTCTCTTGCGACACATCTTCCCTCGCTTGTCTCCTACGCCTCGTATTAATGCGTCCGGCTGCCACATTCTGCAGTATCACAGAAATATAAGAAGCAAAAAACAATCAGTAGTTAACAAGTGGCAAAGAAGAAAAACGTGTTATTATATAGTTAAACAACTTGCGGTATAGGAAAACAAGTAATTAACTAGATATAAAGTCACATAATCATCATAACACAGTTGCTATAAATTTGATAACATGTTACAAACTAAAAGTAAACATAATCAGATTTTTCTTGAATCTCTTTCTTCTTCCACTTCGTCCTCTTTTTCTTCCTCTGCTTCTTCGTCTTCTTCCTCTTCTTCGTCTTCTGATTCTGCTGACTCTTCAAAAAACTCCTCTTCGTCCTCGTCAAGTTCCTCCTCCTCCAACTCCTCGCTTTCATTTAAAGAGGAGTTTTCGCTTCTTTGACAACACGTCTATTTCATTCAGGTCGGTAATTTCATCTAAGCCAGTAGGGTCCAAATTATCCAAGCCATTACCCATCTCTACCCCAAATGTCCCTACTAAGACTTCTTCTTGAAATGTTGGCAAATCTTCCGGTGGCACTTGGACGTTTGTGTCAGTAGGGAGCAATCGGTCTTTAGGTGGCACATGGTACACAAGCCACCAAGGTGATAATGAAGGGCTTTGACATGCATAAGGCAATAGTACACTTGTGTAACTTGACTAGCCAACACAAAGGGATCAAAATTGGTAAGCCGCGTGCTATGCTTAACCTCCACCAGACCCAACTCCGGTGTCCGCTTAACACCACTAGAAGTTGGATCGAACCAACGACACTTGAATAGTACTAACTCTAGTTCCATAGTGCCTTCCCATGAAATCTGTAGAATATCCTCAATAATTCCGAAATACTCAATAGGAGTATCATCCACATCGTAACAGTAACACAAACTCCTACATTACGTGAAGCCAAATCATTTTGCTCTCCTCATATTTCTCTGAACGAAACCTATACCCATTAACATCATAAACTCCATAGGTTCTCACTCTTTTCCTAAATCCATGTGACATTTGACGCAATGCATTGTTAATGCTAGGTGTTTTTTGACACTGCGCCCAAAAAATAGCTGTGTTAGTTTTTGGTTGTGATTAAGTTCGCAAAAGCTCTACTAGGACATAAGACAGAGAACACATTACAATATTTCTGAACCAGCTGAAAAAGTCAGGGCACTCGTTGTTGACAACTTTTGAACCAAATAATCGTCGTTCAAGAATCTCTTTTCACTTGGTTCGTTTCTACCGGTCCAATGTATTGTATCAAATTTTCTACAGGGAGACACAAATCAGATGTATCAAAACAATTATACACTGTAAAGTTATTGTACCAACTTTCTATAAGACAAAAATACATACTTGAAGAAATCATCCATCTCCTCGATGTTTGTCAAGATATACAGAAATGCCGCATTGTATTCTTTTGTTGTGAGATCATGAAGACCCATAAAACTAATGCACCTCCCACTATGTTGAAAAATTTCAAGGTCACAGGTGGGCTGAAATGTCATTGCACCATCATCATATCTAGGTGGTCGGTTTCTAACTGAGTGCACAGTTGATTTAAAATAAAGAGAGAAAAAATTTGTCGCCTCATCGATTAAGTAAGCCTCAGCTATTGATCCCTCAACTCGTGACTTATTACGTACTTTCTTTCTAATCTTTCCAATACCCCTGAAGCAAACAAAAAACAACAATGAAGATATAGAAAAAACAAAAACAGCAATGAAAATGTGTTCTGTTTTATCAAATATACCTCTCATATCGATACATCCATGTATTTGGACAGGACCAGCTAGCCGTGCTTGGCGAGGCAGATGAATCATTAGGTGTTGCATGGGATTGAAAAAACCAGGGGGGAATATCTTCTCTAGTTTGCAAATCAAAATTACAATGTTCTTTTCCAGATTAGTTGCTGTGTCTTTGCTGATTTGTTTAGCACATAATTGCCTAAAGAAAAAGCTAAGCTCTGAAAGAGGAACCCAGATATTCTCCGGAAGAAATCCACGAAAAGCAGCAGGAAGTAGACGCTCCATGAATATATGGTAGTCATGACTTTTGAGCCCAAAAATTTTCTTATCCTTCAAGTTAACCCCCCTTTTGAAGCTTGATGCATAACCATCAGGAAACATCAAATTTTTGAACCACGTAAAATGATGACCTTATGCTTCCCCTCAATGCAGAACGGAGCCCTTGGCTTGTCCCACTTGCCATTTGGCTTTGTTGTAGATGCATCTTGGGGCGATTGCAAATACTTTGTAGATCTTGCCTTGCCTTCACATTATCTTTTGTCTTATCAGGTATGTCAAAGCATGTGTTCCAAATAGATTCAGCAACATTTTTTTCATGTGCATTACATCAATGGTGTGGCGAAGATGCAATTTTTTGAAGTAAGGGAGATCCCAAAAACAGCTAACATGGTTCCAGTTGTGTTCTTTGCCATATTACCATCTCCTACTCCATTTGAGCTTGGGCATGCACTTCCACACCTGTCAAACGACGAGGTGGTCCCTCTAGCACTACGGTATCTTTCCGAAATGCATTAGATTGGAATCTAAACTCATGATCTGGAGGAAGAAATCTCCTATGACAATCAAACCAGCATGCCTTCCACCCTTTTCTAACGTGAATGCTTTTGTATCACATCCACAATCATAACATGCAAGTTTCCCATGCGTGCTCCACCCAGCAACCATTCCGAAGGCAGGAAAATCATGGATTGTCCAAAGTAGAGCTGCCTTCATATCGAAGTTTTGCTTTCCATATGCATCCCATGTTCGAACCCCATCCCATAATTTGGAAGGTCATCAACCAAAGGTTGCATAAGTACATTCAATTTAGTTCCAGGATGTTCGGGGCCGGGATAATTAGAGCAAGAAATATGTACTCTGACCGCATTACGACATCAGGTGGGAGATTTAAAGGAGACACAAACACCGGCCAACATGAATAAGAAGCAGCACTCAACTATAAGGTGTGAAACCATCGGTTGCCATAACTAGTCGCACATTCCTAGCATCTAATGCAAAATCTTTTTCATCTTTATCTAGTTGTTTCCATGCTTCACCATCACATGGGTGCACCATCATGCCATTTTTGGGGCGAGGATTTCAGGAGTTGCTTTGTGATACCGCATCATTTTGCGGTCTCCTCATGAGCATATAATCGCTGCAACCGATCTGTTATGGGCATGTATCGCAACACCTTATGTGCGATCTTATTAGAACCTTCTTTGTACCGAGGGGCGTTACAAACATCACACTTTTGTTTACCCATTCTCTTTGTAATAAAGCATGCAATTATTGCGACACACGTGTATTTTATGATATGGCATACCAGACCCTCTAGCAATTTCTTGGACCTATAGAAGTTCTTGGGCAAAGATGAATTCTTAGGCATCAACTCATGTATTAGCTCAAGTGTATCATTATAACAAGACTCAGATTGGTTGTTCATGGACTTTATGGCCAGCAAGCGTGCTATGGCAGACATAGTGGAATGGCTTGTGTTTTCATGGACCAACTCCTTCAAACCGTCAATCATCCTGTAAAAAGCTCGCGCGGATTCTATTGGTTGCTCATCAAGTGGAGGGTTAGAAGCAGCTAAATCATTCATCATATCGTCCATCCTATCATTTTCATCCACATCACCAACTACATGGTCAGTTAGACGGACACGCCCCTCACCATGTTCTGTCCAAACATTGTAATTCCGCTTGAAACCAAGCCACACAGATCTAACTCCACGGCATCTCTATCCTTCGTAATGTAGTTACGACAATCAGCGCAGGGACACTTAATCTTTCCATTGTGCACTACATTTGCTTGAGCAGAAAAGGCAAAATCTAAGAATTCCTTTGTGTTTTCATACCACTCATCTGTTGGTTTGCCACGTTTCCAACCACTATACATCCAACCTCTATCATTCTGTAGTGTAATTTAAGAAATAATTTGAACAAAAATCTCACACCATGGTGCATCAACGACATTGAAAGGAAAATGCATAAAAAGAAAGGGAATGGCATATCATGTACATACCGAAGTTTCATCGCTGTCAGCCATGTTAGGTCAAGACACTTGGGTAGATCTCCCTATACCCTGCACCAAACAGCAACGAAAAGCATTTAAAATATACATATGCAGGCAATCGACACCATTATATAGGAAGAATAGAAAATGTCATGCTATGTATAAATTACAGCTCAAGGTGTAAAAGAATGTATTGCTGTACTAGCTAAATGTCATGCTATGGTTCAGATATGATCTCAACTATGAACAAGAACATCAATATAACCATCAAATCCAGACATGATCCCAAATAAATTCGAATATATAACTGTAGAGATCTTTTACTGCCTTTAGAGATTATGTACAAGAAATCTCTACTTCCTATCAATCAAATATTGGCATGAAACCGCAGTTCCAGAAACAAACATGTTGCTTCTTCAGTACTGCCATACATCGAACCAACCAAGCATCTTGCAATAAGACTAGCCAGCTTGGTAAACAAACAATTACTGCAGTCTAGTTAATTGATTAACCTAATGATTGTAACTGGACAACCTGAAATTACCACGTCCTAATCCAAGGCACTGATCCCATGTACCAGATTTGCTTCCGCCCAAGAATATAACAGTACTGCATGTTTAACTGAAAAACGCAATGCAAAACAGATTCGGGGGCACGTACCAGTGTACAAGTACCAGATCGAAGCAGTACACCTTCGTCCAAAGAGGTAGCAGTCCGGCCGGCCGTGGAGTGTTGCAGCGGCAATGGGAGCAGACCGATTTCTGCGAGATGAAAGACAAATTGAGAAAGAGAGGACAGATTGGGAGCAGAAAAATATCAGGGAAGAGGAGAGGGTACCTGGAAACGGAGGATTGCAGCTGCTCCGTTCAATCCGAGGGTTCCGGCGATGGGTAATCAGAGGTTCAGAAAAGAGAAAGGAGAAATTAGATAAGAGATTAAAGATTGGGATCAGAATAGGGCAGAGAGGAGGATATTTACCTGGAGGCCGAGGTGAAGCCGGGAGAGAACAAGCAGGCACGAGCTCCGCCTCCGAGGGTGGGGAGCCAGGGAGGCGACGGCGAGACAGAGCAGCGTGGGGAGATGAGAGAAGGAGACTGTCGAATGGCGCACCGGCTACCTCGACGAGGGGAGGCAGCAAAACGGGTGGGCGGCGGTGGCCATTGCGTCTGCTACTGCTAGATCGATCTGCGGAGGCGGCGAGCTGTTCTTACTGTGGAGATGTTTATTTTCGCGGATATATCGACATAGAGTCAAGGAAGAACACGCCCACGAAGATGAGTAGGCGGTTAGCGAAAATCTTTCCTGACGTTGGGCCGCTCCACGTCGCGAAAGGCCCGTTCTTCGCGCGAACGCAATTTTTTTCCCTCACACTTCGCGCGCAGACGGCCCGCGCAAGAGCCGAAAACCGAATCCTGACGGCCTGCTAAGGTTCGCGACGGCCGGGTCAAACATTCGTGAAGGTTGGAGCAGCCCGTCGCGATTCAATCCTGTGTTCGTGACGGCCCACACGATTCCTGACGGTTATTCGACTGTCCGTCAGGAACGTTTCAATCGTTCGCGACGGAATGCCATCCACGTCAGGGGAACGACTTCGTTCCTGATGCGAGCGTCGGGACCGTCAGGATTTCATATGGCCGTCAGGAATCTTTCCGTTTGGGGTAGTGATGGCCATACGCGCACGCACGCGGGGCGGATGGTGCTGGCCATGGAGGCTCCCGCGAGGTGAGGCAGCTCGAAGGGGCGGGCTAGGGCCGCGGCGAGGTCGCCGTCCTCCACCGCGTCCTACGAAGGCGCGGGCGGGGACGCCGCTGATGTCCTCGTCCTCAACCAAGCGAGCACGCACGGGGACGGACGCGCGACGGGCGCCATCGACGCCAACCGATGGGCGCCCGAGAGCACGCTGCGACGGCGGAGACGGGAGTGCCGTGCTCGTCCGTGTCCGCGAGGAGGGTTAGGGAGTGGGGAAGGCTGGGGATGTTGGCGTGAGCTCGCCCGAGGCTTGGCCATGGCGGCTGTGCACAAGCTCGAGCGTGGGCTCGGACATGCCGAGCTCCGTTTGCTCCTCTGGACTGGGGAAGTAGGGGAGGCAGGAGAGTGGGTGGAGCTGCTCTCTTATAGCCAGGAACGAGAAGCAATGAACAACCACGTGTCCATGGTCAAAAAGATAAGGAGGAGATCATAGGATCGACTCTGGTTCGAACCAGGGAGCAGTAGATGATCTAGCTACAGCTGGGGTGCGGTTAGAACACGGGGAAACAGTGGAGACCCTGTGCACAGGAACACACAGTACGCCGACGTGCGCGCTGTAGCATTCAGGGTGCGCCACGAGTGGCATCGACACGTTCTCGTCGACTCGGGGCACGAAAAGGAAAATGGCTTCGGAACTAGTTTCACGGGGATTAGGGCAACACAACAAAACAAGAAACACTCAGGGTCTCGAACTTCCTCTGTACAAAATTTTCAGAAAACCGAGGGAACGTCAGGAGTTTGATGAAATGACCTGGGTCTTGCACATCTCAGAAAAATCCCCAAAATTCACCACTGTCTAGGTTTGGTACAAGGAGGGTGTCCAAAAAGTTTGGGCTCAATTGGATAACTAGAAATGGGGTTTTGGTAATGTGTCCGCTAAACCGCGTACCGGCATCGATTTTCGGCTTATAAAGGAAGTAGGTCAAACATTGCTCGAAGTGTAGGAAATACAAAAATATGCATATCCCTAAATTATGAGAATTTTCAGAGGTTTCTAGGGGGACTGAATAAATTTGGGATCAGGACCAATATTTAACAGTTAACCCCTAAATTGGAAATATTGCATCGGAGTATACAATATTTTTGTGTGGGTCATCTAGATAAGGGTAGGGAATCCTCTGGTATTTTGGTAGAATTTTTCTAACTACGGAAATAGGATTTTCTTTGGTAGGTGGTCCGAAGGGTTTAAAAACGACCGACCGTTTGGGGTTAGGATTTATCGGGCGAAATCCAAACGAAGGAATTGTCCCAAGGGCCTAGTGGTTCGCGGGTCACCCGGACAAACATGAGAGCGGAAAATCCCTAACTCAAATCGTCTCAGAAGATTTGAAGAAGCATTTATTAAAACTAGAAAAAGTTTTCCGGCGTCCAAATATAATTTAAAAAAAATGCGGCCTAAATTTTCGAGGTGTTACATCAAGGCATCCTCCGGAGATAGTGATTCTGATGTAATCTCACGGTCTAGGGATTAGGTTACAATGTTTCTGATTACTACAACTTGAACATCATGACACGACCTTGTTGCAGTACTAATGTCAGGTATGTCCATCATAGCATTCCCCAATGGTATGACCTCATTGTCAAATGACATAGATTATGTCCATGATCGTGAAACCTTCGATCATCCGTTGACCGCTGAGCTAGTATGAATAGAGGCTCACTAGGGACTTTTATCCGTTCAATATCACACGTGTACCAATGTTTCATATTGGTACAGTTATAACATGATACTAAACATGTTATGAACTAATGAGATATGCTAATTATTTGCCACTAGGGCATATCTCCAACAGTCTCCCACTTGCACTAGAGTACAAATGAGCTAGCCGCATTTTTCTATCATGGCATCATATATGTCCTTGATCATGCTTGCCTTGTGAATAGAGGTTGTTCAAACTATCTGACTGATTCAGATCTTTATGTTCTTTGCAATTAGACAATGTCAACCGTTTTGACATTACTCTATCATCAAAAGATGATGTCTAAGTATATGTTTTTGGCAGAAGAGTGAGACTTTGTATTCTAGTGCTTGCAATGACATCCGATCAGTCAACATGGACTTTCACACAGTCATGCACACAAGAAACACACTCAATTAGAAGACGAACTTTCTAAGCCATAACTTTATACTAGCTACTTCCCAAGCAGCTCCTAATTCTATGTAGATCCTATCGACAGTGCATAAAATGCAACTTCGATATCTAACCCTGCTTTCAATCAACTAAGGCCTTTATCTTGCAAGAGATTTCAATTTCTAAACCTGGTGAGCTCGTACTTGCTTTCGGGCTCACTTTCTTTTAGAAACATGTCCTCAGTTCTCTTTAGAACTTTAGGACGAACTTATCCTTTTGTTCAACGATTCCCAAATCGTTCCAGAACATGTTCTTCAAATAAGAACGAAGGTCACATTATGTCGTGTACATAATATGGTATTAAGATGACGTATCCATGGGAACGTTGCACATCTGTTTGACCATTATTATTATACCGAGATTAACTCAATGCTTCACTTGGTCATTTAGATGACGTATCCATAGGAACGTTGCACATCTATTGACTCCTCTCCATTCTGTACTTATTCAGAATTTTGACAATGAAAACATTCTGATTTATTGTTTCAACCCTATTAATCTATCCCGATAGATATCCATATTTTAATAAGTTCAACTTCATATATTAATATCGATTATTAATATTCATTAGTACCAACTATATTATTCATAATATGTCATCTACATATTTATGAATATTGCTATGAGCTCCCACTCAAAATGTCATCCACATTATGAGTTCAGTAAACTCACATAGCTCCCACTCAATTTAATGTAAATTGCAGGTCTTTCTCGAAATTTTGGACAATTCCAAAATCCTTTGATCATTCATCAAATTCGAGATTTCCTTGCTACGAGATACTAGTTTTCAATTAGTTTGTCGAAATTACAACCTTTCTTAAACAAATTTAAGAACTTTGCAGTTTTTACAATCTAATGAACTCAACTTGCTAGTATTTTACCTAACTAACCAAGCTTCGCTACAAATTGTAGTCAAACCATTGGATTCATCAAAAACTCCTTTATGACAAATCAAGCTTTTTGGTCCTTCTTTTAAAGTTTCATTTCTTCCTTATAATCACGATTATAATCGGGAAGATTTAAGTAACATTTTACTTAATAAGATACTGAGTTATCTTAAATGTAACTTTAATTAGGATTTCATGACTCTTAGTCATTTCTCGCATCTAGGTCCATCATCGCTTCTTCGTAGTTTGTAGGTATGTCTTGTTTCATTAACATGACAAGTAAATCATGAATAATTTCTGCAACTAGGCAGGGTGTATTCATGAATCCCACTTTATGCAATAAATGGCTTCAATTGGAACAATATGATCACTATCATAAATTTCCATCTTTTAATATAGAACTTTGTTCCGGAACTCACTCGGTTGCGCTATTCTGATATTATTAATATAAAGTCAATAACTTTAATTGATCCTTTATTTTCTTCCTTAGACATCCCTGTCGAGAATACTCCTTTCTCGAGAGAGACCCAAAACTTAGCAATACAACTTTTGCTCTTTTGATTTTCAGTCCCGGAATATTTGTCCATATCTCTAATAAGGACATACTACAAAGATTCATTCGTACTTAATTTGAATTATCAGCTATAACTCAAATTCTCTACGAATCATACTATAACTCATATAGTATTATATGGATTCCTATTAATTAAAATTGAGCATTTTACTATTTTAAACGCACTATACTCTAGAATAGAATTCAAACACGCCATAGAAGATATTTCAGTATTACATATAATATCCAACAAATTATGATTTATAACACATTTCAACATTTTGAAATGTTCCGGGTACTTATTTTGTTTGAACAGTTTCTACAAAAACTTTCACCATAATCATAATTTACAATCAAGTCATTATGATCAAAATCAGAGGGACTTAATTATAATTCTTCCTTCCGCTCATAAATTCGTTTGAACACATCGAATGAATTCAAACTTTTGTAAATACAACTATTTACTCAAATTTAATTGCGGAGCGCAAAATAATGATTTCCACTACTTGTTTGAATATTATACATCGCTATGTATTATATTTAACAATTTGAAGTGCCATGTTGAAATCATCCGTATGTCTTTTCAACATTTGGCGTACTTTCCGCAGCGCGGATTTGTAAGTCATTTCGTCCAAACGAAAAACATGATTCATATTGCGTAAAGATCAAACATCTTACAACAATATATATTTCATCAATATGAAAAGCTTTCATGTACTTAATCATAAAGTTGACTTCAAATTTGTAGTGTCATTCAAAATGAGATTCATTATTAAACTTGGATAATTAAATGTTCTACAAAAATTTATAAATGCTCAAATAAATGATTATCAAGAATAAACAAGAATAACTTAATCATAATCATAATGTGACCATAAACTTTATTCATCGATATAAAGCAATCGCTTGTCTTTATTACATATGAATAACTTGTCTCACGACATGGGAGACATGAATAAGGTCCTCATCCGTAATGATTACAAAATTTATTCCTATCACTAATCCTGATAATGCTCCTGGAGGTGGAGCGTCCATGGCCATCAACATCTTGCTTGCCATCTTCACGCGCCATCTCTCAATGCCACACTTCACGCAGAACGTCCTGTTTTCAAGCAAAACGGGACTTAGTATCAAATACTCAAAATTATGCTATATTTAACATTAAACAATTATAACTTGTATATCAAATATACCTGTATTATCGATGACTTCTTCTGCTATGGGCTCTACCTTTAGAGGCCTTAGCTCAGTCATGAACTGCTCAAAGGTGATCACAAAACTTCCCATCACTTGATAAAACTGCCATAGCTTGGTGGGAGGGAAAACAGCACCACCTCTATTGCACTTTCATCAAGTATGAGATGTTTGAAGTCAAATAGCGAGACGTTTGAAAAGCCTGCTCATGTTATCCAGATGAGTCTTCAAGCATGTGTTCTTTCTCACCTTAGTTGAGAGGAACTTGCTCAGGCAGTCAAACTTAAGTAATCTCACTTGCAGTGCAAAGAGCGCTTTCAAAGCCCCATATCATCTCATATGAGTAGGTGTTCTGAAAACGGTGCCGCATTTGAAGAATCATGGAGGAGGTCATCAAGTCCTGGACTGACAGAGTTATTTCATGACTTTCGTAATACTCATCGCGCTCCCAGAAGGTGGAGCCGATTCCAGGTGCATCTACTAGCGGTTCTACTATCACATGGCCGAGTATAAGGTTTTTCATAAGGACCTTTCCTAAGACGTTGGTGCCAATCAGTGAAGTTTGATCCATCACTACGAATTTTGCTCTTCAAGAAATCGCCAGTGTTGCTTTGAAAATCGGGGAGAGACAAGATTTACAAAAAGGTTTTGCAAAGACATAAGTTTTTCTAGTTCATAACTTGGAGTCAAATAAATGGCTCCCACTTAGAACAATCTTTACTATTAAATGGGAGTCTGCCGTCGTGATGGTACGTTGGTGGTACGTCCGTACGTCGTGGTCTGCCGATCATAAATTAGGGCCGACAGGTGGGGCCAAAGTGCATCGCGAACACCGCAACGCGCTCCTGCCATCGCCTAGGCCTAGCGGCCCGATCTGAGCCGCCGACGCCGCTGTCCTCGCCAAATCCCTTTTTTCATATTTGTAACGAAAGTGGCGTTGACAGGCGGATTGGGTCCGACGGGCTGCCCTACTCAACTATCTGGACCCCTGGCGCCTCCGCTAACAGGTCATAGCGCAGCCGTCGCATCGAGCACCGCCTGTATTATGCAGTCGCGCTCGTCCGGGAGGAGGGCGCGATCCCGGGGCGGCTGGAGGGGAGCGGGCGTTGTGGTGACCGAAATCGGTTGTGGGCATGGTGATGCGGCCATGGTTGGTCGTGCTGGTGCCGGGTGACGGCGGCTGGTGGCCTAGCGCGGAGAGGATGCCGGGGGCCGTGGTGGTGCAGACGGCGAGGAGTTGCCGATGCCGGCTCTCCCGGAGATGGCGACCACATGCCCAACTTCCTTCGATTCTGCTGTCCTGGTGTCGCTGGCGGCGGTGATCCATGCTTATTGTGCCGGAGATGGCGACACGGGCAGGAGGAGCGCATATTGAGCTCTTCCGGAGCGGCTCCATGCCGCCCGCCGTCAAGGGCGCCATGGACATGATGGACAGAAGCGGAACCCTCCGTCTCTCTCCCCAAGGCCGACCAGCATCATCTGCTCCATTGAGCCCCCAACCCGCAGTTCCGTTCCGCATCCACGGAAGGGCATCGGCCGGTCGCGGCGTTCAGGGGAAGTGAGCAGGGCGTCGGTGTGCCTCGCGTCCATTACCACTTGAGCTATGGAGCTGCAGCAGGCAGGTGATTTAGACTCGAAAATTTCTTTTCTTCAACCCTTTCTTTCTCTCTTAGTAATTGGGCTTATGCCTTGCGTGTGATTTTACCATCGATTAGTGATGACCTTGTAGTAGTCAGCTAACTTCGTTCGTGTGTGGAAGCGAAGTTGGTAAGAACTGTTACCAAGAACGTATGTGCGGTTGTGCTTGACTGTACTAATTCTCCATATTTCAGAACCATAAGTAAATAATTTTTTTATTGATCAATTTGTGGCTGTTGGACACTTCGGTATCAGGAGGTGTCTGTTGTTGAATAATTTGGCGATGCACGTATCTTGAATTTATCTTTGCTCTTTGCCCCTGTCCACTATCTTACATAATTTGTTCAGTCTGTACTCGGCACATTTTTCATTATCCCAACATGTCCCTTGGGTTGGGTATCCTATTTTAGCTTTTGCACTGTCTCGGGACTCCGTATTCCAGTGAGATATATATTTCTTCTTCAACAGTTGCGCATCAGTGCTTATCGTCAGCTACTCTTTGGCATATGCAAGAGTTCATGTTTCTTGTTTAAATTCTGGTGGATGCAAATTTCTTGATGTTTGGAATTTATATCTTCCGTGTCAAAACTTAAGCCAAGACTGATATCTAAAAGCTACTTTTATTGTATATGCAAGCAGCCATGCAAGGATAGCAGATATTGACATCTAGGTTCAGTTTCACCTTCGGAGCACATATCCATGGCATGGCCATTTAAGACCTTTGATTATCTCATATATATGAGTGAATTTATGGGGGTAGACAATTAAAATATTGCATATCCACTTATTTGTCTGGAGAATGATAATATCGACCTTTTTTATAGTGCAACTAAGTTATATTATCCAGATCAGTTCATGTTCATTTTTGTTTCGTTCTTCATTTGAAAAAATTAGTCCTGTCAATTGATCTTGGCCAAGGAAACTTTGAACAATAGAGAGATGTTTTATTTCAAATCTGTGAAGTGGTTGTTCGTGTAATATGTCAGAAATTAGGAACTTCTTTTGTTGATTGATCTCAATAAGAGATTCAGTATAGTAACACTTACTTGGATAACTATATCAGAAATAACTCATTTGTAATCCAGATGTGCAGTTTGAGCTAACGAAAGCAACTTGGAAAGACTTAGTATTATTTTCCTTGGCTGTTTTAAACATGTTGGTGTCTGTCTTTCTCTTTAAACATGTTAGTATATATCTCATATATATGTTGCTGTTTTAAACATGTTAGTATTATTTTTTATAGTGCCAAGTTTGGTTTCAACCGTCACTTACCTGACGTGGTGGAAAGTTCTGGTACAAGATATATGCACACTCTCTCCGCTTTATTGTTGTGTTCATTTTTTCTAAATTCGATTAGGTCGAACTTCTAACAATCTAAGTGACAGTTCAAACAAATATGTGACCGGTCTGTTCTTGTTCACTCAGGCAAATATGAGGACGACGACCCAGGTCAAGTCCATATCAGTGAACGTTGAGGAGATGGAGAAATTTACCATAGGTAGATAGAGGAAAGAAAATCACTGGAGAATGACGAGGGGATCACCATGGTGTAGTCACCGGTGTCGATTGACGGCGGGGTGGCGGCTTGAATTTAAAAACGGAGTCAACAGTGATGGCAGTTTGAATTCAGAAACGGAGCCCGCCGTGGTCTTTGCGGAGTGCAAGGGAAAAAGGATCGAGAATCAGTGCCAGGATGAATCAATGTTGATGAGCGCTGGAGAAAGAGAATCTGGAAAACCGAGAGAGACTACCGCGTCCAGCTACGTATTGACTATCATTGTATGGTTGTGTTGGTCTAATACGACACATAACATAATCACACATGTGTGTAAATACTGAAAATTGTATTTCTGGCAGGTTCTGTTCAGAGGTATTTGGAACTTTGACAATCCTCATAAAGTTCACCACTTTATGTGTCAGTCTGCCTCTGCCCATAATAGTCACCCTCTGCTGATGAACATTATTTGGAGAAGTATTGACCTGGATACCCTATGTTCGGTATGCCACCATTACTGTGATGATGGATGTCATTTGTTTTTGCAATGCAAAGATGCAAAATAGAGTTGGCATTCTCTCTGCTTCTTGATGAGGTCATAATTCAGTTGCTCCTTTGCACTTAGCCTTTGAATATTTAGCTGTGGTTTCCAGCTGATTTGATGCTCATGGCATGAAGAAATAAGGATGAACATGTTGGAGTGATAACTATTCCATACAACAATTTTAACTTATGTTAGATTGGGCAGTGGAGGAAGGAGAATATACATGGGTTTGTATCGACTCTACATGCTTCAAAATAAACAAGGACCACAAAACTAGATAGATCTTTGGCCCTCGCATCATGTTTCCGATGGCGACTCATGGCGATTATCCTTCCCGTGCTACACCGAGTACTTTACACGCTGTGGCGGCAAACTCTCAAAGAGAAATGGAGTAGTCATTCTCGGGGCGCGTGAGCGGCAAGACGATGGCGAGCATCGGTACCGCTGAAATCCGTAGCAACGCACGTGCATTCAGCTAGTATCCCTAAAAATGTTCTAGTGATCACACGACCCCAATCTTCCAACCACCTCATGGCTGGTATCAAAGGTAGACATAATAATGTCAATCACATCATCCATGTGACTCATGCTCGACCTTTCGGCCATCCGTGTACCGAGGTCATGTGCCTCACACATGTCTAGCTCGCCAATCGAACCTTAATGTTTGTTGCTTTTGAATAGAGGCCACCTGCCTCACATGTGCTAAGGCTCGACTCACCCACTGTATGCAAACGTTGATATGCCCAACCCCCGACTACACGGCAGGCTACATACCGCGGAACTTTCTTGGTGGTGCACATTAAGGGAGAACACAATGTTGGTATTTATTAGGGATTATCCTATTTTGCTACCGTCACGTATCAAATACTAGCATATAATAGGATCCACTCAATTTCACACAATAACATCAAATGTAAAAGTGTAAATGTGATATGATATGATTCTTCATCTTGCTTGATCTCCATCGAGCCCTCCGGCGTGATCTCCATCATGCCACGACGCCATCATGAAGAAGTTAGTACAACGGAAGTATAACTTACCGTTATAACCATATCACATCAAAAGCCCCCTTTGCAAAACAAAGTAAGACGGCTCTACTTTTATCCTTTTGCAAGTTTTACGTGGCTTCTAGGGGTTTCGAGCAAGAACCGTTTCTCGACTACGAACTACGAGACTACAACACCGCTCGAGTAAATTGCTTCTATGATCCCCTCTGGGAAGCCCTCGCTTGCAATGCCATGACCGCTAAGTAAGAGAGACAGACATCGGCTAGCCGCATATATGGTACAAGCCATATATTAGTTGCGGAACCAGTCTCGCGTAAGCATACGCGTAAGGTCGGTCCGGGCCGCTTCATCAAACAATGCCGTAGTCGAGAACAAATACGTGGAAGGGAAACAAAATTACCGAGACGATGCCCACACTTCATCGTGTGTTCTAATCGTACAAGCATACTACGCATAGATCCGGCTCTGATACCACTGTTGGGGTACGGTGCAGAAAACAATAATTTTTCTTAGCTACAACTAGCTACGCACCCCAATTGCCCAGAATCTATCTACTAGTAATGTTGTAACGATTAAATAGTGTTCGGAAACATACCTTTACCGAACGCGGGATTACACTCCCGCACAAGCGTTGTCGAGGAAGACGGTGATGTCGACCATGAAGCCGTGTAGATCCTTGTCCAACGACCCAGCGCAGCAGTAGCACCCCCGAGTACTCGCATGCATACGGTAATGATGACGACTCCCGGAACTCCGGTCCAGCAGAGATTGCGGAAGTAGATCTGCTTGGATCGGATCCGGAATACCCACAGCACGATGGTGTGGAGCGAAGGAGAGTTCCTCGCTCCTATGCAGCTCTTCATGGAACCACACGTGAGGGAGACAGAGAGAGAGAACCTGGGAGGAGGGGCTGCCTCATAGCCAGGTGGAGAATAGAGTGCCTCTCCCATTGGGGGGAGGGGGGTTTATATAGGAGGAGGTGGGAGGTGGAACCTCCCTGGGGTGAACCTCCCCCAGGGGGGCGGCGGCCAAGGGGTGGCCCCAAGGGGGGCGGCGGTCAGCCCTGGGAGGGCCAAACCCTAGGCGCCCCAACACCCCCTCCTTCCCACAAGGGCCCTAGGGGCCAATCAAGGGGAGGGGGCGGCTGCCACCTCCTGGGCCCTCCTCCGGGAGGGCCCTTTTAGGTGGGCTGCCCCATTAATTCCACAACTAAATATTTATTTAATATTAATTCAATTAATTAATAATTAAATAACATAGCTACCCTCTGTCCTCTGGAGCTTAAGGACCACGCCCAACAGATCAACACAGTACACGCCGTTCTTCATGGTCTATGGCGCCGAAGCTGTCATGCCCTACGACTTGCGATTCGACGCACCTCGCATGGTTGCCTACGACGAGTCCGACGACGAAGCACTCGAAGATGGCGTCGACGTATTGGACGAGGCCCGAGACATCGCACTCTCTCGCACGGCCGTCTACCAGCAGAGTCTCTGCAACTACCATGGCCGTCGACTGCGCGCAAGGTCCTTCATTCCTGGCGACTTGGTGTTGCGGCTCAAGCAAAAGAAGGTACACAAGCTCGCCTCCCCATGGGAGGGACCCTTCATCATCACAGAGGCCATCGACGGCGGCCCCTATCGCCTGAAGCACACGAAGAGAGGAGAACTCTCCCACAACCCGTGGAACGCCACGCAACTACGCCGTTTCTACGCATAGCATACACACTCATGTAACTGTGCTTAAACGCCAAAAAGCAGCAGGTTTCAGACGCACTCTTTTCCTTACCAGGGTACCTACGGGGGCTGGAAGGTTTTTAATGAGGTGGCATGCTGGCTTAATAAATATAGTGATTGAGAAAATCTCCTTCTCCTTTTACTTTTTGAGTCAAAAAACAACAAACCTAGACCGCACTCGAACACTCGGGGCTGCGCCGCACAGGTTCAAGGTCATAAACATAAAAAACCTAGGTCATACTCGAACACTCGGGGGCTGCGCCGCACAGGTTCAAGGTCATCAAGCATAAAAAACCTAGGCCGCACTCGAATACTCGGGGGCTGCGCCGCACAGGTTCAAGGTCATCAAACAAAAAAAAACCTAGTCCGCACTCGAATACTCGGGGCCTGCGCCGCACAGGTTACTTCTTCGCAACATAAAAAACCTTGGCCGCACTCGAATGCTCGGGGCTGCGCCGCACAGGTTCAAGACTACAAACAAACAACCTTGGCCGCAACCGAACGCGCGGGGGCCGCGCCACTCAGATCACTTTAAGAGAAAAAAACAACACCCGAACGCTCGGGGCTGCAATCCAGCCATCAGCGCATCCCAGCCATTTACAAACAATCATCTACAGATACTCGGGGCTGGCCCCATGGATATACATCATGAATACATTAGCTCTACGAGCATGTCTACTCTTTGCCTTTTAATCTACAGGCTCAACTTTTGGTGCACCCAGCGGCCCGACAAGGTCCTCCGTCCGCTTCTGGATCTGACCAATCACCTGCCTAGCGGGTGCAAGATATTCAGCATAATGATCTTCGTCGGGTAAGCCGCCAACAATCTTCTCAAAGCTCAGGTGAGGCCGATGCATCCGCAGATATGCAAAGGCCACGTTGGCTCCTGCAACAAGCTGAGCATGCAGAAAATCCTTGATGGCTTCCCCGTCACGGAACCTCGTCAGCAGAGCAGGTAGACCCTGCGGCTGCTCGTTGTGTGGAAACAACGCCCGGTGCACTCATGCCAGTGTCGACCTGCAAGACTCCAGCAACAGGCCTCCTCGCCAGGCACGGTCCAGCAAGATGGCAAGCACCCGAGCCTTGGGTTTGTCAGACCAGAAGTACTGGCAGCCAGGTGTACCGGTCGCAGCAGCACCCAAGCGTTCTTCCACTCGCACCTTTTCAGCCTTCCAGTCTGGATTCACACCTGCAAAGCAAGACAGCAATTCATATTCAGCATCATTCAAGAAGCAGAAAGCTAGCAGTCGCGAGTTCTTGTTCTTACATTCTAGCTGCCGGTTAATCAAATCCAGCTCTTCAATCAAGTAGTTCTCTTGCTCGGACGAAGGAGCGGGCCGCGACTTCAGCTTGGCAAGTTCATCCTGAGTTTTCTTCAACTCCTTTCCAGCTTCACAATCTGAGCCTTCATCCAAGACATTATTTTCACATCATTTTTGCTGCAGCCAGCAGGCCGAGGATGCGCAATCGCGGAAGCAGAAGAACCAGATGCACCAGGCGACTCACCCTGTCCAAGGATACAAAGCCAAAAAGCATAAGGATCTTGACTACACAGAGCTACTGCAAAGTACACTCGGGGCCTCAACCCCGACAGCCAAGTCAAAACAAATCATCAAGCAAAAGCAGACTCAGGTTAATCATGTAGCATCTACAGTTTTTACATAGCAGAAGGCAAAGCTAGGAGCTCGATGCTACATCCTACGACATGGACTCCGATCTAGCCCTAGCAGAGCGCGAAGCAACTTCGGCAGTGTGTCGCTCCATGGTGGACACCAACTCTTCTGCCAGTCGCGCCGCCTCTGCCTTCACCGCGTTCAGCGATGCAGTCTTCCCATCTGACCTTCGTGGAAAGGACGCCACCACCTTATTGAAATCACCCTCGGCGCCATGACCCAGCAACAGCTTGAAGGTTAGCACGGAGCCGCGTACCGTTTGGGCGCGAGTGTAGTCCGTCATGGTGGTGGATTCTGGCCCAAGCACTCCAACGAGACCATCTACGTTGGCGGGTGGAGTCTGCTGCGGGAAGATGTTCCTCTGCACGGCAGCAAGAGCTCCAGTCGACTTCTGCAAAGCATCCTTGGCGTAGGCGCACATGGCGTCAAAGGTGCTGACAGCACGCTCCAGAGGGACGTCCTCGTCCGTCGACTCCGTAGGTGGAACAGCGCCGAAAGTATCTGTCCATGGCAGTATGCATAAGTACCAATTCAACTGAATTGGGAGACCAAAACCTACAAAAGTGTAGAGCAAGATAGGAGCATTACCTCCAACGTCATGGGCGAGTGCCAGCAAGCGCTCTACCTACAGCTTCTCACCCTCAAGCAGGGCACCCTCACGAGTCTCGGCTTCCTTCAGTTTTCGCTCAGCCTCAGCCTGTTGGGTCTTGAGCTGCCTCTCCAGTTCAAGCACTTTCTGGGCATCCGCCTCGCGATCACCTACGCGCAGCATGTGACGTCAGACCAACAAAGGCAACACATACGACAAGAACCCGAATCAAGAGCAACTGTAGGAGACACTTACGTTTCGACTGCTCCAAAGCAGTTCGGAGCTGGTCCCTCTCTGCTTCCAGTTGGACATATGTAGAACCCGACTCCAGGAGACTGTGGCAAAAGGGCTGCAGGATACAAGGACACGATAAAATTTCTGAAGCTATGCCCAACTATGCTAGTTACACATAGCTTCGGGGGCTACTCCCATCGGGAGCGCTGATGCGCACCCGATACATCAAGAAGACGAGCAATGCTTACATGATCAAGGAGCGATGTCGCGACTGCGGATGAGGAAGCCGATACTTTCGGAGCCGAGAGCCGCAGCCTTTGCGCTTTCCGTAGCAGTCGTGGTTGTCGCCAAGGTGGACACATCCGGTGGGGTCACCTCCATCACCTGGACGCTCGGATATGGTGTGCGGTCCCGGGCGGGCGAATGCGGCGCACCTGTGTCGAAGTCCTCGCTGAAGACATTCCAGTCGAATCAACATTCAGCTGACAAACAGAAAAATTGAAAGTTCACCTTCTAGACAGACGCTTACCTGGCATCGTCCTCGCTGCCTAATGCATCATCGTCGCACAGCACGCCAAATGTGGTCGCCTTAACAACCGGAGGAGCGGTGTTAAGTGGCTCCACCTCCATCGGGCCCTTCAAGCCGGGCGACGATGAGCCCGAGTCGACTTTATCGTCGGCCTCAAGCCTGTTGGATGTCAAGCCCTCAGCACCGACTTGTCTTTGTCCAGGCGTTGGCGCTTGGACGGCTGTTCTTCCTCCTCGCCCCGCTCCGTCTCCTCAGCCTCATCGTCGTGTGAGGTGGACACTGAGGGGAGGGAGTCATCATCGGCCGGCTCCTCTTCAGGATACTCTGCCTCCGCATTCGGCCCATTTTTGGGCAGAGGTGGCAGACATACGGGAGCCGGGTGATTCTGCAAGTCAAAACAACGAGCAAATTCAGCAAGCGAAAAACAGCAACAAGGAAGAGTCGCTAGACATGCAAGGAAGCTTACCTCAGGCAGTGGGTTACTTGCCCCGTACGGCTCCACGGGGCAGTCGACATTGCAGGGATCCGACGAGCGGATGCTAGTCAAGGATCGCACCTTCGTCTGGATCTCCTTCTTCGACAAATCCTCCTTTTTCAGTTGGGCGGAGTCATTCACGCCCTGGAACTCCCACATGGGATGGTCCCGGGTGCGCAGTGGCGACACTTGCAAGCTCATCAATGTGGCAATCAGATAGATGCCAGCCGCCTCCTTGCCCATCGACTTCAGCAACTTCGCGACCTCACCCAGCAGGGGCGCTACCTCCGCCTTCTCCGCACTCGACAAGTTGTGCACCCAGGCGTTGGTCTTCTTCAATGGCTTGTCAGCCACAAAGGCAGGGAAGCCCTCCTGCTCGACAGTGACGTAGAACCACTTCTTCCGCTAGCCTTGGACGGAGTCGATCTTCTTCAAGGCAAAGTAGGTGGTGTCGCCACGCACCTGAATCCCGAACCAACTGAGTGGGTAGGCCCGACCGCCGCCCACGTTCCTCCGAATGTTGAAGATGGCCTTCCATAGGCCCCAGTGCGGGTGCACGCCCAGGAAGCACTCGCATAATACCATAAAGCAGGCAATGCGGAGGACGTCGTTCGGCATCAAGTCATGCATCTGTACCCCGTACGCGTAGAGAAGTCTGCGCACGAAATCGTGAAGAGGCAAACAGAAGCCCCGATGCAGAAACTCGACAAAGCAAACACGCCCACCTGGCCGAGGTCACGGGAATGCGTCCTTCCCAGGTGCGCGCACGGCCAGCTGGTCCGCCTGTGGCAGCAGCCCGTCCTCCCGGAGCTCTTCAAGATGCTCCGCCTTGACGGACGATCTCACCCTGTCGCCTGGGACCTTCTTCAGCACATCGACGCCCGCGATCTCGCCGGTGGCGGCAGCACTCACCGCGGCACCTCCTCTCTTGGTCTTCGTTCCTGCCGCTCCGGCGGAGGCGGAACTTGCCGTCGCCACGCCCTTCTTCACGTCTGTCTTCTTCATCGCTTGCGTCTAGCGGGTACGACGTGGAGCAGCTTGGTGGCAATGGCTATGGAGGCGGAGCGAAAGGAAGAAGAAGTTGAGCAGCGGCGCGGCGAGAATGGGGAATAGAATCAATCTCCCCCCCCCCCCCCCCCCCCCCCCCGCGGTGAAATTAATATACCGCGCCGCCGCACAATCTCCTCCGTCCAAACAACATCAGCGGAAACGGCCTGTATCTCACCCTACACATGTCAGTCACGGAGGGCAACCGTCGCAGACCACACCGCCCACTTTGCACGAAAATCGAGAAGATCATCATCACGTCCCGAAAGTTTCACCCCGTGCGGTCAAATCAGAACTGAACCGGCGTCTTCTCTGGTCAACACTGCCACTGGGCCCGCAGAGACGCATCCCATCAGAGCTGTCGCACAAGCAAAGGTCGTCATGCATGACATCAGCCTCACGAGCCAAAGAATCATTTGAATCTGAGCAATAGAGAGCAGTCAAACCTTCGAGTACACCGAGAGAACCCTCTCATCATTCGACTCAGGTACATACATACCCAAACTATTCAGTAGGCCATCAGGCTTATAAAAAGGGACCCCGTTCATCGTCGAGTGCCCATACCAAAACATTCAGTAGGCCATCAGGCTGATAAAAGGGACTCCATACATCGTCGAGTGCCCGTGCCAAATGATGCAGTAGGCCATGCGGCTGATCCAAGGGACTCCGTACATCTTCGAGTGCCCCGAACAAAGATACAAAGTAGGCCAATAGGCTGATAACGGACTCCTTTATCTGTCGAGTTCCCAAGTCGTCCTTCATCTACTCTCATCGGGAGCGCATCAAAAAAATGATGCAGTAAGTATCTGTTGCAATATTAGATGTGGTTGCAACTGAGATTAGCCAGTTGCGGGTGGGGTCACAACTAAATTTTTCAGTTGCATGTGGGGTTGCCGCTGAGCTTTTTTCAGTTGCAACTGAGATTGTAAAGATTTTTCATTTACAAATGGTGTTGCAACTGAGACTTATAGTTTTAGTGGCGATGCAACTGAGATTTTCCAGTTGCAAGTGTGTTGAAACTATGTATTTTTTGTAGTTGTAGATGTGATTGTAACTGCGGTTAGCTAGCTGAGAATTAGCTTAGCGCTCAGTCAACTTCCAACTCGTCGGATGTGTGCGGAGATCCATGTTGCACCTTTTTTTTTATAAAGGCAAGGAGTGGTTGTACGAGTTGCGGGCAGCTTTTCTCTTTTGTAGGGTTGTTGTGTTCCTTTTTTTGTATGAACCGAGTTGACTTTTTATCCATTATAGTTTTTGTGTGTGTGTTTTCTATATATCAATTTAGAGCTGGTTTGTTTTTTAATTTTGTGTGAGTCTTTAGTGGGTTTGCAACTGAGTTATCCCAGTTGCAAGTCAGGTTGCAAGTGAGATTTTTTTCTAGTTGCGAGCTGGGTCGCAACTGAGTTTTTCCCTGTTGTAAATCGGGTTGCAACTGAGATTTTTTTCCAGTTGCAAGTGAAGTCGCAACTGAGTTTTTTCCAGTTGCAAGTCGGGTTGAAGCTGAGATTTTTTCCCGGTTTTGCTAATTCTCAGTAACTGAGATTTAGCTTAATTCTCAGTCAAGTTTCAAACAGTCGGATGTTGTGTGAAGATTCACGTATAGGCTGGGCCTTTTTTTTCTGTTGTCTTTGTTGTCTGAGCAAGGGCTTCTGATGCGATCGGTAATGGGCTATGCTGGCTGTGTGGGCTTTCTCACACTGTGTACCGTTTTGTTCACATTGTGTTTCTTTTTTTGATTTTTGTTATCCGTGCATGGAGGTGTTAGTGGGGCTCGTAACACTTTTTTTATAACAAGTGGGATCATAACTGACTTCTTCCAATTGCAAGTAGGGGTGTGTAACTTACTTTGTTCAGTTGCAGCTGCACTTGCGACTGACCTTTTTTTCCAGTTGCAACTGCACTTACGAGTGATTTTTTTTCCTTTTTTCCCCAGATGCAACTGCAATTGTAACTGAGAGTTTCTCGAGGATGCCCCAGTTGCAACTGCACCTGGATCTTAGATTTTCTCATGAAATATCCTAGTTCCAACTACACTTGCAACTAACTTTTTTTTTTCTAGTTGCAACTGCACCCGCGACTGACTTTTTTTCTAGTTGCAACTTCACTTGCAAGTGTCTTTTTTTTTCTTTTAACAGTTGCAACTGCACTTGCAACTGAGATTCTCTCAAAGTGATGCCCTAGTTGCAACTGCTCCTTCAACTGAGATTTTTCTCAAATAGTGCCCTATTTGCAACTGCAATTGCAAGTGAGATTTTCCCCGAGATGTCCCAGTTGCAACTTTACTTGCAACTGATTTTTTTTCGCCAATTGCAATTGCACTTGCAATATACTTTTTTTCTTCTTTTCCTAGTTGCAACTGTACTTGTAACTGTGTTTTACTTTATTATTTTTTTCCTATTTGCAACTGAGATTTTCTCTAAGATGCTCCAGTTGCAACTAAACTTGGAACTAAGATTTTATTCTCTCCCAGCTGCAACTGCAGTTGCAACTGAACTTCAGTTGCAAGTGGGTTTGCAATTGCATTTTTCAGTTACAAGTGGGGTTGCAACTGACTTTTCAAGTTGTAAGTGGGGTCGTAGCTGACTTTTTCAGTTGCAAGTGGAGTTGCAGCTGAGTTTTTTTTTCAGTTGCAAGTGGGGTCGCAATTGACGTTTTATAGTTGTCTGTGGGACCGTAACTCACTTTTTTGAGTTGCAACCCGGGTCGTAATTCAGTTTTAGTCAGTTGTAAGTGGGGCCGCAACTGAAATTTTCAAGCTGGGCGTTAAACAATTGTGTATTTTAAGTAATGGTTTTAGGAATTTTGTATCTTTTAGATTTTCATTTTATAATTCTAAATACAAAAGTAACTCAGTTTCAACCGCACTTGTAACTGAAGAAATCGCACCTCATAACGTAAAAATTCTCGGGTGTCACTACAGCCGCGATTGAAAAATATCAGTTGCAACCTCACCATAATTAAAAAAATGACAGTTACGAACTCACCCGCAACGAAAAAAATCTCAGTTACAACTTCGCCCGCAACTGAAAAAATCTTAGTGCCCAACTTAAAATGTCAATCCCCTTTTGGCCTTTACTCACTAGTTTTTTTATTTTTTTGAGAATTGTCTCTCATTTCCTCTCTTAAGAAAACTGTAAAAGCATGAAGGATATTTCAAAAAAAATGAAGGTACCACACCCTGTAAACTACAGGCTACATCCGAATAAGCCAAGAGAAAAGAAAATAGAGCAATGCTACAGCCCAAACCATGCAAAAAAAAAAAACGTTACAGCCCAAACACAAAGCTAAAGGCCCAGTCCGCTAGTGTATACAGCTCAAGGCCCAGTTCGTTAGTGGGTCAACCAATCGATGGAAGATCAGCCAATGAGATAGGATAGCTAGATTGCTTCGTACATACCTCGATGACGCCAGCTGACTGAGAATTAAGCTAATTCTTAGTCAGCTGAGCGTTAGATGGACCCTATCTATTAATGTTTTTTTGTAATGATTAACAACCAACACAATCAAGATTTTCTAATTACACTTAATTGTCCCTTTTTTCTCTTTGTAGTTTCCTTTTTTATATCAGAAGTAAACTCCCTTTTATTCAGTGGAGGGAGGGCTCTACCATGTGACGAGCCACGGCGTGCCTCTGGAGTTGATGCCGTCCGCCATGGGGGCCGAGCAGGCCTTCCACGAGTCCCACAGCGGCGGGGGCAGCCGCAAGACGCGACTCTATCCTCGCGAGCCTGAGACGGTGGTGAAGTACCACTCTAATTTTGAATTGTACTAGTCGTCGGTGGCCAACTTGTGTGACATGCTCTACTTCTACATGGTGCTAGAGCTAGACCCTTCCGATGCCCGTAACCTGCCGCATAGCTTCTGGTGAGCTCTCTATACATCTCCATCTGCGTACTTTCTCCTAACTAGTAGAATTGCTTAAGAATTCTCCTCCTGGGTGATTGGTAAAATTATTATGAGTAGACACCTCACTTATTACATATTTTTTAGATAAAGGGAATATATTAATATCGCGAAAATACCAATTACATCTAGCCTCTGCACCAACAAGATGTCGAAGACATCACGGATGCACACAGCGAAGAAAAAAATAAAAAAGAGAGAAAAAGAAAAAAAAAAAGACCCGTCGCGGTGTTGAACCACTCGTAACAGTAGCACTCTAACCACCACCAAAGACAACACCTGGATTACAACGAGATTCTCCAAAAGCAACGCCTTCAAGTAGGAGACAATGCACACGCGTTGTCGTCGGCCGATCGAAGATCTTGGATTTTCATCCTGGAGAAAGACTGAAGTTCCAAAACAATGCATGCAACAAAGTCATTGTCAGGTACAACCAATGAATGCCAGACCTTGGGTTTTCACCCTGGAAATCGAGTCTCGGTACTCGAGGAGCACCACCAAGAATGCAGTCCACCTGTGTTGCCACCCCCGCTTGCCAAGGCTGCTGCTGCAAGTCGTCAAACACCTGACACACAGGAAGAACCTGTGCCGCATTGTCCTCATCGCAACCGGTACCCTGTCCGCCATTACAAACCTCCGGTCGCAGCCACCATGACTTTCTCCAGCTCTGTCAGTTTCATGGAAAACTAATTAAGACATGTCCCATGGCACCGACAAAAGGCGAAGCTTCGCGCCTCGTCCAAATGAAACCTCTATGGGAAGACAAGGACGTGCATGACTGAATCGATTTCACTCTAGATATCCAGTAGCGCTTTGGCCAAACTGCAGAAATCTCTAAGAGGAAGACCAGAACTCGTCGGTGACTTGGACCAGATCGGCTGCTTGGCACTCAAAGAACAGCAGAGTCGAACAGCCATTATTCAGAACGTGGCCCGTGTCACACGCTCTCCAGAGTTTGTAAGCAGCCACGGCCACTCAGCGTCGCCGGCCAGCGAGCTGGCACGAGACGGCCGAGATGCTCCACGAGTCTGCCCCCGCAGGCTAGCCGCAGACGGGCGCAACCCCTCCAACTCCGGCCACCGCACCGTCCTCCATAGCCACGGCGACCGCCACCGCCAAGATCCACTAGGGCCGCCGCCCGAGATCCCGCACCCGCCTAGCCCAGCAACGACGACACCACCGCGGTGCCGTTCGTCTCTGTAGCCAGGCGCCGCCACGCCTCCCACCTGTGCGATCCAGATCGAAGCCTGCCTAGTCGGGTCTAGGTCCGACGGCTGCAGCCATGGGGGCGCGACCACCAGGCGGAGACCGCCAATTCCGCGTCGACACGCCAGGATCGCCGGTGGAAGGCCGCGTAACCGCAACGCCGCCGATGCTCGGTTTCGTCACCGCCGCCGCGGGCTTGAGGAGTCGCCGCCAGGAGAAGGCCCCGCCGCCGCCATCAACCGCGCGGGCTTTGCCCGGCGGCGACACCCGGCGGCGGCGAGGGGAGGTGGGTCGGGATTGGGGGCAGAGGATTAGGGTTACGGGAGGTGGGTCGGGAGCAGTTTCTGCCAAAAAAAACCTTGAGTTGCATATAGTTGTTAATTGTGTGGTGTCATCTGCAATCGTTCCAGTATTTTATTTTGTGCGATCCAGACTACTTTTTGTTGCAAATCCATGTGAACCAGATCCTTTTTATTTATCACATCACAACATCGATAGAGAGACGTATGAATTCTGAATTTTGGGCCAGACGCCCTGGATGTGCTGAATCTTAGGCATGATTTCATTCTTTCTGAACTGTGGCGAGCTTTGCTCTACTGATCGAATGCTTATCTTGTGATCCACTGTTGGAGCACCATCAAGAAAGAATGAAACCATGCCACAGATTCAGCGCATGCAGGGCCTCTGGCCAAAAATTCAGAATTCACCATGCAACACATCTTCAGTTTGGGCAACCACATACTCATCAGTTAATTTTGGACGGGGTCACGGAGAGAGTATTATTTTCAACCGAAACGGCAGTTTTCTTACACTATGGAGATCGTCGTCGTCTTCGTGAGAGCAATCAAACTCCATGCGCTCTTGCTGAACCTGCAAATCGGCGCCCTGTACTACCTAACTCGACATCCTAACCGACCTAACTCTAAAAGGAGTCCTTCCGTCCGTGTTTGGGCTGTACTCGGACTCCAATCTCATATACAAGACCTAAGTCGATCTCTACAGGATCGGTTCGCGATGAAGGCACTGGCGCCGCCGAGTGTCCGTGGCCACGGTCCACCATGGCAGGACCTCCCACCGGAACTCTTGGGCCTCGTGCTTCAGCGCGTGCAGTCTCACGCCAGCCGCGTCGCCTCCGGACGGTCTGCCGCTCCTGGCGCGATGGCGCTCGCATGCATCTTCTGCTGCCGCGGCTTCTCCCTTGGATCCTGCAATGCGACGGCACCTTCCTCAGCCTCGCCGACGGCGAGGTCCACCGCTGTGAGCTCATCCCGGACGCCATCACATACGGCGCCGTCTCCACCGGCAGCAAGCTCTTCATCGTGCACACCGACCTAAGATGCTCCCTGATGAACCCTCTCTCCCGGGACCGGGAGACGACGGCCGCTCGGCACATCGACGTCAAGGGCGTAGTCCACCACATCCGCAAGGTGGTGGTGGTGTCCAATCACGTCACCGTCAATATGTACAATAACCTAAAATTCTCGATTCACCGCCCTGGTTTACCGCCACGGGTATTGGGGTGGAAACCGCCTTCCGACGCCGGTTACTATTGCATCCTCGACATCGCACTCTTCCAAGAGAAGGTATATGTCCTCGCCGGAGCATGTGATGGTACGCACCCTCCAGGACTTTATGCCATAGACTTCGCTGCAGGCGACAAGCTTATCGACATACAATGCATAATCAGCATGCCCAAAGACGAGCCGTGGATGGACCAATGCGCTAATGGTCTTCCTCACCACCTAGTTGCGTCGGATGATCGGCTCTTGATGGCGAGGGAGCTTCCAATCCAGCCTTTGTTTGAGGTCTTCGAGGCAGTAATCGACATGAGCAGCAGCAGTCAAGGACAGTGGAGAAGGATCAATACATTGATGGGGCGTGCTCTCTTTCTCAGTGAAGGCTGCTCAGAGTCGCTCCCAGCTGGACAATGCGTTGGGGCTCAAGATGATTGCATCTACTTTCTGAACGAAAGGATGGGGTGCGTCTACTCTGGCTCTGGCATTTACAACATCAGAGAAAGAACAATGTCACCGTTGCTGCCATTGGAGAAGCTAGTGGCTCCTCACGGTCCATGGACTGCAACTTGGTTTTTCCCTGATGTTGCTTGAGTTAAGATGCATCTCTAGTAGTTCATGCTAGTAATTCTTTTTTTTGGAAACTGAGTAGTAGTTCATGCTGATGCCTAATCATACTCAATCTTATATTTGTATTTTCCCGACAATGTCAGATAGGTGCTTCAAAATTAAGGGCATATTTGTGCTCAAGATTATGCCTTCCTTCACGTGAAAAGGGTCAACTATTCTATCATTTGATGCCAAAAGAGGATTAGTGAAGACACTAGCTTAAACACAAAAAAAATATACTAGATGAAAACTTGACACTGAAAACAATGGCTACAATAAATTCCTGTGCGAGGTCTTTACTCGGTTTCGAAGAAAATGCGACATCGTTCAAAAACCTAGCTTATGTGCGACACTCTGCATTGCCTAAATAGCCAATACACGACATGGCTGATTAAACGGTCTTAACGTTGTCGTGCGATGTTTTTCAAGGAAGTCGTTATTCAGGTTGGTGGTCCCACTTATTTGCCCACGGCATCTAGACAGCGAATCCATGCCCGACTGTTTCCAGACTGACCCCTGCTTCTTCTCCGGCGGTGGCGGTGGCGCCGGTCATTTCGTTCTCGGCGACGACATGTGTCCGTGGCCACCGTCCACCATGGCCGGAACTCCCGCCGGAACTCGTCGGCCTCGTGCTCCAGCGCATGTAGTGTCACGCCAGCCGTGTTCGCCTCCGCGCGGTCTGTCGCTCCTGGCGTGATGGCGCTCGCAGACACCTTCCTCGGCCTCGTCTAAAGCAAGGTCCACCGCTGTGAGCTCATACGGACGCCGTCACCCGCCGCGTCTCCACGGGCAGCATGCTCTTCATTGTGCACACCGACCTAGGATGCTCCCTGATGAACCCTCTCTCCCGGGACCGGGAGACGACGGCCGCTCAGCACATCGACGTCAAGGGCATGGTCCACAACATCCGCAAGGTGGTGGTGGTGTCCAATCACGTCATCCTCAATATGTGCTATCACCTAAAATTCTCAATTCACCGCCCCGATTCACCACCCCGGCTATTGGGGTGGAAACCCCCTTCCGATACCGGTTGCTATTATATCCTCGATATCGCACTCTTTCAAGACAAGCTATATGTCCTCGCCGAAACATGCGACGGTGCGCACCCTCCACGACTTTACGTCATGAACTTCGCTGGCGACAAGCTTGTCGACATACGAGGCATAATCGGCATGCCGAAAGATGGACCGTCGTCAATGGACCAATGCGCTCATGGTCTTCCACACTACCAAGTTGCGTCAGATGATCGGTTGTTGATGGTGCAACAAAAGAGGGAGCTTCCAATCCAGCCTTTGTTTGAGGTATTCGAGGCGGTGGACATGAGCAGTGGTCAAGGAGACAAGGACAGTGGAAAAAGATCAGTACACTGATGGGGCGTGCTCTCTTTTGCAGCCAAGGCTGCTCAGAGTCGCTCCCTGGACAATGCGTTGGAGCTCAAGATGATTTACAACATCAGAGAACGAACAATATTGTCACCCTTACCATTGGAGAAACCCGTGGCTCCTCACGGTCCATGGACTGCAACTTGGTTTTTCCCCGATGTTGCTTGAGTTAAGATGCATCTCTAGTAGTTCATGCCAGTGAGGCTGGGGCTTCCCCATTTCTAAAAAAAAGTAGTTCATGCTAGTAATTCCTTTTTTTATGGAAAATGTATTAGTTCGTGCTGATGCCTAACCATACTCAGTTTTATATTTGTATTTTCCCGACAATCTCAGCTAGGTGCTTCAAAATTAAGGGCATTTTTATGCTCAAGATTATGTCTTCTTCACGTGAGAAGGGTCAACTATTCCATCATTTGATGCGAAAAGAGGATTAGTGAAGACACTAGCTCAACGTAACAGAATATATAGATGAAAAGATTTAAAAAATTGGCTCCCAAGATCCAGTGAACCTATCTTAAAAAATTTAGAAACTACATTTACAAAATTTTAAAAATCAGTCAATGATAAATCCTACAAGAAGGACAGGCTGGAAGTGCATGCCCAAACAACATTAGCTCATCAGTTTTCAGCAACCATCCATGAAAATCAATACCATTAGTAGCAAGACGACTACATCTGCCAAGGGTGAACACATAAAAGCACCACAGATTTTGATCATGTAGTGTCGGAGCCCGGCCGTAAGGCAGTGTAGTCGTAGTACTCCTCCTTGTGCAATTTCCTCGAAGGATTAATTCCTCAATCTCAAGAACTGTTAGTTTGAGTGTCACAGGTGCAACGCCTCCATGGTATCTGCGTGTACATGAAAAAACATCGGGCGGATTACTTGATTCAATCGGGCGATTCCGGTGTGTGGAGATGATTAAGTTTAACAACCTCGCTAATGCCCCTATCTATATCGTTTGGGTGTTCATGTATATGTTACGGTATGCAAAATCAAGAGATGGATGTATGAACCGATATCATTTGAACCGAATCTTCACCAAAGATATATACTATTTTTTCGCAATTAGTAGTTTCCATTTTTAGTATGCAGTAGTAACTATTGACTTATCCATACACCAAAGCTTTATGCATTAATTGTATTAAAGAATAAATAATCCACCGATTAATTGATAATCCTACCATTTAATCGATACTCTCCTAGGCATGAACAAGGGCGGGTCTATATAAGCACATAAAAATCACAACTCAAAGAAGAAACTATACGACTATACCTTCAGCTGTTTACTCCTGTACGTCATGACAATGCCGAAAAGGAACAGGAGTGCTATGTGCTGCTTCATGGCTGCCCTCATGTTGGCCATATGGTTACCATTCCTCTCTCAAGCAACGCACGCAAAGTGGTTAGTTAACATTCGCTATTTTGCAAAGTTGAGAACACATGATTTGCCCTTTTTCTTACAATCATATACTGTAGGTCCTAGGGTTTATCACACATGCATGGAATGATTTGTGACTTTTTTCCTTGTTTGTTGGCCATGCATGCAGACGGATGTGCCTGCTGCTTTTCCTCTGCCAGCGTCGTGCTACTCGCAAAATTTGCCAAACTGCACCGAAGAGCAGTGCAAGATGTTATGTGGCAGGGACAGCGCCCCATATGCCTTCTGCAACTACGAAAATAGTTGTTGCTGCCCTGTTTGATTAAATGACCGTGGAGAATCGAGAAGGAAATAATCAAATATGTCATTAATAAAATTTGGATAGTACTATTCCAGAATGTGTTCATCGACGCCGCCTGGACTCAGCAAGACATCAGATTATATCTTCTTTTATTCACCTTTGTATACCGGATTATTCGGGGTTTTTTTTTGTTGGCAAATTGTTGTAGTGATTTATGGGTCTTGTTTTGGAAAAGGAGCGAACATTTACATATATATCATAGTCATTTGGTTTCATATATACACGAGCTATACAAACTGATCTCTATACATATAGTTGAGGCTATATGGATCAATGCATTGATCATATAAATAATCAGAAATTGTAAAAGAAATAAATAAACACATAAAGTAATCAGAAACTGTCATCTACAAATTTTGTTTTGTTTTGGTTGTAGAACGTTCTGAAACAATCCTTACGCTCGAACGCGCTGAACATCGTTTGATTTTGCATGTGTGCTCCAAATGCTTCCCCTATTTTCGCCATGTCACCTCCCTTGCTTCCCCTCCATCTCATCCTGAAATATGGCCGCTACTGCACCTCCATCGAGGCATCTCTGCACGACCCTATTAGACCTACCATGTCCCTCTCGTAGGCCGCCCATGATGTCCAGTGCCACCGCCGAGGGAGATGAGCACACACACAACACTATCTCTCTGGGGGAAGGGGTGCAAGGGGGAATCGACAATACAAAGGCGCCGTTGCGACAACATGGCTGCCAGAGGGGCCGGTAGATACTTTGGTTGTGCTCCACCATGAGTCACACCCTGACAAGGGGGAAACTTGGGAGAGATTGGTAGTGGATTGGGGTTAGATGGGGTAAGACCGGCCGGTAAAATCCTGGCCCTTTTAGTCATAGCATATAAACATGAGATTTAGTTTCGAAAATCTCATCACGATCAATTTAGTGGTGAACAAGATCTTAAATCGAATGAGCCATTGAAGAGTTACTTCTTTTTTGAATTAGAGAGAATCTTCATGATGTAAAAATTCTAATTACTAATTAAAAGATAAGGTATCTATGCCTGGAGCAGGACGGTGGAGGGTAATTACTAATTAGATGTCGGGTACCTACACCTAAATATGTAACATTCACTATTTAGCAAATTCCATGAAAAAATATCTTTTCATTACTATTAATCTTTTCTAAGAAACTAATTGTCAATGTCACTTAAAAGGTTATTCCAATGAAACAAAGGTTTTTTAATAATTAGGATTTCAAAAGCGTATTTTACAAGATAAATATAATTGTCTCCATTTAGGTTGTATGCATCAACTTAGAGAATGGATACATATGTATTGTAATAAGTACAAATAATGTTCCTTCTGGTACATATATATTAGCATTGATTGTTCCCATATATATCCAGATTCATAGGTCTCCCTATATATACTACCATGAGGCAAGAGTGATCACTGCATCAATCGATTCAGAGGAACAAACGAAAAATAAAATCTCGAGGGAGTAGCTAATTCTACAAGTATCCTCATGGGAATCTTCAAGAGGAGCATAAGTGTTTGGTGCTTGGTTGCCCTGATGGTCATGGCGACGGTTCTGTTCACATGTGGCCATGCCGACACGGGAAGTTCTGGTACACTCACTACTTAACAATCTCATAATTTTTGCAACTCAATTTTACATGTTTCTTGAATCGATGGGATTATATTTTTAGCCTATCATTATCTTTTTTGCATGTAGATGAAGCGAAATGCTTTCCGCCTACCCCGACTTCGACCTGCGACATGAAACTTTGTAAGCAATTGTGCGGGAAGAATTCCACTGCACACTGCTACATGTTAGATGAGGAACAACCAATGGGGATATCCTCCTCCTGCTGCCGCCCGCTCCATCTGAGGCACCTGCGCCGGCACCCTTGCCTTCTAATATCCATTGAAACAAAGTAGACATATTGTGGCATGCATCATCGTCTTTAGATGCATGCATATACAATATGTTTCTTAGATCCCTCGAGTTTAGGGAGTGAGTTTGGCGTTTTTCCTAATAAAAGACAAGTCTATCCTTTGTGAAAGTTTTCCATGTCTTCTTCATCACAACAGATGCTCGATCTTGGTGAAGATTAATGTCATTGTTTGTTTGTACGTGAGTGTGCTGTTACTTCGTTTGGGAAATACAATCACGCACAATCATGCGATGTTAATCACTATACTTTTTACCATATTTTGTGGGATTCATGTCATTGTTTCCATGTCTCTCTTTGACTATCTTTATGGATTAATTACGGATTAGTGCCATTGTTTCTATTTGGGTATGAGAATGACATATCATGGATGTGGATAGATTTAACATATGGAACGTAATGGAAAATTTGGCTATAGTAGAGGCGAATAACCCGATTCTGATGAAAGCGAAAACAAATTATAGGCCAGACCTTTGGTGTGTTTGTACTCGATTATTGCCCCACTTTCCAGGTGATCAACACGACGCACAAACATCCCCATGGGTAAACATGTATGTATCAATCGTCTACAAGAAATAATTTCTTAAGGGAATCTTTGGAAAGAAATGGAATTACGAAGCGACGAAGGTGTCTCGAAAAATCCTTGCAAAAACGAACCCAATTGCATCATTGACCGTGTGGAAAAACAAACCCCACTGCAATACCAAACGAAGATCGGCAGGTCCATCAGTAAGTTCTCATAGTATATTTGTTTAGAATTCATTGTAGATATTTGAAGTTTTTTAAATAGACATAGTCAAACTTAAAAAAAGGTAAATCATGATGAAAATCTGAAAGAAGCCTCATATGTTGAAAAGGAGTGAGAACCTTATATGCGGATTGGTCATTTTTGAATTTTCACTACATCCGTGAATCTGCAAAAACTTATTGTTCCTACTTCTGGAAGGAATCAAACCGAAAGGATTCAAAATTTGAATTTAACGTTGTTTCAGTTTAAAAACACACGGAGAAGTCGAGACGGACCGAGAACCCAAATCCTAGCTCCGGCCCAGCCCATCTCCTTCTCCAACCCGTCGTCGTCTGCTTCTTCTTCTCCCACAAGAAAGAGAAAAGAAATTTCCGTCTCATAAATAAAATACAGAAGGAAAGAAAAGACAGAAATTCCTCTGCTCTTCCGACAGGTTCGGCGCCGCTAAACCCTAGCTCGAGCCCCGGCGAGCGGCGAGCACTCAGGATCCGCGGAGATGGCTACGGCTTCGTCGGCGGTGGGGTGGCTGCAGCGGCGCAGGACGCCGCGGCCAACTCCTCCTCCTCGCGCTCCGGCACCTCCGCCTTCTCCGACCAGGTCCTCGTCTCCCGGGCCGCAGGGTATGCTCCAGCTCCTCCCCCCTCCTTCTCCTGCTACGATTCCATCCATTCTCTCTGTTCTCGCTCGGCAGATTGCTCCGATTTGGGACGGGTTCCGCGTGTGCTGCTCGAATTGCGAGTGTCGCGACTAGTAATTTCGGATTGAGATGTTCATACTGCAGGATGCAGTAGTAGTAGATGACGAGCACTTTGGGAATCCCGTAAGACACTGGTGCCACATGTGTCTCCAAGTCTCCATGGCTATCTATCATCAGAAGCTGAAAGCTCGATGAAACGAGTTAGATGCAGTTCTGTAGTGAAGGTGTGGCATTGGTAGAACCTTCAGTAAATTGGTTGGTTAGCACAACCTAGAAAATCCGCTTCTGGTCATTTTTATGTTGCATAACTTAGTGTAGTGTATGTATGATATCTCTGGTTCCATATGATGCTGTTTAGTTTTCTGTATCTCGACAAGTCCTTGACCGTAAGCAGACTGAGAACAATAATTGCACTGGGTTGGGTATATGTGCCCTGTATTATTTTACATGTGTTTTGTACCTTTTGAACAGAAGATATTTACCTATTCGGTTGCCAGTGTACACCCTAAGCCATGAGACATTGTGCTATTGCAGCTGCTGGTATTCACGCTAGATCACGATACCCATGCCTGCTACACAATTCCTGCAAAACTTGCCTATCCCAAATCAACCCCTAGGCTTGTCACGCCCACCATCCCTCTACCCTCACCGCCTCATGCCCATGCTCCGGCACCAAAGTTTGTGGTACCTGATCTAGTTGAATTTTTTTATCCTAATTAAAAGTTTGATCGATTCATTAGGGTTGTAGTTGATCGTAAGTTGCTTGATCTTCCTAGGCTGAAGTTGGACCCATACAACGGGGTCTACCATATGTTTTTCCACAGCTATAATCAGTATTTAAGGCTTCAATCAATAATGTTATCTGTAATACAGATATGACAGGGGTAAAGCTCCAGTGCTTCAGTATTTTTATTTTGTTTTTTGTATGGCGACTCTCCAGCGTCTGTAGGATCTCTGCCCGGTTCATGCTAGATTACGCTTCCCCTGTCTATGACATGATAATTACGAATTACGCTATCCCATGTTTGCCATTGTTGTCTCTGACCTCTCATTTGCCTTCCACCACCTATACTAGTTCATGCTAGTTAGACACTCCTTGCTGGTACCGTGCACCTTCAGGTGCTGCCCAAATCTTGCTTCAGTGAGGATGGTGGCACCCTTGACCAGTGGCACACCACTCCCCAGGTGAAATTAACCCCAAATATACGTGAACTAGCTGAACGTTTCTGACTCTTAACGGAAACTTTAATATGTTTGTGGGGCTCCTAGTTGATTGAAAGTTGCTGGATATATCCCTAGGTGAAAGTTTGGTTTATGTTGGGTTTTTTCTTACACATCCGAGGTGAAATGTTCCCCCTTAAGCTGGAAGTATTGATTTGCACTAGTATTAAGTTTTATCGTAATTTCCGAGTTGAAACAGTGTGAACGATTCAATCGAAAGTTTAAAACATTCAGTTCCAATCCACCTGCTGAGCAAGTTAGCGAGTTAAAGAGTAGAATTCTTCTCTGTTTTCCACCTTTGGCATCAACTTTCTAGTCTTATTTATTCTAGATTTAGGCTGCAATTATAAGTATTTTTTCCATTTGGTCCTCCGTACTGACACACATTTGGTCCTCCGTACTGCAGCCGTGTTGTGTCTCTGTCGACTTGCACGAAGGTCGGCGCCATCAGCTTCGTGGTGGGCGTCGCGGTGGGGTTCACGCTGAAGAGAAGGCTGCGTCAGTGGGCTGCCAGGCTGCTCAAGAGGATCAAGGACGACAACTAGCTAGCTGTGGTGCAATGTCTCTGAAGTTTTGTTCGCAAGCGTATTCTACTTACTCTGTAGCTCCATGCTGAACCTACCTGATTGCTTGGATTAATTGTGAACTGTATCACGACTCCCTTTTAGGGGATCTGTACTGGCAGTTGTGGTTCTGAGCAGATCCTGCCTTACTTCTCGCTCACTGATAGTAAATCTGCAATTTTGTTTTGTGTCCTCCCTTGGCAGACGTTCGTCGTCTCACTCCTGTAGATACTGGTTTTTGTTAATGGTTGCTGAAAACTGTTGAGCTAATGCTTGCTTGCCTCAGGCAAGGCACCAGGTTCAGTCTCAATCAAGAAATAGAAAAGTGAGCCAACACCTTTGAGTGGTTTTGCCATTGATGTAAATTGCTGGAAGGTAAGAATCTTTAGTTGGCCCCGCTTCCAAAGGAACAAAGAGGTGAGCATATATCAAAAACCTTGACTCTTTTCTCTTCCAGCAAGCACAAAAAAAAAAACCCAGCCACCCCCTGCAATTATATTCGAGCGGAACCACCAACTCATTCTTGCTTCAAACTAAGAAAAGAAATCCCCAAGCCCTGTGTTCCATAGCCCGGCCTCTTCCAAACGCGTCTTACCCACGCTAGCTGCAGCAGATCAAGATATATCTGAAGATTGTGTTCGTTCTGTTCTTCAGTTCTTTTCCAGCTAATCAGTGTTCGTCGTTCCTTTCCTATTGGTTCACAGAACAGATCACCTCTGATTGAAGTGATCCTTTTTGTTCAGGTACACATTAGATCTACATGTTCTGCCCTTCTGCATCTATACCACTGTGGGTCGTACACCTCTGTTCACTGGCTTATTAATCATCTTGTATTATCTACGTATATCTCGCAGGTGTAGCAGCAGCATGGCTTTTCTCTTGGTGATTGACCGAGCAATGCTGCGTGCACATGATAATCGTTGTTGGTTCTTATTGTTGAAGTTTTTCTCTTTATCAGCAGACTGGTTGTGAAGTAAGACTTGCTATCGTACTTTCGTAACTAAAATGCAATGAATTATCGAGCTTTGCTGTACGCTGATCCGGCGATCCAATGTAAACCTGTGTTCCAGTTCGAGTTTGTAACTCCAGAAATGATGATTGATTATAGTGCTATATTTCTTTGTAGTCAGTACATATACTCTTTCTCCATCTGTGCTCCTCGCGCGCGGCGCGCGCTGTCGAATTGTCGAGGGTCAACAATTAAAGTAACGAAAAATACGTGTGGGCCTACTGTGCCCTCAGCTCCATTAGGATAACTGGGTACTAGTTATGTGCATCTGATTAGGTTTGCCTCGGTCAAGTAATCAACAACAATATGGACATGAATGATATATCATAGAGTAAACATTACTATGGCTCTCTTGGTCTGGTGATCCGAAACTGAAGCCCAACAATTTCAGAAGTGAGTGTTGATTGCAAGATTGATAATATTACAACTACACATCATTCAAATATTAGACTCAGCAAGCAAATTCGCATGCACATAGATGAACATGTGAAAAATACCTCTCCGTGGAGAGCCTCGTTTAGACCTAGAAAATCCTTGTAGTTGCCTGGCTCGAATCTTGAGACATGCTTGGTTGTAAATTGCTTCATATGCATGCCTCTACAACTCCATAAAACAGACCTGCCAAACCATGACCTCAAATGATCATAAGGGGATACAAAGAAGTATCAATTTAATGAGATAAATAAACAAGCATACCACGCAACATCTGGTGATTAAGTTGATCGACAATATCTCTACTATATAATATAGCTAGAGGTGATGGTTGGTACGTTTTTTAGTTTCCCAATTTACCCTTGTGTACCATATAAAATTACACAACATGCCACCACCAAGTGATACCACTGTCAAAATCCACCAATCACGGGCGCTCGGCCTCCGGCCTCCTGCTGCTCGCTCTGCTGTCTGCTTGGGCAGCCCGCGGAAGCGCGGCTCGGGGCGTTGTGCAGCGACTCGAGGCGTCGTACCGGCAAACGACGCAGGCGGAAGACATTGCCCGCACTGCTGCCGCCTCCGGAGACATCGCGGCGCCGGTCGCCGAAGGATTGGAAGGAGGTAGCTCCGTGACGAGGCGCTGGTTCAGGGGAGATGCGAGGCAAGCTCGGCCGCCACCACGACCTCCGGCCTCCTGCTGCTCGCGGTCGATTGGACCTCTTGGCGACCTGCGGCGGGGTTGGTGCGCGTCAGCGAGCGCCGTGCCTAGCGGTGGCGGATGGAGAGCTCCTCGGGGAGGCCAGTAAAGGAGCACGGAGGTGTCGCCGCCGCCCGAGCCGAGCCCGCAAAGGTACAGGTACCCCGTGCCGCCGCTGACGTGCGGGAAGACGAGGGACGGCGCGATGGCGAACGCCATCTCGGTGCTCGTCGCCGGCGCCAAGGGCGAGTTGGAGGAGAAGCTCGAGCAGCGCGTCGTGCCCTGGGACGTGCCCGACCTATAGTGCGCAGCTGGACAGCGCGTTGTGCCCGGGGATGTGCCCGGCCGGTCAGGCGCAGCTGGGCAGCGACCGGCAGCACGACAACCAGCTCTTCCTCCAGCTTGGGGCGCCCGCACACCATCGGGCCGACCGCCAGCTCCTCCTCTAGACATCGCGTGGAGCAACCACATCTCGCCGTTGTCCAGAATATTTCAATTAGAAAGAGGAAGAAGAAGGGGAACAAAGTTAGTAATAGCACGCCCCATCGACCCTTATCCTCTCGCTACTGTAGCAGAGGCGATTTCTTGGACCTCTCCGGCGAAACCACCTTGTGCGGCGGCGATTCGCGGGATTTCTTCGTCTCCGGCGGCTGCTCCGGCAGCGGGAGGCGGGGGAATCCCCGGATCCCGTCATGTATATAGCGTAGGTTTGGTAGGAGGCCTAGTCGGCGGCGCTTTGGAGGTGGTGGTGCGGTCGGTGGCGGTTTTGGCGGCGGCGTGTTTCCCCTCTGTTGCAGGTGCTCCTCGGAGGCCCGCGGCGGCGCGCTTGTCGTTCTGGAGCTCGCGGATCTTCGGATTCCTCGAGGTCTCCAGGCCCCTGCATCTGGTCGGCGGGACGGCGTCGCTGATCTGGTGCACCGGGGTTCTGGTCCCTGGGCTTCTTCGTCGTTGCGTCGCCGCTTCCTCCGGCGGTGGTGCAAAGCCTGGGTGGTGGTGTGTAGGAGGTAGAAGCGGCGTTCGCGAGGTGGCTCTGCTGGCTTCGCCGGACTTGGTGGCTGACGGATGGTGGTGCGGCAGGCTGCGGAGGGCGCTGGCCGTGTTCGTTCATCGAGCAAGGTTTCGTCACCGTGTGACGGACGGATTCTGCGGCCCTTTCCATGTGCGGAGGTGCTCTCGGATGGAGGTAAGAAGGTGGTTCGGCATCTTCGTCTCCGGCGTCGGCAGCGGCGTTTTCTTCCTCGTAGCTATGCTTCCTGCGTATATTGTGCTGTACTGCTCGAGTCTCTGTACTCGTTCTTGATGTATGCATATGCAGTTCTCAAAAAAAAAATACAGTTAGAAAAATATCAGTTTTTTGTTGTTAGTTCCACGGCCGGCACATTTTTTTTAAATCATCAGGATGGTTACTTCCCATATGTGGTAGATTTTGTAATTTACATCGATCTTTCAGGTTCATGAGTCATCGGCCTATCTAGAGTTCATTATTGTCGTCAACTGTTTTCGGAGGGGAATATTAGCAAAATTAGTTTGAGCAATGTCTCCAATTTAAACAAAAGGTAAGATTTTCTACTAGATGTAGTAAACACGAGTTTATATTATTGATGTATTATTTTCTACTTCTTAAGTCAATATTATTTTTACGCATGGTAATCTTAGGATAATTATTTCATGGGTATATCCATATAACTCGATTTCCCGTAGCAACGCACGGGCATTCAGCTAGTTTACTCTAGTTTGTATCGACTTAACAATAAATTTAGCCCAATACAGCACATCTATAAGATCTTGGGGACAGTAAGAAGCTAATACAAATGTCCAATCACAATTTTAAGTTAGTATTGCCGGATAGCATTAGTACCTTGTAAAACTATCTTACGGTAATTTCTGATTAAAGAACCTTTATTTCAGCATCTGATGATAAAACGTGCTTAGACATAATTGCGTGGAGCAGCTTGAGGGCAGTCAAGATCTGCCCGTTGTGGAGTCTAGGAGCGGTGTGCCGACAGTACAAGGGCGACAAAAATCCGGAGGTCGGCCTCCCTGCGCCGTCCCCGTTGATCTGGGGACCGTCTATAGGGAGCACGCCGGCGAAAGCTACTGCGCCCTGCTCGGCGAGGAACTGTAGCGTTGTGGCACCCACACGCTCGCCTCAACACGGCGAGCTCGTGCTCGAACGACCACTGTCTGGCCACCTGCTCGTTGTGGAGTCCAGAAGCGGTGTGCCGGCAGTCTAGGGGAGACAGCAGTCCGGAGGTCGGCCTCCCTGTGCCGTCCCCGCCGGGCATGGGGACTTCGTCCGTAGGAAGCACGACGGCGAGCGCCGCTGCAGCTTGCTCGGCAAGAAACTCAAGTATGGGGCGACTCCTCACGGAGCAGAGAGAAAGGAGAACGGCGCCGCCGCCACCGCCGGAGAGGATGGGAAGGCAGCTTGATGCTGCGGGCACTGGGGGGCACCAAGTCTGAGGATGATCCGCCGCCGGAGATGCTGAAGAGATGGCTACAGGGGCGAGCCTGTGAAGCTCTGTTGGAGGGCGTCAAGCTGCCCAAGTCTTCTTTTTAGTTCTGTGGCGGTGTTGTTCTCACTATTCTGTAACCCAGTATGACATGTGGCTTTTGCCGGAGTTTTTATTTCGATGCTTAAACTGATGTAATAAGGATGGTGGTTGCATTTAATAAAATGGAACCAGGGGCGGAGCCTTTTATTTCTAAAAAAAATTGCTTCCAAACCTCCGTCGGTGCCGCCGCCTCCGTGCCGCGTGCCGCCTACGGATCGGTCCATCCTCGCCGTCTCCGCCTTCGCCGGCCACGGCGTCACCGGCTCCGGCTCGGATGACGGTCGCGGGTCGCCGGCTTCCGCGTTCCAACGCTACGGCGGTTGTCTCTCTCGATGGGGAGAAAACGCGAGGACTTTTCGTCGCTGAAGAGATAAGGTAACGGAGAGTAAAACGTGGCCCAGTGCCCATACCAGTTGCCAGCTAGCACGCATGAAACGGCCCACATGTCAGCAACAGCCAATGGAAAAGGCCCACGAACAGCGACACAGCGCCACTACAAGGAGAACCCCCATGTAGCAACACATGATCTACAACCATTCCGTTATGCGTTGCCAAAATTTAGTCTAGATACACATGCATGCGTAGCTGGCTCATTCGTTCTCTTTCCGTCTATTGCCCGTACATGGGGGAATTTTTGACCCCGCGGCGGGAGCTAATGGCGCGTACAATGAAATTTTACTGGTATGCAATTGGGCCGAGGGCGGTAGGATAGGATATGTACCCATCACGTATCAAGAATAGCAACTGCAAGCCTGATCTAGTGCTAGTCCCCGATCTGTGAGCGTCGTCCTCCGCCTTCCGCCACCGCGCGCCTCCCCCTCCTCCCTTTGCATCCACCCCTATGTTCCCCAGCCGCACGCATCTGCATCTGGGCCGCCCTCATCGGCGAGGTTGCGGGGAAGGAGATGATCCTCGTCGCAGGAGTTATGGGCGGCGGATCAACCTACCCATCGCTCGGCCCGTTCGACTCCACGTCGACATTGGGGGCTCGAGTGAACCAGATGCACCCATCCACCGCCGCGGCATAGGGTTTCTACACTACCGGTCGCCGTCACCAGGGGTCGCTGCGCCCCACCGCGCTCACCACGAAGGGAGCCGTCATAGGAGACTTCCGCCATCAGACTTTGCCGCTACGTTGTTTCTTAGCTGTTTCCAGTGACCAGGTTAGTCCTGCCGTTGGTGTTTCTAATCTGTAGTATAAGATGGAACAGGTACTAGTCCGGGCGTGGTGAATCGATAGTGCTGCTAGCTGAGGTTTGGACTGAAATTGATAAATGAGTTTTCCTTATCAGATCTGATTAGTAGTGATGTCTAGTTCGAAGTAGCACAATTTTCTGGTTGACTTAAGCAGGACCCGATCTGTCCATGTTAGAATATATAGAGAAAAACATTACTGGCCTGTTTGCTACTGGTTTCGGCCTGCGAAACTACAGGGACATGTGTGTTTCTCTTTCCTATTCTGATCGCTAATCAATTGATTCAGTTATGTGCCCTGCAGCTAGAAGAAAAAATTCGGTCTACTCCCTGTGTGTGTACCAGATGAACTGAACATCACGCATTCGAGATTCGGATCTGGCGCTAACTACGGGGAGACATGCATGGAATTATGTTATTTTTACCTTGCAGATTTTTTGCCTACATGATGTTGTTCAAGTACCAATTCCTTGCCACTCTTAGATAATCTTTTGTATTAAACATTTCCTTTCAGGTGCCTTGTTCTTGAACTGCATGATTAAAGCCAGAAAGAAGGTATTTATAATCAGGGAACATGTGGGAAGGACTAGAGGTTTTTTACTATCTCATATCGATTCAGTTGTGTGCAGCCTGCAGGTTTCTTGGTCGGCTATAATGATAATGTGCGATCCCTTCCTAACTCTATAGGTAAGCATAATTTAGTTGGCAAAACAAACTTACAAAAGCATGGTTGTCCCTTCGTTTGGCTTGTGCAAACATCTTATGTTCATGAGTCAAAGTGATTTGCCAGTTCATATCGTCTCTTATAAGCACACCATAAGTGCTAAATGCATTGTCATATATGCAGCTTGAATGTTCCCTTACTATTTATTTTAAGCATTGAATAACTTGATTTAGTTACACCCTTTCATATACTTGCATGGCTTTCCTTCTCACGGTAGATGACTGGAGCCATCATATTTAACTCCTGGTGTGTGAACTTCTACTAATGGGCATTTTCTTCCATCAATTAGTTAATTAAAGGATTCTGATCTTCTTTCTGATGGAGGACCCGTCATATTTATTTCTTATACATATTCCTTTTTTGTTTTCTTCTGTGTGGTAGCAAATATTACTTGTGGGTCTGATGTCCATTTCAAATGCATAGGATAGCAAACATGCCTTGCATGCCGAATTAGCTTTGGCATGCCACCAAGGTGGATATACATACAATTTTGTTAGCAAGTTAATTCACTACATGCTTCACTGTTTTTTTCCACTTTGATACTGAATATGAACATTTTGTATATGCAGGTCGCATACATCGGAAGACTTGCTCTATTCAGATATCGGCTTTGAAGTTCTTGGCAAAGTCTTACAGTGGATATATATCTAGGACTAGGTAGAAAATATCATATTTTGATGTAAGATTGTAAACAGTCTACTCTTCATATAATTTTCATGTACGGAATGCTGATATTAATAAAAATATGGATTTTTACCTCGAAATGCAGTCATATTCTATGATTTGTGAGTCGTGGTATGTCACATATGAATTATGTGCACTCACTGAGAAAAACTTCTATAGTCTTCCTAATTGATCAAACCATCCCATCCAGAAAATAGTATTTTAAATATAATTTTCAATCCGTATACGATATCTCTACCAACGCATATAGTTGTTGCCTCAAATCTGTAGCTATTCTTACAACGGTTATTTCATTGGTTACTAACGGATGTATATGCGTTGCATTATGTCTTTGCAACGCTCGATAAGGCAACGCATTATTATCCGTTGGTAATGTCGCTAGCAACGCCTATATGAACATTTAGATACAGATGAATGCGTTGCTGTAGGGGGGGTCTTGTTGTAGTGCGCGTGGCAGGCTGGACGGCCATCGGCCTAGTGATAGCTGAATCCACGGAGGTAAACCGGGAGACCCCAAGGGGCCTCCTCCTTCGTTTGGATTTTCGTCCGTTGGATCGAGGGACTTACCGCGCGATCTGGGCCGTCCATTTTCCTGTGTTACTTATTTTACTTCCTATATCTCTCACTGACAGTGGGTCCAGACGTCGCCAGTCCCGCTCCGGTCCCGCTACACAGAGAGAGAGTACGTTTTGCGGTAGCATCTCACTTCCTCCGAGCGCCGTCCTGGTGTGTGTTTGAGGGGTAGTATCGGGATTTCGTCGCAGCGTGGACCGAGCGTCTCGCCGTCCTCCCCGATTCCTCTCCTCCCACGCCTGCCCGATCCCCTTTCTCTCTCACCCCGCCGCCGCTCCCCCGGCCTCGCCGCACACCGCCGCCAAGCGTGCTTCGTCCCACCGCTTCCTCCCCAACATCAGACAGCAGGAGGACCACGGAGCAGCGCAGCCCACCGCTGCTGCGCGTGGTTCGTGCGCCGGGAGGAGTGGCTCATGGATCTGCGGGTGCCTCCGTCGCGGCTGCCATGGCTGCTCTCCCTGGCGCGCCTCAGAGGTACTCTCTCGTCGGCGCCAGCTACGGTGGCTTCGTGGCCTACCACCTCGCCCACGCGTTCCCGGCCGTGGTAGACCGGCTCGTGCTCGTGGCGGCAGGTGTGTGCCTTGAGGAGGCCGACCTGGCGTCGGGGCTGTTCGCCGTGGAGGATATCACGGAGGCGGCCAGCCTGCTGCTGCCGCAGCGGCCGGAGGATCTGAGGAGGCTGGTGGAGATCACCTTCTACAAACCGCCAAAGTTCATGCCCTCCTGCTTTATCAGGGATTACATCGCGGTAGGTAACCCAGTGACCTGCCCACTAACTAAGTTAGCTTCATTTTGTTGCCTTGCAGTATTGCACGATTGAGATTGTTCAGCGAGGACTGGTTAGATGTGTAGCTAGGTGTTCGAACTTTGAACCTGTGAGTTGATTCATAATTACTACTCCATCTCTATTAGTCGCACCATTTGGCAGCTGCATGGATTCAGCAATTGGTTCGTGTATAACTCCTTAGGATATGATGCTTAGTTTTTCTAATCCATAGGAATGTTGCATGCCCACCCCTTGTCCCAGCCTCATGGAAAATGAAAACAAAAACGAACATCGTTTTAGCACGGATACAGAAAGCAGCCTCTGCTGCTAATGTCGCAGCAGTCAGAGGATCTGAGGAGGTTGATGAGACTCGCCTTCTGCAAACAGCCAAAGTTCATGCCATCCTGTTCCATCAGAGATTACATCAGGGTAGGTAAATCAGTGACCTACCAACAAAATTAATCAGTGACCTACCAGCTAAATTAGCTCCATTCTTTTGTGCTGTAATGTTGCGTGACTAAGAATGTTCATCGGATTAGATGGTTGGATGAGTGGTGTTAGAACTTGTAATTTTGATTCATAATTGCACATGCGGCTCTTCAAATCGAGATACATATAAATAATCACATTGGTGTACTCAGATGAGGTAGCTCGCAGTCCACAAAGTGAAAAAAATTCAGTTAGTTCTAACATTTGACAGTTAAAAAAACTCAGCAATTAGGATATATTAATTCATAGGACATCAAATGATGTTCTCCCACCCTTTTAAGCCTCATGTAAAACGAAAACAGAAACAAACATTGTTTTATCATAAATACAGAAACAAACACCCTTTTAAGCCTCATGTAAATGCCAGATATAAACCTTCCTTTCTGAACATATATTTTGGTAGGCCTATTGGTAGCAACGCATCTCCATCTTCAGTTTGCTTCCAGTATATGAAAAGCTTTTACTATATGTGTGCATTCATTTTCAGTTACAACATGGGGCTTAAAGTGTCTATGGCTAGCTGCACTAACGAATGTGGAGCTCTTTCCAGATTGAGGTAATAAGTATAACTTACCAAATTGGTTTGTCCCCATAGTCATTTGAACCGATCTATTTTAAATCAAAATATATACTGGCTTGCATGTATTATTATGTAGTAAGACTCATAGCTACTTTTAACTATCACTACCATTGGGTTCCATTTCTAATTTAGTTCTTGGTGTGCCCATGTAATTGTACCTACAGGAAAAAAATTGACATTCGTATTTTTAGCATTGTTTTTGTGTGCTTGAAGTCACTTACGACATATATAGCAGAATTTTGTCAACAAAAGATATTCCTTTTGTTTTTACAGAACTTATTATTTGTGGCATCAGTGCATCACATACTAAAGATGAAGATCCTTTTAAGTTCTGATTGGTAGCACAAAACATTCTTGAATTGGATGGTTTCCTTTTAGGTTCTGATTGGTAGCACAAAACATTTATGTACTTCTCTTTGTGTATAGCATATGCGGTAGATCCAATAGATCTAAAAGGACCCATTTGGACCAATGGTTAGCTTATTGGGGAAGCTATGGTAATTATTTCTGTTCGTTAGCGATGGTGGAAATTCCTTCATTCTAAATGGTGAGTTGAATCGGTCTCTAATTTTCTTACCTGGTAGTGAAGATTATTAGTTTACCCGAGACATTATTTTAGTGTATCATGATCATGCATTTGACACTTTGAGTGTATACCTAGATGTTTTCTTAAAATTTCTCGCCATACCTTTTATTTTCTAATCTGTATCCTTTTTGTGACGCAAATATTTATGCACGAGGTCATGGAAAATTCGACTGTACCTTATAATGAACTGGATACGTCTATCTCAGCTATATTTACATATAATCCACGTCATCGCAAGGTCTTACTTTCCAGCTTCCACACAAGGTATTTCCTTCTCTTTGACCTCATTCTCTTTTATCATTGGCATTTGTTTCATTTAGCTAACAGTTACATGCTTAACTCTCGAGCACAAAACTGTTTTTGCCGTACGACTTCACATTTGATGTATGTATGCCAAACTATTGCTTCATTGTGATGTTTGATGAAAAAATATTCACTTAATTATGCAGTTTTACAACAGCTCTCCATTTTCTTCTCATTGTGATCCAACGAAATTGACCAATTGATATGAGTTTGTCATGCGTATCTAATCAATAACAACGGAAATGTCTAAATAGAGTATGCCCATCCCCTTATTCCCCATGTGTGGTTAATTTTAGTGCTATTTGTTCAAGGCTGCTGTTATTTTTATGGCTGCCGCAAAGTGTTCCTTAATCCCCCATTATTATATTTCTACACTAGCTACTCATAATCCTGAAAAAGGAATATTCAATGTATTTTCTTATTGGACGTTGAACCTTTCTATTTTGATTATCTTTCACAGACTCATTAGATGCCACTTTAAACTGAAGTGAAAAATACCATAAATAGCTTGGTATTTATTCTTTTAATCTTTTATTGTTCCTAATGTTAAATAATTAACTTGATACAATTTTGTACTACAGGTTTGGGGACAGGTGTGCCCTGTTCAGCTGCCGTGTACATATCAATCAAATTTCAGGTGAGTGCATGCACAGCTGACTATACATGAGTTTCTCTTTCTCATGTCGGTGTAGTTTTTTCCTTTTTCCATTAAAACTTGAGAAAAAAGGTCCTATGTTGCTCATCAATTTCAGGTGGGCGCATGCACATCTGGCTTTGTACAGTACTTGAATTCTCATGTTAGCCAAGTGCTTTTCATCCTCTGATTTAGATTCACAGAAAATAAATATATCAACTAATTATTCTACTTTCTATCTGGCATATTATGTCAGACCATTGTTTATGTTTCGCACTATTTCGGCATGTTCTGTTCCAACTAGAATTCCCTGCTTATTTAATTGTTGTGATCTCTGTTCTTTGTGTCTATCCTTAAATTGCCGTACATATATTTCCCTACGTTCTCCATGCCTACTTATTGCTTTATGTCTCTCCCTCCAGCTTATCATCAATTTATATTGAACTAAATGTCACAAGTGAACCTGATCAGTTCCCTGGTCACTATGCAACTCTCCCTCACCACCATATAACATGAAGAGAGTGTAGATTGTCATGGTGGTGCCTCTCCATCTGCCTATCCAATCTGGCAGTTGGTACAAATATTATGTGTGTTAATGTGTACTATCCAGCACTATATTTCCGGACGCCTGATATTTAGGCTCAATCTCAATGAGTGTTTGTAGATGATGTAATGATTGACCTATCTATTCTAAAGACTTTTATGGGTATGAAAGAACATTGTGTGTTGCTTTAAAACTGTAATGCCACTACTATGTATAGTAATTTTTGACTATTGTGTCATATTTTATTATGCTTATCATAGCGTTTTACCAATCGAAGGCCTGATCTTGGTACCGATACACTATGTCTCTAAATTACAGTGTCACTACTATGTGTATAGTGATTAACAGTCTGATCTTGGTACCGATACACTATGTCTCTAAATTTTTGCGTGTTACTATTTTCAGCCTGAAGGTACCTTCACGTCTCTTGCAACACCGCCTTCAGCCAACAAGACAACTACTCTAAGGTTCTGATAGCAACCTTCATTGTGGTTTACCAGTCTGTCTTAGATACAGGACAAGGTTCTGACTTGCATACTGATACAGGACAAGGTTCTGACTTGCAATAGGATATTATAACTCATTTGAGTTTTACCAATATCTTTTTACAAGACAAGGTCTGGCCTGCTTGATTCGAAAGTCCGTAAGCCTATGTTCCAAGATGATGAAGACAAAGGGAAAGAAACTGAAACCTATGAGGTACTATACCATTCCTAATAGATGGGTCAAGGTTGATATACTTGAACTGACCATGACCACTTTCTGTTTACTTCTACAAGTTTCGAATGTCTAAACTCACATGTCCAAACTCACATGTAAATTTTCTAAAATTTGCTCCATCTATGTGCTTACAAACCATTTTTCAGACTGTCAAAGATACCATGGTTCCGAACATGGATTATTCGGAATCAACCATCGGTCCTACGCCATTGCCAGCTGATAAGAAGTCACATTATTATACCGGAGAAACACAGGCCGATCCTTTTTACCTAATTGAACACCCCCTTGATGGGAGATCTAAATACAGGCATAGGTCCCTCTCTACGGAAGGCGCGATCAGCACATCCGCCAGGAAAACTGGTTGTTAGAACATGTAACTTCAGCTTTGATTTAGGTATAAATGATGAGTTCAAAATAATAAGATGAGTTGGATTTTCCCTAGCATCAGCTTTGATAGGTTAATATCCAGTTTCACCAATTTAGCTTCTCTATTACAAAAAAGAGAGATAGAATATTAGAGATTTCTACCAATTATTGTTAGTACTTTTTAACTTCCCAATCTTTTCAGTCCTTTACATAACACAGTTATAAAACTCTTGACCTAATGAGCCTGACTCTATACATTGTCTTGCAGGATTATTTTGCTCTACTCATGTACATAGTCATCAGTGCTACCACTCTGATGTCGCAGATCAGTTTACTTTTGGATGTTCACTCTGCTTGAAGCAGCTGGTGTCTACCTGTTTGTACTCAAGTCGAGAGACCAAACCAACCGCCTCTTGAAATACAACGCTGTTCGTTGCAAAAATCCAGTCTGCGTGTGATTGTATCATAATATGAATGTTTGGTATAGCGTTTTGCAAATTGAAAACCAGTGTCCCCTGGCGGGTGGCGCGCGGCAAGCCGCGCCCGGGGATCTAGTTATTGTAGAGCTCGTACATTGTATCTCCTCTCTCAAGGTGCCGTTGACCTGATATCACATCTCATCGCCTTCTTCTCCTCCACTATCCCACGACAAATCTGAAACTCGATCTCCTTCACTAGGTTGAGAAGATATTAGTCAAGCTCGATCTCCTTCACCAATTCCAGGTACCACTAGCAACTACAAATTTATTTTCCGAGATGTATTATGTATGCTTATGGGGCTCTCCCGTCTGCGGATCCATCGTTGACCGCAGATCTCTAGCGGGTCGATCTGCAGTTTGGAAAAATCGGAGCAGTACCTGTTAGATTGATCTCCACCCGATCGAGCCCAACGGCTCGACGGGCCCTTTGACTCGTGCCCTGATCGGGGGCGCCCAACCCTCTTATGGTTGGTGGGCCCCTGTGACCTGCGGCTATATAAAGGGTGGGGGGCGGCAGAACGCGGTAAGAGGTTCACCACGATATGCACGACCCCACCAACAAACCCTACCGATCAAGGGAGCCCGCAGTGCTCACGGGAAGCACCACCGACGGCACTGCCATCACCACCTCCGTCCACCATGGCCGGAGTCTCGAGCGCCTCCGCACAAGGAGAAGGTATCCCATCCTCCTTCCATCTCTCGGTTCTACCCTAAGATCTAGCCTAGTCGATCCAGAGATCATAACATTGGTATCAGAGCCAATTACGGCTTAGATCTTGCTGGTGTAGACAGAAAAAGAAAAGCAAAAGAAAAGAAAGAAATTCCCCTCCCGATAGAAACCTAACACTAATTTCAAAGAAAAGGGCAAAGAAACTCACTGGAGGCCCTCGGGCTCGCCGGCAAAGCGCGCCGCCGCAAGGCCGCGCCCGTTCCTCTCAATCTTGATGCGCATCGGCAAGCCGAGGCATCAAGACGAAGATCACAACCCCGAAAGGGGCAAAGGCAAAGATCACAGCAGCAAAATCTTTCGACGGCGGAGCGCCCACAGCGAACGCGCGACCGGCGAAGGATCTGGCCACGGCGCCACCTCCATTATCTCGTCGGATTTTGCACCCGTGGCGAGTGGAGTGGAGAAAAGAAGGGAGAGGGGCAGCGGGAGTGGGGCTCGCCGCGGTAGGGCGTGCGGCCATCGCTCGCCGGCGGACCGCCTCCCTCCACGGGCCGCCGCCGACCGCACGAGGTGCAGAGGGGCCGCGGGAGCGCGAGCGCAGCTGCTCGGCGGTGCACAGAGAAAGGGAAGAAGCTCGCCGACGGAGAAAAGTTGTGCTCGGGCTCGCCGCGGGGAGGACTCGCTTGCACGGCGCGCTGGGTGCCTCGCCGGCGACAGCAGGCCGGCGGCGGCCTGCGGCGCACCGTCGAGTAACCCTAACCATAGCGGAGAGCTTCGCGGGGGCGGAAAAGAAGGAAATGAGGATAGGGTTTTTCGGTGCGAGGCCGACGTCCTGGTTTGTTCCAGCGAAAACAGTGGTGGACCGTCGGATCCATCCGACGGCCAGGATCAGCGGCGACAGCGCAGACGGGCTTTTGGGCCGAAAGCTGCAACAGGCCGCTGCCGTGGGCCTTTTTTTACCGCGCCGCCTCGGGCGGCAGATAAATACCGGCCGCTCGACAGGCCGTGGGCCGCACAGAACAGTTTCAGCTTCTGCTATTTTTTTTTCCAGAGCATGTTTTAATTGTTTTTGTCCATTTTTTGGGCAAATTTTATCTAGTTTTTTCTATTCAAAATTATCCAACGAAATTTTGTTTAGAGAACTGAAAAGTGACAGAAATGTTTCTGAAAAGTACAAAGTTTATGAATTTTATTCATTTTTCCGCTGCAAATAGTTAAAAGTAATTGCTTAAAAGCAATAAAGTGATAATTAAATTTTTAAAGATGTGATAAAGTGAATAGTAAAAGGTAATTATGGTCCTGTTATTTTACGACCAACGTTGTTAATAACATAATCATGATTTGTTAATCGTTGAACAGTGCAATGTTTGTGAAATACAGATAATATTTTACAGTTTCTGCTGTAAAGTAAAAGGACTCTCCTCTAATTAAATTGGAACCAACGGGAAAATTTAATTAGAGAGGAGGAAAAAGATAAATACTTGTTTAACAGATTAATTATGGTATTGTTATTTTCTGACCAACGTTGATGATAGCAGTACTATAATTATATGAGTTCTATAGTCAAAGGGCTAGATCTCTGATAATTTTGCATGAAAGTGATCAATTTTCAGAGAAAAGATAAAAGATCAAGAAATGCTCTTGAACTATAGAAATATGTATATTTCATGTTTCCGCTGAAATAGAGTTGATGATAATGTTAATTTCCAAACAGAGTTCTTTATTGCAATAGAAATATTATCATCATATTTTTTATGAGCTTTATGCATTGATTCTATTTCTGCCCAACGGTGATGTAGAATTAGTGTAGAAAGATGATGTTTCATTCTAATTCTGCCCAACGGTGATTTAGTATATAGAAGAAAGTTTTAAAGATTTAAGGTGCATATCTTTAACCAGACCAATGAAGGGTTATTTTTTTATGCTCATTATTGTTTATTATTATTGAATATTTTATCAGACAAAGATTCTCATGTTTTCATTCGTGAAAGCAAAAGGATGGGTACTTGTGACCCGAAAGATGACCAAGAAAGGTCATAAAGTGAGAGAGTATGTTCTCTCTAAAGAATGACTGCAAAAGGAAAAGAATTCTTGGATGTTAATCCAAGAATACAAATAGATCATCGAGAGTTTTGTTTGACAAATGTCTTTCATGTACTCTCCATGCAGAAAACAAATAGATCATTCAGAGTTTTGTTTAACGAATTTCTTTCATGTACTCTATATGAAGAAAAAATTTAAACAAGCAACATGAATGCTTAATTTGACCAACGTTGGATTAAGCATGTGTATAAAAGAGTATTCAGATTTATTTCTGAATTTGATGATTGAATATGCAGTCTAAAGAGCCAATTGTGGCATCTGTGTCTCTTAATTACCCGCATGACGGGAAAAGACGATAATAATACCTACGTGGTGGGAAAAGTCTGGGAAAATACTCGCATGGCGGGAGAAAATTTTGACAAAGGACTTATCCTGTATGACAGGAAGAAGATGTGATGACTCATGTGTTTTTATATCGACCGCACACTTTATGTGTCATAGTTACAAAGCACTTAATGAGTCAAAAGAGAATAAAGTTACAAAAGAACCTAAAGATGAGAATGGCATGCAAGTGTGACTTGCAAAAGTACCATTGAGAAAGAACTCTTGTGAGTTTTGAAAAGGAATGAGGAAAAAGTACTCCCATACATTAAAAGACAACTTCATTTTGAATGAAGCAGATAAAAGATAACTTCATTTTGAATAAAGCAGATAATCAAAGTTTCGAAATTGTGGCAAAAAGGTTGTTGCCACATTTCGAGGGGAGATAGAGAATGTTACAGAATAAACTCCCCTATACTTCAGATAATGTGATGCATATTATGCATCTAAGTGATCTATGATGAATTGTGATCGTCTGGGGAGTACGACACTAGTACACAACGACACATAGGATACCCCTCTATGGAAACGGCAGCAAAAAGGCAACAGACTACGCTCACAAAGGCCACGGTTAAAAAAATTGCACGTCACCAGTGAGCCTTCACAGGAATGGAATCGTGACACATCGGCAATGGCTATATATATTCAACCGTATGCAATATATTAGAAACGGTTGAAAATATTCGTCCGTATGCAATTAAAGTGGGCCGAAAGGCCTGTTTACACATGCTCAATAAATAGTCCCCAACCCTAGTGTCACACGCCTTCAACTTATCCTCTCCTACAGCCACAGACTTCTTATCCCCTCTTCCACCTTCCTCTCCCGTATCTCTACTCTGCCAGCCGCCGCCGGTGACGAGGGAACTCTGCCCGGCGAGATCAGGCCCAGGAAGGGCGTCGAGGATGCTGCTGGCGTGGCAGCGACGCTGGATCTTTGCGGACAGCCAAGCGGCGGATCTGGGCGGGCGGATCTGGAGCATCATCTGGAGCTCCACTCCGCCGTCGGTGCCACGGCTGTATGCGTCGTTGTCCGCTGCACCAGATCCTTTGCCTCGATCTGGTGTACACCAGCGACAACAGTACCAACATCTTGAGCAGCTTGATTCCAAGGTATGCATGTGCTCGTACAAGCTGCTTCCGTGTTGTTGGGTAGTGTACGCGTGTGTTCCGGCCGGCCGATTTCTTAATCTAATGTGTTCCGGCCGGCCGATTTCTTTATCTAATGGTTGGTGCTATCTCATGGGTGATGGCTGCAGCCGGATTCACTTCTTCACCTCGTGCGGATCATCTTTTCTTTTTCTTGATTCTTTCTCTGTGTGGGATTCGATGTCTTTTGGCTCGACCAGATCTTGTGGGGTTTCCTAGTTCGGTGTACTGCTCTGTTAATGGTGATTTGCATTTGCTGCTCTGCCCCCTTGATTTATTGTGCTAGTACTAATATTGAATTTGTCGATGTGCTAATATACTGATCTGAATGCCAGATTACTAGTTTTTGTTGCTGTGATGGTACTGCATGCGAGATAACTAGCTTTTGTTGTTTCTTCAAAAAATGCAGCTGTATGCAAGGATCTGGAGCATCATCTGTAGCGATGGCCGGCCTACTTCGATTTCTATTGCCAGTAAAGACAGATGCAGCAAAGCGTGATGGGTTGGATGGATTCTTTTTGAGAGTCCATTAGTTAATGTTTTGCGAGGATATGCATTTTTAGTGTATACTAGGCATAATTCTATCGTGTATACTGAACCTTGTACCTTGTGTATTTTTTACATAGTCATTTATAAATATTGTCCTAAAATGCAGTGCTGTCGGTATCAATTATTGCTTTCGCTACCGGTCACCACCGGTGGCCTGTTTTTTTTAATATTTATGACTCACAAAGGAAACGGACAAAACTACCGTAGCAGATGAGATCCTCTCACATCAGCATCGGAAACGGGGCAATGGATGGTTTTTCCGTTGCCATAGAGGGTTTTGCTCCGTTGCTGATGTGTCGTTCTGTACTAGTGCGACGGTCATAATAATGATACCCCTAAAGTAAAGAGATAGATTTATTCCTGGATTTTTTACAGCTCCGAAAGGAGACTAAGGACGGTACTCAAAGTGCCATAAAGAAGACAGATTGACAGGTTAACGGAATAAACCCAAATAAAAAGGATTAAGGATACACCATTTCGGAGAAAATGGAGCAATCTGTGGGAGCATGGTATGAACATACCTAAGGCTCGAATAGATTTTATCTGGGGGACCTTGTTGCTTTATAATAGAGATGAACAAGTAACACATGGATCTTATGATTTAGGTCCTTGTAAGAGCTATTGCCTTTTGGCGATAGAAAACTACAGAATTAATTGTCTCTAGGCAATGACAGAGCAATAACATCCCCATATGAGAAAAACAGATGACTACAAAGTCTATATCAGAGAAATTTAAATGAAGGTTGATCCCACCTCATTTACAGAAATTATAAGCAGCGCTCAATCGATTTTGACAAGTGTCTACTTGTCTTAATGATTAGAGACTATGTGAATCCCGACGATGTTTGGGACTCATAAGTAATTTCCAATGGAGCCAAAACAGTAGGCTATAAAGCGTCTACAACGCCAATATGACTCCAATGGAAATATGTAAAAAGCGATTTTAAATCGAAAGTTTTGCGCTAAGAGAATAAACAGATTATAATGAGTGATAATGGCACATAATGATCTGAGTTACATCAGATGAAAGTAAAGAACACAAGGAATTTTATGGACTAGAGCAAGTCTCAAGAATCAGAAATTATTTTGGGTTAAAGAGAATGAGAGGACAATCGCTTTTCTATAAACTTATAGAATGGGAAATTCATTCCCTAATCCTGTGTATGTGGATGATATCCTACTTGCTAGTGGTGATGTCAATCTACTACCGGCAGAGAAAAGAAGTTCTTATCCTCAAAAGAGTACTCTCGGTAGAGTGTCTGTCGTTAAAAGTATCGAGATTTACTAAGAAAAGAAGAAAAGGGGTATTAGAAATATCGCATGGACATGCTGAGAAGAAGTCTCTAAAGCATGCACGTCGAGAAAAAGGGCCTCTTACCGCGTTCTGCCGCCCCCCACCCTTTATATAGCCGCAGGTCACAGGGGCCCACCAACCATAAGAGGGTTGGGCGCCCCCGATCAGGGCGCGAGTCAAAGGGCCCGTCGAGCCGTTGGGCTCGATCGGGTGGAGATCAATCTAACATTCTCCCCCTTGATCTCAACTTTTACTTTTACCTTTTACTTTACTCGTTTCATCACAGATCGATACATAGAGCATGTTTCATCGTCTCAGCTCATTGCCGAGAGAATGAGACGGCTACAATGTACGCCTCCATTCAGAAATAGTTTCTTTAATCTTTTGGGCCTCTTTATTGTCCGGAAAACATATAGACTATACCATAAACCCATGTCGACTATGTGTTCTCCAAACACACTGGGCGGTAAGCCTTTAATTAGCAGATCTGCAAACACTTGTGTGTCTTTTTTTTTTATCTGTTCCTTTTATGCTCCAAGCATTTCAACATAATTCCGGACTTTCTCTTTTACAACGTATAACTCTGTGTCAATGTGTTTGGCACCACACTTGACTTGTTGTCTTAGTAGTGAATTACTTAATGGTTATTGCTGTTGTCAACCATTATCAATTCCGGGTACAGGTTTCCTTAACCATTTTGCCTGTCTCTCAGCCTCATATCATGCTATAACATGTCTTTACATCACACTGATGTTAATCTTTTCATTCTTTGGAGCTTTTCCACACAAAAACTCCAAATGTGAAATTTAGCGACAATTGTGGATTTCGCTATATATTTCACAAATTCTTTCTTTGTACTCACAATCTTTTGAGAGCACATTTATAGATCTATCTTTGTACTCACAACCTTTTGAGAGCACTCTGTTTCTTTTAGCATGAGGCCGATATCTTTGATTCCATTCCAGTGATCTATATCTGGATTGGACATTGCCAAAACAACCGGGATACGTGAACTGTCAGGGTAATATTGAGTTTCCAACAGTTGAAGCATATGGTACCATATCCATTTGATCCGTTCTATGTTATCTCTTGGAACACTAAAGTTTCCAATTCCATTACCCTTGACAATAAGAACAGGCGTAGGTTTTCCCGATCGAGCCCAACGGCTCGACGGGCCCTTTGACTCGCGCCCTGATCGGGGGCGCCAACCCTCTTATGGTTGGTGGGCCCCTGTGACCTGTGGCTATATAAAGGGTGGGGGGCAGCAGAATGCGGTAAGAGGTTCACCACGATATGCACGACCCCACCAACAAACCCTACCGATCAAGGGAGCCCGCAGTGCTCACGGGAAGCACCACCGACGGCACTGCCATTACCACCTCCGTCCACCATGGCCGGAGTCTCGAGCGCCTCCGCACAAGGAGAAGGTATCCCATCCTCCTTCCATCTCTCGGTTCTACCCTAAGATCTAGCCTAGTCGATCCAGAGATCATAACAGTACCTGCACAACAAGAAGAGACTAAATCATCATTAATTACCACTTTACTGTTTGCATAATATATAGGTGAGTAGGCTGAAAATTGTGTTCCGTCAGTTCTTCTCCAGTTATCAGTGTTCGTTGTTCCTTTGCTGCTGGTCCACAGAACAGATTACCTCTGACTGAAGTGTTCCTTTTTGTTCCGGTACATATTCGATCTAAATGTTCTGCACTTATGCATCTATAACGCAGTGGGTGCCTGGTACACCTTCTGCTCACTCACTGGCTGATTAATGATCTTGTATTATCTATATTCGCAGGTGTAGCAGCAGCAGCATGGGTTTTCTCTTGGTAATTGACGGATGATTTTCGTTCTGGCTTGCGCTCAGCCTCACGAGATCTTAAAAGTAGCCATGAACTGACCATCGGAGCAAGGCTGCATGCTCATGATGATCGCTGTCGGTTCTTATTGAGTTATTGTTGATGTTTTTTTCATAGTCAGAAGACTGGCTTGTGAGGTAAGATTAATTACTACCGTACTTTCATAATCGTACTTACATAAGTACAATGGAATAGATTATCATCATCTCTAGACTAGCATGCGGGAAACCAAATTTGGGTTGAGATGGATCAAACAATCAAACAGTGGAGATGGATGGTTAATCTGTATGTTGTAACTCAATGCAAAATCCTCGGTAGTTCAATATTTAGGCTGCTGTATATGCAACTGCCGTCTAATCACCCTTCAACTAAGCAGAACAAACCGATAAACCTTTTAGCATACAAAACTAAGAGACGTGTTTCTTTGCAAGCACGAAAAATTCAAGCAGAGTGCCAGCTCTGGAATAGACCGTGATACCTGGCTCTACTTAGTGTGATGAACATGTATGTAAGTTGCGTAGCTTCACTATACTAAATTTACTCAGAATGTAAGTAGCACCTCAGTATTGATATCTGTTTACATATTTTATACATAAGTAGAACCTTTCTTATTTTTAAAGTATGCTAACAAACCCACTGCATGCATTTTTCAGACTTCGATATTTGACATCGGTAACAAGCCACCCTGGTGTTTTGGTGGATCTCTGGCACTGAGTTTATCTGATTGATGGCAGCTATATTAGAATCTTTGCTTGGATCATGTGCCACTAAGTTCAAAGATATCATCACTAATGAGGCCACACTAATTCTAGGTGTGGAAGAAGAGCTCACAGAAGTGCTGCGACGAGTAGAACTGATACAGTGTTGTATATATGATGCTGAGAAAAGGAGGACAAAAGAGCTAGCAGTTAACAATTGGCTTGGTCAACCGAGAGATGTTATGTATGATGTTGATGAAATCTTGGACGTGGCTAGATGTAAAGGAAGCAAGCTACTGCATGACAAAGCTAGCAGCGTGTGGTAACTGGTAAGGTGGCACATTTCTGCTACCTACTCTGTACTGGCAACGCGCACGCTCCGCACGTTGCAGGCCTGGAGAATATTGGCAACGTGCGGGTGCCACACACGTTGCCACTGTTCGGTGTACTGGCAACATGCTGGTTGCGGACGTTGCCAATAAAGTTAGCAGAAACGCGCTAGTGGCAACTGCCGGTACACGTTGCAAATGAGGTAAACCCACACGTGGCCAGTAGGCTTTTCCCTACTAGTGTGACCGGTGAATTCTGGACGGCGGGTTGTCCTCAACCCAGTTCTAGTCGGCGTCAGTTTAGACTTTTAGAGAATAAGATTTACTGATTTACAAGGGAATGAATTGGGGATTACGCGGGTTTCAGGAAGCTGAAACGAAGAGAAAAGATGTCGAGGTGGATGAATCACGGGGAATGAGAAGTTTCTAGTGCTTCGTTCGTTATGTTTTATTATCTAATCTAGCAGTGGTGGAGCTTGACAAAAATGGTTGTGGGGGGGGGGGGGGGGGGGGGTGCGGCGAAAGACCAAATTGAACTGAAAAAACTGCAACAAACAAGAATTTGTAGACTTGATCATATATATATTGTTATTAGCGACATAGGTTCCAAAATACATGTATGACGAGATCCATATATACCAAAAATATACTAATTGATCATACTGATCAGGTTTTGAAACTTGAAAGAGTCATTAGCAGATCATGGAGGCATTATAAATCAGCTTTTCGATCTGTCTTGCTCTTAAATTCTGTCAAAACAGCCTCAAAGTCGTACTTCTCAGCAACTTCACGCTCTATGTTAACTACCAAATTATTGGCGAGATTCTCATCTTCCATCTTATTACGCAGCCTTGTCTTGATGATCTTCAAACTTGAAAATGCACGTTCTGCAGTTGCGGTAGAAACCGGAAGAGTGACAAGTAGACAGAGTAACCTGTCAATCAGATGTAGATAGTATCTCTTCCTGTCTCAACAAGGCAACGACAAAGATCAGTCAAAGTTGAGTATTTTTCAGCTCTTCATCATTAGAAGCATCTACAACAAAGGTTCTCAGCTACTGCTCTATTCCATAGCGATCTTGTTGAGTAAAATCTGCTGGGTAATACTTCTTCACTAAGTCACATATGTCCCTGCCTTTCAAAGATTTAAATCTATTTTTAGGTATTAGAGTGGCACTGGTGGATAGAAGATCCATTACCTTCTCACTGAACCTGCGATCCAATTCATGTAGTTGGCAATCAATAGTTGCACGGAATACCTCCACTCGAAAATATTGCTCCTTGGTGAAATGACCAGGTTGATGTCGTGAACGAGCACCACGCATGATATAAGGTTCCTCCAGGTTTGGAATTTCAGTGCCATGTTCCACACAAAATTCAACAACTGTGAAAAAGAAATCTTCCCAACCATCATCAGATCTCAACATACGAAGGCATTCTTTTGTAGGTGTCACTAGACGAACAACATTTGTAATGTCTTGTGATATCAGTTGTAAAGCTTGGCCAAGTCCTTCAGTTATCCCTAGTATCTCCTTCATCATACATAAGTCAAAGACAAACTCAAACGAGGACATATAGCTGTAAGCAGTGTCAACATCAACACGTATCAGCAGCCATCTCTTGGATCACAAAAATTACTGCTTTAAATAATTCCATAAGGCTTTCAATAGAACCAAAGTGAGAACCCCACCTAGTGTCCCCATGCCGTTTAAGTGACCTGATTTGATTTTTCCCTTGACCAGTTTCAAGTTTTCCACTTTCTATCAAACGTGCTAGTTCTACCAGTTGGGCATCATGGAGTTCATCATGGCGCTTTGATGATGAATCAACGGTGTTTATAATAAATATAAGCTTCGGAAAGAACTGGGCAACAGGAACCACCTCCTTAGATACATCTACTAGTGCAAGTTGCAATTTGTGAGCATAACAATGAACATAGTATGCATATGGGCATTCCTTAAGAAAACGTGTTTGCAATCCATTGAGCTCTCCTCTCATGTTGCTAGCCCCGTCATACCCCTGTCCTCTAAGGTTTTGGATATCAAAACCATACATGGATAATACCGAGCACAATGCATCTTTCAATGTCACAGCCTTAGTATTTGCCACATGTATCAACTCAAAGAACCGCTCCTGTGAACAACCAAACTTACCAACAAATCTGAAAACCAATGCCATTTGTTCTCTTTTTGCTACATCACATGTCTCATCCACAAGAATAGAGAATTTAGAATCACCAATTTCTTCACGGATATGCCACCTAACTTTAGCTGCATATATGGCCAAGATTTCATTTTGAATCTCCGGAGATGCGTTATTTGAGTTGTATCGAAAATTCCCTAAAAATGAATTTGGCAAGATCAGGATTGAACTCTCCAAGAAGCTCAGACAACTCAAGAAAGTTTCCCTTATTTTTCGAGTCGGCTTTCTCATCATGTCCTCTAAAAGCACAAGACTGAAATGTGAGCCACCGGACAGCTGCAACTGAAGCTTTTAGCCTTAACAGATTTCTTTCTACCATTTCCATGTCTTTGGCTGCTACTACTTTTCTATATGGCCCGGTTGATGCATCAGGGCTTGACATTCTGTGACTGCATTGTTATGGGGTGAGCAAGGTCCAGAACCTACATGGCCTAAAAATGCACAATATTTTCCATCATTCACCTTCTTCCATTTCTCAAAATCCGTGTACCGAAAATACATAAGAACTACCTTTTGCTAAGACATTTCTGCTGGAAACAAAGCAGAATAGACAATACGCCCGATGGCTGTGTTGTGAGTACTCTAACCATGATGGGAACAGTCTGAACCAATTGTATCGGAAGCGACGTTGCTGTCCTATTTTACCAGATTTCCCATAGAAGATGACATATGGGCCTATGTGTGTGGTAAATTTCCAGATTTTTTGTGTTTAGGAGTGGGTTTATTCAGGTAGGGGTACTTGACTTGCCAAATTTCTCTGTAGTCGCTTGACTACACATAACATGGCTCTGACATCAACGCTTATTTAACAACTTATGTCCGCAAAGTTACACTGCACCTCATCGAAACCGTGTGTAATTACGCATCCTCATCCACAGACCTATAGCGACGGTACCGATATTCGTGTGTGATGAGCAAAAGCAATCGTGTGTGATTACATGTTCTATACTACTCCCTATGTTCCTACATTCAGTTCAGTTCGGCATTTTCCCGGTTGGGTTCGGTTTCGGTTCGGTTTTGCACATTCCTAATCACCGTTGCAGTGCCACCGAATAAAAAACATTGTACTATCTAAAATATCCCTTGTGCTTAATCTTGTGTAGTATTTTTGCGCTGGGCTGTTGGATCGGTGGAAATAAACGGTCCAAAATTATCTGATGCACCGTAAAATAACTCTTATCTCATTATGTAGAGACGCACATGTCTCTACCTCCACCTTTGCTGGGTAGGCATTCCGTTCTTATGTCATACGGGCGGTAGCCAGAGAAGGAGGAAAATCAACCTTTTCTTCTTACACTATGTGGATGGAAAAAGATTGATCACGTTCAGTTTATAAGTCCTAAGCATATCATTAGTTCGTCAAATTTGACCAACGAAATACAAGCTACTCACTCCGTTCCAAATTAGATGTCTTCCATTTGTCCACATGCGGATGTATCTATATACTTGTAAGTATATAGATACATCCGCATGTGGACAAATGGAAGACATCTAATTTGGAACGGAGAGAGTATAATACAAGACATATACCATTAGAAACTCTAGATGTTATACTTTTAAGTGGTTTATTTTCGTATCATATAATTCATATTACATTGAAAAAATAGAGATAGAAAAATACGCGTAAGACTTATAAACTAAACCGGAGGGAGTAGATAAGAAGTGAATCACAAAATGAAACACTATGTAGCTATATCATATCTATAGACATGAACTTTCACGTGCATCGCGTTGACATCGTCAATGAGGAAACAAGCTTGAACCCGTAGCAACTCTCGCACGCGGACATTCATCTAGTCTTTTACTGAATGTGGAATTGATGCTTACTGCATCTCCAGGATACTTGGAAGGTCGCCTACTTCCTTTGCCTTCTCCTTGACAAGCTCCCACGCGTCCCGGACGTGCCGCATCTGCGTCATGGCTCCGCCGACGGCCATACGGATGACAAATTTGTTATCCACCACAAAGTGGGTCATGAAGGCCCGCCCGCTCGCGTTCATGGCCACGAGGAGCTTACGGTTCAATGCGTCCACCGCCTGGTCACCGTCGTCGTAGCGTGGGCGGAGGCGGAAGGTGAGGAGGGAGAATCTCCTCGGCGTCACCACCTCGAACCGTTCGTCGGCCCTCAGCGTCCGCTCGAACCACTTGGCCATCTCGACGTGCCTACGTATGTACCCCGCATGCCCGCCGCGCCGTGGCGGCGCATGACCACCCACAGCTTTATGGCGCGGAAAGGGCGCGACAGTGCGATCTGCCAGTCCTTGTAGTCGACCGCCTCCGCCGCACCTCCATGCTTGCCGACATTGTTGAGGTACTCCGGGCTGGTGGACAGTGCGGAGGTGAGGCAGGCCGGGTTGGCCAGCCAGAGGCAGCAGCAGTCCATGTTGGTGAGGAACCACTTGTGCGGGTTCATGCTAACGGAATCCGCCAGCTCGGCGCCGTCGATGCAGTGTCGGAACTCCGGGCAGATGAGGGCGGCGCCGGCGTACGCGGCGTCGACGTGCAGCCATCATGTCGTACCGAGCTGGCGCACCGGGTCGACCGCGCAGACCCCGGTGGTGCCGACCGTGGCTCAGAGGTACAGCGGAACGAGCCCGCTAGCCAAGTCGGCCTCCACCGCGTCGCGGACGCTGTCCGCCGTGAGGCCGTAGCCCGACGCCGCCGACGTTGGGATGACGCGGAAGTTGGCCGGCGGGATGCCTACGATCGCCGCGCCCTTTTGGAAGGTGGAGTGGCTCTGATCCGAGGCGTAGACCACCAGCCTGAGGATGGCGTCGTGGCCGAGCCTGCGCAAGGCGCGGTCGCGCGCGGCCACGAGCGTGCACACCACGGCCTCGCACGTGCTCCCGTGCAGCACGCCGCCGCCGCGGAGAAGAGGAAACGGTCCGGGAGGCCCACCAGCTTGCACATCCAGTCCACCACGACGCCCTCGAGCTCGGTCGCGGCCGGCGAGGCAGCCCACACGAAGGGCACGACGTTGAGGCCGGCGGAGAGCATCTCGCCCGCGAACCCGGCCGTGCTGGCGTTCCCGGGAAGTAGGCGAAGAAGTTGGGGCTCTGCCAGTGTGTCAGTCCCGGGACGATGTGCCGCCGCACGTCCTCTAGTATGGCGTCCACCGGAACGCCGATCCGGGCGGCGCATCTGGTAGGAGCGCACGGAGGCGCCCTGGCTGGGTGTCGGACTGGACAGGGTAATTCTCGACGGCGCGGTAGTAGCTGTCGAGGAAGTCAATCACCGCGCGCGAATCGGCGGAGAATGTCTCGGGGTCCACTGGCAGTAGCACATCAGCTGCTGGTGGCGCGCTCCCCATCGATCGATCGATCGAGGCCAAGTACATATGGTTCAGGGCGTGGTACGTACGGTGTGTGCATATATGTGGCTGTGTCCTGCGTCCAAGTATTGTATCTCGTCTTTTATTTATCAATGAGAATCGTATCACCTGTCGACTCTAAGTTGTATATGTTTTAACTCGACATAACACTCTAATTCTATGTTTTCCTATCCTTCTACGAATCAAAGGGCCCTAGAAATTTATTTGCCGCTTTTTGAAAACTTCGTTTTCATGACCTCTCTTGGGAATTTTGCACGATTTTACATCACAAAATTGCCTACCCCAACATTTTTGTTTCGATTTTTTGAAACTTTAATATATCAATTTCGTTTTTAACGAGTTCCGTGGAGCTTGGGAGCCATTTGTGGTTCCTGACCATAATGAGCGTTGAGCGCTGCTATACTCTTGACGAATTTGCATCGATTTCCGTCCGATCGAACGTGGCAGCGAACTTGCTTCAGGTTTTTATTTTTAGCGAAACTTGCCTAAGGTAGACAATTAGAGAGTTATGTGTCTGTGTTCCTTTGACAATTAGAGAATTCAGTAGCTTGTGAAAGCATCAGTTTTGTAAAGACCAGCGATAATTATATTTGATCAGACTTGCTAGGCCATAATAAACCCAGCAGCACCTATCTAACTACTACGGTACTCATTAAGATACGACATCAAGAAACACGTGATCAATTAGTCTGTGCGGGCCACGAATCATATCTTTAGATTTTTTTTTGAGGGGTACCTCATCGTTTAGATGGCACTTTCGATATGGTTGTGTGATCAATTAGTCTGTGCACGAGGATTGCTCGTACGATTCTTTTTTTTTTAAACACGTGCATTCTTGTACGAGCAACATCCAGTGGACTCTCTTGATTAGGCCTGATAAATGGAAGGCCCATATGAAACCTCGTGCAGAACTCGAAATCGTACAGATTACAACGACCACACTAACCACATATATTCCAGGCATTTTCGGTGGTTCTACATGAGCAGTCAAATCTCTGGACGTCCATCTCTTTTTCAAGATTCGTCCTGTCTCCTCATCTTTGTCTGCCCGTGTGTGTGTTGGTTGACAGGTAGCATTTTCTTAGCGGGTCTGGATACGGGCGGGCTGGTCAGTTTTGGGCCCGTCTCCTCCTCCCTGTCTTTTTCCCTCTGTGTATATCCGGAAACGCATCAGCGCTGCTCATGTACGAACACACCCAGCCTCAAATGACCTTATGCTTGGACTATTAGGTACGAACACATTGTTTATTGGATTGGTCTTTTTTTCCATGTCAAACAAAATTTGTGTTGTGAAAGGTAGAGGTTACATATTATACTGATAACCATTTTAAAATAATGATGTTACGTGCAATTTTCTCATTTGTCTGGATATCTCCGTGTGTGCCCGGAGAGAGGGGGTTTATTTTGAACTTTCTAGTGCTTTCGCGCCGCGTGTCTGTTTGCGAGAGCGTGAGAGAGAGGGGCGCAGCTGCGGTGATTTGTTGTTTCTCCCTCTCTCTCTCTCTCCCTAAAATCGATCGTCTGAAATCGACCGCCTCTCTCTCTATTCGTACATCTCTCTCTACCTCTCCATGTGTGTTTCTGCCCCTCACCCTCTCTCTCTTGAAACCGATTGTCTAAAATCAACCGCCTCTCTCTCTATTCGTACATCTCTCTGTCTCTACTTCTCTCTATCTCTACTTCTCTATCTCTCCTAAATCGATGTCTGAAACCGACCACCGCTCTCTCTCTATTTGTGGCCTTATCTCTCACTCTCTCTATCTATCTCTCTCACAGTGCTTTCTCTGTCCCTTTGTATAGAACAATTGTTGTCGCTCATTTATTTATTTCAGTGCTGTCTCTTTATTTTTTCTCTATTTGTGGCCTTATCTCTCTCTCTATCTCTTTTCCTGGCTATATTCCTCTCTCTCTCTCTTGATCTCTCTCTTTATCTATATGCCTCTCTCTCATTCTGTGGTTTCTTTGTCCCTGTATAGCACAATTGTTGGCGCTCATTTATTTATTTCAGGGTAGTCTCTTTATTTTATTTCTCCATTCATGGCCTTCTCTCTCTATATTCGTGGCCTCATGTCTCTCTCTCAATCTCTTTCCTGGCTATATTCCTCTTTCTCTCTCTCTTTCTCTATATGCCTCTCTCTCTCTGGTTTCTCTGTCCCTTTGTATAGCACAATTGTTGTCGCTCATTTATTTATTTCAGGGTAGTATTTTTATTTTCTTTCTCTATTCGTGGCCTCCTCTCTCTCTATTTGTGGCCTTATGTCTCATTTATCTCATTTCCTAGCTATATTCCTCTCTCTCTTCATCTCTCTCTTTGTCTATATGCATCTCTCTGTTAATCTCTCTCTCTATTATCCTGGTTTTTTTCTAGGGTTGTTAATTAAATGATTATCAGTATCATATATATTTATGCATCTCTCTCTATTATCCAGGGTTGTCTCTGTTCTGATTAGTTGGTTGTTTATTTGCATGATTATCAGTATTATATATAGTGTCACTCACCACAAGCTGTCTATATGCCTCGCTCTCTGTTTATCTCTCTAGGTTTGATTAGTTAGTGTTTTAGTTGCATGATTAGCAGTAATGTATATATTGTCACTCACCATAAGATGTTGTCGAGATGATGAGAAAGCCGAGGAGTAAGGGACTCGTCCTATAAGTGTAGAAGTAAGCGTCGAGGAGAGTCATCCTTTACCTTGTTAATTCGCTTTTGGTTCACTATTATTACACCTTACCGAATTAGTTCAGATGAGTTTTTGTTCCTTTTAATTTTGGTTCTTATTTTTTTTTAAATAATCATTTTATTCAAAATACAGAACCATTTTTCAAAATAATCCTTTACCTTGTTAAAAAATAAGTATTTTGAAATGGTTGATACTTATCAGCTCATCGACTTGCTTCTCTACTTACAACCTCCACTCCTCATAAAAACCAAGCGATTATCTTGGATCTCCTTTTTAAGCGACACATTGTTGTCTCGTGTCTCCTTCTACGTATCTAGCAGCATCTCCATGAAATTTTTGGTATCTGCTTCTCCTTGCCCCATTCGATCGGCTCCTGATCTTCTTACAAAATGAGGAAATGTGTCTCGATAGGATGTCCTGAAGGAGCTCTGTGCGAATCCAGCTCGAAGAGAAACTCACATATGTTGCCCCTGGTCTACAATTTCTTCCTCGATCTGCTGATTTCATCAAGGAACTCAACTGTGCAGGCGAATATAGGCTCTGGATACGAAATGACGGCACTCTACCACGCACGAGATCAACGCTCACCGCACGCCTGAACAAAACGACGGCGCGCTCACCCCGCCTGGGTGAAATGCTATCAGTGGCGCACTAGCTTGGCAGGGCTATTCTCTCTCCTCGTTTTGGGGATTTGCCATAACATACCAGTGGCGCACGAAATTTTGGTGCGCCACTGGTAAATTTTTACCAGTGGCGCACAAGAAATTTTGTGCGCCACTGGTAAGTTTCACCAAAACTTGAAAATTTCCTGGGAGGAGAGAGAATATCAGTGGCGCACAGACAAGCTTGTGCGCCACTGGTAAAAAATGAGGAGAGAGATTACCTGTGGCGCACCGTTCTGTGATGCGCCACAGGTAAAAACAGGAGAGAGAATACCTGTGGCGCACCACTGCGCCGTGCGCCACAGGTATTTCTCGGAAAATATTTTGAAAAGTGGAAAGAGAATAGGTAATTTTTTTTACCTGTGGCGCACCTAAACATTGTGCGCCACAGGTAATTTGTATTGGATATTTCTTACCTAGCTACTCTCTTTCTACCTTATCTCTCTCCACCTAATCTCCACCACCACACCCACGCACATCCACAGACACCACGCACGCTAGCTCACTTCTCTCTTCCGGCCACACACCACCACACACGCACCCACGCACAGCCACACACACCACGCATGCTAGCTCTCTTCTCTCTCTACCGAGGAGGAGAGCAGTTCGTCGACCAGTTCGACCGCGCCGCCGTCCTCGTCCCGTCGCACGCTAAGGCTACCGTCGTCGACTACACCACTCCCACATGCGTTATTATCACATGTTCAAGCGTTGGCACGTCAGCCGGTGTTTTGTTGTCACATGTTATTATCACATGCTATGCAACAACAATTATCTATCACTTCATGTGCCATTTCGTTGTCGTGCATAATTTTTATGCTAAGAGATAGCTATTTTCTATCATTTCAGATATGGTTTCATTGTCTGATGTTATTATTTATGCTAGGAGACAACTTTTGCCTATCATTTCATGTGTTTTTCCGTTGTTGCACTTTACTATTTTATTCTACCAGATAGCTATTACCTATCATTTCATGTGTTATTTTGTTATGGGCGTTACTATGTTATATTAGGAGGCAATTATTGGCTATGATTTCCTGTGATGTTTCGCACATTAGGTGAGAGAGCTAGCTATTGTTTATCAGTTTATGTGTTGTTTCGTTTCCCAACGTTATTATTCATGCTATGAGACAAGCCTGTGACATGTCTTCTCATTGTCGCACACTGAAATCTTATGTTAGGAGACAACTATTTCATATTATTTCATGAGTTGTTAAATTGTTGTGTGCTATTATTTCATGTTGGGCGATCCATATTGCTTATGCTTTCGTGTGTCATTAAGTTGGCTTGGCAACCTCCCACCACAAGTAGCCAATAAAGATGGATGTTAGGGGCAACAAGAAGGAGTAGACGGGGGTGCGAGGGGCAACAAAAAGTAGAAGACAGAGACGAGAAACTTGTTGTTAGAGGAAACGAGGTACATTGTACTATGACGCAGTGCGACTCAGGCATCTAGACGAGCAAGGGAGATAAAATGAAGGGCATCGAGGTACAATGCAGGCAGAGTGACACCAAATAGGTAGTGTAGGTACAATGACAGGCAGAGTGACACCAAATAGTTGCTCAACCTCCCACCACTCTCTCTCCAATCTCTTCTAGAACTCTCGTACTTAGAAATTTCCCCGTCACCTCACACAGTCTTCCTTGATCCCACATCTTACTGGCCGCCGGGGTAGTGCTTTAAAGCCACTAATGAGCTCCACCACTGGTTAACTTTACTTAGGTTCTAACCAAGATATGTATTACTCGTTATTTAATGTGTCTTTTCATCATCACGTGTTGCTATTTCATGCCTAAAGACGACTATTACATGTCATTTCATAGTTACTGTGTTTGTTTATTATTGTAGGAGACAACTATTACTCCCATGTGATCATTTAATGCTAGGAGGAGACTATTACCCGTTATTTATGTGCCGTTTCGTCATCACCTTGCTATTTATTGCTAGAGGCTCCTATTATTCGTTATTTCATGCATCATCTCATCGTCCCACGTTACTAGGGTCCATTTCTTCGGGTTCTATGCCCTTATGTAGACAAGCCACACATCATTCTGCAGCCAGGTCAAGAAATATCGATAAATTTGCGTAGGAGCTACCGACGAGGCGATTCCAGAGGCGCCGTAAAATATCGAGTTTGTAAGAAAAATACCGTTTTTAACATGCATGATATATCAACATATATGTATTATTTTTATTATAATGTTCATGAGATAATAGGCACTAACAACATATATGTCGCAACTAGCGCCTCACCTTTAAAGCATATATCCTTTCTTTCTTGACCTCTCCCTTTGTGTGAGGTGTGCTCCCCCATCTCCCACAATCCTATTGCTCATCGATTGATCGTTGATCTCCAATCCAATACACTCCTTCGGCGAGCCTGCTGCAACACCATTTCTAAGCTACACCCGCCTTAAATCTAGGGCTAACAACCCGGATTCCTGCGCTAGCGCGACAGAGGTACATATGCATGGTCTTCGTCACCCACAATGGCCAGTACGTTCCAACTCTCCCGCCGGATGCCAAAAGTTCGAATAGCGCTTAGTCTCAAGTCTCGAGACACAAATACTAGGAGCTAAAATCACATAAACTCTGGGAGCCGCATGACATACCATCGCAGGCATAGCTAGGACGGTCCTACCTTTTCTCGTAGTTAGCTAATGTTCGGCTCCAGCTAATATTCAACTCTAGCTACATCAACTATATATCTCATGTCTATCTTGTTCCCGAGTCCACCGTCGTCGACTACACCCACTCCCACATGCCGTACTAGCCCGCCACCTTTGAAGCTACCTCAGCTACATCCGACGTGATTTATAATCCCCAAATTCTCAAGGTTTTAAGCGTTGAACTACTTGCCCGTGAGATTTTTACGAGCTTCTCGATAAAGAATTCTCGCGTGAGTCCGCAATTTTCTTTCATCCGAGGAAGGACGTACTCGGCTAAATTTACTTGGATTCTTACCAAGTTTTTTTTGGGTATAAACTCAACATCTCTGAGTTTGATAGGGCGTTTTATAGTTGAAGTTCTGATCATAAAATATTTTCAAACAACATTTAAATTAATTGAAAAAACAAATCTTTGGTATGATGTTACTGGGCCAAAGCACCACCCGAGCTCGTCAAAAATAGGGTTAACCCGCCCTCTCTCAATTGTCTCCACCCCAACCCCCCTTCTTTCCCACTCGATCTTTCCCTTCCAATCACTTCGCCATCGCCCAAGCCGCCGCCCCCGAGCCCCTACTCCACCTCTCCTCCTACCGGTGATCGCAGAGTAGAGTATGGAGTCGTCGGAGCATCCGCCATGCTCGCACTCGCCCGCGTGGCCAACTCATACTTGGTTCCAGCAGCAGTATCACGTACACTTGATATGGGTAAGCACGTACGGGAGAGCAAAACTATGACATGCTCGAAAGCTATTGGAATTAAGAATCCTAAGAAAAAACATGGCACCTACTAGACTTGAAGCCAGGCATGCATGCATGCATCGTAATTATTACAAACGCATGCGTACTGTACATGTGGTAATTAATCTACCACGGATACCAAGGAGTCATGCTGCATTAGTTGCGGAGTAGTAGGTCCCGAGATGGGGATTAATACTGGCGGCAGCCAATGAGAGCCCGAAAGAGCTACACACGGATCGCCCAACTCAACGTCCAACACATCCAACGCTCCAAATCGCCACCCGGCGTAAGACGTGGTAGTACGTGGCGTTACTCTCCTCGTACAGTAGTACCCAATCTACTGCCGCCATTCTCCACCTCATTCGATCCCCTTCCCCTCTCGGCGACGCCGCCGCTCGCCAGATCCACCGCCGCCGCTCACCGCACCCTCTCCTTTCCCCGGCCGCCCCACTCACGCCCCCCGCCGCCGCCGTCCTCTTCTCGCCCAACCAGCAGAATCAGCGCCGGAGTTGTCCGGTGCTTCCACATCAGGACGAGCAGATCAAGGCTGGCCAGTGGTTCCCTCCGCCGGCGACGCACACGGGGAGGGAGGAGGAGGAACCCCATGCAGTCAGATCCCGACCACGACGACGCCATCCAACAACAAAAGGTCCTTCTTTTTTTCGTTTCCCTCTGTGTTTTGCCCACCATCGCTCCTCCTGCAATTTTTTTACGTCTCCTCTCTTGCCAGATGCGAGCTGACCTGATGGATCCGCGCCGGCCGGCCGGCCGCCGTGCGCGCGCTCGTAGCACGCCGGGAGCGGCGTGGACGGGTCAGGAATGGCGGCGGGACGCACGGAGGAGCTTCGCCTCGTGACCTGACCGGGCCGCCGCTGCTGCCGGCGTCCACAAAGGTCCTTCCTTTTTTCGTTTCCTCTTTCTTCTGCCTAATTTCCCACCATCGATCCGCCTGCTGGTGGAAATACTTACATTTACCGTCCTGGATGGATTTTAATACCTTAGTTTTTTAACGTATCTACCATGATGGTTAAGTGGTTAACAGCCTCATCTGCTGTCCATATGTTTTTCAGGTCAAGCCAACCACTTGTGTTGGTCTCGGACAGCATCAGGAGATGCTGCTGCTGTCGGCCATCTCTCTCTCTCTCTCTCTCTCTCTCTCTCTCTCTCTCTCTCATGTTGCTGCTCGAGACGACCTAGTCGGTGGCTGCTGCGGAGTGGCCGGCTGTCCAACCTGACCGGGTGCTGCTGTGTGAGGGCGTCGAGCGGCTGCTTGTCACTGGGTTCATGCCTTAGGACACCTTTGGCCAAGCACCTCTCTTATTGTATGTTTGTTACTCACATCTTTCCTTGTTCAAGTGTGTGGCCTGCAATTAGTAGCATTCCTGTCTTGCCAATGTCGTTTCTGGTTTGGTGGTACCTAATGTATGCCACATGACCATCTCGTTGTTCTTTTTGTCTAGTATTCTTATGCTTCTAGGCTTAACCGGAAATTGGCACATTAATTCTTCCATAAATTGCTTGTGGTAATTGTTCTTTTTCGTAGGCATGAAGGTTTTTTTTTTTTTTTTGAAAGGAAGGCAAAAGCTTTGCCTTCTATATTTATTAAGAAGGAGGTGCCCGATTTATTAGTGGAATAAACCGGGCAAAACCATACAACAAACAAACACGACAGGGAGAAGCCACACAACCACTGAGAGCAACACCTAAAGCGAGCAACAACCACAAGCAAACAAGTACTCGTCCAACCTAGCACAACCATGAACTCGCAACACGACGACCTCAAATTGGCTCAACAATCAAGAACGAGCAGAAACTTTGCTAAGGAAGCCAGCTTCTTTCTTGCCCTCCATCCGAGAGACTTCTTCACCTTCATGAGAACACCGTCTGAAGCTGTCCCCGCTAAGACGGAAGCAATATCCTTGCCATATCCAGGACAAGCCGCCTCCAAATCGACAAGCAAATCACAAACCTCTTTGCCAAAGAGGGCCTCAGAGCTAGGCGCCAACAAAGCTGTCTCATCAACCTGGTCACTCGAAGATGAGGAAGAAACCAAACCTCCACTATCCATAGAGGGGGGTGGTTGGCACAACTCAGACAGAGGTGAGGATGGCGCCATGTCCTACGTCAAAGACTCCAGCGAGCCCCGCTCGATCGGAAGCACCATACATGATTCCCCACAATGATCCTGTAACTCAGGAAAGGTCTGCACAACTGGAGCCACAAGCTCGGTGATAACGGCACTCCCAGGGACAGAAGACATAGCATGCAGAGCACAAGGAGAAAATTCTCCAAAGGAGCATTCAGTCCCCTCATCAATGGAACCAACTTGAAGCTCGGGCGGCAAAGGCATAACCGACACAATCTGAAGCTTGGCAAGAGCGTCCTGGAGCTCACAGCGAAGCATCTCAACCTTCTGAAGGAGCTCCAATCGCAGCAAGGCAACATCGGCATTGGAATCCTTGCAGCACCCAACAAGCGATCTTGGTGGCACCGACACACACATCGAAGGTGTCTTGACGGACGAAGGGTGGCTTCGCTTGTTAGGAGCACTAGTGACCGGAGAGCAATCGCGAGCTGCCGGCAAGTGATCGTGAGCAACTGGAGAGCGAGCACGACAGAACCTCTCCCGGTGACCAGGGCGACGACAGCGAATGCATCTGAAAGGCTCACGGCATGCACTGACCTGGTGGCCATGGTCAAGGCAACGGAAGCACCTTCCTCGAGCCCAACGCTTGAAAGCGAGGCAACGCTCACGACCTTCCCTTGTCTCGGTGGGAGGGCCTCGGCTGCGGCGGCGCCCCCGACCCACACACACCCAGTCATCCTCGTCGTTGACAGGGCCTGCACTTGGACTCTGACCCATAGGAGGCGACGGCGGCAAAGAGCTAGCCGCCATGGCAGCAGTGCCAAGCGACCCGGCCGGAGTGGACGTCGTTGCAAAGGGCCTATAATGGCAGCAGGGGCCAGCCAAGCGACCCCCGGCAGCCGGGTCAGCCTTGCGCGACGCCAGGACGGCCGCGGCCAGCGCGGCGGAGGAGTTGGTCGACGGAGAAGGCACGACCGGCCCGGGCTGGGCCATCTCCACCTCAGAAACTTTGGCCTTGCCGACAACAGCAGCAGCAACATCGGTCTTTGCGGCCTCCTCCGGTGCCGGGAGCACCTCCACATCGGGTCGCGACGGGAACCCTCCAGGGCTGAACGAAGGCAGCAAGGTCGCAAGGGCAGCAGCAGTAGCACGCTGCAGCTTGGGCAGCGATTCCATCACCGGCCCGGGCTCAGCAAGGCGCGAGGAGGCCGGCAGCAGCGACTCCAGAGCTTGGCCAAGACCAGCGGATGGGGCTGAGCCTGGCGTGACCGGCAGCACAGCGTCGATGGCGGGCGGCGGTGCCGGAGCAGCCGCGGACGCAGGGACATGGCAGGACGCGGGGGCGCGGGGCATCCCGGAGCCCCAGTCCACGGGACCAGTCGCGGAGGTCGCCGCCACGGCCATGGGAATGGCGGAAGCTTTGGGAACTGCCACGGGGTCGGCGGGCCCAGCCCCTACATGGCAAGCGGATGAACGGGAAGAGGACGCTGAGGAGAGTCCGGATCCGGTCGCAGAGCTTGGAGGCGACGCCGCAGGAGAGAGATCAGGCCGGCGGCGGCAGCGCAGCCATGGGTCGCGAGAGCTCTCTCGTCTCTCGATGTGCATTTTACTCGGCATGAAGGTTTTAGTTCTGCCTTTCTTGAGAATATATGTAGTTGCATTGCATCGCATGTTCAGTTTTAACATTCATGACAATGTGCTTGTTGCAGTAAAAGGATGGTTTAATACACATGATAGGACAACTTAATCGTGCTTCACATGTATGAAATGAACCTTTCAGGGATTTTATCATTTAATGTTATCCATAGGAGCCTGTTTGCTGGTTTGTGGTAGGTAGTGTATGAAACATAACTATCCTGTTTTTCTTTTTGTCTAGTCATATTTTTGTTCTTCTAGGCTAAATTGGAAATCAACACATTAGTTCTTCTATATATGCCAGCTAGTGTTTTTGTGTCAACACATTAGTTATTCTAGGCTAAATTGGAAATCAACACATTATTTCTTGGCTATTTACATGCCCTTTTTGTGTCAAAAGCGACCCCCTTCTACATCCTCCTCTTTTTTGCAGCCTTGAGTGCTGTGCTATATAGATATTCTGCCATGCCTGCTACGTAGATATTTGATGCTACTGTGCTGCTGGTGTTGCTAGAGAGGCAGCCGCTGCCACAAGTGTCCTGCTGCTTGGCTTGAGGCTACTGTGCTGATTGTTTTGGAAAGACGTGTCTTTCTAGTTAAATTGTGGGCTTGGTTTAGTTGACTTAATCAATGTCAACCTTAAACCAGATTTTTATTTCGTATGCTAGTATTTATGGCAACCTACTATGATTGACGGTTTGTGTTGTTAGTCTAAGTTTGCTACTGTTTGCTTCTGGACACGGTTAGTTGGTACCGTGTGGTCTTGATCAGAACTTGCGTCGAGAGGAATGTCTTCATTTTCTTGACATTCTTGTAGCTATGGAATTTGGTAGAAGATAATGACACTACACTTGATCATGGCATACTGTTGAATATTGTTTTTGCACATTGTGTTACCTATTATATGTTGGTTCAGCTATAGTAAGAGCTTGGCTACTGATATGGATGATGTTCATGTTATTGATGTCGTTAGATAGATATCTTTGCTTTGAAGATTATTTTGAAGTTCTTAACTACATGCTAGTTCTGGATGGTTTGTCATATAGCCTTCTGGGTTTGTTTCTTTCATTTAGCAGGGTCGTGAGTTATGTGTGTTTCTATCATATCCGCATATAAAGCCATCACTTTCTCGACTTTTGAAATTTGGTGATCCTTGTAGATTTCCCTTGTGTTGAGAAAATTTGATTGACTGTGAGTAGTCGGAATTTTCTTTGTCCTATGATCTTTTCATATGTACCCATATATCAAAGTTTGATGTCGAGATTCTGTAGGTAGTGTTCGTTTATACCAGAAGTTGCTCTCTCTATATATAATGTGAGTGCGTGTGCTCAGTATATATGTTACCCACATATTTTTTTTTCTTTATCAAACTTTTTGGAAACTATTAAGTTATGAGTTGAGAAACTTCTTAAACATCATCTTGTCCTAATTGAGGGTGACCCCTTTTTCACAAGATGGTATTGTTAATTATGGAAACTATGGTATGATTAATTCTTGTGGTTTGATTTGTGTGGTTTTGGTTGAGTTGTTGATCTTGTTGTGTTGTTTGCTTGTGTGGGGGTAATTAATCAAATTCTGCTTGAACATTAATTAGAACACACTTGACAACAAATTTGGAGTGTGACTTAAAATTTAAAACAAACCTCTCAAATTATTCAACAAATGGAAATTAAGATCATGGGTTAAAAGAAATGATCTTAATAAGTTAATTTCCCTACCTAACTCTCTATTTCCTTCGAACAAATATTTTCTCTATGAAAATAATTCTATGGATGAGAGGAAATAACAACCATCTCATTTTCATACCCCTCTCTGCTCAAAATTATATAGTTACCACATAATTTATTCAAATTATGAAATCCTATTTTATTTCTTTTAGATATTCAAAAACCCTATTTTATTAGTACATCAAAAATCTAGGAAAAATGTACAATGCTTAATAAATCAATCTAAAGCTAATTATCAGCAAAGATTTCAAAAATCAAAATAAAAATTTCGTTCGGACTTTCTGTCGAGCACCTTGTGTGCATGAAACCCTAGCTTCTCAAATCCATCTCGAATTCAATCAAAATTCTTCCAATTTGGACCTCTCTTCTCTCTGTCTCACTCCTGCATAGAGGAGGCACGTGTGTGCCTGCGGTTTGGATGTTTCTTGTTGGAGTTTCGCTGATGGCACCGTCTCTCTCTCTCCCCTCTCTTCTTCGTTCCCGTACCGCTCGTGAGCATGGAAGACGGAGGCCGTGCAGCAGCCCGTGTGCTCGCCATCGTACTGTCCTGCACCCCTCCCTCGCCACTGGTCAAAGCCACGCGCGAGGATGCACCCCTTCTGCCCCAAATCCCGCTCGTCCAACCCCAGCTCGCCATGTCCGTGGACGCCGAAGGCGTTCTTCGCCACCTCCGCACCCCAGCACGCACCACTCGACCTGGCCACTCCCCAGCCTCCCCGTGACCCTGTAGACATGCTCGCGTCATCGCCCCTGCCCCACGATGCCGTCAGCATTCGACCGAACACCTTCTGTGCACAGGTGAGGACAACCACCCCGAGCTCGCCACAGACCTCTCCCGTGCGTGCCCTCGCTCCAAAACCCTAGTACGCGTGCTGGAGACGGCGCAACACCGTTTGACCCGCCAATGGCGTGATCTCTCGCGTCGCTACACCGAGACCACCGTGCACCCGTCCCTCTGCCTATAACAGAGCACCCCGAGCCCCTCTCCCACTCGCACCACCCTTACTTGCCGCCCCACTCCACTCTCTCCTTTTTGGGCAGCAGCAGGCGGCGACGCTCGCTCTCGAGCGAGAAGCTCGTGCTCGGCCGCGTCACGGCTGTGTGAAGGTTGCAGCTGCCCCGACACTCTCCACTCCGCCATTTTTGACCCTTCAAGCTTCTCTAGCCCAGCACCTCACTCCCCCATGCTCTCTCTTGCCCAGGTTCACCAGAAGCTCGACGCAAGGCCGGAGGAGCGCAGCCACGGTGAGCTTCCCGAGCCGGCAACCCAGGACGTCCCTGCCTCGTATCCGCCACCCCCGGGACGCCCTCGACCTCCTCCGCCGCCCTGCACACTCGCCATCGACCCCCAGCCACCCCACGGTGAGCATCCAGCTCGTTCCGAGCCGTCTCTCTCTCTGTCCTGTGCGTTCCAATGATGTGAGGAAGAAGACTCACCTGGGCCATTGATCTTTAGATCAAGGCAGCATGGCTAACGGGTGGGTCACGCAGGACCCGCGGTCAGATTTTTAACCATTTTCGAGCTGGAAATTTTTCATGTTCGAGTTCCCTCTCTGGACCCTCACTAAAACCCTAATATCTTTCATTTTAGGAATCCAACAATTATGAACCAAAATTCCCTGGAAAGCTTATGAAATTACCGAGCCAATGGAGTTGGCCTCACTCAAAAATATCTGACAGGCTAAGAGCAGCTAAAAGTTGGCCACAGAAGATTTTATGGACTAAATGATTTTTAGCGCTTGATTTAAAAGGCCAAATGAGTTGAATCCAATTGTGTTGTCTTATGTATGCTTAGGAGTATCTGTACCTAGTTTTTCATGATTTTAGGAGTTGCAGAATAGACTGGGTAATGTTTTTAGTGTTTTTTCCTTTCTGTTTATTCTTTTTCCTCAGATCTGTTTCTGACCCTCCATTCTAAATCTGTTTAAAATATGAATTATTGTGGATTTTATAAATGTTTGACTCTCACTGGTCTGAAACACTGTTTCAATAATAACTTGAGTTTTCTTAATCCAAACGGAATGAATCCAATTGATTTGGATAGCCTTTGACAGTATTTTCCACTAGAAATTTGTCCCATGTGATTTGAATGTCTAGAACAAAAGTTGTGTGCATTCCTAGATTCAGCCAGTAAGCACTTTGAGCATTTATCATAATTTCTATAAGTAAAATCTTGGACAAAATCCAATTGGGTTAGTTTCTAATACTACCAGAGGACCTAAATCCAACTTTGTATGATTGTTTGATTAACAGAACTCTCTAGGTGTAATATTTAGTAAAAATGCTCTTTTCTGCCTTTAATAAAAGAAATGATTTAAGTGTCTTTATTATAAAATGTTGTTTATGTTTATTGTTGAGTGTTTTGGCAATGTGATATACTTGTTACTGTTGTTTGACTTGTTAGTACACTAGTAGGAAAAGGCCTACCGCTGGCGGACGGAAATGGACTACCGCTGGTGGGCGGGCGCCTGCCAGCGATCATTACGCCAGTGGTAATAATTACCGCTGGCGGGCGGCCGTCCGCCAACGGTATCGCACTTACCGCTGGCGTGCATTTTTCTGTCCGCCACTAGCAGATTTGGGCTACCGCTGGCGAACTTGACTATGTCCGCCAGTGGTATATATTTAGGAATAAAAAAACAAAAAACGAAATTCATCATTTTTGTGAATAGGGCCCCAGATCAATTAGCAGTCACTACAAACACCCTACACAAAAATTACAATTGGGTCCCTGATGTTCTCTGCCGCCCATCTCGCCGTCGCCTAGCTCGCCGGCGACCGAGCTCCGCCCATCTGGCGCCCTCGACCCAGTGCCGCCTCGTCGGAGCTCGTTGTCCTTCGCCTGCCTTGACCGGGGTTGACAGGGTCGTGGCCAGAGGCGAGGCCGGGCTCGCTGCCTTGACCGACGGGCAGCAGCGTGATGCGCCAGCTCCGGGCGCTCGCGGGCCACCGCTGCGTCGAGGTTGAGGGTGGTGCTCCGGGTGGCCGTCCGGAAGGGGAGGGCGGCGTGGCGGTGGAGGCCTCGTCGTCTTCGCCTGACGAACTAGGGTGATACCTGACAACAGAGGGAGGGCGGCGGTGATGGACATGAGGCGTCGCCGGGCTACACCGTCCTTGGTCGACGGAGTGTTCGCAGATGCTCGGGGATGTGGCGGCGGCGGGACCAAGGCGTGGGCCGGCGCTGGAGTAGACCGGCGAGCTGCGAGATACGGTGGCCGGCGAACTGCGAGGTAGCTAGGGGTGGCCGGCGAGCTGCGAGGTTGGGGAATGACTTGGAGTTGCGAGCTGCCGCGAGCCAGCGAGGTTGGGGATCGAGATCGAGTGTGAGGCTGCGAGCAGGGAGGAGAGAGAAAGCAGATCGGGTCGTGGGAGAGAGTTGACCGTGGAGAGCAAGGAGAGCGCGTGGGGGCAGCGAACGAATCAGGAGAGCCCGTGGGCATGACGCGGATCATGTGCTTCTTTGGATTACACGGTAGCCGTTGGATGGACTGATGCTATTTTACAAATTATTAGAAGTGCGGGCATGCATTTGTTGGTACTGTGATCACTATTTTTTCTCCTTTTGGAATCAGCCGCGAATGATCCATCTAAACCAATTAGCAAACTCTTGTTTCGATTTTATAAATTATTTTTATAAATATCATTTTTTTTCACTTTATTTGATTTTTTAGAAAAAAATTGTCAAAATGGCCACTATGGCTATTCGTCGAAAGGGGTCGAATTTTTCAAAACTATCGGCGGTTTTGTGATATAAGCACTACTTGTGTATCTTAAAATTATTTTTCTAAAATTTTCAGAGCAAACTATCATACACTTGTAGTTCAAATTTGAATTACTTTCGGAAAATCGGCATAAAGTCGTTTAAATAGGCGAAATTAGGTAAAAACTGAGAAAATTACTAATATTTCTGTATTATTCATCAAATATGGTCTACTTTGTGTGGATAATTTATGGGTGTCATTTTGCACCATATTTGTTGTACTTGCTTCACAAAAAAGTCATTTTTGACATTTAAAAAATAAAAAAGATATTTATAAAAATAATTTGGAAAAACTCATTTCTGCAACATTGTTTGCCATACCAAGGTACACCTACATGTCAAATATGGGCACATTATCACAAACTGTGCCACGAGAATGATCATATCTAGGTCATTTGAACCCAAACTCATACATGTTTATAAATGATTGATCATTTTGTGAACAAGTTTTTTGAAAATTTTGTAAAAACTCAAGTTTATTATTTTTCCTATCAACTACTACACATAAGAGGACTCCATTTTAAAAGATTTCATTTTTGAGTATTTTTTCACTTTATTTGATTTTTTTGAAAAAATGGTCAAAATGGCCACCATGGCTATTCGTGGAAAGGGGTTGAATTTTTCAAAACTATCGATGATTTTGTGATATAACCACTACTTGTGTACCTTAAAATGATTTTTGTAAATTTTTCAGAGCAAACTATGACACACTTGTAGTCCAAATTTGAATTACTTTCGGAAAATCGGCATAAAGTCGTTTAAATAGGCGAAATTAGGTAGAAACTGAGAAAATTAAAAATATTTCTGGATTATCCATCTATTATGGTCTACTTTGTGTGTACATTGGACGGGTGCCATTTTGCAACATATTTGTTGTACTTACTTCACAAAAAAAGTCATTTTTGACATTAAAAAAATTAAAAAAGATATTTATAAAAATAATTTGGAAAACTCAGTTCTGCAACATTGTTTGCCATACCAAGGTACACCTACGTGTCAAATATGGGCACATTATTACAAACTATGCCACGAGAATGATCATATCTAGATCATTTGAACCCAAACTCATACATATTTATAGATGATTGATCATTTTGTGAAGAAGTTTTTTGAAAACTTTGTAAAAACTCAAGTTTATTATTTTTCCTATCAACTACTACACATAAGAGGACTCCATGCCAAAGGATTTCTTTTTTTGAGTATTTTTTCACTTTATTTGATTTTTTTTGAAAAAATGGTCAAAATGGCCACCATGGCTATTCGTCGAAAGGGGTCGAATTTTTCAAAACTATCGACGATTTTGTGATATAACCACTACTTGTGTACCTTAAAATGATTTTTGTAAAAATTTCAGAGCAAACTATCACACACTTGAAGTTCAAATTTGAATTAATTTCGGAAAATCGGCATAAAGTCGTTTAAATCGGTGAAATTAGGTAGAAACTGAAAAAATTACTAATATTTCTGTATTATCCATCAAATATGGTCTACTTTGTGTGGATATATGATGGGTGCTATTTTGCACCATATTTGTTGTACTTGCTTCACAAAAAAAAGTCATTTTTGACATTTAAAAAATAAAAAAATGATATTTCTAAAAATAATTTAAAAAAACTCAGTTTTGCAATATTGTTTGCCATACCAAGGTACACCTATCCGTCAAATATGGGTACATTATCACAAACTATGCCACATGATTACATTTTTTGAGTATGTTTCACTTTATTTGATTTTTTTTGAAAAAATGGTCAAAATAGCGTACTTAGGTTACCGCTGGCGGGCACTATTTATGCCTGCCAGCGGTACTATAATTACCGCTGGCGGACGGTTTGGCGTGGCGCCCGCCAGCGGCAACCTGACTTTTTTAAAAAAAATGGGCTCAGCCGAGCCAACTACCGCTGGCTCGATAACCCGTCCGCCAGCGGTAAGTTTACTACCACTGGCGGGCACCGCGGCCATCCGCCAGCGGTAGTTAGCCCCGCCTCCTCGAACATGCCTGCTACTACCGCTGGCGGGCACCGTGGGACGTCCGCCAGCGGTACGTGTAGAACCAGTGGCGGGCATGGAAAACCGGCCGCCGGCGGTAATAGCGCTGGCAGACGCAAATGCCGTCCGTCAGCGGTAGGCTGGTGGCTATAAGCACATTCCTACTAGTGGTATAATATATTAGTACTGTTAGTGGGATATGTTAGATATGTTTGGGTGTTAAGCACATGTTGTTTGTTAGTGGTGAGCAGAATTAAAACTTGGCTTATGCATGTTTTGCGTTGTTACTTTTATTATGAGTTTGATAGTGTTCTCTGGACTTTTTAGCCACTGGTTGTTTTAGTTAATTAGTGGTGCTTAGCCTTACAAGTTGACAGTGATCCCTAAAAGGTTGCCTAATTATTACCTTAACCTTATTCATAAACAAATAATTAAATAGTGGTGTGGTTGCCAAACATGTTTGTGCGATTAATACGTTTGCCTTGCTTGTTAAACTTGGTTGTCTTTAAGTTGAGTACTAGCTTAAGTATCTTGTTAATGTCTCTACGTTAGCTTGGTAAAATATTTTGAATTACAGAGAATAATTGGTGGCTTAACTTTTGTCTGAAGTATTTCCTGTTTAAATAAAGGTGCTTGTTGTTCATCTTTGCCTAAGATAGTTTTGTGATCTATGTTCCTAGCATGTGTATAGTGTTAGACTACTGAGTAGTATAATGTCCTTGTAAGTGTAGATCTTAGTTTGTTGCTTGAATGATTAGTTTGATGCTTCTGGTTTGTTACTTGTTTGTGTATCACTTGTGGTTTTGTTTGGTGTATTGAGTGTTGATTATTTTCCTGTTTGCGACGCTAGATATTGACGCTGTCGGAGTGGCCTCTGGAGAGAATTTATTGAAGAAGGATGGGAATTTATTATATTGATCAACAAGGAGAAGTCCATGGACATATTGCTGATCCAGGCAAACTACTCTCTGATCATGCACATAAATATATACATCTATTTTGTCAACATGTTTTATTCATGAGAAGCAATGGTTCTGAAAACCTTTTCAAAAAGTATATGAAAAACTACTTTGCCACCCTATGTAGAATTATAAGTTAGTTTATATCAAACTATAGGATGGGAAAATATTGTTTACTCAAAACTCATTTGAAAATCCTTGGGTGAATTATGGTATGCCGAGATGTCGAGGTTGAAGTGAAGAATTGGAGAATGATGGTGTTTATGAAAAATGCACAATGTGTCCTAGTACTATGACGACCAACCATACCCTGTGCGACCACATTTACCCCAATATGGGACGGGGCTTAGTCATATAGTTTGCTCATTTTAGTGTGGGATACCTCAACAACGGAGATGACTCCGTTTCAAGAGGGGGCTGGTTTGGTGACCCCCCTGACCAGGGTCCTCGCACATTGGTGGAGGATAGAAGGCTGTCCCCTATACACCGCCGGGCAAAACTATGAGTCCTCACACTTAGGGTCATCGACGGGTGGACCGGACTAGGTGTCGATGGAAAGTGTCATATGGGCAGGATCCTATACTAGGATGAGCAAATGAGAGGCTATGGTCGAGAAGGCAGAGTTTTGTGTTTTAAAACTAGAGTGGAAAATGTTTTATGCAACTATACCGAAGGGCTGGTATGAGGTTGTTGGAAAATGATTGACCATGAAGGGCTATGGTCGAAAAAGGAGGAGTTTTTGGAGAAATAAACATGATGGTGATTTTCTGGGAAAAAGTTCTAAAATTCTTCTTACCTTTTTCAACAAAGTTATATTTTTGGGAAAAGTTTTGAAAGAGACTGCTTACCTTTTTCAACAAAGGTATAGAGATTTCAAAACAAAGTTTTATTACACAAAAGTCTATCCTTTTCTTTTTCAATAAAGATATAGAGATGTTTTTTTTACTAAAAAAAAGTCTTATTAAACTAGTGCATGTTCATGCTGGGATAGTTTGCGAGTACAATTCAAATTGTAATCATATTGGTTTCGTCCCTGGCTATTGTCCTAGCCAGATTTTGAAGAAGAGCAGTTCGAAGAAGAAGACTTCAATGACGTCGATGCGAACTAGGGCGCTTCCAAATCAGCTGCCTGTAGGGTTATGGCAAATGACTTGGGCTCCACGTTGTTTGATGATTTCCACTGCAAGTACATGTTGAAGTTTATGGCTTCTATCAAGTAAGTAAATTCATTCGGCATTTATGGATTTTCTTTTGATACCAGTTTGATTGTGCTCAGCGACACACTGATCATGGGATCGCTGATGTTGTAGGCACAAGGGTATTTCGGACAGCTAGTCCGGGGTACCCACAGCTCTGTTCTTGACCTCATGAATCCCAAGTCCTCCTTAATCTTTAGGGCAACACACTAAATTCCATTTAGCTAGTCGATATTTCTTTTTCTCACTATCTACTTGCCAAAGGAATCTTGATTGAAAATAATCCAATAGATGTAAGACTCTTTTTTGGTAATTGGAAGAAAGAAATCATATACAGTACCATATTACTTAGGCTAAGTTTATGAAAACCAATCTACCATCCAAGGATAGTAAATTACCATTGTTCTAAATCATATCAGTTTGTTCCATAATACAAATGGTTTTGGCAAGCTAAAACAGCTAACCAAAATGGTACACATTGTGGAACTCGGGGTTCTTCAGCTAGTTGTCACTGCCCTGTTCGTTTTCTTCAGTCTCATCAGTTCCACAGAAAATTAAGAAAGAAAACCACCGCAACTTCTGTTCCTCTTCGCTGCTTGCCACGAAATCCTCCGAGGCTAGCCGGCGGCGTCGGGAGCATCCGGGATCCATCATCCATGGGGACGCCTCAAGCATGCGGCGGCGGGACATGGCCAACTCATCCTCCTCCTCCTCCTCACACTTTGAATTCGCCGCCGCCCCCCTTCTCCGAGCAAGCCGCCATCCCCAGTCTCCGCTGGGACCTTGCTCGATTGGTCGGCAGCTTAGTTTGATTTGGCGCGGAATTTGCGATGTGGTGCTCTTACTGTGCTGGGATGCTACCTCTCATCTATCTGCACTGCAAATGTGATAGTAATGCGTAAAGTGGTAATAATGCGCTATTCTCTCGCAGTTTGGAGAACTAGACATGGTCAATAGGCCAAATCGAGTTGATCTGAACCTCTTGGGACCAGTTGTGGGCAGTGCAACCTATAGCTAAGGGTATGAATATCAGTAATCGATGACATGTTTGTGAGAATTGGAAGCACCTCAAGTTTATCAAACTTCCAGAAGTAATCGATGGCATGTCGGTACTCTGCATTGTACAATGACTGACACATTCGGTGTCCGATGGCCCTCCCTGCATCATTCTGGAGCCCTATTGGTCCTCTCAATAAATTTTCTTTTTCAGATCCGTTTTTGAAAGGAATGTTTTGTTTATATCAAACGAGCTAAATTGGTTTCGAACGACCATGTACACGTACTCATCCATCTAGCCGTCCAAGCCAAGCACCGGATCAAACACATCAGGACCGCAATCAGGCAGGACGAGGTTAGACTTTGTACGCACATGGATAACTTTTATATGTACATATTCGAGACTTATAGACGCATAATTTCGATCTATTTCTGTTTATGTTCCTGCTATTTGGTACACTTAATATACTGTTTTACTATATTGTGCAAATGCTAAAAATAAAATAATAAATTTAATACTCCCTCCATCCCAAAATACAAGGCGCCCTATAATTTCGCTGGTCAACGACGTCCAACTTTGACCATGATTTGTACCTATAATATTCAAAATTATTATAAAAATATATGAAATGAAAGAATTTTGCAAGACAAATCCAGCGATACCATTTATACATTTTAGATCCACATAATTTATTATATATAAACGGTCAAAGATGAGCACCGAAGACCAGCATAAAAAATAGCGCGCCTTATATTTTGAAACGGAGGGAGTACAAAATACATAAATTCAAAACAAAGCTAGCAGCGTGTGGTAAGGTGGCACGTTGCTGCTACCTACTCCATACTGGCAACATGCACGCTCCGCACGTTGCATGAAGAATATTGGCAACGTGCGGGTGCCACACACGTTGCCACTGTTCGGTGTAGTGGCAACATGCTGGTTGCGGACGTTGCCAGTAAAGTTAGCAGCAACGCGCTAGTGAGAACGTGCCGGTACATGTTGCCAATGAGGCAAACCCACGTGGCCAGCAGGCTTTTCCCTACTAGTGTGACCGGTGCATTCTGTATGGCGGGTTGTCCTCAACCCTAAGTGTCTAGTGTTCTAGTCGGCGTCGGTTTAGACTTTTAGAGAATAAGATTTACTGACCAATAAACGTGGCTGCATCCTCACGCATATACAATAGCGCGTAGGTAGGTGGTCGAATGATCGATCGAACTGAGTGAGTGGTGTGCCTGACATTGGAATCCGTACGTTACCTTCCTCATTGTCTTAGCTTTCAAAAGAATCTCAACATAGGCTTTAGAGTCTACGACCGATGGATGCCTTGGCCCCACGTAGGGCAGCGTCCACGCGAACTAGCCTCTGACTTAGCAAGTCAGTGGGAGAACGCCAGATTTCCTCACGTACATTATTCTGGCAGCCCTTAGCAAAAAGAATTGAGGACTTGTCCAGATTTACCTGCTGTCCCGAGGCACGGCAGTAAACTTGCAACACCATCTCCTTCTCTGTACTATCAGAGAATTTAAACATTGATTCTTTCACGCCTAAATAAAAAGATAAGGCCTAAAAAAACCACCTTCAATGGAAGAGTATACGTTTTTTGGCCCGTTTCGGCTTGAGGGAAGTGCCTGAAATCGATTCAATTCTTATCTCCGATTTCGAACTCCGGGGGAACAGAAGTTTCTAGTGCTTCGTTCGTTAGTTTTATTATCTAATCCAGCCAAGTTACCCATAGAAGATGACATATGGGCCTATGTGTGTGTGGTAAATTTCAAGATTTTTGGTGTTTAGGAGTGGGTTATTCACAGCTAGGGGTACTTGACTTGCCAAATTTCTCTGTAGTCGCTTGACTACACATCCACAACCACAACATGGCTCTGACATCAACCCTTATTTAACAACTTATGTCCGCAAAGTTACACTGCACCTCATCGAAACCGTGTGTAATTACGCATCCTATCGTCCACACACCTATAGCGACGGTACCGATATTCGTGTGTGATGAGCAAAAGTAATCGTGTGTGATTACATGTTCTATACTACTCCCTATTTTCCAAATTCAGTTCAGTTAGGTATTTCCCGGTTGGGTTTTCGGTTTCGGTTCGGTTTTGCACATTCCTAATCACCGTTGCCGGTGCCACCGAATTTAAAACAGTGTACTTTCTAAAATATCCCTTGTGCTTAAGTATACTACACAAAATCTTGTGTAGTATTTTCGCGCTGGGCTGTTGGATCGGTGGAAATAAACGGTCCAAAATTATCTGATGCACCGTAAAATAACTCTTATCTCATTATGTAGAGACACACATGTCTCTACCGCCGACGTAAGAACGGAATGCCGACCCAGCAAAGGTGGAGGTAGAGTCATAACCTACCGGCGGTAGCCGGAGAAGGAGGAAAATCAACTTTTTCTTCTTACACTATGTGGATGGAAAAAGATTGATCACGTTCAGTTTATAAGTCCTAAGCATATCATTAGTTCGTCAAATTTGACCAACGAAATACAAGCTATATATAATACAAAACATATACCATTAGAAACTCTAGATGTTATACTTTTAAATGGTTTATTTTCGTATCATATAATTCATATTACATTGAAAAAATAGAGATATAAAAATACGCGTGAGACTTATAAACTAAACCGGAGGGAGTAGATAAGAAGTGAATCATACAGATTTTGAAACACTAAGTAGCACTATCGTATCTATAGACACGAACTTTCACGTGCATCGTGTTGACAACGTCAATGAGGAAACAAGCTTGAACCCGTAGCAACTCTCGCACGCGGACATGCATTAATCTAGTCTTTTACTGAATGTGGAATTGATCATGCTTACTGCATCTCCAGGATACTTGGAAGGTCGCCTACTTCCTTGGCCTTCTCCTTGACAAGCTCCCACGCGTCCCGGACGTGCCGCATCTGCGTCATGGCTCCGCCGACGGCCATACGGATGACAAATTTGTTATCCACCACAAAGTGGGTCATGAAGGCCCGCCCGCTCGCGTTCATGGCCACGAGGAGCTTACGGTTCAACGCGTCCACCGCCTGGTCACCGTCGACGTAGCGTGGGCGGAGGCGGAAGGTGACGAGGGAGAATCTCCTCGGCGTCACCACCTCGAACCGTTCGTCGGCCCTCAGCGTCCGCTCGAACCACTTGGCCATCTCGACGTGCCTACGTATGTACGCCCGCATGCCCGCCGCGCCGTGGCGGCGCAAGACCACCCACAGCTTCATGGCGCGGAAAGGGCGCGACAGTGCGATCTGCCAGTCCTTGTAGTCGACCGCCTCCGGCGCACCTCCGTGCTTGCCGACATTGTTGAGGTACTCCGGGCTGGTGGACAGTGCGGAGGTGAGGCAGGCCGGGTTGGCCAGCCACAGGCAGCAGCAGTCCATGTTGGTGAGGAACCACTTGTGAGGGTTCATGCTCACGGAATCCGCCAGCTCGGCGCCGTCGATGCAGTGTCGGAACTCCGGGCAGATGAGGGCGGCGCCGGCGTACGCGGCGTCGACGTGCAGCCACATCAAGTCGTACCGTCGCGCCACCTCCCCGAGCTGGCGCACCGGGTCGACCGCGCCGACCCCGGTGGTGCCGACCGTGGCGCAGAGGTACAGCGGCACGAGCCCGCTGGCGACGTCGGCCTCCACCGCGTCGCGGACGCTGTCCGCCGTGAGGCCGTAGCCCGACGCCGCCGACGTCGGGATGATGCGGAAGTTGGCCGGTGGGATGCCCACGATCCTCGCGCCCTTTTGGAAGGTGGAGTGGGTCTGGTCCGAGGCGTAGACCACCAGCCTGAGGATGGCCTCGTGGCCGAGCCTGCGCAGGGCACGGTCGCGCGCGGCAGCGAGCGTGCACACCACGGCCTCGCAGGTGCTCCCGTGCAGCACGCCGCCGCCGCCGCCAGAGAAGTGGAAGCGGTCCGGGAGGCCCACCAGCTTGCACATCCAGTCCACCACGACGCCCTCGAGCTCGGTGGCGGCCGGCGAGGCGGCCCACAAGAAGGGCACGACGTTGAGGCCGACGGAGAGCATCTCGCCCGCGAACCCGGCGGTGCTCGCGTTCATGGGGTAGTAGGCGAAGAAGTTGGGGCTCTGCCAGTGCGTCAGCCCCGGGACGATGTGTCGCCGCACGTCCTCTAGTATGGCGTCCACCGGAACGCCGACTTCCGGCGGCGCATCTGGTAGGAGCGCACGGAGGCGCCCTGGCTGGGTGTCGGACTGGACAGGGTAATTCTCGACGGCGCGGTAGTAGCCGTCGAGGAAGTCAATCACCGCGCGCGAATCGGCGGAGAATGTCTCGGGGTCCACTGGCTGTAGCACATCAGCTGCTGGTGGCGCGCTCCCCATCGATCGATCGATCGAGGCCAAGTACATATGGTTCAGGGCGTGGTACATACGGTGTGTGCATATATGTAGCTGTGTCCTGCCTCCAAGTATTGTATCTCGTCTTTTATTTATCAATTAGAATCGTATTACCTGTCGACTCTAAGTTGTATAGGTTTTAACTCGACATAACACTCTAATTCTATGTTTTCCTATCCTTCTACGAATCAAAGAGGCCCTAGAAATTTATTTGCCGCTTTTTGAAAACTTTGTTTTCATGACCTCTCTTGGGAATTTTGCACGATTATACATCACAAAATTGCCTACCCCAACATTTTTGTTTCGATTTTTTGAAACTTTAAAATATCAATTTCGTTTTTAACGAGTTCCGTGGAGCTTGGGAGCCATTTGTGGTTCCCGACCATAATGAGCGTTGAGCGCTGCTATACTCTTGACGAATTTGCATCCGATTTCCGTCCGATCGAACGTGGCAGCGAACTTGCTTCAGGTTTTTATTTTTAGCGAAACTTGCCTAAGGTAAGACAATTAGAGAGTTATGTGTCTGTGTTCCTTTGGCTACCCTAAAATCCAAGCGCATAACCAATTTGTTTCATGAGAATTCAGTAGCTTGTGAAAGCATCAGTTTTGTAAAGACCAGCGATAATTATATTTGATCAGACTTGCTAGGCCATAATAAACCCAGCAGCACCCATCTAACTACTACGGTACTCACATCAAGAAACACGTGATCAATTAGTCTGTGCGGGCCACGAATCATATCGTTTAGATTTTTTTTTGAGGGGTACCTCATCGTTTAGATGGCACTTTCGATATGGTTGTGTGATCAATTAGTCTGTGCACGAGGATTGCTCGTACGATTCTTTTTTTTTGAAACACGTGCACGATTCTTGTACGACGCAAACATCCAGTGGACTCTCTTGATTAGGCCTGATAAATGGAAGGCCCATATGAAACCTCGTGCAGAAATCGAAATCGTACAGATTACAACGACCACACTAACCACATATATTCCAGGCCATTAATATATGCTATTTTCGGTGGTTCCACATGAGCAGTCAAATCTCTGGACGTCCATCTCTTTTTCAAGATTCGTCCTGTCTCCTCATCTTTGTCTGCCCGTGTGTGTGTTTGGTTGGCAGGTAGCATTTTCTTAGCGGGTCTGGATACGGGCGGGCTGGACAGTTTTGGGCCCGTCTCCTCCTCCCTGTCTTTTTCCTCTCTGTGTCTTTTTCCTCTCATTTATTTATTTCAGGGCTGTCTCTTTATTTTCTTTCTCTATTTGTGGCCTTATCTCTCTCTATCTCTTTTCCTGGCTATATTCCTCTCTCTCTCGATCTCTCTCTTTATCTATACGCCTCTCTCTCATTCTGTGGTTTCTTTATCCCTGGATAGCACAATTGTTGGCGCTCATTTATTTATTTCAGGGTAGTCTCTTTATTTTATTTCTCTATTCATGGCCTTCTCTCTCTATATTCGTGGCCACATGTCTCTCTCTCTCAATCTCTTTTCCTGGCTATATTCCTCTCTCTCTCTTTGTCTATATGCCTCTCTCTCTGTGGTTTCTCTGTCCCTTTGTATAGCACAATTGTTGTCGCTCATTTATTTATTTCAGGGTAGTCTTTTTATTTTCTTTCTCTATTCGTGGCCTCCTCTCTCTCTATTTGTGGCCTTATGTCTCTCTCTATCTCATTTCCTAGCGATATTCCTCTCTCTGTTCATCTCTCTCTTTGTCTATATGCATCTCTCTGTTAATCTCTCTCTCTATTATCCTGGTTTTTTTTCTAGGGTTGTTAATTAAATGATTATCAGTAACATATATATTTATGCATCTCTCTCTATTATCCAGGGTTGTCTCTGTACTGATTAGTTGGTTGTTTATTAGCATGATTATCAGTATTATATATAGTGTCACTCACCACAAGCTGTCTATATGCCTCGCACTCTGTTTATCTCTCTAGGTTTGATTAGTTAGTGTTTTAGTTGCATGATTAGCAGTAATGTATATATTGTCACTCACCATAAGACGTTATCGATATGATGAGAAAGCCGAGGAGTAAGGGACTCGTCCTATAAGTGCAGAAGTAAGCGTCGAGGAGAGTCATCCTTTACCTTGTTAATTCGCTTTTGGTTCACTATTATTACACCTTACCGAATTAGTTCAGATGAGTTTTTGTTCCTTTTAATTTTGGTTCTTATTTTTAAAAAAATAATCATTTTATTCAAAATACTGAACCATTTTTCAAAATAATCCTTTACCTTGTTAAAAAATAAGTATTTTGAAATGGTTGATACTTATCAGCTCATCGACTTGCTTCTCTACTTACAACCTCCACTCCTCATCAAAAACCAAGCGATTATCTTGGATCTCCTTTTTAATAAGCGACACATTGTTGTCTCGTGTCTCCTTCTACGTATCTAGCAGCATCTCCATGAAATTTTTGGTATCTGCTTCTCCTTGCCCCATTCGATCGGTGCAGTCGAATATAGGCTCTGGATACCAAATGACGGCACGCTACCACGCACGAGATCAACGCTCACCGCACGCCTGAACAAAACGACGGCGCGCTCACCCCGCGCGAGTGAAATGCTATCAGTGGCGCACTAGCTTGCCAGGGCTATTCTCTCTCCTCGTTTTGGTGATTTGCCAGAACATACCAGTGGCGCACGAAATTTTGGTGCGCCACTGGTAAATTTTTACCAGTGGCGCACAGGAAATTTTGTGCGCCACTGGTAAGTTTCACCAAAACTTGAAAATTTCCTGGGGGAGGAGAGAGAATATCAGTGGCGCACAGACAAGCCTGTGTGCCACTGGTAAAAAATAAGGAGAGAGATTACCTGTGGCGCACCATTCTGTGGTGCGCCACAGGTAAAAACAGGAGAGAGAATACCTGGTATTTCTCGGAAAATATTTTGAAAAGTGGAAAGAGAATAGGTAAATTTTTTTACCTGTGGCGCACCTAAACATTGTGCGCCACAGGTAATTTGTATTGGATATTTCGTACCTAGCTACTCTCTCTACCTTATCTCTCTCCACCTAATCTCCACCACCACACCCACGCACAGCCACACATACCACGCACGCACGCCAGCTCACTTCTCTCTCCCGGCCACACACCACCACACACGCACCCACGCACAGCCACACACACACCACGCACACTAGCTCTCTTCTCTCTCTACCGGGAGGCAGGAGCAGTTCGTCGACCTGTTCGACCGCGCCGCCGTCCTCGTCCCGTCGCACGCTGAGGCGTGCCAGGAGCTCGCCACCGTCTTCTCCGACTAGCTCGACCGCGCCCACGTCCTCGTCGCGTCAGACGGCGAGGCGAGCCAAGAGCACGCCGCCGTCGTCTCCGACCGGCTCAACACTCCCGTTCCGGCCTCCGCGGCCCGTTCTTCGCGTCGTCCTCGCCGCGCACCCAGACGGCGCCGTCCGCGCCCCCTCCCTTTGCCCTCCCCGTGGCCTACGACGGGCAGCGCGGCGCGCCGCCATCCACGGCCAGCAGTGGCCTCGACGAGCTCGTCGACGGCGACCGCGTGGGGCGAGGGCACATCGAGCGCGTCCCCGACCATGGCCATGGCGAGCCAGGCCTTTCGACGACAGCGACGGCATGGCGGCGGCGCATCTCGGACCACGATGGCTGCGATGGCGGCGTAGGACGACTTTGTGTACGTTGTATTTTGTATTTTTTTTAAACCTGAAAAAGTCTAGCTGTGGCGCACAAGAATGGCTAGCTGTGGTGCACATGTTGTGCGCCACTGATAAGTGAGTTACCTGTGACGCTGATCCACCGGAATCTACATCGATTTATTATCTGAACCCATCTGGTGAGAGAGAGGAGGTCGACCGAAGAGAGGGAGAGGAGGTCGACCGAATAGAGGGAGAAGCCGCCGGCTCCGGTGATGGAGAAGCCGACAGCTCTAGTGTTGGAGAATCTGACAGCTCCGATGATGGAGAAGCCGGTGGACCCTTAACGAAGTCCGGCGAGGTATATATATGATGTCCGATGATCACTAGATATATGTGGAAATATTGGAGGAGCTGTATATGTTGAGTTGTATACATATAAATTGACGAATGTTTCTTCTCTTAGGCCTCCACATCGAGCAAAGCTATCAAACGAGGCCCGACCAAAAAGTTGCCCGCATCTACGCATTACACATTTGAGGACATATCCCCTACGGGCGAACCCAAGGAACCCAAGAAGGCTGCCGACGTATTTAAAAAACAATGCGGAGTTCTGGTTAGGGATCACGTCCTGATCACCGTTCGAGACTGGCATAAGCACAAAGGGGTGAACGATAGTGAGTATGTCGCCAAAAGGTACAAAGAGGGTCTTTGGAATGACCTCATGGCACATTTCAACCTGCCAGAATGTGAGGATCCAGCCGCCGCCGAAAAATTGAGGGCGAAAGTCAAGCAGTGGACTCTTAAGAAGATGGCCGAACTGTTCCGGGTGTGGAAGAAAACATTATGGAAAAACTATCTGAAGAAAAAGGAAATGTCAGTATTCGAAGGCCATCTAGCGAAGCAGGTGAATCACTGGAAGGCATTTAAGGAGTACAAGGAGTCACAAGATGCCAAGGACTTGTTAAAAAAGAACAAGAAAAATGCTGAGAAGAAGAAATATCGTCACAAATTGGGGCCAGGGGGCTATGAGTCTGTCATGCCAAAGTGGGATAAAAAGAGCAAGAGCTGCTTGATAAAGGGATCGAACCAGATTGGATGCGCGAAGATTGGGAATTGAGAGCAAGAAATTGGTTCCTTGCGCATGGTGGTTCATACGACGAACAAACAGGGGACCTTGTTTGCAGTGACGGTCTTAGGATACCCAGGGAAAATTGGAAAAAAATAGTGAAAGAAATTAAAGAGGGGAAGAGAAAGTTCCGTCCCGATAGAGAGAAAGACTTGCTGACACTGGTCCTCGGGAATGACGAACACGGAGGACGAACACGAGTCCTTGGCCCTTCGTTCCCGTGGTGGGTTGGGTTTGCCAAAGACCAAGAGACTTACAGAAGCCAAGGGAGAGCAAAGCAGCGACAGCAGGAGGAGGAGAATGACAAGTTCAACCAGTTGCTTGCCAGACTTAATGAGCAGCAGCAGCAGCAGATTGATGAACTTAGAGGAGTTGTGCGCTTGCAAGATCCTGCACTCGATATTACCGCCGGCCCATCTCAGCGGAAAAGCAGCGTGGCTGACTCGGAGGCCCCGACTGACGATGCACGACAGATGATAGAGGGCGGTCCCAGCTACCCCGTGGATGGAATCAAGGAGCAGATATCTTGTGAGCTCCATCAGAAATTGAAGAACATATCCATGAAGGTGACTCGGAAAGCATCCAGCTCGTTCCGAGCCGTCTCTCTCTCTCTCTCTGTCCTGTGCGTTCCAATGATGTGAGGAAGAAGACTCACCTAGGCCGTTGATCTTTAGATCAAGGGCAGCATGGCTAACGGGTGGGTCACGCAGGACCCGCTGTAAGATTTTTAACCATTTTCGAGCGGGAAATTTTTCCTGTTCGAGTTCCCTCTCTGGACCCTCACTAAAACCCTGGTATCTTTCATTTTAGGAATCCAACAATTATGAACCAAAATTCCCTAGAAAGCTTATGAAATTACCGAGCCAATGGAGTTGGCCTCACTCAAAAATATTTGACAGGCTAAGAGCAGTTAAAAGTTGGCCACAGAAGATTTTCTGGACTAAATGATTTTTAGCGCTTGATTTAAAAGGCCAAATGAGTTGAATCCAATTGTGTTGTCTTATGTATGCTTAGGAGTATCTGTACCTAGTTTTTCATGATTTTAGGAGTTACAGCATAGGCTGGGTGATGTTTTTAGTGTTTTTCCTTTTCTGTTTATTCTTTTTCCTCAGATCTGTTTCTGACCCTCCATTCTAAATCTGTTTAAAATACTTATATCTAGGTTTTGTCCAAACCAAAAATCACGGTGGTACTAGTACATTTTTCTGACCACATACAACTTGCAGAATTGAAAAATATGAATTATTGTGGATTTGATAAATGTTTGACTCTCACTGGTCTGAAACACTGTTTCAATAATAACTTGAGTTTTCTTAATCCAAACGGAATGAATCCAATTGTTTTGGATAGCCTTTGACAGTATTTTCCACTAGAAATTTATCCCGTGTGATTTTAATGTCTAGAACAAAAGTTGTGTGCATTCCTAGATTCAGCCAGTAAGAACTTTGAGCATTTATCATAATTTCTATAAGTAAAATCTTGGAGAAAATCCAATTGGGTTAGTTTCTAATACTACCAGCGGACCTAAATCCAACTTTGTATGTTTGTTTGATTAACAGAACTCTCTAGGTGTAATATTTAGTAAAAATGCTCTTTTCTGCCTTTAATAAAAGAAATGATTTAAGTGTCTTTATTATAAAATGTTGTTTATGTTTATTGTTGAGTGTTTTGGTAATGTTATATACTTGTTACTGTTGTTTGACTTGTTAGTATAATATATTAGTACTGTTAGTGGGATATGTTAAATATGTTTGGGTGTTAAGCACATGTTGTTTGTTAGTGGTGAGCAGTATTAAAACTTGGCTTATGCATGTTTTGCGTTGTTACTTTTATTATGAGTTTGATAGTGTTCTCTGGACCTTTTAGCCACTGGTTGTTTAAGTTCATTAGTGGTGCTTAGCCTTACAAGTTGACAGTGATCCCTAAAAGGTTGCCTAATTATTACCTTAACCTTATTCATAAACAAATAACTAAATAGTGGTGTGGTTGCCAAACATGTTTGTGCGATTAATACGTTTGCCTTGCTTGTTAAACTTGGTTGTCTTTAAGTTGAGTACTAGATTGAGTATCTTGTTAATGTCTCTACCTTAGCTTGGTAAAATATTTTGAATTACATAGAATAATTGGTGGCTTAACTTTTGTCTGAAGTATTTCCTGTTTAAATAAAGGTGCTTGTTGTTCATCTTTGCCTAAGATAGTTTTGTGATCTATGTTCCTAGCATGTGTATAGTGTTAGACTACTGAGTAGTATAATGCCCTTGTAAGTGTAGATCTTAGTTTGTTGCTTGAATGATTAGTTTGATGCTTGTGGTTTGTTACTTGTTTGTGTATCACTTGTGGTTTTGTTTGGCGTATTGAGTGTTGATTATTTTCCGGTTTGCGACGCTAGATATTGACGCTATCAGAGTGGCCTCTGGAGAGAATTTATTGAAGAAGGATGGGAATTTATTATATTGATCAACAAGGAGAAGTCCATGGACATATTGCTGATCCAGGCAAGCTACTCTCTGATCATGCACATAAATATATACATCTACTTTGTCAATATGTTTTATTCATGAGAAGCAATGGTTTTGAAAACCTTTTCAAAAAGTATATGAAAAACTACTTTGCCACCCTATGTAGAATTATAAGTTAGTTTATATCAAACTATAGGATGGGAAAATATTGTTTACTCAAAACTCCTTTGAAAATCCTTGGGTGAATTATGGTATGCCGAGATGTCGAGGTTGAAGTGAAGAATTGGAGAATGATGGTGTTTATGAAAAATGCACAATGTGTCATAGTACTATGACGACCAACCATACCCTGTGTGACCACATTTACTCCAATATGGGACGGGGCTTAGTCATGTAGTTTGCTCATTTTAGTGTGGGATACCTCAACAACGGAGATGACTCCGTTTCATGAGGGGGCTGGTTTGGTGACCCCCCCTGACCTGGGTCCTCGCACATTGGTGGAGGATAGAAGGCTATCCCCTATACACCGTCAGGCAAAACTATGAGTCCTCACACTTAGGGTCATCGACGGGTGGACCAGACTAGGTGTCGATGGAAAGTGTCATATGGGCAGGATCCTATACTAGGATGAGCAAATGAGAGGCTATGGCCGGTTACTCAACTTCGCATACACCTTGTATGGCGGGACGTGGCTGACACGATGAGTGGCCGGATGGATGTGGGAAAAGCGTGCTACCTCTGCAGAGTGTAAAAACTATTTGAATAGCCGAGTCCTCGGTAATGGACACTTGGGAGGCTGTCCTATGACCATGTGCAAAGTTTTGAGATTTGAAAAGAAAATGGAGATGTTTTATATATGCAACTATGCCAAAGGGTCGGCATGAGGTTGCTGAAAAAGAGGAAGACTATGAAGGGCTATGGTCGAGAAGGCAGAGTTTTGTGTTTTAAAACTGGAGTGGAAAATGTTTTATGCAACTATACCGAAGGGCTGGTATGATGTTGTTGGAAAATGATTGACCATGAAGGGCTATGGTCGAAAAAGGAGGAGTTTTTGGAGAAATAAACATGATTGTGATTTTCTAGGAAAAAGTTCTAAAATTCTTCTTACCTTTTTCAACAAAGTTATATTTTCGGGAAAAGTTTTAAAAGAGACTGCTTACCTGTTTCAACAAAGATATAGAGATGTTTTTTTTCTAAAAATAAAAGTCTTATTAAACTAGTGCATGTTCATGCTGGGGTAGTTTGCGAGTACAATTCAAATTGTACTCATATTGGTTTCGTCCCTGGCTATTGTCTCAGCCAGATTTTGAAGAAGAGCAGTTTAAAGAAGAAGACTTCAATGACGTCGATGCGAACTAGGGCGCTTCCCAGTCAGCTGCCTGTAGGGTTATGACAAATGACTTGGGCTCCACGTTGTTTGATGATTTCCGCTGCAAGTACATGTTGAAGTTTATGGCTTCTATCAAGTAAGTAAATTCATTCGGCATTTATGGATGTTCTTTTGATACCAGTTTGATTGTGCTCAGCGACACACTGATCATGGGATCGCTGATGTTGTAGGCACAAGGGTATTTCGGACAGCTAGTCCGGGGTACCCACAGCACTATTTTTGACCTCATGAATCCCAAGTCCTCCTTGATCTTTAGGGCGACACACTAAATTCAATTTAGCCAGTCGATATTTCTTTTTCTCACTATCTACTTGCCAAAGGAATCTTGATTGAAAATAATCCAATAGATGTAAGACTCTTTTTTGGTAATTGGAAGAAAGAAATCATATACAATACCATATTACTTAGGCTGAGTTTATGAAAACCAATCTACCATCCAAGGATAGTAAATTACCATTGTTCTAAATCATACCAGTTTGTTCCATAATACAAACGGCTTTGGCAAGCTAAAACAGCTAGCCAAGATGGTACACATTGTGGAACTCGGGGTTCTTCAGCTAGTTGTCACTGCCCTGTTCGTTTTCTTCAGTCTCATCAGTCCCACAGAGAGTTAAGAAAGAAAACCACCGCAGCTTCTGTTCCTCTTCGCTGCTTGCCGCCAAATCCTCCGAGGCTAGCCGGCGGCGTCGGGAGCATCCAGGATCCATCATCCATGGGGACGCCTCAAGCATGCGGCGGCGGGACATGGCCAACTCATCCTCCTCCTCCTCACACTTTGAATTCGCCGCCGCCCCCCTTCTCCGAACAAGCCGCCATCCCCAGTCTGCGCTGGGACCTTGCTCGAATGGTCGGCAGCTTAGTTTGATTTGGCGCAGAATTTGCGATATGGTGCTCCTACTGTGCTGGGATGCTACCTCTCATCTATCTGCACTGCAAATGTGATAGTAATGCGTAAAGTGGTAATACTGCGCTATTCTCTCGCAGTTTGGAGAACTGGACATGGTCAATAGGCCAAATCGAGTTGATCTGAACCTCTTGGGACCAGTTGTGGGCAGTGCAACCTATAGTTAAGGGTATGAATATCAGTAATCGATGACATGTTTGTGAGAATTGGAAGCACCTCAAGTTTATCAAACTTCCAGAAGTAATCGATCGCATGTCGGTACTCTGCATTGTACAATGACTGACACATTCGATGTCCGATGGCCCTTCCTCCATCATTCTGGAGCCCTATTGGTCCTCTCAATAACTTTTCTTTTTCAGATCCATTTTTGAAAGGAATGTTTTGTTTATATCAAACGAGCTAAATTGGTTTCGAACGACCATGTACACGTACTCATCCATCTAGCCGTCCAAGCCAAGCACCGGATCAAACACATCAGGACCGCAATCAGGCAGAACGAGGTTAGACTTTGTACGCACATGGATAACTTTTATATGTACTTATTCGAGACTTATAGACGCATAATTTCGATCTATTTCTGTTTATGTTCCTGCTATTTGGTACACTCAATATACTGTTTTACTGTATTGTGCAAATGCTAAAAATAAAATAATAAATTTAATACAAAATACATAAATTCAAAACAAAGATAGCAGTGTGTGGTAAGGTGGCACATTGCTGCTACCTACTCCATAATGGCAATGTGCACGCTCCGCACGTTGCAGGCCTGGAGAATATTGGCAACGTGCGGGTTGCCACACACGTTGCCACTGTTCGGTGTAGTCGCAACATGCTGGTTGCGGACGTTGCCAGTAAAGTTAGCAGCAACGCGCTAGTGGCAACGTGCCGGTACATGTTGCCAATGAGGCAAACCCACATGTGGCGAGCAGGCTTTTCCCTACTAGTGTGACCGGTGCATTCTGGACGGCGGGTTGTCCTCAACCCTAAGTGTCTAGTGTTCTAGTCAGCGTCGGTTTAGACTTTTAGAGAATAAGATTTACTGACCAATAAACGTGGCTGCATCCTCACGCTGATGACTCCCAAGTGCAAGAAATCAATTGTAGTACCTTTCAATCAGAAAAGGTTGTCAAACCCACGAGGAGCTGAAGGTATTGGTTAGCAAGATTGATAAATAAAACAATAAAAGATGCAAGCGTTTTTGTTATTTTTGGTTGTATAGTTGCAATGCAGAAAATAAACAGTAGCAAGTCAAAACTCTCAGAGAGAGAAAGTCCAATCCTCTTATGTGCAAGAGGACAAGCTCAAGCGATGTGTAACTTATATGTGGAAAACGTTCCCGAGGGCGGCATGGATATTGCTAGGCATAGAGATTTATTAAACAACACGTTGAATATCTTGTCAAGTTTTAATCTTCTTTGGACGGAGCCATTATTAGGTATAGCTAAATAAATAAACTATAACCCCTTATGATGGATCATGTGGCCAAGTAAATGACTGCACAAGAGTTATTAAGACATAAAGTTCCACCATAGCATTACACTCTAAGGTCCCCGATACTAATACCCTCATAATATAACTTCATGATTCGGTCCCAGGTTTACATGTCCTCCCAAGTCTCCCTCAATTCATTATACTACGGTGTTCTCCTATGAGCCCATATAGGTGAAGTGTTGTGCAGTCGACGTTCGCACAACACCATCATAGAATCACAGAAAAGATAAACTCTTGACAAAATACCAACACATGTTATATATAAATCATTGCCAATTCATCCTATGCCCTCAGGAACATATGGGAACTACTCACAACGTGCAGACATGATAATATTCAGTGGCATAAGTGGTACAACACAATCTGAAAATATAACTTCACCACCAAATAATGACAAGTACTCAATCACAGACGTGAATAGTAGCACAAGACAAGTATCTAGGGTATAGCAACTCTCAAACTACGAGGGGGACGGAGTGGATCACAGAGATGATGATGGAGATGGTGCTGGTCTTGGTGATGGTGATGATGTAGAGGCTCCTCCCACGCCAAGGAGGAGAGGTGATGACGATGACGATGATTTCCCCCTTCTCCAGAGCTCCGGAGCAACAGGATCTGATCCCCTCGGTGGGAATCAGGAGTTTCGCCGCCGCCGCGCCTCGGATGGTTTCGGGAAAATTAGGGCGTAACTTTTCGGGGAGGACGAAGGCGTCGATAAAAAGCCCCAGGCGAGGAGGTGCCCGAGGCTCCACTTAGTGGATCCCACGCGGCCAGGTACTTGGGCCGCGTGTGATGGCTCCCAAGTGCAGGAGATCAATTGTAGTACCTTTCAATTAGAAAAGGTTGTCGAACCCACGAGGAGCTGAAGGTATTGGTTAGTAAGATTGGTAAATAAAACAATAAAAGATGCAAGTGTTTTTGGTATTTTCAGTTGTATAGTTGCAAGCAGATAACAGATAGTAGCAAGTGAAAGCTCTCAAAGAGAGAAAGCCCAATCCTCTTATGTGGCAAAAGGACAAGCTCAAGTGATGTGTAACTTATATGTGGCAAACATTCCCGAGGGCGGCATGGATGATGCTAGGCATAGAGATTTATTAAACAACACGTTGAATATCTTGTCAAGTTTTAATCTTCTTTGGACGGAGCCATAATTAGGTATAGCTAAATAAATAAACTACAACCCCTTATGATGGATCATGTGGCCAAGCAAATGACTACACAAGAATTATTAAGACATAAAGTCCCACCATAGCATTACACTCTAAGGTCCCCGATACTAATACCCTCATAATATAACTTCATGACTCGGTCTCAGGTTTACGTGTCCTCCCAAGTCTCCCTCAATTCATTATACTACGGTGTTCTCCTATGAGCCCATATAGGTGAAGTGTTGTGCAGTCGACGTTCGCACAACACCATCATAGAATCACATAAAACATAAACTCTTGACAAAATACCAACACATGTCATATATAAATCAATGCCAATTCATCCTATGCACTCAGGAACATACGGGAACTACTCACAACGTGCGAACATGGTCATAATCAGTGGCATAAGTGGTACAACACAATCTGAAATTATAACTTCACCACCAAATAATGACAAGTACTCAATCACAAACATGAATAGTAGCACAAGACAAGTATCTAGGGTATAGCAACTCTCAAACTACGAGGGGAACGGAGTGGATCACGGTGATGATGATGGTGATGGTGCTAGTCTTGATGGGGGTGATGATGTAGAGGCCTCCTCCCACGCCAAGGAGGAGAGGTGATGACGATGACGATGATTTCCCCCTTCTCCGGAGTTCCGGAGCAGCAGGATCTGACCCCCTTGGAAGGGATCAGGAGTTTCGCCGCCGCCGCGACCTCGGATGGACTTGGAAAAATTAGGGCGTTTTTTTTTCGGGCGAGACGAAGGCGTTGCTAAAAAGCCCCAGGCGAGGAGGTGCCCGAGGCCAGTTTGGGCTGGTCCCACGTGGCCAGGTACATGAGCCGCGTGGGCCACCCCCATTTGGCCCTCGTGGCTCTCCTCTCTTCGGTCTTCTTCCCTGTGCCTTTCTCCCGACGGAAAACTGACGCAGTATTTTTCCTTTTATTATTTGAGGTCCTGTACCTCCTGAAACATTAAAGACAAGAAAAAGGAGGTTTTCTGCCTCCCAGAAATTAAATACCAAAAATAGGGACTTTGTATGAAAGTCCCCAAAATCATCTAAAACATATAGAAGCAATCATATAATCATGCAAATAACAATCTAGTATGATACTAAAAGTTATATAAATGATGATATAAAATGCACGTATCAGCGTGGGCCCACCCCTTTTGGGCCTCGTGGCTCTCCTCTCTTCGGTCTTCTTCCCTCTGCCTTTCTCTCGACGAAAAACCAGCTGCGTAATTTTCCTTTTATTATTTGGGTCACTGTAGCTCCTGAAACATTAAAAACAAGAAAAAGGAGGTTTTCTGCCTCCCAGAAATTAAATACCAAAAATAGGGACTTTGTATGAAAGTCCCATAAATCATCTAAAACATGTAAAAACAATGATATAACAATGCAAATAACATTCTAATATGATACTAAAAGTTGTATAAATGATGATATAAAATGCACGTATCAACTCCCCCAAGCTTAAACCTTTACTCGTCCTCGAGTAAGTAAGGACATAGATCATTACATGCATCAATGAACTTATGGCTGATAAATAAATACGGGCATTGTATCATCATCATATTCAGTTGCAATGTAAGATTAATGAACTAAAACTCATACACATGAGGGCAACATAAGTAGAAGCTCTAGCAATCATGCCTTCCTTTTCATTCACTTTCCAGGAGTATAAGTATTGAAATATCCATGATTCATTAATTTGATCAAAAGATACTAGGTTCTAACAAGAGTGTTTCATATCCTTTTCATTAACCATTCCTAACTTTTTATCCTACAAGACTATATCTCAAACTTAAACTATTAATTTTCAAGTCATATTGACTCATTCTCTTTACTTATTTTATAATGAGATAATTCTACAATTGTCCAACATACTCAAGTTAATTAAGTTCAAGGCAAGATGTGACTGAAACTTCTAAATATGCCACGCTCATTTGCATGAGTGTTACCCATAAATCTCCAAACAAGGGAATCATGGATGACACCATACTTTCATATTCGTTGATAAACCACAAGATAGAGATACATGATAATGCTCCATGAGCTCACACACGCCTAAGAGATATTGATAACTAAATGATAAAAGCAAAACACACCATGACTAGATAGATATGATAAACTAGTAGAGATAAAGACTAGGTGGAACTCCCCAAGCTTGACGTTCTGCTAGAGCCTCCTCCTTCTCATATTCTTCCTCCCATTCAGCCATCTTCCATGGGAAAGGCCTTCCATCACGGAAAGATGTAGGTGGATCATTGTACCTGAGGGTGGCAGCTGCTGCAATTTTCTTGAAGCGTTCTTCATACTCGCAGTTCTGGTTCTCTACATCCCACATAAAGCATTGGATCTTCTCCATCTTCTCGATGACGTCCATGTCTCTTTCCTCTAGTTCTTCGAGCCTCCCCTTGTACTCTTCAACCTTCTTCTCCAGCTCCAAGTTCATGAAGTGATGAGCATCAAGGCTGCGGTAAACCACAGTGCCATACCTGAAGATCTTGTCTTCCAGATCACCCAGCCTTTCCTCCACCGTACCGGTGGCCTTGGGAGCCTTCACCTCCTCCACGAGCAGCACACCCTCCTTGAAGGTCACGGCCTTCGGTGGAGCCATCACGGAGTTGAGGTAGCGGTTCACAACACCTCCCTTGGGGACGCTCTCCCCCTCATGGTTGGATCCGGAGCAAGACATGGCTAAACCCTGACAGGCGGAAACAGCAAAAGCAAAGATCGCTCGAGAACGCTCTGTGCGAGATTAGATCAACGAAAAGGGGTATATATTGACGGTTTTTAGGTCCAGACGAAGCGTCGGAGACGAAAACGAGACGAAATGGGACTCCGAGGAGGGAAAGGAGTGGTCCCACGTGGCCCAAGATTCTGGCCGCGTGGGACCCCTTGTTTCCTTCCTCGGGTCTCCGCTCCGTCCAGTTTTCTTGTCCCACACGTTATTTTCCATAAAAAATGACTTCCGTAAAATTTTACGCTATCCGAGAAACTTTCCAACACAAAAGTTACCTATTATTGATTTTGGGTTTCTGAAACTACAAAATTCTTCGCAATTACCTCCTCCGGTGTCTTTAAATTCAACTCCTCTACCTTTCCGATGAAGCTCCTTCCTGCAATTTAATGTTTAAGGCGTTGTCCATTGACTACATGAGGTTTACCTTTCATATCACCGTGAAGACGAATAGCTCCTGAACGGTACACCTCATGTATCACTATTGGTCCCTGCCACTTTGAAGCTAACTTTCCTGTAGAAAACTTGAAACAAGAATTGTACAATAAAACTTGATCACCTACTTTGAATTCTTTTCTCTTAATTTTCTTGTCATGCCAAATTTTAACTTTCTCTTTAAACATTCTAGCACTTTCATAAGCTTCGTTTCTCCATTCATCAAGTAGGTTTAAATCAAGAATTCTCTTCTCTCCAGCAGTCTTAAAATCAAAGTTCAATTGTTTAATAGCCCATCTAGCATTATGTTCTAATTCAACAGGTAAATGACAAGCTTTTCCATAAACCATTCTATAAGGAGACATTCCCATAGGATTTTTAAAAGCAGTTCTATAAGCCCATAATGCATCATTAATTTTAGCTGGCCAATCAGATCTAGACTTATTCAGTGTCTTCTCCAAAATGAGTTTAATTTCCCAATTACTTAATTCAACTTGTCCACTTGTTTGAGGGTGATAGGGAGATGCAATTCTATGGTTAACATCATATTTTGCCAATGTTTTTCTAAGAATACCATGCAAGAAATGAGAGCCACCATCAGTAATTAAAAACCTAGGAACACCTGCATGCCAAGAAAGCTTCTTATACCTTTGATGTCCCTTGGGTATGGCAGCTTTTCAATAGCTTCTATCTTTGCTGGGTCAACTTCTATTCCTTTTCCAGAAATCTTATGCCCAAGAACAATACCTTCTGTAACCATGAAGTGACACTTCTCCCAGTTTAAAACTAAGTGTTGGTATTCACAACGCTGCAAAACTTTGTTAAGGTTGAACAAGCAATTATCGGAGGAAGTACCATACACAGAAAAATCATCCATAAAGACTTCCATTATCTTTTCAATATAATCAGCAAATATAGCATTCATGCATCTTTGAAAAGTAGCAGGAGCATTACATAACCCGAATGGCATTCTCATATAAGCAAATGTACCATATGGGCAAGTAAATTGGTTTTTTCTTGATCATCCTTATGGACTGGAATTTGTGAGAAACCTGAATAACCATCTAAATAACAAAAGTGAGAGTGTTTAGATAACCTTTCTAACATTTGATCAATAAATGGCAATGGGTAATGATCTTTACGAGTTGCTTTATTTAACTTCCTGAAATCAATACACATCCTATAACCAACAACAGTACGTTGCTATAACCAACAACAGTACGTTGAGCCACAAGTTCATCCTCATCATTTGGAACAACAGTCATTCCACCCTTTTTAAGAACACAATGAACTGGACTAACCCACTTACTATCAGCTATGGGATAAATGATACCAGCTTCAATAAGTCTTATTACCTCTTTCCTTACCACTTCCTTCATTTTTGGATGAAGACAGCGTTGATAATCAACAACAGGTTTTGCATCCTCTTCCAAATTAATTTTATGCATACATAGAGCTGGGCTTATACCTTTAAGATCATTAAGAGAGTATCCAATGGCTGGTCGTGAGCTTTAAGCCCATCAAGTAATTTCTCTTCTTCTTCAGCTGAAAGGTTAGCACTAATAATGACAGGATATATGCTCTTCTCATCCAAATATGCATATTTCAGATTTGTAGGTAAAGGCTTTAATTCAAAGCTAGGATCCCCTTTAGGTGGTGGTAGCACTCCTAAATTATCAGGTGGGATATGCAATTGTAATTGTGGTGGTTGTTGCCATAATATTTGTTCTTAAGCATCCTTTTCCTCATCATTAAATGGTTCATCTTGATTAAGCATATAACATTCTACAACATCTGTTGAAGCTACAACTATATGAGCAAGAGTTTCAATTATATCTTCAGAAATTGGCTCTTTCACAACATGTTTATCAGCAAATTTGGAAAATTGAACTCAAGTTTTTCACCAGCACATTTAATAAACACTTTCTCTTTAGGCAAATTATTTCAGCACCAACAGTGTTAAGAAAGGTCTACAAAAAATGATAGGACAAAAAAAATCTTGAGGATAACCAAGCACAATAAAATCAGCAGGATATTTATTTTGCCAACCAATACTTAAACATATCTAACAATTCCAAATGGACTAATATAATCTTTATTAGCAAGTTGAATTGTCATACATGTCTCTTCCATAATGATAGGATCAATATCAGGCTTGATTTCAATATAAAGAGAATATGGAATGACACTAATACTTGCTCCAATATCACATAGACCATGATAACTTGAAGTCCCAATAGAGCATGATATAACAGGTTTACCAACTTTGGCTGAATTACCTTTGATGACCTTAGTAGCATCTTCACATAAATAAACATCAACAGGATCTTCTTCATTTAATTGTTTGATAATTGAAATTTGACTGTTGACTTCCACCTGTTCATAAGGCTGAGAACGTCTTCTGTTACTCTTGTTAGTAACAGCAATAAGTAAATACTCCTTAACTTGGTTTGGATATGGAGGTGGTTCAACATACTCTTCAATTGTCACAGATGACACAGGTTCTGCCTGCTTAATAACTTTAGGAACAATAATAGATTGTTTAACAGGTTCAACATAAACTTCAAAACCACTTTGAGGAACACAGATATGCTCAGCAAAACCTTTAGCTATCTCAATTATAACATAAGGATCAAGATTAAAAGTATCACTCAGATTTTTAAACAACATAGAAGTAGAGAAGTTCTCTACACATGAATATCCATAATCAAAATAGGGCTCATTACCTTTATCAAGATCCCAGTGACTAGTATTATTAGTAAAACTTCCACCAGATGAATTATCCAGAATTTTCTTGTGCTTCGACGGTAGCCTCACATAAAAGTTTATCAATAAGTTTCCTTGTAAGATCATGACAAGGATTCTTGCGAAGGAGTTCCTTTAACCTCCCCCAAGCTTGAGTAATACTCTCTCCCAGATGTGGCCAGAAATTAAATATATAGCAGCGGTTCCCATAAGCTTCTTTAGGAGTAAAATATTTAAGAAAGAAAACCTTCCTCAAGATATTCCATTCAATAGCAACCTCTTCATCAAGAGACATGTACCAATCACGAGCATTACCAGATAAAGACAAATATAATAACTTCCTTTTTATCTGATCTTCAGAAATGCCAGGAAGTCTAAATAAAGCACATATGTCTTCAATTAACTCCATGTGTTCACGTGGAAACTTAGTTCCATCACCTGTAAATGGATTTTTCATAACTCTTTTAACATGACCAAGGGGAATTTTAAATCCCACTTTAGGTATCTCAGACACAGTAGTTTCAACCACTTTATGAGTAGTGGCATAAGCACTGTCATATAGAGCAAGGTGCAGCGAGGAACGATTCATAAATGTCATAGTAACAATGAGATAAAACAGCTTTCAAGTTTCCTTACCAAACTTCTTACCAATAGCGCTACGCTCCCCGGCAACGGCGCCAGAAAAGTATCTTGATGACTCCCAAGTGCAGGAGATCAATTGTAGTACCTTACAATCAGAAAAGGTTGTCGAACCCACGAGGAGCTGAAGGTATTGGTTAGCAAGATTGATAAATAAAACAATAAAAGATGCAAGTGTTTTTGGTATTTTTGGTTGTATAGTTGCAATGCAGAAAATAAATAGTAGCAAGTCAAAGCTCTTAGAGAGAGAAAGCCCAATCCTCTTATGTGCAAGAGGACAAGCTCAAGTGATGTGTAACTTATATGTGGAAAATGTTCCCGAGGGCGGCATGGATATTGCTAGGCATAGAGATTTATTAAACAACATGTTGAATATCTTGTCAAGTTTTAATCTTCTTTGGACGGAGCCATTATTAGGTATTGGTAAATAAATAAACTACAACCCCTTATGATGGATCATGTGGCCAAGTAAATGACTGCACAAGAGTTATTAAGACATAAAGTCCAACCATAGCATTACACTCTAAGGTCCCCGATACTAATACCCTCATAATATAACTTCATGATTCGGTCCCAGGTTTACATGTCCTCCCAAGTCTCGCTCAATTCATTATACTACGGTGTTCTCCTATGAGCCCATATAGGTGAAGTGTTGTGCAGTCGACGTTCGCACAACACCATCATAGAATCACAGAAAAGATAAACTCTTGACAAAATACCAACACATGTTATATATAAATCATTGCCAATTCATCCTATGCCCTCAGGAACATATGGGAACTACTCACAACGTGCAAACATGATAATATTCAGTGGCATAAGTGGTACAACACAATCTGAAAATATAACTTCACCACCAAATAATGACAAGTACTCAATCACAGACATGAATAGTAGCACAAGACAAGTATCTAGGGTATAGCAACTCTCAAACTACGAGGGGGACGGAGTGGATCACGGAGATGATGATGGAGATGGTGCTGGTCTTGGTGATGGTGATGATGTAGAGGCCTCCTCCCACGCCAAGGAGGAGAGGCGATGACGATGACGATGATTTCCCCTTCTCCGGAGCTCCGGAGCAACAGGATCTGATCCCCCTCGGAGGGAATCAGGAGTTTCGCCGCCGCCGCAGCCTCGGATGGTTTCGGGAAAATTAGGGCGTAACTTTTCGAGGAGGACGAAGGCGTCGATAAAAAGCCCCAGGCGAGGAGGTGCCCGAGGCTCCACTTAATGGGTCCCACGCGGCCAGGTACTTGGGCGCGTAGGCCCACCCCTTTTGGGCCTCGTGGCTCTCCTCTCTTCGGTCTTCTTCCCTCTGCCTTTCTCTCGACGAAAAACCAGCTGCGTAATTTTCCTTTTATTATTTGGGTCCCTGTAGCTCCTGAAACATTAAAAACAAGAAAAAGGAGGTTTTCTGCCTCCCAGAAATTAAATACCAAAAATAGGGACTTTGCATGAAAGTCCCATAAATCATCTAAAACATATAAAAACAATGATATAACAATGCAAATAACATTCTAATATGATACTAAAAGTTGTATAAATGATGATATAAAATGCACGTATCACACGCATATACAATAGCGCGTAGGTAGGTGGTCGAATGATCGATCGAACTGAGTGAGTGGTGTGCCTGACATTGGAATCCGTACGTTGCCTTCCTCATTGTCTTAGCTTTCAAATAGAATCTCAACATAGGCCTTTAGAGTCTACGACTGATGGATGCCTTGGCCCCACGTAGGGCAGCGTCCACGCGAACTAGCCTCTGTTCTGATGGATGCAATTTGGCACCACATTTGTTTAGTATATTTCACTTTATTTTATTTTTTCGGAAAAAACGGTCAAAATGGCCACCGTGTCTATTCATTGAAATAGGTCCAATTTTTCAAAACTATCGATGGTTCTGTGATATAACCACTTCTTGTGTAACTTAAAATGATTTTTGTAAAAATTTCAGAACAAACTATCACACACTTATAGTTCAAATTTGAATTACTTTGGAAAAATCGGCATAAAGTCGTTTAAATAGGCGAAATTTGGTAGAGACAGAGAAAATTTCTAATATTTAAGGATTATCCATAACATACAGTCTACTTTGTGTGAAAAGTGGATGAGTACCATTTTGCACAATAATTTTTTTAGTGCTTCACCAAAAATGACATTTTTTACGCTTAAGAAATAAAAATGATATTTATAAACACATTTTGAAAATCTCTGTTCTGCAACATTGTTTGACATACCAAGACACAACTACGTGTCAAATATGGGCACATTATCACAAACTATGCCAACGGAATGGTCATACATAGGTCATTTGAATCGAAAGTTATACATGTTTGTAGATGGTTGATCATTTTGTGAAAATTGTTTTATAATTTTTTGTCAAAACTCAATTTTATCATTTTTTCTATCAACTAATACACATAAATGGACTCCATGCCAAAGGATTTCTTTTTTTGAGTATTTTTTTCACTTTCTTTTATTTTTTTGAAAAAGGTCAAAATGACCACCGTGTCTATTCATTCAAATGGGTCAAATTTTTCAAAACTATCGATGGTTCTCTGATATAAGCACTTCTTGTGTAACTTAAAATGATTTTTGTAAAATTTTCAGAACAAACTATCACACACTTGTAGTTCAAATTTGAATTACTTTCGGAAAATCGGCATAAAGTCGTTTAAATAGGCAAAATTAGGTAGAAACCGATAATTTCTAATATTTCAGGATGATCCATAACATACAGTCTACTTTGTGTGATAATTGGATGAGTGCCATTTTGCACAATAATTTTTGTACTTGCTTCACAAAAAATGTCATTTTTTACGCTTAAAAATAAAAAATGATATTTATGAACATATTTTGAAAAACCTCTGTTCTGCAACATTGTTTGACATACTAAGAGACAACTACGTGTCAAATATGGGCACATTATCACAAACTATGCCACGGGAATGGTCATACATAGGTCATTTGAATCGAAACTTATACATGTTTGTAGATGGTTGATCATTTTGTGAAGATTTTTTTTGAATTTTCTGTCAAAACTCAAGTTTATCATTTTTCCTATCAACTAATACACATAAATGGACTCCATGCCAAAGGATTTCTTTTTTTGAGTATTTTTTTTACTTTCTTTTATTTTTTTGAAAAAACGGTCAAAATGACCACCGTGTATATTCATTGAAATGGGTCCAATTTTTTAAAACTATTGATGGTTCTGTGATATAACCACTTCTTGTGTAACTTAAAATGATTTTTGTAAAATTTTCAGAACAAACTATCACACACTTATAGTTCAAATTTGAATTACTTTCGGAAAATCGGCATAAAGTCGTTTAAATAGGCAAAATTAGGTAGAAACCGATAAAATTTCTAATATTTCAGGATTATCCATAACATACAGTCTACTTTGTGTGATAATTGGATGAGTGCCATTTTGCACAATAATTTTTGTACTTGTATCACAAAAATGACATTTTTTACGCTTAAAAAATAAAAAATGATATTTATAAACATATTTTGAAAAATATCTGTTCTGCAACATTGTTTGACATACCAAGACATAATTACGTGTCAAAATTCAAGTTTATCATTTTTCCTATCAACTAATACACATAAATGGACTCCATGTCAAAGGATTTATTTTTTTGAGTATTTTTTCACTTTCTTTTATTCAGTCTTTGCCGTGTACTTTTCTTTGCCGTGTGCTTTTTGGAATCTTTGCCGTGTGCTTTTCTTTGCCGTGTGTTTTTTGTAGTGTTTCTCGCGAATTATTGGGGAGCACGACAAAGTTGCGGATCCTGGTCAACTGATTGGCCGTGCGGGTACATAAAGGCGCACGGCAAAGATGTCTTTGCCGAGCGGACTAGATTTGCTGTGCATTTTGTGTCCATTTTACCGTGACCTATATTTTGCCGTGTGCTCTTGATCTTCTGGGCCGTGCTTCATTTCTTTGCCGTGATCCTTTTGTTTCTTACATGGCAAAGTATGCTTTGCCGTGTTCCGAGAATTTTTTGCACACGGCAAAGAACGGTCCTCACGGGAAAGACAAATTTTCCGGTAGTGAATTCATATTACATTGAAAAAATAGAGATATAAAAATACGCGTGAGACTTATAAACTAAACCGGAGGGAGTAGATAAGAAGTGAATGATATAGATTTTGAAACACTAAGTAGCACTATCGTATCTATAGACACGAACTTTCACGTGCATCGTGTTGACAACGTCAATGAGGAAACAAGCTTGAACCCGTAGCAACTCTCGCACGCGGACATGCATTAATCTAGTCTTTTACTGAATGTGGAATTGATCATGCTTACTGCATCTCCAGGATACTTGGAAGGTCGCCTACTTCCTTGGCCTTCTCCTTGACAAGCTCCCACGCGTCCCGGACGTGCCGCATCTGCGTCATGGCTCCGCCGACGGCCATACGGATGACAAATTTGTTATCCACCACAAAGTGGGTCATGAAGGCCCGCCCGCTCGCGTTCATGGCCACGAGGAGCTTACGGTTCAACGCGTCCACCGCCTGGTCACCGTCGACGTAGCGTGGGCGGAGGCGGAAGGTGACGAGGGAGAATCTCCTCGGCGTCACCACCTCGAACCGTTCGTCGGCCCTCAGCGTCCGCTCGAACCACTTGGCCATCTCGACGTGCCTACGTATGTACGCCCGCATGCCCGCCGCGCCGTGGCGGCGCAAGACCACCCACAGCTTCATGGCGCGGAAAGGGCGCGACAGTGCGATCTGCCAGTCCTTGTAGTCGACCGCCTCCGGCGCACCTCCGTGCTTGCCGACATTGTTGAGATACTCCGGGCTGGTGGACAGTGCGGAGGTGAGGCAGGCCGGGTTGGCCAGCCACAGGCAGCAGCAGTCCATGTTGGTGAGGAACCACTTGTGAGGGTTCATGCTCACGGAATCCGCCAGCTCGGCGCCGTCGATGCAGTGTCGGAACTCCGGGCAGATGAGGGCGGCGCCGGCGTACGCGGCGTCCACGTGCAGCCACATCAAGTCGTACCGTCGCGCCACCTCCCCGAGCTGGCGCACCGGGTCGACCGCGCCGACCCCAGTGGTGCCGACCGTGGCGCAGAGGTACAGCGGCACGAGCCCGCTGGCGACGTCGGCCTCCACCGCGTCGCGGACGCTGTCCGCCGTGAGGCCGTAGCCCGACGCCGCCGACGTCGGGATGATGCGGAAGTTGGCCGGTGGGATGCCCACGATCCTCGCGCCCTTTTGGAAGGTGGAGTGGGTCTGGTCCGAGGCGTAGACCACCAGCCTGAGGATGGCCTCGTGGCCGAGCCTGCGCAGGGCACGGTCGCGCGCGGCAGCGAGCGTGCACACCACGGCCTCGCAGGTGCTCCCGTGCAGCACGCCGCCGCCGCCGCCAGAGAAGTGGAAGCGGTGCGGGAGGCCCACCAGCTTGCACATCCAGTCCACCACGACGCCCTCGAGCTCGGTGGCGGCCGGCGAGGCGGCCCACAAGAAGGGCACGACGTTGAGGCCGACGGAGAGCATCTCGCCCGCGAACCCGGCGGTGCTGGCGTTCATGGGGTAGTAGGCGAAGAAGTTGGGGCTCTGCCAGTGCGTCAGCCCCGGGACGATGTGTCGCCGCACGTCCTCTAGTATGGCGTCCACCGGAACGCCGACTTCCGGCGGCGCATCTGGTAGGAGCGCACGGAGGCGCCCTGGCTGGGTGTCGGACTGGACAGGGTAATTCTCGACGGCGCGGTAGTAGCCGTCGAGGAAGTCAATCACCGCGCGCGAATCGGCGGAGAATGTCTCGGGGTCCACTGGCTGTAGCACATCAGCTGCTGGTGGCGCGCTCCCCATCGATCGATCGATCGAGGCCAAGTACATATGGTTCAGGGCGTGGTACATACGGTGTGTGCATATATGTAGCTGTGTCCTGCCTCCAAGTATTGTATCTCGTCTTTTATTTATCAATTAGAATCGTATTACCTGTCGACTCTAAGTTGTATAGGTTTTAACTCGACATAACACTCTAATTCTATGTTTTCCTATCCTTCTACGAATCAAAGAGGCCCTAGAAATTTATTTGCCGCTTTTTGAAAACTTCGTTTTCATGACCTCTCTTGGGAATTTTGCACGATTATACATCACAAAATTGCCTACCCCAACATTTTTGTTTCGATTTTTTGAAACTTTAAAATATCAATTTCGTTTTTAACGAGTTCCGTGGAGCTTGGGAGCCATTTGTGGTTCCCGACCATAATGAGCGTTGAGCGCTGCTATACTCTTGACGAATTTGCATCCGATTTCCGTCCGATCGAACGTGGCAGCGAACTTGCTTCAGGTTTTTTATTTTTAGCGAAACTTGCCCAAGGTAAGACAATTAGAGAGTTATGTGTCTGTGTTCCTTTGGCTACCCTAAAATCCAAGCGCATAACCAATTTGTTTCATGAGAATTCAGTAGCTTGTGAAAGCATCAGTTTTCTAAAGACCAGCGATAATTATATTTGATCAGACTTGCTAGGCCATAATAAACCCAGCAGCACCCATCTAACTACTACGGTACTCACATCAAGAAACACGTGATCAATTAGTCTGTGCGGGCCACGAATCATATCGTTTAGATTTTTTTTTGAGGGTACCTCATCGTTTAGATGGCATTTTCGATATGGTTGTGTGATCAATTAGTCTGTGCACGAGGATTGCTCGTACGATTCTTTTTTTTTTGAAACACGTGCACGATTCTTGTACGACGCAAACATCCAGTGGACTCTCTTGATTAGGCCTGATAAATGGAAGGCCCATATGAAACCTCGTGCAGAAATCGAAATCGTACAGATTACAACGACCACACTAACCACATATATTCCAGGCCATTAATATATGCTATTTTCGGTGGTTCCACATGAGCAGTCAAATCTCTGGACGTCCATCTCTTTTTCAAGATTCGTCCTGTCTCCTCATCTTTGTCTGCCCGTGTGTGTGTTTGGTTGGCAGGTAGCATTTTCTTAGCGGGTCTGGATACGGGCGGGCTGGTCTGTCTTGGGCCCGTCTCCTCCTCCCTGTCTTTTTCCTCTCTGTGTATATCCGGAAACGCATCAGCGCTGCTCATGTACGAACACACCCCAGACTCAAATGACCTTATGCTTGGACTATTAGGTATGAACACATTGTTTATTGGATTGGTCTTTTTTTCCATGTCAAACAAAATTTGTGTTGTGAAAGGTAGAGGTTACATATTATGCTGATAACCATTTTAAAATAATGATGTTACGTGCAATTTTCTCATTTGTCTGGATATCTCCGTGTGTGGCCTGGAGAGAGGGGGTTTATTTTGAACTTTCTAGTGCTTTCGCGTCGCGTGTCTGTTTGCGAGAGCGTGAGAGAGAGGGGCACAGTTGCGGTGATTTGTTGTTTCTCCCTCTCTCTCTCTCTCTCCCTAAAATCGATCGTCTGAAATCGACCGCCTCTCTCTCTATTCATACATCTCTCTCTACCTCTCCATGTGTGTTTCTTCGCCTCACACTCTCTCTCTTGAAATCGATTGTCTAAAATCAACCGCCGCTCTCTCTCTATTCGTACATCTCGCTCTGTCTCTACTTCTCTCCATCTCTACTTCTCTATCTCTCCTAAATCGATGTCTGAAACCGACCACCGCTCTCACTCTCTCTCTCTATCTATCTCTCTCGCAGTGCTTTCTCTGTCCCTTTGTATAGCACAATTGTTGTCGCTCATTTATTTATTTCAGGGCTGTCTCTTTATTTTCTTTCTCTATTTGTGGCCTTATCTCTCTCTCTATCTCTTTTCCTGGCTATATTCCTCTCTCTCTCTTGATCTCTCTCTTTATCTATATGCCTCTCTCTCATTTTGTGGTTTCTTTGTCCCTGTATAGCACAATTGTTGGCGCTCATTTATTTATTTCAGGGTAGTCTCTTTATTTTATTTCATTATTCATGGCCTTCTCTCTCTCTCTCTCTTTGTCTATATGCCTCTCTCTCTGTGGTTTCTCTGTCCCTTTGTATAGCACAATTGTTGTCGCTCATTTATTTATTTCAGGGTAGTCTTTTTATTTTCTTTCTCTATTTGTGGCCTCCTCTCTCTCTATTTGTGGCCTTATGTCTCTCTCTATCTCGTTTCCTAGCTATATTCCTCTCTCTCTCTTCATCTCTCTCTTTTATGCTGGTTTTTTTCTAGGGTTGTTAATTAAATGATTATCAGTATCATATATATTTATGCATCTCTCTATATTATCCAGGGTTGTCTCTGTTCTGATTAGTTGGTTGTTTATTTGCATGATTATCAGTATTATACATAGTGTCACTCACCACAAGCTGTCTATATGCCTCGCTCTCTGTTTATCTCTCTAGGTTTGATTAGTTAGTGTTTTAGTTGCATGATTAGCAGTAATGTATATATTGTCACTCACCATAAGATGTTGTCGAGATGATGAGAAAGCCGAGGAGTAAGCGACTCGTCCTATAAGTGCAGAAGTAAGCGTAGAGGAGAGTCATCCTTTACCTTGTTAATTCACTTTTGGTTCACTATTATTACACCTTACCGAATTAGTTCAGATGAGTTTTTGTTCCTTTCAATTTTGGTTCTTATTTTTTTAAAAATAATCATTTTATTCAAAATACTGAACCATTTTTCAAAATAATCCTTTACCTTGTTAAAAAATAAGTATTTTGAAATGGTTGATACTTATCAGCTCATCGACTTGCTTCTCTACTTACAACCTCCACTCCTCATCAAAAACCAAGCAATTATCTTGGATCTCCTTTTTAAGCGACACATTGTTGTCTCGTGTCTCCTTCTACGTATCTAGCAGCATCTCCATGAAATTTTTGGTATCTGCTTCTCCTTGCCCCATTCGATCGGCTCCTGATCTTCTTACAAAATGAGGAAATGTGTCTAGATAGGATGTCCTGAAGGAGCTCTGTGCGAATCCAGCTCGAAGAGAAACTCACATATGTTGCCCCTGGTCTTACAATTTCTTCCTCGATCTGCTGATTTCATCAAGGAACTCAACTGTGCAGGCGAATATAGGCTCTGGATACCAAATGACGGCACGCTACCACGCCTGAACAAAACGTCGGCGCGCTCACCCCGCGCGGGTGAAATGCAATCAGTGGCGCACTAGCTTGCCAGGGCTATTCTCTCTCCTCGTTTTGGCGATTTGCCAGAACATAACAGTGGCGCACGAAATTTTGGTGCGCCACTGGTAAAGCGCACAGGAAATTTTGTGCGCCACTGGTAAGTTTCACCAAAACTTGAAAATTTCCTGGGGGAGGAGAGAGAATATCAGTGGCGCACAGACAAGACTGTGCGCCACTGGTAAAAAATGAGGAGAGAGATTACCTGTGGCGCACCGTTCTGTGGTGCGTCACAGGTAAAAAAATGAGAGAGAATACCTGTGGCGCACACAGGTATTTCTCGGAATATATTTTGAAAAGTGGAAAGAGAATAGGTAAATTTTTTTACCAGTGGCGCACCTAAACATTGTGCGCCACAGGTAATTTGTATTGGATATTTCTTACCTAGCTACTCTTTCTACCTTATCTCTCTCCACCTAATCTCCACCACCACACCCACGCACAGCCACACACACCACGCACGCACGCTAGCTCACTTCTCTCTCCCGGCCACACACCACCACACACGCACCCACGCACAGCCACACACACCACGCACGCTAGCTCTCTTCTCTCTCTACCGAGAGGCAGGAGCAGTTCGTCGACCAGTTCGACCGCGCCGCCGTCCTCGTCCCATCGCACGCTGAGGCGTGCCAGGAGCTCGACACCGTCTTCTCCGACTAGCTCGACCGCGCCCACGTCCTCGTCGCGTCGGACGGCGAGGCGAGCCAAGAGAACGCCGCCGTCGTCTCCGACCGGCTCAACACTCCCGTTCCGGCTTCCGCGGCCCGTTCTTCGCGCCGTCCTCGCCGCGCACCCAGACGGCGCCATCCGCGCCCCCTCCCTTTGCCCTCCCCGTGGCCTCCGACGGGCAGCGCGACGCGCCGCCATCCACGGCCAGCCGCGGCCTCGACGAGCTCATCGACGGCGACCGCGTGGGGCGAGGGCACATCGAGCGCGTCCCCGACCATGGCCATGGCGAACCAGGCCTTCCGACGACAGCGACGGCATGGCGGCGGAGCATCTTGGACCACGATGGCTGCGATGGCGGCGGAGGACGACGTATACGACTTTGTATACGTTGTATTTTGTATTTTTTTTAAACCTGAAAAAGTCTAGCTGTGGCGCACATACTGATAAGTGAGTTACCTGTGGCGCACGAGCCCGTGCGCCACAGGTAACACTTACCAGTGGCGCAAGTTTAGTGGCGCACCACCGTGCGCCACTGATAAGCAAATTTGGTGCGTCACTGATAGGCTTTTTTCTACTAGCGCGCCCGAACAAAAACAACGCACCCCATGAACGTCGCGCCCAAACCTGCTTGCTCACCACCCCAATGCCTTAAAAAAGGCACATCCACCCCGAATCGTCTCACCCTAGAACCCCCGCCTCCCGTACTCGTCGCGTGGCGGTGAAACCCACCTTCGTGGTGGTCTGAATCGACACATCCTGTCACACCGGGACTGCGACCAACGCCGCCGAACCGCTCAAAACAGAAAAAGGAATGGAGAAAGCACACACTGATACGAGAAGGAGGGGAACGACGGCGCCGAAACTTTGTCTGCCGGAGAAGAAGCCACCTCCGGTGCCGATTAAGCAAACCCTAGCCAGAGAGAAAATTGCACGACGGAGCTCTAGAACGCACCGGGGAGGAGAAAAATAAGGGCGGTGGGGAAGGGACTGGGTGCGCACGTCTCCCGAAATTTGAATAAGCAGACGCTGACAAGTGGGTTCGACACATGTCCAGGTCTCCCCACGTTCGGACACGTAACGGGTACAATCCACTAGTACAGAACGACATATCGAACACCCCTCTATGGAAAAACACGAGTTAGGCGACAGAAGCAATGAGTTTTGCGCGCTGCCGCGGGAGTGCGCCCGTGTTAGTCGGTCGATGGAAAATATTTCCGTTCCCCATATATTACCAACCGTTACTACTGTTACCTCCATTGGTGATATGTCCACAACGCCAACGTGGTTCTGCCAATCTCCGTTTCCCGTCTGAAAGCCCAGTAAGCGGTGCGGGTTTAAGAACACCCTCTTCAGTGTATCTCACTCTCACTCTCTCAGGCCGCACACTCTCTCCACGCACTTCACTCTCTCGATGACGAACCCCTCCGGCACCGACGGAAGTCAGGACATGGCATCTTGCTCCGCCAACCCTCAGAGCCGCCAACCGCCGCGGCGGCTGCCGCTCCCCGCCGTCGTCAATCGGGCGGCAGCGATGCAGATGGAAGTCCGTGTCTCCGCCGGCGAGCACGCGATGGAAGCCGCCGAGAACACTAGTAGGAAAAACTTTATAGGTGAAATGCTATCTGTGGCGCACAAGCTTGTGCGTGCGCCACAGATACTCTCTCTCCTCCTTCAGAGGATATGGCATAATTTATCAGTGGCGCACGACATTTCTGTGCGCCACAGGTAAAGTTTTACCTGTGACGCACAGGAAAGCTTGTGCGCCACAGGTAAGTTCCCCCAAAGTCCACAAATTTCCCACGGGTAGAGAGATTATCTGTGGCGCACATATAAGCTTGTGCGCCACAGGTAAAAAAGGAGGAGAGAGAATACCTGTGGCGCACAGTAGTGTCATGCGCCACAGGTAGTTGGCACTAGATATTTTGAAAACATGAGAGAGATTATCTGTGGCGCACTTGGTTTCGTGCGCCACAGGTAAAACGAATAAGCCTGTGCGGCGGCACAGATAACTTGAGGAGAGAGATTATTTGTTTGTCCTTCTATCTTAACCTCTTCCCTTTTCTCTCCACACACACCAGGGCACAAAAATCTTCATATCCATTTTCTCTCTCCTAGTCAAACCACATCTTCCTGCCTTTCTGTCTCTCCCCACACACCCCAGCCACACACACCAGACACGCACGCACACCACGACGCACACACCACGCATGCACACACACCACGACGCAGCAAGCCTTCCGCGCTACGGCGGTCCAGCACGGCGAGCAGACCGAGGCGCCAAGGCCAAACGGCGGCCCAGCCATGGCCGCCGCCGTCCACCGTGACCACGGCCGCGTCAGCGTCACTCGCCGGCCATGGCCACGACGACCACGGCCATCCGCGCGGCGACCACGGCCACGGCGACCATGGCCGCGTCAGCGTCACTCGCCGGCCACGACGACCACGGCCATCCGCGAGCACGGCCACGGCGACCATGGCCACGACCACGGCGACCACGGCCATCCGCGCGGCGATCACGGCCATCCGCGCGGTGACCACGGCCACGGCGAGCAGACCGAGCCGCCATCCCCTCCCTCCACGGCCATCCGCGGCCGCCGCCACTCGCCGGCCGTCGATCCTGGCCGCTGGCAATCACCGGGTGGCTTTAATTTTTTTAATTCGAAATAACTTATCGGTGGCGCACCTCTCTACCTGTGCGCCACTGGTATTTTTATTACCTGTGGCGCCCAACTTGTGCGCCATAGATAACACTTACCACTGGCGTAAGTTTAGTGGCACACGCTCGTGCGCCACAGATAACCTATTTTCGTGCGCCACTGATAGATTTTTTCCTACTAGTGGAAGGCATTGTTCTAGACGCAGCTCCAGGCCGCCAAAGACTGGTCTTTTCTCCCTGGCCAGGCCCCTAGGCCGGATGCGGCGGCGTCTGTGGCGGAGGAGGAGAAGCTGGAGTTTGAGTTGGAGCTAGGATGTCTCGGGATCCTCTGACAGTAGCTCCGTCGCCTACGACGCATCCAGCGGTAAGCGACCCCGCCTCGCCTAAGGTAAACCCTAAAGAGCCTAAACAACCGCTGTGTTATTTAGCTCTAGTGCTCTGTATTTGCTTTGTTTAGTTTTCTTACCTCACCGATGTTTGAAGCGTATATTATTTGCTCTGTTTGTTAGCTCTGCTTATTCTGTATATTTGCCATGTTTATGTTATAAACTTCTGCTTACCAAAGTTGTTTAATAGTTTAGTTTACTTAGCTCGCCGATGTATAAGTGTGTATTATTTGCTCTGTTTCTTAGCTTTGCTTTCTCTGTATATTTATTCTGTTTATGTTGTAAACTGTTGCTTAGCAAAGCTGTTAATAGTTCAGTTTACTTAGCTCGCCGATGTTTAAACAGTGTATTATTTGCTCTATTTGTTAGCTCGGCCTATTAGCTCTATTTTCTCTTTTTAACAATGAATATTTGTTATGTGAATGGCTTGGTTGATGTCTGGTGACGATCCTGCTGCCGTGAATACCTACGAGCAGGGCTCCGTACACGATGTCATCACAAGGAGTAATACATTTTATGCAGTACGATCTGATGCTAAGACAAAGTCGATGATCATCCGGTGGCCATGAAGACCTAGGAGCATAGCTCCATCCACGCGCACCGAAGCCAGATGAACTTTTGTACAGCAGAGCTAACAGGAATACGGTGACGAATGGGCGGCCGTCTAGTCGCATGGAGCGGGGCTCCATCGACGGCGTAGCCCCGCCACCGTGCGTTTTTCGTTTCCTATAACACTCATTAGAAACGGTGATTAGTAAAACTCCATGTATAACGTGAAACATATCGATAACGATCTAATATACTAACCGCTGCCCATGCTACGGGCAACGGTGAAACAACTGTGTTGACATTGAGCTCTTCACATCAGCAGCGGGGCTCGTGACATGGAGTCTTTCTCCGTTTCCGATAAGGGTTTTGACTCATTTCCGATGTATTGTTCTGAACTAGTGATCCTTCTCGCCCGGTAAGGAAGAAGGCTCGTGACAGAACAGCGAGAACTTGCGAGCACAAATCTTGACGCGCCGGACAAAAGCATTTGGTAGGGGACGTGACCTTAATAGATTAACCGATAATTAATAATATAGTTGGCCGGTACTCGGACTCAACTACCCTAAAGAAAATTTAATGACCAGCAGAAAGGGCAAGAAATTTTCTCCTATAGTCCTATATATATATGACACACCGCGCCCTCTACTGCAAATCAACTGCAGTGCAGCGCACAGCGCAAGACTATCGATCAATCAACCGCACATGGTTGTAGCAAGTTGAACTGAAAACCGACCAAAAACGACCAGCAGCCCATACGAAGCACAAAAAAGACCAAGTTCGGTCCTTTTTTTAATGTAAATGAGCGAACGATCGAAGAGAATGGAGGCCGGAGACGGTACGATGCGAAAGCGGGCACTGTCGGTCCGTACGACGGCGGCGCCTACCATGGAAGGGCCAACGGCGGCAGACGACGGCGAGGTACTTGGGGAGCCGGTCAGCCCCTCGGCTAGGCTTGTTGACGATTTGTTTATCGTTGCCTTCATCGGCCTCGGGTCGCCCGTGAACCTCTCCGGCTTCCGGGCAGGCATCGGGGCTAGGATGGCATGCCACCCGAGATTCCACAGTATCCAGGTTCCGAAAAGTTCAACTAGCTAGCAGCCATTCATGTTCTTTATTTCTACGTTCCGATCCGTGTGTTTGGTGTGCAGGCGACGGACAAGCACGGCATCCTACGGTGGGCGCCGACGCCGGTGAGCATGGACTACCACGTCTTCTGCCCGGCGCTGGACATGGCGGCCTTGGCAGCTAACCCGGACCAGGCCGTGGAGGACTATGTGTCGTCCCTCTACGCCCGGTCCATGGACCCTTCCCGGCCGCTCTGGGACATCCACCTGCTCGACTTCCCGACTTCCGAGGGCACCTCTACCGCCGTGATGCGTGTACACCACTCCCTCGGTGACGGCATCTCGCTCATCACGCTCCTGCTGTCGTGCACCCGCAGCGCCGCCGACCCGACCAGGCTGCCGGCCATGCCGCCGCCGCCCAAACGGACGGGCGCTATATACGCACGCCCACGTCCGCCGGCGTCCACGGGCGCGCTGGCCTTCGCATGCTGGGTTTGGTCCTTCGTCCTGCTCGCATGGCACACGGTGGTGGACGTCGGAATCTTCTTCGCGACCATACTGTTCCTGAAAGATACACATACGCTGTTCACGGCGAGGGATCATCACCGCAAGCGTGTCGTGCAGGGACGGAGCCAGGATTTAGGCAAGGGGGGGCGACATGCCTAAATATTTCGGACCTTCTGAAAGCTTAACAAACTCTGGCCGAAATAAAGAGGCTAAACAGGCTTCCACCGGTGGTTTTACTCTATAATAAGCTGAACTATATAAGTGCAAAAATTACCATGTCCCCTTTAAGCTTTATTATGATAGTATATAATGACATCAAAGCGAAAAATCACAAAACGTTCACAACGGAACTAAATAATTCCGTAGGCTAATTAACTTCACATAATTAAGATATATGTGATAATTAACTTCATGGCCAAAAATGTTAAAATCAACATCCTTATTCATTCTCTTACTTTTCAACACCAGAAAAGTACAACTAAATAAATACTAGTTGGTATCACACATCAATAAAATTTAATATGAAACATGAAAAATCATAGACCAGGAGATCGGATCAAGAGACGGAGTGAAAACCTTTCCTCCTTCTATCGTAGCTCATGCACTAGTAGAAAAGTGGCCTTAGAGGCGGACCTTTAGTTGCGGCTCGTTTCCGAACCGCGACTAGAGGTCTCGCGGCTCCGACAGATCCAACGGCTAGGACAGGTGGCGGTTTGTGCTGGAGCTTTGGTCGCGGTTGGAGCCACCAACCGCGACTAAAGGTCCTCCACCTGCGGCCGGAGCCGCGCGGGGCACGCGCGAGGACCTTTAGTCGCGGTTGGTGGCTCCAACCGCGACTAAAGGTCCCGCACAAAAAGGCCGCCTGTCCTAGCGAGGACCTTTAGTCGCGGTTGGAGCCACCAACCGCGATCAAAGGTCAGTCGCCTTCATCTTCCACCCCGAGCCAGCCTTGGCCATTTCGAGCTCGAGTTGAATCTCCATTTTCTCTCCACCGAGCTCGATTTCATCCACGATTTTTTGCACCATTTGTTAAGATTGACGGTGGTGCATCTATCCAAGGGTTAGCAACTGCAAACTCTCTCTTTCGGCGCCCGTTTCGTTGGTTGTCTAGCTCATTTAGCTCAATTCATATTTGTAGTGCTAGGTAGGTGTATGATGAAATGCCTAAGTTAGCTCATTTTGCTTATTTAGCTCAATTTTGTATTGTCAATTTGATCTTAAACTAAATTATGTTTTTGTATTTCAGTGTCACAACATTCACCTCCTCACCGTCGTCGATAGACCGTCTCGTCACCGACACCACCTAGGTGAGCTTTCTTTTTTATTTAAAAAAAATCTATGTTGTATGATTTTGTTCCATAATTATTATTTGTTTTTTTGTATAAGTTGTATAATTGTTTTATATATATATATATATAGTGCCATGGTTTTCACAAATACCCCCACCGGCTCTCGTCCGCTCTATTATTCGGATGTGGTATGACTTTTAATAACTATATATTTGTTTCGTTTCGCGTTTATGACAATCATGCGGACCAACTTTGACATAAATATATATTTGTCTAGGAGGTAGTTGAACCGGAAATTCCAGTGGACCCTATTGTTGAATATTTTGTGAAAGAAAACGATGATTTGAAAGCTAAATTAAAAATAAGTGAAGATCTCCGCAAAGAAGAGAAGAAGGAATTGGAGGTTAAGCTTGTCAACATCATCGATGAACACCAGTTCAAGCTTGCCGACGTCGTCGATGCTTACGAGATCAAGTTGGATGGGATGCGCTCGAAGCTTGCCGACGTCGTTAATGCTTACGAGATCAAGTTGGATGCGATGCGCTTGAAGCTTAAAAAAATTAGAAGATATGCCATTAGTCAAGAGGCTTGGTATCATTATGCTGTTGGTTCAATAGTTACCTTAGTTGCGATTCTGATCGCATTTGTTGTTGGACTTAAATTTTTAAATAGTTCAATGTTAGTTTAAATTAATGGATATTTAATGCTACAATGTATTACATTTGTCGCCACTCTACTTTGCTTGAATTATTATGGTCACTTATCTATTCATTACTGGCATGCATAATTTTTTTGATATACTTATATAATGCAGATGAGACGTCAATGGATGTACGGTGACCGAGTTTGTGCCGAATTCATTACTGGCATGCATAATTTTCTCCATGTGGCTGAGACAAGCAAGCGAAAGGATGGTTTTATGTGTTGTCCATGCAGTCTCTGTATGAATAAGTATACATACTCTTCCACAGACAGGCTTCACGAACACCTGTTGCGAAATGGTTTCATGCTTGGTTATTATTGTTGGACCAAGCATGGAGAAAGAGGGGTTATAATGGAAGAGAATGAAGAAGAGGAGGATAATGACAACTATCCTCTGTTCAATGAACACGCTGATACTACAATGGGGGAAGACGAAGTTGAAGAGGATGCCATCTTTGATGAGCCCGACGATGATCTTCGTCAGGCCATTCATGATGCACAAATGGACTGTGGAAGTGAAAACGAGAGGTTGAAGTTGGAGCGCATGTTAGCCGATCACAGCAAATTGTTGTACCCAACTTGTACAGATGGCCAGAAAAAGCTCGGTACGATACTGGAAATGCTACAATGGAAGGCAGAGAGTGGTACTACCGACAAGCACTTTGAAAGTTTGCTGAAAATAGTTAAGAAGATGCTTCCAAATGAAAACGAATTGCCCTCTAGTACGTATGAAGCAAAGAAGGTTGTCTGCCCTCTAGGATTAGAGGTGCAGAAGATACATGCATGCATTAATGACTGCATCCTCTACCGCGGCGAGCACGAAAATTTAAATGCTTGTCCTGTATGCGGTGCATTGCGGTTTAAGATTGGGCGAGATGACCCAGGTGAAGTTGAGGGCGAGCAAGGTTGTCCAAGGAAGAGGATTCCTGCCAAGGTGATGTGGTATGCTCCTATAATACCACGTCTGAAACGTTTGTTCCAAAACAAAGAGCATGCCAAGTTGTTGCGCTGGCACAAAGAAGAACGTAAAAAAGACATGATGATGAGACACCCCGCTGATGGGTCCCAGTGGAGAAAAATCGACAGAGTGTTCCCGAAATTTTCGGATGACGCTAGGAACTTAAGATTTGGTCTAAGTACAGATGGATTTAATCCATTTGGAGAGCAGAGCTCCAGTCATAGCACTTGGCCTGTGACTCTATGTATATATAACCTTCCTCCCTGGTTGTGCATGAAGCGGAAGTTCATTATGATGCCAGTGCTCATCCAAGGCCCGAAGCAACCTGGCAACGACATTGACGTGTATCTGAGGCCATTGGTGGAAGAACTTTTACAGCTGTGGAGTGATGAAGGTGTGCGTGTGTGGGATGAGCACGAGCAAACGGAATTTGATCTACGAGCGCTCTTGTTTGTAACCATCAATGATTGGCCTGCTCTTAGTAACATCTCAGGACAGTCAAACAAGGGATACAATGCATGTACGCATTGTTTAGGTGAGACTCAAGGTAAACATATAGGTAACAAGATTGTGTACCTGGGCCATCGTCGATGGCTTGTACCGAGGCATGCAGGAAGAAAGGAAGGCCGACATTACAAAGGTGAGGAAGATATTCGGCGGAAGCCTACTCGACCTTCTAGTTCTGTTATACATGATATGGTCAAGGATTTAAAAGTAATATTTGGGAAGGGTGCTGGAGCACTATCTGTTCCGAATGACGCTCAGAACCACGTTCCCATGTGGAAGAAGAAATCTATATTTTGGGAGCTGCCCTATTGGATAATGCTAGAGGTTCACTCTGCAATCGACGTGATGCACGTGACAAAAAATCTTTGCTTGAACCTGCTTAACTTGTTGGGCGTGTATGGAAAGTCAAAAGATACACCGGAAGCAAGACAGGCCCATCGACGTATGCATTCACGAGACGACGATCATTCTGATAATCATCAAGGTCCTGCGAGCTATGCTCTTACGAAAGAAGAGAAGAAAATATTTTTTGAATGTCTTCGCAGTATGAAGGTTCCATCTGGCTTCTCGTCGAATATAAAGGGAATAATAAACATGGCAAAGCAAAAATTTCAGAACCTGAAGTCTCATGACTGTCACGTGATTATGACACAATTACTTCCGGTTGCATTGAGGGGACTTCTAAAAAAAATGTTCGAGTACCCATTGTGAAGCTATGTGCATTCCTGAATGCAATTTCTCAGAAGGTTATCAATCCACTTACTCTAAAAGATTTAGAGAATGATGTGGTCCAATGTCTTGTCAGCTTCGAGTTGGTGTTCCCACCAACCTTCTTCAATATTATGACGCACCTTCTAGTTCACCTGGTGGAAGAGATACGTGTTCTCGGTCCTGTATTTCTACACAACATGTTCCCCTTCGAGAGGTTTATGGGAGTCTTAAAGAAATACGTTCATAACCGTGCTAGGCCAGAAGGAAGCATCTCCAAGGGCTATGGAACTGAGGAGGTCATTGAGTTTTGTGTTGACTTTATTCCTGATCTTAAGTCGATTGGTGTTCCTCAATCGCGTCATGAGGGGAGACTGCGTGGAAAAGGCACGCTAGGAAAGAAAGCAATCATATGTGAAGACGTGGATTCTTTCACTCGAGCACACTACACAGTTCTGCATAGTTCCATCTTGGTGGCTCCGTATATCCAGCAACACAAGAATGATTTACGCTCCAAATACCCAGAAGATGAGATTGATGGAGTACACATCAGGACTTTTGGCGGTTGGTTACAGAAAAGACTGATGAATGTCACCACAAATGAACTACAGCTATACTTATTGGCCAAGACACCGTCTTCGACTATATTGACTTTTAAAGGGTACGAGATAAATGGAAATACATTTTACACGGCCGACCAAGATAAAAAGAGCACCAACCAAAACAGTGGTGTCCGCTTTGATGCAATAGATGGCTGCAGTGGGGAAAAGGTAACATATTATGGTTACATAGAGGAGATATGGGAACTGTCCTATGGACCTTCATTTAAGATTCCTTTGTTCAAGTGCAAATGGTTCAACCTAGATGGCGGTGTAGCCGTAGACACACGGTACGGAATGACTACAGTGGATTTCAAGAATCTTCATTACGAGAACGAACCATTCATTCTAGCCAGTGAAGTGGCTCAGGTTTTCTATGTGAAGGACATGTCTACCCTACCAACAAAAAGAAAAGATAAGCAAGCGAATACATCAAACGATGAGCCAAAGCGCCACATAGTTCTTTCAGGTAAAAGAAACATCGTGGGAGTGGAGGACCACACAGACATGTCAGAAGATTACAATAAGTTTCATGAAATTCCGCCCTTCAAAGTGAACATTGACCCAACCATCAAGTTACTTCAAGAAGATTGTCCATGGTTACGGCGCGTTCAAAAGAAAGGGGCACACAAGAAGAACAAGTGAACAATACATAGGGATGTTGTTGGTGATGTGTAATAATGTATTAAACCTTTTATGTAACTGTGTCCATGTGGGAACCTCTCAAACCTCAGCTTCGACCGTCCAAACACAGTTCCCCCTGCATACAGCCCGACGGTGGCTCGTGAGTTTGAGCGCCACTTCGATCCAAGCAGCGGTAAGACGTCTCTGATGATCTACAACCGTCCGGCAAGACGTCTCTGATGATCTACAACCGTTTGGAACGGTCGCAGGTCATCAGAGACGTCTTGCCACTGGTTGCCCAAAGATGCCTCTCCGAGTGACGCTGGAATGTTTTGTGTTTGAGCGCCACTTCGATCCAAGCAGCGGCAAGACGTCTCTGATGATCTACAACCGTCCGGCAACACATCTCTGATGATCTGCAACCGTTTGGAACGGTCGCAGGTCATCAGAGACGTCTTGCCGCTGGTTGCCCAAAGATGCCTCTCCGAGTGACGCTGGAATGTTTTGTGTGAGTGAGTAACCTGTCTGAGGAGGGCGGCTATATATAGGGTACGTGTGCTTCTTTAGTCCCGGTTGGTAACACCAACCGGTCATGTGGCTCACGAAGTGGTCGTGATACTGCTGATCCAACAGCTCACAATCCCTCAAAAGAAACACACCCCTGATCCAACGTCTCACAAGCGCTCGAAAGAAACACACGATCCGTGTGCTTCTTTAGTCCCGGTTGGTAACACCAACCGGGACTAAAGACGGGCTTTGCGGTCACGACACGTGTCCTCCCCCAGCGCTTCCCTGGGCACGTGTCCTCCCCCAGCGCTGCCCTGGAGGTCTTTATATATTGTCGCCGACGGGGTAAACCCTAATCCACCATTCCTAGCCACGAACGCATCGTCTCCACGAGATGGATCCACGACTCATTAAGTTGGGACCAAGCGTTGAGTTCCCTTTCAATTAAAATGATAAAAGAAAACAAATACAACAAAAGAAAAAAGAAACAGCAAAAAATGTAAAAAAGCCCAATAGTCGCGGTTGCAGCAAACAACCGCGACTAAAGGCCCCCCGGGCTTGGCGCCAGAATTTGGGCGGCCCAGGTCGACCTTTGGTCGCGGTTGTTGGCTGCAACCGCGACTAAAGGGTCTTTGGTCGCGGTTGCAGCCAACAACCGCGACCAAAGGTCGATTCCGCGCGGTTTAGTGGGGGAGTTTGCGAATTTTTTTGCAAACTCCCCCCAAATCGACGAATTGAACCGCCTCCGGGCTCCCCTCACGCCGCCGACGACCCCGCGCGCCGTGGTGCTGCTCCGCCGCCCCGTCGTGCTGCCCCTCCCCGTCGTGCTGTCCCGCCGTCGCAGCCCGTGGTGGTGCTCGATCCACCGCCCCGCCGCGGCCCGTGGTGCTCCGCCGCGGCCCGTACGTGTTGCTCCGTCGCCCCGCCGCCCGTGGTGCTCCGCCGCCCCGTCGTGGTCCGCCGCCCCGGCCCATGCTGCCCCGCCCACGCCCACGACGTCGTCGACGCCCCCATCATCTCGTCGCCGCAGTCGCCCGTCGCCGTCGCCCCCATCCCCTGCCCGAGTCCCCAGGAATAAGTAAGGATTTTAGTCATATGTCACATTTTAGTGAAATAGAATTAGTAGAAATATTTTTCAATTGAGTTAGAATTATTTGTCAAGTTAGTTAGGTCAATTTACTTAGGTTAATTTAGTTAGATCAATATAGTTAGAAATCATTTTATTAGTATATCATAAGTTAGTTAGGTCAATTTACTTAGGTTAATTTATTAGTATATCAATATAGTTAGAAATCATTTTATTAGTAGATCAATATAGCTAGGTAAATTTATAGATATAAGTAAGGATTTAAATTTGTAATTGTTTATCATATATACTTTGTAACTTTTTGTATCAAATTTGTTAAATTTGTTATTGTTTTTGTCATACTTTGTATCAAGCACATGTGGATACTTTGTATCATAATTTGTTAAATTTGTATCAAGCACTTTGATACTTTGTATCAAATTATTGTTTATCATAATTTGTTAAATTTATTGCGTGTAGGAACATTCAGCTATGGATCACCCTTTAATTGTGCGAGACGAGGAAGGAGAAAACTTATTCATGCAGGATATTTTTGAGCATCGCGATGCAAATGCTGCCGGTGGAGAAGGCGCCGCCGACGATCGAAACGAAGATTTTGAGCAATTTGCATCACAATTTTTAAACCCGTCTGGTGAGGGTATAGAGGAAGAAGAAATAACAGCCTCCACCTCGAACACCCTCCACCTCGAGGTTTATATATGAATTCTATATTTGCTTGAACACAAAATGCATTAACTGATTTGTATTGCACTTATTAACGCATTATATTTCTTACTTTAGGCGTCCACCTTGCATAAAAAGGCTAAGAATCAAGCTCCTCGAGGCCCAGCGAAAAGAATGACTAGCGAAGATGCAAAGTTACCAATCTATAAAATTGATGTAGATGGCGATCCGGTGGAACCGATAGAGAACCGCAGAAAATATATTAGTCAAGCTGGAGTTATTGTTAGGGACGAGGTCCCGATCTCCATAGCAGAATGGCATAAGCCAGCAGGCGTTGCCGAGGATGACCCTTGCTATGTCCACCAGCATTATAAAGATTTCTGCTTTGACACACTCTTGCAGCATTTTAACCTCCCGGATGATATTGAGCCCGCCTTGAAGTTGAAACTCAAGCACTGGACTCTCTCCAAGATGGCCGACGCCTTTCGGAAATATAAGCAAACATTATGGGCAAAATATGAAAAGGTTGATCCAGATTTCAGTCAAAAAAAACTGGTGAAGCTAAGAGATCACTGGGAAGCCTTTAAGGCGTATAAGACCTCGGCTGCGGCTGTGGCCCGATCGGAAAAAAATAAGCTAAATGCTGCGAGTAAGACACACCACCATAACTTGGGGCCAGGTGGCTACAGGTCAGCCATTCCTAAGTGGCTAGCCATGGAAGATAAACTCGTGGCTGCAGGTTTCACTCCACAGACATACAGCTGGCCCGAAAGGTCCAAATTCTGGTTGTTCGCGCATGGCGCAACGTTGAACGAGGAAGGGAAGATTGTCCCGAGGGTTGAAAAATACAAGGCAACAGTAGTAGCCATGGTCCCAAAAATTGAAGATGCAATAAAGGAAGTTCTAGCGGGTACGTGGGAACCCTATAGAGAGGAAGACGAGCTGGCACGGGCCCTAGGGAAACCTGAACACTGGGGACGTTTACGAGGCTTACCCGGCGGTGCCACCTTGAAAAAACAGTATCCGCAGCACGCTGACACTTATAGAAGCCGTGCAAGAAAGAAGAAGCAGGGTGAAGAGCGGATAGCGAATTTGGAACGCCAGATGAAGCAACTCATTAATGAACGCCAGGTGCAGCAGCCCCAAGATCCTGAAGTCGTGGATGCTCGATCTCAGCTTAGAAGCAGCGTGGGTTCCACGCAACTAGAACTCGATGCTCGCTACCCCGTGGATGATATCACGGAACCGACACCATGTGAGCTACATACGCCTGTGAGCAACATATCCATGAAGGTGGCGGTCGGCTATGCTTTACCGATTGTCGACACAGCAAGCTACCATAATGGTGTCATTCATCCTGGCTATGCTGTTGTCGGGGTGGATGAAATTGTGCCGGGATCGGAATCATTGGCTCTTGAGATTCCTGGAGGTAACGGTGAGGAGGCATTGTGCGATGTCAAGGGTGGTTTCGTCCAGTGGAACAAGAAATACATCAAGTTCTCAAAGCCACCGACTCAGCAAAGCCCACCCTGCCGGGGTATCGATGAGACACATCCATCTCCGGCACCGCGTGACAGGGACCCCACACCGGAAAATAATCTAGAGGACCATCTCAGTCAGCAAAGTCCATCTCCATCTCCATCTCCGGTACGGAACCCCCCACCGGAAGTGTCCGTACCGCTTAAACGGAGAAGGCGCGCGTCTTCCCCGGTCAAGAGGCGACCTGCTAAAAGGGCCACAACGCCTGATCTGAGGCAACCTTGGCAGAAGACTCTTGACCAAAACGAAGCAGCCATCGAGGAGCATAATAAATCATTGTTCGCACCGAAAGTGCCGCCGCCAACATTTACCGAGGGCTATACTGCAGCGGCTTGTCATAAAGTCATTGACAACTTATATGTCCCTCCAGAGAAGCCGCCATCTGACTATGTCCGTTCTATTCAGAAGTCATATGACGAGGTGACGGCGGCGGAGGCGCCGAAGAAAGGTGAACAAGACGCAGAGTCAGTCCCGCCGCCGGCGGCAAACGAAAAACAAGCAGCACCATCGGTCCCGCCGGCGAAGGAAGCTACAAAAGCAGCACCATCGGTCCCACCGCCGCCGAAGATAGGTAAACAAGTTCCCCAGCTCGGAGAACAACCCGTACGTTCTGTCCCCCCGCTAATTGTCCCGCCGCCGACGAACAAAGATAGTCGAGTTCCCCAGCGCGGAAAACAACCAGTACAATCTGACCCTAAAGAGCCGATGGTGTTTGACATAGAGGTAATCCGTCGTCTTGCCGCCGAAGCGCAAATGCCTATAGATGAATATGCTTCGAGATTGAATTTTGAGACTGCACCACCAGCTCCTCCAGTAAGAAACTTCGTTCCGGGGAAAGCTTTGGTGCAAATCAGGGGCCTTCCAACAAAAATGCGTACTCTGCATCAATGGTACATGAAAAATGCAAAGAAGACATCTGCTATCGTTCTGAAATGTAGGGAAGACGATGAGCACTTCTTAGAAGACTACAATCACACTGTTACGTTTAGCGAACTTTTTCAGCTATACAATCTGCGGGCACTCGACAAATCTATCATGAGTTCCTATTGCCTGTAAGTGATTTATTTAAGTCTTTACCTAGTCTCGTTCATTGTTTGTAATTATTCTCACTTTAATCTTTTGTGTGCTATATTATGCAGAATGAAGATACTCGAGCTCAAGAAGATCAACCAGCATGACATTGGGTTCATTGACCCGGATAAATATAACGAAGAAACCATAATAAATCCCTTGTATAACAAGAACACAGAGGATCATTTGCTAAGGTGTTCAAGCGATACAAGGACAAAAGTACTATATATTGGCCTTACGGCTTCGGTAAGTTTTAGTGTCTTCTACACATTCTAATTTGCTCACCCGATGTTAAGTTTAACTGATGAGTTATGCATGACTGTGCCCAGCTACCACTGGATTCTTCTTGTCATTAGACATCACGAAGGACTTATTCATTCACTTGACTCATTGAGGTATCATCCTGACACTTACAGGAGTTGTTTCGACTTACTAGCAAGGTACATTCATTTCTTACCGCCTCTGTCATTCATATCTTGATGTCAAGTCATTAACGAATAACTCATTTGTGAATGTTCTTTGTCGGGCAGAGTTTGGGAAAGGTTTCGAGCGGAAGATCCTGAAGGTGGGTGGCGCCAAAAGCTGGATTGGAAGTTAAACCAAGTAAGTACTGCTACCTCTTCGTCCACACAACATTTCTCATGCATACTTCATTATTATTGACTGAAATCTATTCTTGTATAGTCTTGCATGGAGCAACCAAAGGAAACTGAGTACTGTGGATTCTTCGTTTGCGAGTATATATATGTATTAGTCACCGAGAAATGGAATATGAGAAAGGATGCAGAGTTGGCAAAAAAGCGCGAGAGGCTACCACTCGACCACCGCTTCAGAGCAATTGGAGAGGAATTGGCGGGATTTTACCTTTCAGAGGCCTTACAGGAGAAAGGAGAGTACTACGATGCTGAAAGCATGAAATCGTTAAAGTAACTTGTTGTTTTGCTTCAACTCTTGTACTACGATAACTCTTGGCGCATCAACGAACTCTTGTCTACGATCTTCAAGTATTACTTAATTTAATTGTATGTGTTATAAATATGTGCATCGACTTCATACGACACGGGAACGGTTACGACATCGAAAACGTTACGGTTACCGTAACGGTAACGTCACGGTTACCGTAACGGTTACCGTCACCGTAACCGTCATCGCAACGGGAAGGGTTACCGTTACCACGGGACACGGGAACCTAGCTATAACCAAACCCCGGCATATATAAACCCTAAACCCTGCAATTAAATCGAAAAAGAAAAAAAAACCAAAACCCTTTGGTCCCGGTTGGTGCTACCAACCGGGACCAAAGGTCCCAACACCCCACGTCCCCCTAAAGCCCACGTGGAGGGACCTCTAGTCGTGGTTCGGAATCCGCCGCGACTAAAGGGTGGGGGCTTTAGTCCCGCCAGCCTAGTCGCGGTTGCCCAACCACGACTAAAGGTCCTCTGGAACCGCGACTAGAGGTCATTTTTCTAGTAGTGATGTTGGCAGTGCGGCTGGCCGGTCGTCAGGTCACCATGTAGCTAGGGTTTGCACTGTGGATTCCCGGCTGGCCGCGCCTTCTCAGATTTCAATTCTTGACCGATCTTAGAATATTTTGGTATTTTGGATTGGAGCCCTCGGTGGCGGCCGGCAAGCAGGCGTCAGGCGCAGCAAAAAGCCAGAAACGAATCGATCTGATTATGATCGTGCACCAGTTATCCCTCGTCAATTCCTTGTCTTCCTAATGGTCTTCTAGTTGCTGGGCCTAGTTAGTCTTGTACGTGGACTCATTAAATGGGCTTGGAATAGAGGTTCTAGGGCTGCTTTACGTGCGCGACACACGGACAGGGGGGGGGGGGGGGTCGAAGTACCATCGAACGGCAAAAATTAGCGGTCTCATTAAATCGTTTTCAAATGGCGAGCGAATCGATAGGGGGGTCTCGCCCTGCTCGTCCCCCCTTCCCTCCGTCCCTGGTGTCGTGCACCGGAGACTTAGCCTCGTAGACATCAAAGCCATCAAAGAGGCCATGAACTGCGTAATCTATTTAATTAATTAAACTCTTTCAATATTTTTCCCGACGGCGCAAATCTAAGGAGCACACTCATGCAAATTAGTCTTCCGTTGCGGCGGATGTTGCATGCGAATTCCCCTATAGAGCACATACATGCATGCCCCCTCAAGCCGACATCATCGCATTAATTGCTAAATCCGGTTTACCTCCTAAACCGTTAATCCGATTAGCTTACATCATTGAGTTCGTCTCGATGCGGGCTTTGAAACTAGATCAAATGTTCTTATGTTTCGACGAAACTTTTTTCGTCACACTAGTTGCCAGCGTATATGGTACCATGATTGCGGGACTACCATCAAACACTTTGTCACCATAATTGTTCATAGTTGCTAGATAACTATTTACAAGTTTTCAGATATTGTATTGATATGCAAAGTTACAAAGCATGCCTATGAGTGTTTTTAAACATCTAAAGGTGGCATTATCTGACAAAAGTAGTACTGTATAATATAAGCTTAAATTGGTATAGAATGACATACAGCAGACTGACAACCAACTTATTTATTCTGACAACTTAGTATTGCATAACCTGTCAAGTATGTGATGGCGGTCTGGCAAGTACAGACGAAAAAAAGTTACCGAACTATATCAATATGGGATCTAGTATCGAAGATATCGTGGTGACTAACAGTGAAAAAAAAAAGTCAATCGGGTCACCGGTTGTGGAGATGAAGTTTGGAAATAAAAGGAGTCTATGATGATGTCATCGTTGCATGCATGCAAAAAAGAGAAGGAAAACCGCTGCATAGCACGGTTAGGGTGCGGCGGGTGCTACATAGTCGTGTCTTTAGACTAATCATAGTGGGAGTAACGTAACATACATGCTATCTAATCAAAAAGTAAATAATGTGGCGGCAATTTCACTAGGAGAGAGACAAATATAGTACATGTCATTAAATCATCAATTTGACCAACTTAAGATGAGTTCTATAACAAAAAATTATAACGTTAGAAAATATAGCATCTAAAGATTCAAATGCTATATCTTTTTAATCTTTAACTCGTATTATGTTGGTCAAATTGATGACCTATGTGACGACCGGAGTGAGTAACATATAATATTATCATCACGCTAACTTTATGTTATCTTGCACTATGAAGGTAATAACATAGGCTAGTACCAACGCGGACGAGTTGCACCCGGGTGCACATGCACCTGTTTTTTTGGCAAAATTTTTGAAAATTCAAAACATGTCGAAAAATTCCGAAAAAAATCATGCACGTACCTGAGCATGTCACGCACCATTGTGTCAAATTTGGCGACGAATCGACATCGCGGCCGCCCTGTGCAAAAATGACAAATCTCAGATCTGAAAATTCAAAAATTTGGATCTATTTTCTGTCAGAATTTTGTCATTTTTCACAGGACGGCCGCGATGTCGTTTCGTCGCCAAATTTGACACGATGGTGCGTGACATGCTCAGGTACGTGCATGATTTTTTCGGAATTTTTCGACATGTTTTGAATTTTCAAAAAAAATTCAAAAAAAACGGGTGCATGTGCACCCGGGTGCACATGTGAGTTTCTGAGGCTAGTACCTTATACATGATACTAGTGTAAGTTACCCCACTATGACCAGCCTTATATATTTCGGTCATAAATTGATTGATGTCCTTCTTTTTCTAGGGAATATTCTCAATTAGGAGTATTGACTTCCTTAGAACTATATTTTTATTGTGTTTCAAAACTTTGGCAATAATTTTATCTTAGTTTTCTCTCTACTATTATTGATCTGTTCTATTTTGAATACTCCACGAGAATATTGTTTTTCCATGTTTGCGTACACAGACAGTTAATGACGTGTTAGTTGGAGTCACCGATGCTGCCCTGTCACGATATTACCACCGGAAGTCAGGTATTAACTGGCAAGGGTTTTATACTAGTTTTTTTTTACTATGTCATTTGGAACTTTTTTTAACATGATGTCATTTGAAACTTTGAAATGTTTCTTGTTCCTCCCCCGTTTTAGGTGACACTCGAACTGGTAAGAAAATCCGTTTGTGGTCAATCCTTCCCGTGAATTTGCGGCCAACTACAAGCCTGCATGTAAGAATTTGAAAGAGAGAAAGGTGAGGCATAAATTGACAATTTATAGAATCACTATTAGAAACGAGACCTTTAGTCTAGGGCCAATTTTGCCTCTAGTCCTGGGTGGCTTACGACCCGGGACTAGAGGGGGGAACTAGTCCCGGGTCAATGGCAGAGCACTGGTCCCGGGTCGTGGTGGAGCTCTTGTCCGGGCTCGTAATACAGCCCGGGACTAGAGGGGTGGTGGCAACTGTTCGCCTGGCGCGAGCCCCTCTATCAAAACAAGGCGCCCGGGACTAAAGGGCCGAACGGTTTGCCTCCCGCGCGATCAAAACACGGGAACCGCAATTGCTACAGTACCGCGGCCATTTCTCTTCGTCTCCCTCTCCTCTCTTCTTCCCCATCCTTCCACCATGAATCCAATCACTCGCTACGGGAAGGTGCTCGCACATGGCACGACCAATCTCAATGTCGTATACACGAACGACAGCGCCAAGGTGCCGGATTTTCTTTCCGATTTCGAGTATTGGCTTGAAGAGGAGGAAGACAACAACAGGAAGTTTATGGGCCTTGATCTCGAGTACACGGCCGATCAAAGAGATGTTGCCGTCATCCAACTTTGTTTCAAGAAACATGTCATGGTCTTCCAGTGGGCAAGGTAATACGAATAGTAGTGGCTAGCTAGCTTGATGATCTCCATGTAATCGAATAGATGACGGTTCTAGTCCCTCTTATATATGGGATCTTTATATGTAAATTATTCCGGGAAACCGGGAAACCGTGAAAACGGGAAGCCGGGAAAACGTGAAACCGGGAAGCCGTGAAGCCGGGAAAACGTGAAACCGGGAAGCCGGGAAGCCGGGAAAACGTGAAACCGGGAAGCCGGGAAAACGTGAAACCGGTTGTGATATACATGCAATCAATTAAAAATGATCGAAATTCTCATAAAGCTTTCTCTTACGAATATTTTTATATGCAAGATTAACCGTATATTCTCATAAAGCCGGGAAAATGTATTTTTTCCGACTTCCCGGTTTCCCGTTTTCACGTTTTCCCGGTTTCACGTTTTCCCGGCTTCCCGGCTTCCCGGTTTCACGTTTTCCCGGTTTCCCGGTTTCACGTTTTCCCGGCTTCCCGGTTTTCACGTTTTCCGGCTTCCCGGCTTCCCGGCTTCCCGTTTTCACGTTTTCCCGGTTTCCCGGTTTCACGTTTCCCGGCTTCCCGGTTACACGTTTTCCCGGCTTACCGGCTTCCCGGTTTCCCGGTTTCACGTTTTCCCGGTAACACATACAATACACATGAAGTATCGCTCATGTTAGTTTAAATTTTGATATGGTATATTTGTAGATGTAATTTTGCTAAGTGTAAAGTTCGCTACATTGAATTATTCTGCTAATGCTATCATTGTTTTATTTTCTTTTGTAATAGTTAAGCAATGGACGATGGAGATGTTCCTCCCTTCCAAAACAGAGAAGGGGAAGATGTGTTGCTCGACTATATCCGGCAACCCGCGGATGGTGATGAACACATTGGAGCAGAAGAAGATGGCTTCGAGTTTTTGAACGACTCCGGTCCGGGAATGGAGGTGGAACGAAGCGTCCAAGGGCAAACTAGCACAGTTGGTGAACCCCCGCAGTCCGGCGTGGTATATTAAGCTTCTATTTGATCAGATGTAAAATTTTATTTGTATATATATATTAACAAATGTTTCTTCTTTTGAGACGTCTGCATCGACCCAAACTAGTAAACGAGGCCATGCCAAAGGGTTGGGAATAAAAGATCATTTCAGAATTGAGTCAGTCTCTTCAGATGGCAAACCGTTGGCGCCTCCGAAGAGCGCATCTAAGTTTGTGCATCAATGTGGAGTTGTTGTCAGGGACAATGTTCCGATCAGCCTTTCGGAATGGAATCAGATAAAAAACTTAGAGGGCAATTATTATGTCACCGAGAGAACTAAACATATATGTTGGAAGAAGCTCATGGCACATTTCACTCTGCCGGTGTTGGATAGTCCCGAAAGGACAGAAGCCATGACGGACAAAGTCAAGCATTGGGCTCTGAAGAAGATGGCTGAACAATTCAATAAATGGAAGAACAGATTATGCCGTGATTGGGTCGACAAAAAGAAAGTTTTAGATTTCACTGGGACACTAGAGAGGCAGCGGGCTCACTGGCCGGCATTTCTGCTGTACAAGGATACAGAACTAGCCAAGGAAAGATTGGCAAAGAATAAATTGAATGCAGCGAAGAAGATATATAACCATAAGTTGGGTGGAGGTGGCTACGTAACTGCCGAGCCTAAGTGGGATCGGATTGAGGCCACTATGCGCGAAAAAGGGATCATTCCAGTTACAGATATGTGGCCCCGTAGGGTCAGAAATTGGATACTTGCTCATGGGGGGGAGTATGACGCATCAGTTGTAATAGTTGATGAAACGAAAGAAACTCCTATACCCCGGCAAACAATTCTGGATGCAATCGCCGATGCTCGTGAGGGAAGGTTTTTTCCCGACAGAGAATACGACGAGCTGTGGAAGGCCCTCGGTACTAAAGAAAAAGGAGGATCTGTTCGAGGCAGGGGAGGTGTGACGTGGCATGAAGGGTTTCCTGAGGACCGTGACTCTTATAGAAGCCGAGAAAGAGCAAAGAGGAGGAAGGAGCAGGAGCAACACGACCGGTTGAGCAAAGTGGAAAATATCATTAGCCAACAACAACGGGAACTAGATGAATTGCGGCGCGCGCAATCTTCTCGAGGGGCAACTCATCAGCTGCAGCTGCAAGATAGTCAACCAGGTGGTCCGTCTCACCGGAAAAGCAGCGTGGCTTCCACGACGGTCGGTGCTGATGAGGCATCGAACCAAACATACCCCATGGATTCTATCACTGAGAAGAAAACTTGTGAGCTACATGAGGCAGTGAGAAACTTAACCATGAAGGCGGCGAACGGCTATGCTTTACCTTGTGAATCTACAGCACTGTATCGTGGCAATGAGATTCCAGATGGCTATGCTCGTGTCGGCGTGGATCAAGTTTACCCCGGATTTGAATCACTCGAACTTCAAATCCCTGGAGGTGATGATGAGAGGACACTGGGAGATGTCCAGGGTGGACTCATTCTATGGCCCAAGAAATTGATCATGTTTCCAGGCTGGACACCGCCGCCAAGGCCACCATCGCCTTCTCGATCTTCGTCGCCACGTCACTCGCCGCGTCAGCCGACTCCGTCGCCACGTCAGCCGACTCCTAATCCGCGTCAGCCGACTCCTGAGCCGTCTCCACCACCTCCGCCACTAAGGCTAACGGTCGAAAGGGGATGAAGACCACTGCCATGGGTTCCCGACCCAAACCCAGACTTGAGCCCCTGCCAAAAGTACCTAAGGTTCCTCCCCCGAGACCTTACGACATCGAGTGTACTCAAGAGGAAGCCAGGGTGTGGCTACAAACAGAATCGAGAAGACAGTTTGCAGAAATGGCTGAGAAAAGAAAACCTAAGCCAAAGGAAAAGTATTCGGAAGCTCAAACACAATTTGCTGTTAGTTTCCTTACTCAGCCATCGCAAATTTGATAAATAGGCCAGATGACTATGTACGGACTATGAGGAAAATTCCACCCGGCGGGAAAAGGAGAAGAGATGTTGCCCAGCTCGGACATCAGTCAAATCAGTCCATCTCCCCGCTCAAGGTGGCCACTGATATGGGCTCTGCGCTTGAGAACGATCGCGCTTACCGCGCGCAATTTGCTGCAGATATTGGTATTTCACTTTATCAACTGGATGCAGATGATATCCCCCCCCCCCTTATGGGACCTACTAGATGGACCTGGGAATACGGGAAGGATCTAGTGTCACCTGATGAGCTCCAGAATCTACCAACACAAATGACAAGACTGCATAAATGGTACAAGAATGTCACAAGTGAAGGTCGAATATTGATCCCGGTGAAAATTACAGATGAACATTTCAACGGTGCAGACGAGATAACTATACCTATTGAAAAAATCTATCAGTTATACCAGCTTGACGCCCTCGACTTGAGCATCCTCACTACCTATTGACTGTAAGTGATTCAATTCATTTATTTTCTAAAATAAAGTCTATAGCTTAGCTCGATCATTGCCTGTTCTAATTATGCTCACTACGGTATTATGTAGAATGAAGAGCGATGAATGTGATAGAAACCGAGTGTTTGAGATTGGGTTCATCGACCCAAGCCGAGTTAATGAAAAATTGCTACGTCTCCACCACGAGGAAACGGTGAACACCTTGTTTAGGTCCATCCGGGACCAAAATTATAAAGGGAAGATATTGTTTCCTTACCACTTCAGGTAAGAGTCTTACTGTCTTGTACACATTGGTTTTTGCTTTCTCGATGTTAAGTGCAACTGATTAGTTACTGACATATATAAACGTGCGCAGCGCCCATTACATTCTGTTAATCATTCAAATCGATAGAGCAGAAGTTGAAATCTTGGACTCATTGCACTGGCCCAAAGAGCGGCACGAATATATCCAAGGAGTGCTCAAACGGTAATTTCAATCTTTATCGTATTACATCGGTCTCTTTCCTTCCATTCCTGAGATATCAAGTAACTAATTAATAACTCATTTATTCAATTGTTTGATGGGCAGGGTTTGGAAGCTTTCCGAAATGCTACACCTGGTCAATTTAAAGAGGAACTTACTTTTGTTTACCCCAAAGTAAGTAGTACGAGCTACGTGTTCGCGCATCCTTTTTAATTCAAATTTCAATACCATCGTGATGCTTGATTATTATTTGATTGAAATCTATTCTCGTGTAGTACTTGGATAGGCAGCCTCGCGGGACCAATTTGTGTGGATATTACGTCTGCGAGTGGATTCGCACGATAGTCTCTGAGCGGAACCCAGGGACATTTATCGAAGTAAGTGAACAAATAAATTCACAATTTCATTTTATAACCATCAATTGTGTTGAGTGTCATTCATAATTTCTGTTATGATGATTGAAATTCATATTAATCTCCCTTCTTTTATAGATGGATCAAATGCGGAGGGACCTGCAACTAAAGGACCGCTTTCGACCAATTTGCGAGGAAATTGCGGGCTTTTTGATGAACTATGTCTTAGACATGAAGGGAAAATACAATGGCACCAGATCAAATTAGATGACGGGCTCTAGTAGTGGCTTCATGATCTCCATGTAATCGAATAGATGACGGTTCTAGTCCCTCTTATATATGATCTTTATATGTAAATTAATCCGGGAAACCGGGAAAACGGGAAGCCGGGAAAACGTGAAACCGGGAAGCCAGGAAAACGTGAAACCGGGAAACCGGGAAGCCAGGAAAACGTGAAACCGGGAAGCCGGGAAAACGTGACGTCGACTTTTCCGACTTCACGACTTCCCGACTTCACGACTTCACGACTTCCCGACTTTCCCGACTTCACGACTTTCCCGACTTCACGACTTTCCGTTCCGACTTCCGACTTCCGATTTCCCGACTTTCTCATAAAGCTTTCTCTTACGAATATTTTGATATGCTATATGTATTTTTCTGATTTACAGATAATTAACCGTTTTTTTTGCAAATTATTCATAATATACAACAACCGAAACGAAAAAAGCCACAGACTGCCACGTGGGTGCATCTCTAGTCCCGGGTTGTATAGAGAGCCTCTCGCACGCACCATGTGCTGCCCCCGCGTGGAACTCTCTGGTCCCGGGTCGTAGGACACCCGGGACAAGAGGGGGGGGGGGGGGGGCCTCTAGTCCCGGTTGGCATGTACCGGATGTCCAACCGGTCCCAGAGGCCTCTATCACCCGGGACTAAAGGCCCTGTGTGCACTAATTATGCTAATTCCCTTCTAACTACTATGAGCAGGCCTGCGTAAAGATGATAGAGTCTGGCCAAGGGAATGACGTAAAGTGGGGAAATGAAATTGGCTTCATCATCCTTCCACTGCGTATAGCCATGCACACTGATCCACTCGATTACGTTCGCAAGGCTAAGAATACTCTTGATCGAAAGAAGAGCTCATTTGAAGTGGCATTCACACATCTAGTTGCAGAAGTGTTCTTCAAACTTTTTGGACCTAAGGTACATTTGGTCCTTTTGTTACTACACTACTAAATTATTTTACTTATTGGCAAGAATGACACGCGCACACGTCATGCCCTTACGGAAAGATGGGGGCTCGAAACTTAGATCTCGGGATGAAAAAATTCCCGAGATCGACATGTAGTTATATTCGTCATCATCGGTGCACGTGCGACAAACTCTTCTTAAGGTTGTTATTTTTGTTTGTTTCGGTTGCTTGCCATAGAGTTTGTGTTGGTTGGTGAATTTCTTGTTGTTAGGTTGACAGTCTCCGATTTTACTTTGTCACACGACACTTTTGAATAATGAATAATCTATGGTTATATATGTTCATCAACGGATACAAAAGATGGGTCTTTGCTCCTTTTGATTTATTTTGGCAAGAAAAACTATTTCTCACTTGGTATTCAAAATGACTCCAGGGGTGACTGATGTTGTAGGATATTATTAAGCCTAGAATGCTATACTAGTGAGCACTCCATTCTTATATTGGTTACAATTTAGACCACCTATCGCCAAATTATGAAAAAGAACAGAATATTGTAAGCGCCATGTTTGAAGTCAGAAATGAGATGTGAGTACTGTCCTCCGTTTTCTTAATTTGAGTATGGTCCACTTGTTGTTTGCTATACAGATTACTCGATTAACTCTAATGTGTGCCGCGTGTGCACACAAATCTCAAATCACTAGGCCATCTGCTTCCCCAAATCATCTCAAAACTATGTGTGGCCGCCCAGCGGTGTATGTGAAAAATATTTGTACTACGACTGTAATGACATATCGCGCGCGCGTCGAGTTAGTCTAAATTACTGGGTGGATTGACCCGGTCTCAAAGGATTATTATTTTCCCTGATGAACCAATATGGATTCTAATAGCATTTTAACGTGTGAATCAAAACAGGCAGGTGCTGCTATCTTCAGTCGTATGATCTCCCATACTACCACGTCGCTCTCAAACACCGTTGGCCCAGTTGAACAGGTGGAGTTATGTGGGCACCCGTTTGTTTATATTGCCCTATATGTACCAGAAGAAGTAAGTCCTCAAAACAATATGTCTGCACCAGAACTATATTTTAGTAGCTTTAATCTCCAACAAGTAATTAATCTGTCAGAAGTAGAATCGTAACTAGCACGTGAAATGTTGATGAACAACTTGAATTTGTGATTATTGTTTTCCTCTGCTTTCTTGTGTAGGCCATAGTCGTGAATTATCAAAGTTACGTCAACACAGTCCGACTAGTATTATCGGTGGACGAGGCACAGTTCACAGATTGCCATCACCTTCTGGACGACTTTGCTGAATCCGTCAAGCGTATTAAGCATGCAGCTACGACCCTTGAAAAGAATAATCAAAAGGCATAAGGGCATATTGTTGTGTGCGTAAAGACAATCCCAGTTCAATTTGTCTCAAATTGTACTATCCCTCAATCCCAGTAGCTATACGTACTGTGAGTCTGTAAGAGCGTATCGTGTATTTTGGAATCATGCATCTGTCTCACTGTGTGCACACATGTGTGGTGTAATAATAACATGCTCGTCGATCGATCGTTCCGACAACTTTTCCTGCATGAAAATATGTTTGCTCAGCAATTTTCCGGGTCAATCAAGAATGTGTGGCATATACGGCCGGTGTGATTGGTGCTTCTTAATTAAATTGTGCCATGCTCAGCCTCACTCCTACTGATGGTGGCAATGGACAGGTAAAGCAATTTTTTTCGAAATGGGGAAATATCCCGGGCCTCTCCATTGATTGATGCATACAACCCCTTTATTAAATCATTGCAAAGTATCTACACATTCGATTCTACTAGCAAGCAACGAGGCACCCTGGCTGAAAAAATCCCGTGCCACCGGCTCTATCCGGCAACATCCAGAGACCGAGGGCTTTCTGTGGCAAGCTCACGTCAACGGCGAGTGATCTTCAGCAGCTGTCTACAGAGCTCTGTTTTGCAGATTTACTCTCTTTTTTTGGAGGGGACAGAGAGACTCTACTGGTCTTACTCTGTTCTGCTGGTTTCTTATGCGAGCAGTCTTCCCTGATGAGCACTTTGGCGGATTATTCCAGCGGATTTGATGGTGAGTCGATCTGCTTTTGCAGTACTCTTATGTTATAAATTTTGATTTCAGTCATCCACGTCGCCCTTTATTTTCAGCACACTGAGTCTGCTTGCTGTATTAGCAATGGATCTCATCATTAGCAGTAAATCTGCTATTAAAGATCTGATCCATAGCTGTAGATCCGTCACAGTTTCAAAATGAAGATCCCATTAACAGAATATTCATTTGCTAACCTATCCGTAGCCTAGAAATAGCAATAGATAATAATTAGCCTGAAAGATTAATTATTTAATGTGGTCATGACATCATGTGGACATGCCTGGGAAATGCCAGAAAGATTAATCAGTAGTGCTAATCTATCCACATCCAACAAGCTTAACCTCTTCCGGTCATGGAGGGTTTACAGTCGACAGAGCTTGTAGCAACCGTTCTCTTTGGATCAGCAACAGAGTAGCACTGTTGTCCGGCGGCTCTCCTGAACCGTGAAAGGGCGCCAACCAGAAAAGTTGCGAAGATACTCTGGTGAGATACTGGGAATTAGTTACTGTTTTTGTTTCTTTTTTGCTTTAAAATTAGCCACCGTTCTCTGAAGTTTTCAACGCCGAGCCGTCGAGATTGTCTAGTAGCACGTAGTAGAGGAGTAGTATATTGCAACAGCCGGCAGCAAGATTCTAGCTAGATCTAAATCCAGCCGATTAGTGGTACACGTAGTAGGCTATCGCTAATCTTAGTATGGATGCGGCTAAAGCGACGTTAACGATCTGATTGGTGAGGCAGGCTGTTGATTAATCCGGCTGCGGCCAGGGTCAGCGCCAGTGGATGAGGCTCCGATGAAGGTCGCAGGACGTGGCTCCTGCCGGCCACTCGGATCTCTGCCTGGTTAAGTTAAGCTCCACAAGAAGTTTTCAAGAAATCTGGAAACAAACTAATGACGAGATCGATGTTACTTGTATTGAACGTGTTACAAAATTTTGAATCCAAATTCGGAAGACAAGTCGGGTAGACAGATTCGATACTGAATAGTACATAATATAAGCTAGCCTCTGAATTTGGAAAATTATCACTATTGGTAGAAAATTTGTTATTACTGTCCTTCACGTTATGTTTCAAATTTATATTTGAATTTTGTGACATGTAATATATATGTATTATATATATGTCGTAGTTTGTTTTCTTGAAACTTCCACAGATGTCAACTGGGCTGTGCATTTTGGGTGGAGAAAAGTCCTAATGCATCAGAACATTCCCTTCCTCTCCTCCCGGCAAAACCCCACCATAATCCCCCATACACCGTGTCAGTCATCTCTCGTTCTTCTTTCATGCTTGCCATCGTCGTCTTCTCCTTCCTCCTCTTACTGATCATCGATTGCCATTCCTGTTAGCAAAGCTGCCTCCCAGGTCCCTGCTCAGTCAAACGTTCCAAGCGGCCTCAAGAATATCAACAAAGCTTCTTCATCTTTGCTCTTTGGCAGCCTTTTCCGGCGACCTCGGGACACGGGTGGGTGATCTTCAACGGCAGGGATTTCTGTGGCAAGCTCACGTCAACGGCGAGTGATCTTTAGCAGCTGTCTACCGAGCTCTGTGTTGTAGATTTACTCTTTTTTTTCGAGGGGACAGAGAGCCTCTACTGGTCTTACTCTGTTCTGCTGGTTTCTTATGCGAGCACTCTTCCCTGATGAGCTCTTTGGCGGATTATTCCAACGGATTTGGTGGTGAGTCGATTTGCTTTTGCAGTACTCATTCGTTATTAATTTTGATTTCAGTTATCCTCGTCGCCCTATATTTTCAGCACACAGTAATTGCCAATGGATCTCATCATTCGCCGCAAATCTGCTATTAGATCTGATCCATAACTGTAAATCCGTCGCGGTTTTAAAATGAAGACTCCACTAGTAGAATATTCATTGCTAACCTATCCGTAGCATAGAAATAGCAATAGACAATAATTAGCCTGAATGATTAATTATTTGATGTTGGTCATGTGGACATGCCTCGGAAATGCCAAAAAGATTAATCATTCAGTAGTGCTAATCCATCCACAGTCAACACCCACACGCACACCAGGTTAACCTGAAACCTCCTCCAGGCTTGGTCAGCAACGTCACACCCAAAAAAGACAGAGCTTGGCTCTGCCTCAATTAATCTCTGTAAATTTGCCATATGTACAAATTAGCAACGGATGCAGATTATGGTTTAGATTATTAGAAGAAATTTATGCAATTATTTTATTGGTGGTGCCTAATTGCTCAAGGACATATGCAACATCCCTAGCTACTCTCACCAACTTATTTGCATTTCGACGATTTCAGTTCCGGTCATATGTTTTTCGTGGTTGAGCCATCTTTTTTTCTTCTTCTGGTTTTTGATATCATTGTCTGAATATGACATCCAGGAAAGATGTATTGTCAATCAGTGAGTATGAGTGTGCCATTGTCTGAATATGTCAAGATGTTTACCACGACCTGGACAGTAACACCACCAGCATATCCAACTATCCAGCGCCTTGGCCTGACCGAAGAAGTACAGCAGCTAATGAGGCGCGTGCTGGCGCTTATGCCAGACCCTCTAACTAACAAGACGTGCCTCTTCGAGTTGAAGGCCGAAAATGTTTTGGTCGACCTATTGACCGGACGACCTTTTCTGCAAGCAGTATCATGGACGGAGAACTATGACGACAATCTGGCACAGATGAACTACGCAACTGTCGAGAAGATATTCAGAGAAACCATCTTCGGTGGAGATCGAGTGGCATTCCTGCCGCCTGATTTCCAAGAACTCCTTGGCCTGATGAAAACCAACGGACACACGGCATCCTACGCTATTCAACATCATTGCTCGCTTGCTTGGGCAATTGACAAGAAAGAGCTTTTTGCTCGTATCTATGATTTTTCAGATAGCATTCTTCAGAAGTGGAATTATAAGGCGTATACTGATGTGATGAATAATCTAGTCTTCCCTCAAGACTGGGAGGGACTCATTCAGCAAAACCCTTACCTGGATATGTTGTACAGAGGAAGCATCTATTACTCGGTAGGCCCCAGTGCTGGAAAGGAGGTCCTGCGATTTAAGAGAAATACCTACAGCCATTGTTTGCAGCATGCAGTAGACCTGATAACAATGCAGCAAATGTATGACCAAGCAGATCTGGGAGAGATGATGGAGACCGTGCTGCCCCTGGTCCTTCATAGTTTTCAGCTCGAGCTGGATAAACGAGGACTGCTAAGGCTTATAACTCTCGAGTCTTTGTTCCATTAGTCGGTCCGACAGGTTAGTTGTTTGTTTTCATATTCAGTAAGAATTTAAAATTGGCAACTAAATATTATCTAATAAATATGCACATGCGCAATGCGATGCAGGTCACAAATCCCGAGCATACAAGGTATCAAATCCGTTCAGTTGTGGCATCGTGCGTCAATTCTCAGAACTGAAGTGAATATGTAGACCGCTTCTGCTTAATTACCACTCCGTATTTGATTGTATAAGCTGGAACTAGTTCTCGGCCCGATCTTGCACTAGTTGCTTAAACCATTGTTGTGGAGGTGTGCTCCATCAGTCCGTCTTAAATTATTCCACGAATATTTCTTTTCAAGAAAGGTGAGACTTGCGCTCGTGGTGGTTTGTTGATTGACGGAGTTGTCGGTTAATTAACTCGCAGCATGTACTTTGCTTCATCGTTGCACAACCTTCTAGTATTTTTCTTATATACGAAAATTCTTTTCCACACAGGTAGAATAGTACACATGCTGATAGTTTTTTGAATCCAAATATAGCACCGACCTACTCATTGGCCGGCTCAGTGCCAGCCCACCTTTACAGCGTGGACGGTGCGTTGTAAGTGAAATCACCAACTCGGTCAAACAGCCCAAAGTTGTAAGTAGGAGTCTGACACGTGGTGCTTGGATGAGCTTACAACCACAACACCTTGTTCATTTCTCACACGCGTTTTTCAGCGTCGCAATGAAATGGCATGCTACATCATCCAAAGCAGAGATACCGGCTAGGCAAGGCTAATCAGATGTGGATGAGTTGGGCAAGGGAGCTCGGATGTTGTTTTGGAACATCCTTCCTCCAGCCACCAGGTCAACTTAGCCAGGGTCAACTTAAACAGGTGTCCTGCAGCCAGCCGTCAAGTATATCTTTTTGCCGCCTTCTTTGCTACACACCATTGACGGGCCGGCCTGGTCATATCTTGGAATGCATCCCCTTTTCCCTTAAGCTTCCATCATTCCGTTGCTATCCATTCTCATTAATCAAATCTGCCGTCAGCTAGAGTTTGCGGGTCCTCTTGGTAAGTGACACCTAACTTTTCTATTAGGACCCAGTGACATTTCAGAAAAAATTTAGGGCCGTCCTTCCATTTAACTTGCTTCTTTATTAGTCACTGTCTGCCATTGCTTCCGGTTATTATTGTTTCAACTGATGTGCGTAATGTACGTGAGAGATCAATGAGCTGTCCCTTGATAGATGCACTTTCCGTACGATGATCTATTTGGAACATTTCTTTGTCAAGCTTAGATCGTGGAGGGTGGTAAGAGCATCTCCAGCGGGGGACACAAAATTCATGTCCGACACCCCCAATTGAGGCTCAATTGGGTGATACCGGACATGTGCCCGGTCCAAGGTGCAGCCCACAACAGCGTCCCCACCCCCCCCAGAGAGCCGAGTGCAAAAAAAATTAAAAGCATTTTAGATTTCATTCAAATTTGTTATATATTACAAAGCTTTGAATGAAATTTGCGCAAAGGCCAGGGCGCACTAAATCCTACCCTAGCCTACTCCTCGTCGGTGGTGTCTAGCCACGAGTTGTCGCCATCGTCGAGCTCCACGTAGGCGGAGGAGGAGGCGACACAGCTGGTGGACGCGCCGTCCTGGCGGCGCGACGCACGGCTGCAGGAGGCGCCGCCGGAGGAGGACGAGGCCGCCTTGCCACCGAGGTGGCCATCGTGGCCATGTAGCCGGGGCTGTCGCGCTTGATGGTGGTCACCGAGTCGGCGAGCGCCGCCAGGAACCTGGGCGTGTCACCGTCGTGCTCGTTCCGCATCAGGGACGACACGTCGTACCCATAAGGCACCCCCACCGAGAGCGGCGGCGTCCTGGGGCGGCGCATCTACAGGCGACCGCGCTGTGGGGATGGGGCCGAGCGCAGTCGTGGATGAAGATGTCGCCGCCGCCGCCTCCACGACACGGTGGCGATCACCGCTCCTCCTTAAATCTAGAGAAGCGGGGTGGCGGTTGTCGACGCGTCGTCGTGGTGGCAGCGGTATCAGTAGAAACGGGGTAGGGTTCCCCGTTCCGGCATCCTGGCGGGTGGCCTCGATGGCCAAAACCATCGTGTGGCCGGTCCTGTGATATGTGTTGTAATGCCGTTGCTTTGTTCTCCAACTTAAGCAATGCGAAAATTCGATCGTGTAAGTGGGGACGGTTAGTTAACTCTATCTTTTTGTTTGCTGTGTATATAGAGCATAGAACAATTCAAGGACCGCAGCTCATGACTGCTAGACCTCGAAGAAAGCACGAAGACAAGGTCGATCTCCACATTGAGGAATAATAAAATTCGAAAAAAAAACATTGAGCGTATGCAATGACCATCGTATCTCTGAATTTGATCGAGATATAACGCTGTATCCATGTTTTCCTCTATTTATTTGTGCTAGATTGTTGGTGTTTTTTTTAAGGTTTCCAGTTCTGAGTAATAAATTTTGTAGTTCCTCTAAGCGGTATGCCGGGCTAGCTAAGAGGATGCCTACCGGTTTAGATCTAGTGAGAGGATCCCTACCGGTTTAGATCTACTGAGAGGATGCCTACCGGTTTAGATCTATGTGTGACATTAACAAGAAATGTATAAAAACCTATGTTCGTTATGCATGGTAGATGCATATTTATATATAGATATGAAAATACTTGCAATTATACCACGTCGGCCTACAGGTTTAGATCTTGGTGTGACATTGACATGTGTTATACACGTCAGCGAAATGCAGGCGGCGTGACGAAGCGCGCTTATCTATCTAGTCATGGAAAAACTTGTGTGAATCTTGGATAGCCAGGCCACACCGAAGACCGAGCCAGTCCACAAGGCAAATGAAAGCAACTCCAAGGAAGAAAACTGAGCGTGGACCCATGACCTAGCTATTCACGTGTTGAGGTTGACTAGCACATATCCTCGTGTCGTAGTGCTACACACGAATATACTGGGTGAAGTTAGTCCGTCCATGTTTTCAGCGGTCGATTCTGGTCATGATCCACGTTCTTGAGTACGTCATGAGTGCCATGCTCGCTGAAATCAAATATCGATGCATGCAAGCACGCTACTAGAAAAAATAGTATTCACTCCGTTTATAAAAGGATGTCTCAACCTAGGTCAAATTTTGCATTTATCTACACACTAAACTATGTCTAAATACATACAAATTTAATCTAGGTTGAGACATCCTTTTGTTAACGAAGGAAGTATCATAAAATGGCGTGCATTATGATTAGTCGTAACAAATAACTACAACCTACAAAGATACCATAATTAATTTTAGCTAGGAGACACTTCTTCTGGTGTGTTATCACGGTCCTTATTTACGTTAGACATAACTACTACTCCCGCCGTCTTTAATTTCCAAATCTCTTTGCCCAAGCTGCTAACTAATTGGGTCTACAAACTTGCATGTATAGGTTGTAGAGGCAACTGCCCAATTATTGAGAGGGAATTAAATGCAATTGTGCCTAAGAGGTGGGGGTTATGGGACAAATTACTTTTGTGATTATGCCTTAAAAACTGGGACGGATGGAGTACCTATAATTTCACTGTGTTGTTGCCCTACTTTATTATTATGCTACAATATTGTTATTAATTACCATTGCACATGTTGTTCAGTGACATGTGTTATTACTTCATGCTAAAAAACACTTATTCCTATCATTTCATGCGTCGTTTCATTCTTAGTGAATAGCTCAAATCCATATTGTCCAGATTTTGAACTTTTGACCGTTGACTCTATTTTTTTAAGGATACGTCCAAGCGGACGTATCGGTTTTAAGAAGGAGAGGCCAAGTGGCCGTTGACTCCATTTACGAGCTCGACTCCAACACTAAAACCATCCACATGATCATTTCGCAAGGATCGACCGACTCCATCATGCCCTGTCCATCCCGTGCATCCTCAGGATCCACCACTTCTCTTGTGCCCTCTCCCACTTCGATGAGTGGCTCGACCTCATCCACACATGATATAACAGTCATTAATAATGGTACACCGGGACCATGCTTATTTGTAACTTTTCAAATATTTCTTTTCGCCTAAACATCACATTGTACGGTGGTATTACTTAACCATTTATCTTCACAGAATCAAATCTCCGATCCATCCTTAATTTTATATACACCGAAGCGGAAGATATGTTTCTTTGCCGTCATCAGACAGGCCCAGAAGTGAGAACTATCAGATTTCTAATATACATGTGATACTGCCGTCGTGCCAATGTATTTTCTTTTAATGAGCGTTTTCCAAACCTCTTCTTTGGTTAATAGCTTAAAAAAACCACTTACCAAGGAGAGCTAAATTCTTAACCTGTAGGTCATGAATACTTAGCCCTCCCTGATCTTTTGGTCGGCAAACAATATTCTATTTAGCTAGTCGATATTTCTTTTTCCCATCATCTGCTTGCCAAAATAATCTTGATCGGAAGTAATCCAATCCATTTAAGACCCCTTTTGGTAGCTAGATAGCTAGAAGAAGGATATCATGTACAGTTCGTTATGCACGGTAGATGCATATATATATATATATATATATATATATATATATATATATATATATCCTAGGAGCATGGGCACCAGGATAGAATACGAACAGTTTTAGGTATGTAGACATATACATATATCTTGGGTATGTATACCTTAGGTATGTAGGAGGTACATATGATTTGGGTATGCACATTATGGGGTATGCATAGCTAATAATGTACACATACCTAAGTTATTTATATATATACCTGATCTGTACGCGTACAATTGAATACACATACCCAAGGTATATATAACATGTAGATACCTCGATTACACATACCCAAGGGTATGTGTACCTCCTATATACCCAACATGTGCATACCCGAGTTATATGTGTCATCTACATACCCAAAATGTACTGTATTCTATCCAGGTGCCCGGGCACCAGGGAGCACCTGTTAATTTACCTATATATAGATATGAAAACATTTGCAATTATACCACGCCGGCCTACCGGTTTAGATCTATCTAGGTTTGACATTAACATGTGTTATACACATCAGCGGCATAGATGGAAACACTTGCAATTCTACTCGCGTACCACGTTGTGCGGGAGCGTAATGCAAGCGGCGCAACGAACTGTAATACCCTGAATTTTGGGTAGATTTATTAATTTGATTAAAATATGATTAGTTTTTTATTCCTCTAATTTTTGATAATTAATTTCTTGTGTTTACATTAGATGTTATTTTGTGGATGCAATAGAAAAAAAAATAGAGGAGTTTGATTAAGCTTGATTTGATTGTCCTTGTTTATGAGCAAAGAATACCTTGCATGCATGCATCGATGGTGCTAGCTGGTAATTGTAGTGCATGCATACATAATCTGCACCATGCGTGAGTTGAGAGATTACGTTAGCAAGACGTGGTTTTAATACCTTAGGTAGTCGGCAGATATTTTCCCCTTCCTTGCCGTGCTGGCAGCATCTCTTTGCCTAGTCACCACATACTGCTACGTGGCTTTTAGCATGCATGCCGAGCAGTGGATATTTGCTTGGCGAGGCTTAGCGCCGAAGGATCAGCTCACCTAAGCGGTGAGATATTTTCTTGTCAACGCCATATAAACAGAGGAGCTTAGCTGCTGCTGCCGCTACGTACTCTCTTCCTCCCCACGGCACAATATTCATCCATCTATCCGAGAGCTAGAACCAAAGAGAGCTCGAAAGAGAAATAGAGGGCCACACCAGTGAGCGATAGATAGCAGATAGATGTGAGAGAGAGGTCGATCCGAGGCCAAGCATGCATCCATGTCTAGGAATCCATGTTTGGAGGAGTGGGTGCTGCTGATCTATCATATCCGAGAAGAAGAGGAGTTAAGCGGCGAGTGGAGGCTGGCGAATGGCCATGACCGTACTCTCGGATACCGAGCTGGCGTAGAAGATCGTATGCCGATCCATCCGACCGGAGGAGGCGAACTCTTGGCTGCTGGTGTTCCTTCGGCTACGGCACGGTCGGGCTACCGATGCCGTATGAGCTGTGCTGATCCTAACTAGTTGCTGGAGTGTTCGTTGGTATTCTTTGATGGCTACGGCCTAGCTGACCGAGGCAAGCAGTTCTTATCTCTCTCATATGGTTTTGTAGAATATGCTTTGATTGAATATGTGGTACCCTGAGTGGTACGAGCTTTGTGTTGATATATGTGGGCTAATGCGCGGGTGTCGTTGCGGTGATGGATCCGTAGGAGCCACCGGTACGAGCCAGGCTTAGCACGTATAGTTGACATGGAAATGAACTTAACGTTTTTATAAAGTAAACTTGGTGCTACGAAGGTGATCGTATTGTACTGGTCACAGTACAGGTATGGGACAGTCTGAATTCTCCGTGAAGGGCGGCCCTTGAATGGAAAGTGTCGGTGATGGATCCGTAGGAGCGACCGACATCGAGTAGGTCAAGGTGTCCGGTGTCTGAGCGGGCAAAAGGGCTCTGCTCGTTCTGGAATCCTGTGTGGTTCTGGGCGAGGCTGTCGACGTCGGAGTACCCCTCTTAAGAGTGTAAAAGTGTGGATATTCACCCCTGTGATTCCCGGGTAGGGAAACTCACTTTCATGTGTGGCACCATGATTTTTTTAATTTGATTAACAACTTAACCACACAATGATTGATTTACTGATATTTCGAAAACCTAGTGTATTTTACAAGATATATGAAAGTGTATGAATTGTTTGCTGAGTATGATTTATCGTACTCACCCTTGCTTTATATGTTTTCCTATGTCATCAGAGTTCGTAGCGGAAGACGTCGTCATCTGAGGAGTAGGCTGGACCAGTTGGGTGGGAAACGACTAGAGAACCATTTTATTCTTGTAAATGTAAATAATCTTGTAAAAATAGTAATTGAGCTGCTGAGATCCACTGTGCTGGTTTTATGCCTGCCTTTCTAGCCTTGCGCGTGTATAGACTTTCGGGTCTATAGGCGCGCGGCGGCTGTCATTCTACCGGGCCGGGTCTCGGGGCGTGACAGTTTTAGTGGTATCAGAGCTCAAGGTTTAGGTCACGCTGGGGCTAAATGGGTAGATCGCTAGTTTAGTTTTGTGACGTAGTTTATCTTTGCTGGTGACTTTCGACGTGTGTTTTCTTGTAATAACATTCTTGCGTGCTTTCTTGTGCTAACTTTTAGATATTGTTAGATTTGTGTGGGTTGATTGCATGAAAAAAAAAAACTTTGGTTTTGAAATTTCAAAATCATACTAAGTTTGAAAAAAGTGGTTGTTTTGGGAGGAATTTCGGGGACGAAATTCTTATAAGTAGGGGAGGATGTAATACCCTGAATTTTGGGTAGATTAATTAATTTGATTTAAATATGATTAGTTTTTTATTCCTCTAATTTTTGATAATTAATTTCTTGTGTTTACATTAGATGTTATTTTGTGGATGCAATAGAAAAAATAATAGAGGAGTTTGATTAAGCTTGATTTGATTGTCCTTGTTTATGAGCAAAGAATACCTTGCATGCATGCATCGATGGTGCTTGCTGGTAATTGTAGTGCATGCATACATAATCTGCACCATGCGTGAGTTGAGAGATTACGTTAGCAAGACGTGGTTTTAATACCTTAGGTAGTCGGCAGATATTTTCCCTTCCTTGCCGTGCTGGCAGCATCTCTTTGCCTAGTCACCACATACTGCTACGTGGCTTTTAGCATGCATGCCGAGCAGTGGATATTTGCTTGGCGAGGCTTAGCGCCGAAGGATCAGCTCACCTAAGCGGTGAGATATTTTCTTGTCAACGCCATATAAACAGAGGAGCTTAGCTGCTGCTGCCGCTAAGTACTCTCTTCCTCCCCACGGCACAATATTCATCCATCTATCCGAGAGCTAGAACCAAAGAGAGCTCGAGAGAGAAATAGAGGGCCACACCAGTGAGCGATAGATAGCAGATAGATGTGAGAGAGAGGTCGATCCGAGGCAAAGCATGCATCCATGTTGCATCCATGTCTCGGAATCCATGTTTGGAGGAGTGGGTGCTGCTGATCTATCATATCCGAGAAGAAGAGGAGTTAAGCGGCGAGTGGAGGCTGGCGAATGGCCATGACCGTACTCTCGGATACCGAGCTGGCGTAGAAGATCGTATGCCGATCCATCCGACCAGAGGAGGCGAACTCTTGGCTGCTGGTGTTCCTTCGGCTACGGCACGGTCGGGCTACCGATGCCGTATGAGCTGTGCTGATCCTAACTAGTTGCTGGAGTGTTCGTTGGTATTCTTTGATGGCTACGGCCTAGCTGACCGAGGCAAGCAGTTCTTATCTCTCTCATATAGTTTTGTAGAATATGCTTTGATTGAATATGTGGTACCCTGAGTGGTACGAGCTTTGTGTTGATATATGTGGGCTAATGCGCGGGTGTCGTTGCGGTGATGGATCCGTAAGAGCCACCGGTACGAGCCAGGCTTAGCACGTATAGTTGACATGGAAATGAACTTAACGTTTTTATAAAGTAAACTTGATGCTACGAAAGTGATCGTATTGTACCGGTCACAGTACAGGTATGGGACTGTCTGAGTTCTCCGTGAAGGGCGGCCCTTGAATGGAAAGTGTCAGTGATGGATCCGTAGGAGCGACCGACATCGAGTAGGTCAAGGTGTCCGGTGTCTGAGCGGGCAAAGGGTTCTGCTCGTTCTGGAATCCTGTGTGGTTCTGGGCGAGTCTGTCGACGTCGGAGTACCCCTCTTAAGAGTGTAAAAGTGTGGATATTCACCCTGTGATTCCCGGGTAGGGAAACTCACTTTCATGTGTGGCACCATGATTTTTTTAATTTGATTAACAACTTAACCACACAATGATTTATTTACTGATATTTCGAAAACCTAGTGTATTTTACAAGATATATGAAGGTGTATGAATTGTTTGCTGAGTATGATTTATCGTACTCACCTTGCTTTATATGTTTTCCTATGTCATCCGAGTTCGCAGCGGAAGACGTCGTCATCTGAGGAGTAGGCTGGACCAGTTGGGTGGGAAACGACTAGAGAACCATTTTATTCTTGTAAATGTAAATAATCTTGTAAAAATAGTAATTGAGCTGTTGAGATCCACTGTGCTGGTTTTATGCCTGCTTTTCTAGCCTTGCGCGTGTATAGACTTTCGGGTCTATAGGCGCGCGGCGGCTGTCATTCTACCGGGTCAGGTCTCGGGGCGTGACAGTTTTAGTGGTATCAAAGCTCAAGGTTTAGGTCACGATGGGGCTAAATGGGTAGATCGCTAGTTTAGTTTTGTGACGTAGTTTATCTTTGCTGGTGACTTTCGACGTGTGTTTTCTTGTAATAACATTCTTGCGTGCTTTCTTGTGCTAACTTTTAGATATTGTTAGATTTGTGTGGGTTGATTGCATGAAAAAAAAACTTTGGTTTTGAAATTTCAAAATCTTACTAAGTTTGAAAATAAGTGGTTGTTTTGGGAGGAATTTCGGGACGAAATTCTTATAAGTAGGGAGGATGTAATACCCTAAATTTTGGGTAGATTAATTAATTTGATTAAAATATGATTAGTTTTTTATTCCTCTAATTTTTGATAATTAATTTCTTGTGTTTACATTCGATGTTATTTTGTGGATGCAATAGAAAAAAAAAATAGAGGAGTTTGATTAAGCTTGATTTGATTGTCCTTGTTTATGAGCAAAGAATACCTTGCATGCATGCATCGATGGTGCTAGCTGGTAATTGTAGTGCATGCATACATAATCTGCACCATGCGTGAGTTGAGAGATTACGTTAGCAAGACGTGGTTTTAATACCTTAGGTAGTCGGCAGATATTTTCCCCTTCCTTGCCGTGCTGGCAGCATCTCTTTGCCTAGTCACCACATACTGCTACGTGGCTTTTAGCATGCATGCCGAGCAGTGGATATTTGCTTGGCGAGGCTTAGCGCCGAAGGATCAGCTCACCTAAGCGGTGATATTTTCTTGTCAACGCCATATAAACAGAGGAGCTTAGCTGCTGCTGCCGCTACGTACTCTCTTCCTCCCCACGGCACAATATTCATCCATCTATCCGAGAGCTAGAACCAAAGAGAGCTCGAGAGAGAAATAGAGGGCCACACCAGTGAGCGATAGATAGCAGATAGATGTGAGAGAGAGGTCGATCCGAGGCCAAGCATGCATCCATGTCTAGGAATCCATGTTTGGAGGAGTGGGTGCTGCTGATCTATCATATCCGAGAAGAAGAGGAGTTAAGCGGCGAGTGGAGGCTGGCGAATGGCCATGACCGTACTCTCGGATACCGAGCTGGCGTAGAAGATCGTATGCCGATCCATCCGACCGGAGGAGGCGAACTCTTGGCTGCTGGTGTTCCTTCGGCTACGGCACGGTCGGGCTACCGATGCCGTATGAGCTGTGCTGATCCTAACTAGTTGCTGGAGTGTTCGTTGGTATTCTTTGATGGCTACGGCCTAGCTGACGGAGGCAAGCAGTTCTTATCTCTCTCATATGGTTTTGTAGAATATGCTTTGATTGAATATGTGGTACCCTGAGTGGTACGAGCTTTGTGTTGATATATGTGGGCTAATGCGCGGGTGTCGTTGCGGTGATGGATCCGTAGGAGCCACCGGTACGAGCTAGGCTTAGCACGTATAGTTGACATGGAAATGAACTTAACGTTTTTATAAAGTAAATTTGGTGCGACGAAGGTGATCGTATTGTACCGGTCACAGTACAGGTATGGGACTGTCTGAGTTCTCCGTGAAGGGCGGCCCTTGAATGGAAAGTGTCGGTGATGGATCCGTAGGAGCGACCGACATCGAGTAGGTCAAGTTGTCCGGTGTCTGAGCGGGCAAATGGGCTCTGCTCGTTCTGGAATCCTGTGTGGTTCTGGGCGAGTCTGTCGACGTCGGAGTACCCCTCTTAAGTGTGTAAAAGTGTGGATATTCACCCCCGTGATTCCCGGGTAGGGAAACTCACTTTCATGTGTGGCACCATGATTTTTTTAATTTGATTAACAACTTAACCACACAATGATTGATTTACTGATATTTCGAAAACCTAGTATATTTTACAAGATATATGAAAGTGTATGAATTGTTTGCTGAGTATGATTTATCGTACTCACCCTTTCTTTATATGTTTTTCTATGTCATCAGAGTTCGCAGCGGAAGACGTCGTCATCTGAGGAGTAGGCTGGACCAGTTGGGTGGGAAACGACTAGAGAACCATTTTATTCTTGTAAATGTAAATAATCTTGTAAAAATAGTAATTGAGTTGTTGAGATCCACTGTGCTGGTTTTATGCCTGCTTTTCTAGCCTTGCGCGTGTATAGACTTTTGGTTCTATAGGCGCGCGGCGGTTGTCATTCTACCGGGCCGGGTCTCGGGGCGTGACACGAACCTCGCTTATCTATCTAGTCATGTGGAAAAACTTATGTGGATATAGGATAGCCAGGCCACACCGAAGACCGAGCCAATCCACAAGGCACACATGATGCATGAAAGCAACTCCAAGGAAGAAAACTGAGCGTGGAGCAATGACTGGGTCGAAACATCCGAGTAGATTTTTAATTGGGAATATCATAACTTGTATTGTACGCAACATCTTTCTGATATTCTAGAAATCAATATATAGAATGGAACTATGATATACCATTGTATCAAAATGCATGATACGCCCTATTATGAGTCTGGGTTTGAATTTAACACTTTCTCGTGGCAAGGCAGCAATAAAAACTTTGACACTTTTCACATGATCAGTGTCTAGAAGAAGGTGATGTTATATATTCGTCAAGTAATAAACTTACATTTCTTTTGTACTTAAAAATGAAAATATGAATTTGTATGGAATAACTTTGATGTAGCCCAACCTACGGCTCCTACAACAAGTGGCCCAATGACAAGAGCAAGAGTCAAATCTCTCTATGATAAGGTGAATTCATTCCTATCTATGTGTGACCTCGACACTCCTTTGAATGGATTGCTACTTCATTCGGATACTTTGTGCATACTCAGGAACCAACTTGATGACGACCCACAATGGAGTGGAGAAGATGATCTGGAGAAGACCCAAAAGATGGCCAAGAGATGACGCAAGACGATGGAGAAGAAGCGGAGAAGACTGAAGAGCCGGTCTCCCAGTCGGCCTGGACCAGTTTCAGGGCCGGCCTACCTCCAGACACAACCGGCCTCCAGGCCGGCCTAGGCCGGGCCACAGGCCGGCCCACCTCCCGACGAAACCGGTCCCCCAGCCGGCCTAGGCCGGACCTAGGGCCGGGCACTCGCCCGAGGCAACCGGCCTCCCAGCCGGTCTGGGCCGGCCCCAGGTCCGGACGTGCTCTTGTCCCAGACAGCCTCCAGCCGGTCCCTGAACCGGCCCCCAGTCCGGCCTCCACGCCGGTTTAGGCCGGCCCCCAGGCCGGTTTGCCCGAGACTTCAGCCTGCGCGCTTGACGGGCCCGTGTGGCCTTGTACCTCCCACCTTTTCACCTACTTCGTGACTTAGACTATAAATAGACCCTTCCCCTCCAGATTTAGGGTTAGACTATGATTTGGGAACTAAAGTAGAGCCTTGCCCCTTCTTCTCAAAGTGTCTCTTTCCTCCTATGGAGATGAATCAAGGCCTCCCCTTGTGGAGATGAACCAATGCCTCCCTTTGAGGAGAAGATCACTGCGTGGATACCAAGGCTTCCTCTAATAGTTGCGTTTACTTGCTAATCTTTCCTCTTGTGGTGGCTAGATTGGATTGGTTGGATTGACCAATTGGACAAACAATACTAAGATTAAGGTGTGCTTGGGAGAGGAGAATTGGGGGCTACCCTAGGGGCTTGTTACCAGTTGAATCTTTCTGAGTTGCTACTTGCTAGTTATTTTTAATTTGAGCGTTTCCCCTCTTTGTGTTCTTGTGTTCATCACTTATTTTTCGTGTTCATCGTTCCCTCCGCACAAATCCGTGAAAATCGGGACCAACCTACATCAAACTCAATTAACACTTTGCGTGGTAGATGGATGATTTCCTTGACCTGACAAGTTCGCTGTCGTCACAAAATATCTCTCGCTTCGCTTATATAAAGCAAACCATCTCAGTACCATTTCTTGTATATCCTCCCATCTGTACAAATGGCCTCACTCCATGTGCTTCTCTTTCTCGTCTGTGCATCTCGGTCCACCCATGTCTCCGGCGTCGCATCGGGCTAACGCGCATCCATTCCAACCCCGACGCCTCCGAGTTCGTGCGAGGGGCGCTGCGCCGCGACAGGTACCGCTTTGGCGGTGTACTCGCGGAAGGCACCGTTGCCGCACCGACCCAGGTATCGGCAGGAATGGGGGAGTACCTCATGATGCTGGCCATCGGCACGCCGCCGCTGGCATACCCGGCCGTCGCTGACACGGGCAGCGACCTCATCTGGACGCAGTGCGCACCCTGCGGAAGCAAGTGCTTCCCACAGCCCGTGCCTCTGTTTGACCCGTCGAGCTCATCGACGTTCAGCGTGCTCCCATGCAACAGCTCGCTGAGCCTGTGCCCCCACAGCAGCTGCCCGTTGCAGGGTTACCCGTGCATGAACAACTACACGTACGACACAGGGTGTACGGCGATCTTCCAGGGCGTGGAGACGTTCACCTTCCTGCGCGATCTTCCAGGGCAAGCGGACCAGGAAGTATTTTCCGGCATCGCGTTTGGTTGCAGCAAGGCGAGCAGCGAAAACACCTTCAATGGCTCCGCCGGCGTCGTCGGGCTGGGAAGGGGAAGCAACTCACTCGTGTCGCAACTCGGTGCCGGCCAGTTCTCCTACTGCCTCACGTCATACCAGGACACCAACAGCACGAGCACGCTCCTCCTTGGTCCGTCAGCGGTGCTCAACGGCACCTTGGCCAGTTCGACTCCCTTCGTCCCCGGCCCGCCCATGACACCGTAGTACTACCCAAACCTGACTGGCATGTCGGTCAGCGCGACGCGGCTGTCCATCCCCTCCAACGCCTTCTCCCAGAGGGCCGACGGCACCGGCGGGTTCATCATCACTAGTGGAAAACAGCCCATCCGTCCCGGGTCCAGAGGGCCTTTGGTCCCGGTTGTGACTAAAGGGTCGGGACTAAATGGGGGGGGCTTTCGTCTCGGGTGTTTACGACCCAGGACGGATGGGCCTCCACGTGGCCACGGCAGGGCGCGCATGGCGGGAACCCTTGGTCCCGGTTGGTAATACCAACCGGGACCAAAGATTTCTGCTTTTTGTTTTCTGCTAATTTTTTTTAGGGGTTTCGATTTTTTGTTTTCCAATTAATTATTTTTACGAAGATCACGTTGCGCAGACAACAAGTCATACACATAAAGTCATACACATAAAGCATACAATACACCGAGGTCACGTTTGATTCATACATACATAAGCCCACAAGTTTATACTACACCGACATCACGTTTCTCACACGTCGAGATCACGTAAATTGGTGATGAGCTCGAGCACAAAATGGAGATGGAGCTCGGGGTGGAAGATGAAATATGCAGGGGAGACTCTTTGGTCCCGGTTCGTAACATGAACCGGGATGAAAGGTGCTCTGCCAGGGGGACCCACAGCTGCGGCAGCATGTGGTGCATGTGATGACCCTTTGGTCCCGGTTTGTAACACGAACCAGGACCAAAGGTCCCAACCGAACCGGGACCAATGCTCACTGGCGCCCTGGCCGTTCGAACCGGGACCAATTGCCCCATTAGTCGCGGTTCGTAATTCGGCCAGGACAAAAGGTGAAAACGGATGGCCTGTTTTCTACTAGCGCATCAACTCCGGAACGACCATCACGAATCTGGTCGATGGTGCCTACCAGCCAGTCCGAGCCGCTCTTCATGATGTAGCCCAACCTACGGCTCCTACAACAAGTGGCCCAATGACAAGAGCAAGAGTCAAATCTCTCCATGATAAGGTGAATTCACTCCTATCTATGTGTGACCTCGACACTGCTTTGAATGGGTTGCTACTTCATTCGGATACTTTGTGCATACTCAGGAACCACCTTGATGACGACCCACAATGGAGTGGAGAAGATGATCCAGAGAAGACCCAAGAAGATGGCCAAGAGATGATGCAAGACGATGGAGAAGCGGAGAAGACTGAAGAGCCGGCCTCCCAGCCGGCTGGACCGGTTTCAGGGCCGGCCTACCTCCAGACACAACCGGCCTCCAGGCCGGCCTAGGCCGGGCCACAGGCCGGGCCACCTCCCGACGAAACCGGTCCCCCAGGCGGCCTAGGCCGGACATAGGGCCGGGCACTCGCCCGAGGCAACCAGCCTCCCAGCCGGTCTGGGCCGGCCCCAGGTTCGGATGTGCTCCTGTCCCAGACAGCCTCCAGCTAGTCCCTGAACCGGCCCCCAGTCCAGCCTCCACGCCGGTTTAGGCCGGCCCTAGGCTGGTTTGCCCGAGACATCAGCCTGCGCGCTTGACGGGCCCGTGTGGCCTTGTACCTCCCACCTTTTCACCTACTTCGTGACTTAGACTATAAATAGACCCTTCCCCTCCAGATCTAGGGTTAGACTATGATTTGAGAACTAAAGTAGAGCCTTGCTCCTTCTTCTCAAAGTGTCTCTTTCCTCCTATGGAGATGAATCAAGGCCTCCCCTTGTGGAGATGAACCAAGGCCTCCCCTTGTGGAGAAGATCCCTGCGTGGATACCAAGGCTTCCTCTAGTAGTTGCGATTACAAGCTAATCTTCCATCTTGTGGTGGCTAGGTTGGATTGGTTGGATTGACCAATTGGACAAACAATCCTAAGAGTAAGGTGTGCTCGGGAGAGGAGAATTGGGGGCTGCCCTAGGGGAATTGTTACCAATTGAATCTTGCTGAGTTGATACTTGCTAGTTATCTTTGATTTGAGAGTTTTCCCTCTTTGTGTTCTTGTGTTCATCTCTTGTTCTTCGTGTTCTTTGTTCCCTCCGCACAAATCCGTGAAAATCGGGACCAACCTACATCATATGGTATCAGAGCTCTAGGTTGACATGGATTTGATTTGTGTTTCCACCAAAATCCACCAAATTTTTCTTCGTTTTTGAGAAATTCGAAAATTTCCACCAAAAATAGCCATTTTGGGATTCGAGCGATTTGTTCGATTTGATGAGTTTTTGGTAGTTTTGATCCATGGATCTGTTGATTTAGTACCCCATCCATCCTTGTTTGCGTTGCCTAGCCTTAATTTTGCCAATTTCCCACGAAATCGAGGTTTTTCGCGTCGTTTTTCCGTCCAAAATCCGCAGAGTTTCGAGATCTAGCAGAGCCGGCCCCACAGCCGGCCTAGGCCGGGCCAGAGGCCGGCCTCCAACCCGACGCGACCGGGCCCCCAGCCAGCCCAGGCCGGCCCCCAGGCCAGTTTTCCCAGAAAATTTGTTTTTCCTCCTTTATTCTCTGTTGTTGTTTGAGTCCTTTTCCGGTGTGTGCAACGTCTACAACTTCGAAGCTTCCGCAGCAACTTCATCAACGACAAGCAAAGATGACACCAAGGACTCGACATTTCCCCGACATTGTAATCCGTTGTGAACCCTTCTTCCTTTCGCGTACCTTGACCTATCGGACTAGCTCTTTGATATTGCGGGCATTGCACTTGTCGAGTGATTGTCTTAAAGTATTGGCGAGTGAGTATCGTTAGGATCTTGGCACTAGCAAAAGTTGAAGGAATCATCGTCAAAAAGCAAAAATCAAAAAAAAAGAAAAGAAAAGAAAAGAACATGAGTAGTGCCAAGTATCATCTCTTGTAGGTTGCGACAAAGCATGAACCGCCAAAGTGAGTGAGTGTGTAACACTTGTGCAAATCCGTTGCCCCAAAAGGCAATTGAGCTAGCGTCCCTCTTGTGTTGGGTGACATTTGAGCACGTAGTCTTCGTTAGGTTGTCTATCTTCGAGTGCTCGCCCTTTGGTCGCCCAACCCCATCATTCGCTTTTGTGTGTGTTTCTTGATACTTTGTGGTTGGAGTTTCTTTGGTAATTTGATCATTGTGGATTTTCTCTACCTTTGAAAATGCTTTTCGCCGAGTTTGCTTGTTTCGTTTGCCACTTCATACCTTCCTATCCTCATAAGTGTGTGTGTGGGTGTTAGAACCGGATTCTCTCCTCTCAAGCCACATTATACTTGGGATATAGTTTGTCTTGGTTTTTCCTTACCACATATCTCACTTGATCTTGAGAAAATGTTTAGGGGAAGTACAAACGGAAGCTCAAGCTCGGATGATGAAATCCATGGTGGAGTTCGCGGTGATCATGGCTATGTCACTCAAACGGAGTTTGTTGGTCTTCGACACCTTCTTCGTGATGGCTTAGGACGCTACGAGCGCCGTCTTCAAGCTCAAGAGAACAACTTCAACGACGCATGCATGTGCAAGAAGCATCTATGGAGCGGGTGACCGAAGCTCTCAACAACCTTGTGCGACAACGAGCTTCTTCACGCTCAAGCCGTACAAGAAGCACCTCAAGGTCGACACAAGCACGTCATGGACGTCATGAACCTCGACAAGAACGTCAACATGACCCAAGGCGCGACGCCCATGAACGACCTCCTCCTAACGTTGAACAACCACATGATCTTCACGCGAACAATGCCAATGCGCATCAAGAACAACCTCACCAAAATGATGAACGTCACGAACGCATACCATCACCACCACCGCAACAACGTGATCGTCATGACCCATTGGCTAATGACAATGGTGTCCGGGTGCGAATGACTTTGATGAACAAGGACGTCACCCCGTCATCCTCCAAGGCCACGTCATCAAAATCATGACAATGCGAACAATAACGAACAACCCGTTCTCAACAAGAGCAACCGCTTCCACATGATCGTCACAACACCATCGTTCGAGTCAAGTGATAACGAGTCAAGCCAACACAATGGTGATGGACTCAATCGAAGGAGACGTGGACGTGCATTCCCACGTGGTGCCATCGGACGACTATGATGACTTGACCAACGTCCGCTTTGACATACCCAAGTTCTACGGCACAAGTGATCCGGAAGCTTACTTCTCATGGGTACTCAAGGTTGACAAGATCTTCCGCTGCAACGCTTCTCCGACAACAAGAAGGTTGCCTTAGCCTCGATGGAGTTTGAAGAGTATGCCCTCTTGTGGTGGGAACAACTACAAGATGCTCGCGTCGCTAACCACCAACAACCAATTGACACTTGGGTTGAAATGAAAGAAACAATGTACAAGCGCTTCGTGCCAAGCCATTACACTAGAGACTTATACAAGAAGTTGCAAGAGTTGAAGCAAGGTTGAAGTCGGTTGACGAGTACTACAAGGAGATGGAAATCTCCATGATGAGAGCCAATGTCAACGAGTACGAAGAGCAATCCATGGCTCGTTTCATGAATGGCCTCAACTATCCAATCAAGAAGATGTGGAGTTCCAACCATATGCCTCTTGGTTGAGCTAGTACATCAAGCTTCCAAGGCCGAGCGCCACGTGCTTGAAGAGCTCAAATACCTCAAGACAAAGGCATTCTTCGCCAACAAGCCTTCTTCGTCAACACCTACACCTTCACAAGCTCTTCCTCAAGCGAACACTCGAGGTCCTCCAAGAGTCTCTACATCGACACCTCAAGCGCCTCAACCTTTCAAGAAAGTACCTCCCCTACCAAGGCGCCTCAAGGATCTTCGTCCGGCACAAGACTTTGCAATGCTACAAGTGCGGGGACAAGGGCACAAATCTTTTGAGTGCACCAACAAGAAGGTCATGATCATCAATGACATGGGAGAGTATGAATCTATGAGTGAAGATGAGTACAATGCTTTGAACAAGGTCGCCACAATGCAAAGTGCTCAAGAAGAAGAAAGTGAGATATATTGTGATGGCGACAACAACCCTTCCTTGGTTGTGGCAAGAGCTTAACCACCAATGTTCAAGTGGAAGAAGACCAAAGATGCAACTTGTTTCAAACAAGAGCGGGAATCAATGGAAAGTCCATCAAGGTCATCATAGATGGTGGAAGTTGCCACAACTAGCGAGCAAAGAACTTTGTGATAAGCTCAACTTGAAGTTCAAGAAGCACCCACATCCTTACCATGTGCAATGGTTGAGTGATACCGGAGCCGTCAAGATTCAACACATGGTGCAAGTGTCCTTCAAGATTGGAGCCTATGAAGATACGGTTGATTGTGATGTTGTGCCTATGAACGTTTGTCACTTACTCCTTGGGCGTCCATGGCAATTTGACAAGGGTGCTATGCATGATGGAAGGACAAATACTATAGCTTCAAGAACAACGACAAGACCTTCGTCCTTCGTCCCATGACACCAAGTCAAGTCATCGCCGACAACGCCAAGACTATTGCAAGGGCACAACAAGATCGTTCGTCTAGTGAGATGAGTGGTGAGCGAGAGACCCACCATAAAGTGAGTGAGAGCCACAAGCCAAATGAGTGACACTTCAAAGAGAGTTCCCACAAAACTTACACTATTTGCCACAAGAGAGAGATGAGGGAGTTGAGAGAGAACCCATCCACCCTACACTATGTGCTCATATGCAAGGGTGAAGTTTCTATGACTAACACTTTCACAAACCTTCCTCCTTCTTTGTTGTCTCTTTTGAAGGACTTTGAAGATGTTTCCCTCAAGAAGTGCCACCGGGACTACCTCCTCTACGCGGAATCGAGCACCGCATCGACCTTGTTCCCGGCGCACCGCTACCAAACCGCGCTCCTTACCGCACCAACCCCGAGAAACAAAGGAGATCGAGCGGCAAATACAAGAACTTCTTGCCATGGGACATATCCGCGAGAGCTTGAGTCCGTGCGCCGTGCCCGTCATCTTGGTACCCAAGCACGACAACACTCTTCGCCTTTGCATGGATTGTCGCCCCATCAACGCCATCACCGTTCGGTATCGCCATCCTATCCCTCGACTTGATGATATGCTTGATGAGCTTTGTGGTTCCGCTATATTCTCCAAAATTGATCTTAAAAGTGGATATCACCAAATAAGCATGTGTGAAGGTGATGAATGGAAGACCGCATTTAAAACAAAGCTTGGTCTTTATGAGTGGCTGTCATGCCATTTGGTCTTTCCAATGCACCTTCTACTTTTATGCGTCTCATGAATCATGTTTTGCGTCCTTTCATTGGAAATTTGTTGTGGTATACTTTGACGACATCCTTATCTATAGCAAATCTTTGGAAGAGCACACTTCTCATGTTGCTCAAGTTTTGTTGGTTCTTCGCAATGAAAAGCTTTATGCAAATCTTTCTAAGTGCACTTTTGCCACCAACAAACTTGTTTTCTTGGGTTTTGTTGTTTCTTCGGATGGAGTCGAAGTTGATGAAGCAAAGATACAAGCAATTCGGACTTGGCCTTTTCCGATGTCACTTGAGGAGTTGAGACGTTTTCTTGGTTTTGCCGGATTTTACCGCCGTTTCATCAAGGATTTTTCCACAATTGCTTGCCCCCTCCATGAACTTACAAAGAAAATGTACCTTTCATTTGGGGCAATGCACATGATTTTGCTTTCAATGAGCTCAAACGGTTATTAACCGAAGCACCACTCCTTGCCCTTCCGGATTTCTCTAAGACATTTGAGATTGAATGCGATGCAAGTGGATTGGGCATTGGTGGAGTGCTTATGCAAAATGGTAGACCCATCGCATACCATAGTGAGAAACTAGATGGAGCTCGCTTGAATTACCCCATTTATGACAAAGAGTTATTTGCTTTGGTTCGTGTTTTGGATGTGTGGCAACATTACCTTCGTCCTAAGGAATTTGTCATTCATTCCGACCATGAATCCTTGAAATATTTGAAAAGTCAAACAAATTTGAACAAAAGACATGCTAAGTGGGTTGAGTTCATTGAGTCTTTCACTTTGTAATCAAATACAAGAAAGGTAAAGACAATGTGGTCGCGGATGCTCTATCCCGCAAGGCCAACCTACTTACACGTCTTGACATTAGTGTCTTGGGTTTGGATGAGATAAAGAGTTGTATGCTACCGATGCTTTCTTTGGAGACATTTTCGCTCAATGTTCGGAGCACAAAGGAATTGGTGATTTCTATTTGCACAAGGTTTCTTGTTTAAGGCTAACAAACTATGTATACCCGAGTCTTCGCTTCGTTTGGTCCTTTTGAAGGAATCTCATGGAGGACACTCATGGGTCACTTTGGCCGCGACAAGACCTACGCCATGCTCGCCACCTAAGGCGTGATGTGGAACGCCTAGTTCGACGATGTTCTACATGTCTCAAAGCTAAGTCTACTCTAAACTCTCATGGTATATACACCTTTGCCTATTCCACATCACCCATGGTCCGATATAGCTATGGATTTTGTCTTAGGACTCCCACGCACTAAAACAAACAAGGATTCCATCTTTGTCGTCATTGATCGCTTCTCTAAAATGGCACACTTTATACCTTGCAACAAGACGACGATGCTTCACACATTGCTACTTTGTTTTTCAGGGAAATCGTCCGTCTTCATGGCGTGCCAAAGACCATTGTGTCGGATCGTGACGTCAAGTTCGTGAGCTATTTTTGGAAGACTTTGATGGCCAAGATGGGAATCAAGCAACTATTCTCCACCGCATACCACCCTCAAACCGATGGCCAAACCGAAGTGGTGAACCGAAGCCTATCTACACTCCTTCGTGTGTTGATCAAGCCTAACTTGAAGAATTGGGAAGAGTGCATCCCACACGCCGAGTTCGCCTACAATCGAGCACTACACGCGCAACAAAGAGAACACCCTTCGAGATCGTCTATGGCTCCAACCCCTACACCGCGCTCGACATGCTACCACTTCCACTCCGTGAGCAAGTTAACATGGACTTCGACAAGCGAGCCGCTTACATGAAGAAGCTCCATGAGGAAACAAGAACTACGCTGAGAAGCACAACAAAGACCATGCTACGAAGATGAACAAACACAAGCGCGCCATGATATTTGAAGAAGGAGACCTTGTTGGCTACACCTTCGCAAAGATCGCTTTCCGGATGCAAGGAAGTCCAAGCTTCACCTCGTGGAGATGGACCTTTCAAGGTTATCAAGCGCATCAACGACAATGCCTACAAGATCGACATCTCCCACTCCAAACACTTGGTCCATGACACCTTCAACGTCGCCGACCTATCGCCATACCTTGGAACATCAAGCGATGAGGATGACCAAGAGTCGAGGACGACTCTTTTCCAAGGGGGGGAGATGATGTAGCCCAACCTACGGCTCCTACAACAAGTGGCCCAATGACAAGAGCAAGAGTCAAAACTCTCCATGATAAGATGAATTCACTCCTATCTATGTGTAACCTCGACACTCCATTGAATGGGTTGCGTCTTCATTCGGATACTTTGTGCATACTCAGGAACCACCTTGATGACGACCCACAATGGAGTGGAGAAGGTGATCCAGAGAAGACCCAAGAAGATGGCCAAGAGATGACGCAAGACGATGGAGAAGAAGCGGAGAAGACTGAAGAGCCGGCCTCCCAGCCGGCCTGGACCGGTTTCAGGGCCGGCCTACCTCCAGACACAACCGGCCTCTAGGCCGGGCCACAGGCCGGCCCACCTCCCGACGAAACCGGTCCCCCAGCCAGCCTAGGCCGGACCCAGGGCCGGGCACTCGCCCGAGGCAACCAGCCTCCCAGCCGGTCTGGGCCGGCCCCAGGTCCGGACGTGGTCTTGTCCCAGACAGCCTCCAGCCGGTCCCTGAACTGGCCCCCAGTCCGGCCTCCACGCCGGTTTAGGCCGGCCCCCAGGCCGGTTTCCCGAGACTTCAGCCTGCGCGCTTGACGGGCCCGTGTGGCCTTGTACCTCCCACCTTTTCACCTACTTCGTGATTTAGACTATAAATAGACCATTCCGCTCCAGATCTATGGTTAGACTATGATTTGGGAACTAAAGTAGAGCCTTGCTCCTTCTTTTAAAGTGTCACTTTCCGCCTCACCTTGTGGAGATGAACCAAGGCCTCCCCTTGTGGAGAAGATCCCTGCGTGGATGCCAAGGCTTCCTCTATTAGTTGCGATTACTTGCTAATCTTCCATCTTGTGGTGGCTAGGTTGGATTGACCAATTGGACAAACAATCATAAGAGTAAGGTGTGCTTGGGAGAGGAGAATTGGGGGCTGCCCTAGGGGAATTGTTACCAATTGAATCTTGCTGAGTTGCTACTTGCTAGTTATCTTTGATTTGAGAGTTTTTCCTTCTTTATGTTCTTGTGTTCATCACTTGTTCTTCGTGTTAATCGTTCCCTCTGCACAAATCCGTGAAAATCGGGACCAGCCTACATCACTTCAGTCCCTAGTCACGCTGCTGCAGGTCAACGGCACGGATCTCGACCTGTGCTTTCAGATTCCGTCAAATGCGTCCACGCCGCCAGCCATGCTGACCATGACCTTCCACTTCGACGGTGCAGACATGGTGCTACCGGCGGACAACTACATGGCATTATTGGCTCCCAACATATGGTGCCTGGCCATGAGCAACCAGACCTCTGCGTCTGCTAGCATATTCGGCAACTACATGCAGCAGAACATGCACATACTCTACGACCTCCAGAATGAGATGCTGTCATTTGCTCCAACCAAGTGCAGCACGCTCTGACGAGAAATACATAGACATATATTCCCTCTTATATATACCATCTAAACATAAGTATAAGAACATATATGCCATACCATAGCATCCAGGCTATCTACACCCAAACTGATTGGCGGCTCACTAATAGTGTAAATATATGTTGCATAAGTGTCTCATCTTATTTGTATTTGGCTGGTTGGTGTTTATTGCCACCTTATGTGCCACATAAACTGTAACCTTTTAATCTTAATACCTTGAAATAAAACGGTTGTGTGCATCTATTAATGCAGAGGCCGAAACTTTGCTCCCTGTTTCGGAACAAAAATCATACATAGAAAATCTGCGCACACCTCAAGTACCACCTCCAACGTGCCGTGCTCTTCCATGTCTTGCAGCCTATTGACAATCTCTGCTCCACCGTCAAAGACAGGTCTCCCATGACCCATCAATTGGAAGTGTCTGAGTTCAGACTTAATCTATTTCATTGAAACTTTTATACCCCCTCCGTAGAAGGCGAGTGCATGCTCCGTAGAAGCTGGATTGCTTATAACTTTCCAAAGCTCATATGTACAGAAGTCAATTCCCATTGGCCCTACATCGTTTGCACAGGATGTGAATTCTTCGCACGGTCACTCCTGCTGCTAACCGAAATATTTGGAACGAAGCAGTTAGCGGGAATCGGGGTAACTCAAATGTGCATGATATATGGGTCGTTAAGAATGATATATGAGAACAACGTCAAGTCTTGGTGGGCAAACCTTTGTCCAACCTAGAGATAGACCACACAACGCTATGGCCTCCTTGCTCATGCTTGTTACATGGGAGATTTGGAAAGAGCGTAATGCGAGGGTATTTCGCCACCATGCCATGCCGCCAAGCGTCATCATCGCCAAAATTAAAGATGAGGCTAAACTATGGAAAATGGCCGGGGCTTCATTTTTGGGCAATGTAATTTTGGGAGAGTAGGCTTTTCGAAAGTCCTAGGGCGTCCTAGGCACTAAAACAAAACCTCTAAACCCTTCTTCTTATTTAATGAAAATGGCAAATCTTTTGCCTAGGTTCAAAAAAAAGAATGATTGTAAAGGTTTTGTGCTGCCACGCCCCTAACCCGGGAGCGGCGTCTTGTCTCGGCGCCCTTGCTGAACATGTTTTTCCTGCCACACACCCCTCTGGGGCGGGATGGGAGGACAAGGGAGAAGGAGGGGTCTTCTAGTGAGATTTAGGGTCCCCTCCATGCCGTATCGTTGGAGTTACGAGAAGTTCCATCGCCAAATGTAGTGCAAATCTATCGACCCATAGGAACATCAACCATTCAACCTTAAATGGTCGCCATAGCCATTTGGAAATGATATGGTGTTTAATGCGAAAATTTATCTCCTCTGCAACGTGATCACTGGATCCAGTCATCATCTATTCTTTAGAAGACGCAAAACCGAGCCATATGTAAGAAGGTGTGCTAATGATTGGAGCAAATGGCGAAGCATGTTTTTCCCCGCGTCGGTGGCCTGACAGTTTACGTATTGACCAACGCCATAGGTTTTTCATAGTGTTAAACGACTTCTCAATTTTCCTTCTATCTTCTCCTCACTGTATTTATTGGCGTAATAGTTTACGATTGGCCCTGCAGCACCATAGGTTTTTTCATAGTCTTAAAGGTCTTTGCAATTTTCCTTTTATCTTCTCCGATTCATTGTATTTATCTCCCTCTTTTATCTGTTCCATACACCCTAGATTGATGATAAATTGCAGTCTTTTCATTTTTGAACTAGAATACATGCATGTGCAAAGTAGAAACATATTCACCGTCAGCAGAGTTACTCGTATGCATGGTTTTAAATTCAGTGAGATTTCACTAATACACGGGAATTCATAACGTATTTAAAATATTTAATATGTTTCTAATATTTAAATGAATTTTAAGAGAAAATTTCCGGTCATTTGGCCGAAACAGAAACTGAAATCACTGAATTTCAGTGATTTCAGTAGTGGACGAAATTTTTCTGAAACTAAATTTGAAACCGTGCTCGTATGCACACAACACGAGATTCCATTACATGTAGTAATCTGAATCTGACACACATTTCGTGATTTGTATCATGGCTGCGTCGTGCCTGTCGAAGGTCAGCGCCATTAGCTTTGCAGTTGACGTGATCTCCAAGTCCAGAAGTGTGCGTTGCTTGCTCTCGCCCCAGACGTTGAACTAGGCAACTGGCATAGCTGATTCCCAGGGACGATTCATGATATGCCACCGCGAGCTCTTTGCAAGTTCTCTTCAGCACCTGCCAGGAAGCACATCACCAAAGATCAAATCAGTCAGTAGCAGCACCAACGTCTTGCTCACATGGCACCGACGACTATGTTGCCGACAAGGTTGCTGGGATCATTTGTCTCTGGTGTAGCTATGCATGAGAACTAGAAGCACCAAACAAACATACTAGGAGAGGAGTTAGGCGGGAGGGGATAATTAATCTATGAGCAAAGCCTCTCCATGAGAACAGCGAGCACATGCTGGAGGTATGTTTCATGCTACCAAGTGCCTTCAAAATTTCCAAACACAGCAACCACCAGAGTCGTGGTTAATGGAGTGCCGGGGAGGAGCTTTAGACATGCTTGTGGCCTATGCCAGGGGGATCCGATTTCACCGATGTTCTTTGTTATGGCCATGGAGGTGCTGTCGATCATTGTGGCCAGGGCTGCGAATGAGGGGATCCTTATGGCATTACCGGGATCAAGCCGCTGCAGCGGGTGTCAGCGTTCGCTGATGATGTGGTGCTATTCTGTAGACCCATCAACTCGGATTTGCTGGCCGTCAGGGAAATTTTGAGGTTTTTGGAGTGGCTTCGGGTCTGTTGATCCACCTGCAGAAGACCACTGCCACGATTATCAGAGGTTCAGCGGATGATAAGCAGAGGGTGTCCACTGCACTACAATGCAGGATCACCGAGTTCCCGATTCCTTATCTGGGCTTACAGCTGGTGTTACGGCCGCTAACCAAGGAGAGTGGCAACCTATGCTTGACAAGGATCTTGCATTTATGTCGCCATGGCAAAGGGGACTGATTCCTAGAGCAGGCAGACTAACCTTGATCAAGGCAGCGATGTCGGCTCGACCGGTGCACCACCTGCTAGTGGCGGATGCGCCGATTTGGCTCCTGGAAGAGTTGGACAAGGGATGCGTGCATTCTTTTGGGCGGCAAAAGATTCAGTTAATGGTGGCCAGTGCTTGGTGGCCTAGGAGCGTATTTGTCAGCCTGAGTGCTTCGGTGGATTAGGAGTAAAAAACATGAAATTATAGGGCATGGCGCTAAGAACACGTTGGTGCTGGTTGCAGAGAACCGACAAAGCTCGTCCTTGGGTGGGTCTTCCGATGATCAAGGACAGCAGCGCGATGGAGGTTTTCCAGAGTCTGGTTCATATCCAAGTTGGGGATGGTAAGGACACCTTCTTTTGGAAGGATAATTAAATCGATCAATGGGTTATCAGCGAGGCATATTGCGCCGGAGTTACATGCGTTGGTGAGCACAAGGAGGAAAAACAGTCGGACAGTTGAGGAAGGACTCAAGGAAAATCTGTGGATGGGAGATGTGGGGATTTTAACATCTCAACAGCTTTGCTTGCAGTTACTGCAGCTCTGGATGGCGATCTCTGAGGTGCAGCGAGTCACGGAGGACCAGGATAAATTCAGTTGGCCGTGTTCTAGAGCTGGGACCTATTTTGCCCGGGAGACTTACCAGAGGCTTTGCCTCGGGAGGGAGTACTTCAATGGACATGATTGGATATGGAAAGCGAAGGCTCCACTAAAATGCAATTTTTTTGCATGGTTAGCATTGCAATACAGACTATGGACCTCGGATAGGCGACTTCGCCACGGGCTGCAGGATCAGACTTCGGCATGCTTCATATGTCTACAGGAGGAAGATACAGTGGACCACATCCTTACTCAGTGTGTCTATGCTAGAGAAGTTTGGTACAGGGTTTTCCGGCGGCTGGATCTCAGGGCAACGACGCCTACGCTCACCGATAGACTTGAGAGCCATGGTGGGAAAGGAGTAGAGTGGGGTTCAAGAGCAAGGAGAAGAAGTTTTTCGACACCTTGATCATCTTGGTAACCTGGAGAGCCTATGGAAGAACTGGAACGCTTGGGCCTTTAAGAATAGAGATCGGCAGTTTTCTGCCATGGAGCTGACGAACAGAGTGTTTGATGAGTTTGTGAGCTGGATGAGGGTTTTAGGAGGGGAGAGAGGGAGACAACTAGTAGCGCGAGAGTAGGCTTGTGTTCTTTTCTTTGGAGTTTTGGAGCCTCGTGTTCCTCCACCACATCTGTCTAGATGTCTATCTTCTATAAAATTATGGTTCGCCTTTGGCGTACTCGCTAATTTTTTTTTTCCAAACCAGTAACACGGAAAACACTGGCACCGATCATAGAAGGAACATGAAATTCAACTTGTTTGGTAACCATTATCCATCGTAAACTAGAAAAGCTGGGCCTTTGCCCTGTGGCACCGTATTATAGTAGGTTCAGTTAGGCGAGTGTTAGTTCTTCAGTTAGCTGCTGCCACCTGTTTGTTTTTAAAATTCAGTTTCGCCAGAGCCATAAACCGGCATACCGCACGAGCGCACGCTCCGGTCCTGATTTCACTGTATGATGGCTATGAACTCGTTGATGGCTATGCAACTACTGGATGTGTACTACGACCTGGTGAAGGCAATGTGTCGTGATTTCGTTTGGGCAGGCTGGAATGTATCAAATTTCTTTGTGTTTCTTTCTGAACTTGAGTGCAACTGTCCACTGAAAGATAGCAGGAAGCCTCCACTGAGCAGCGGTAAGAACTCAGGATCGTGGCAACTGCCTGATTGTTCTGAACATTGTTATCGAGTAGCGGATAGCAGTGTGTCTGTCTGGTTTTATCGGATGATGAATCCATGCGATACCGCGCCGGGTTTCGATGAACGAATGCATGCAATCCCCGAAACATGCCCAAATTAATGAACTGAATGGAATCAAAAACTACCAAGCTAGCTAGCTCTTCCTCATGCCAGTTCACCACCTAAAATTCCCTAAACGTTTAGCCATCTTGATATCCTCCGGCGTCGGCCTCGTGTCCTGGTCAAGGCCCTCTTCCATGTGGCACAGATAATGGTGCTTGAACCACTCGGGGTAGTCATATGCGATAAGAAATATCTTGAAGCATCTTCATATCAAACTTTAAGTTACTCACAGGATTTTGAGAACCGGGGAAAAGAATACTACGAGAAGGACCTAGAAGAAAATAAGGATAAGCATCGGACGACTCTAGAATTAGAGGAGTGCACAGAAAGAAATTTAAGGTGTGGTACTTAAAGTATGAATGAGTGCAAGAAGAATCTTAATCTAGGATAAGTATGATGAGGTTCAGACCCACAAAGAAAACTACTTGGGTTTCGGTATTTCTCTTACAATCTAATAATCATGTAATTTAGCAAATGCATACAAGTTTTGACTATGACAATAATTTTGAATTAATGGAAGTAATTAACAACACCTAATCGTTGGATTCCAATGAGCACACGATACTAAAACATAGCGGCAATACTCTAAGTTGAATATGATAAATAAGAAATAAAATATCTTCGTAATATTGTAGCATACAAAAAATGATTTAAAAAGTATACAAATTTAGTACAAATTGTGACTTGATTCATTTGACTTGGGTCCAAGTGTTAGGTATTTAATCTAGTCGTTAACTCATTTGCTTTGAATTAGTCTTCAAGTTTATCTTTCTGTTAGGCTCGAGCATGCAGTTTGTGCGCGCCGTGAAAGTAGCTTAGTGGCAGGAGCCGATCTCATGTTCGTGGGATGGCACGAGCGCACACCGCATCGTGGCACCTCTGCAGGATCTCTACCAACCAACGTGACCCTTTGTAACTGAATAAATGGCAAGAATGTAATCAGAAAATCGCAACACAAAAATCTGTGTCTCTCTGTCAGAGTTTCATTTTCAGGTTTAGCGAAAGCTAACACCAAGTTTCAGCAATACTTACGGAACAAAGTTCCCTGATAGAGTAGGTCAACTAAGGGCAGTCCACCTTCAGGTGGCTCGCATCTGCACCTTGCATGCAGACTGACGGGTTGTCAGCGCCGCCGCCCAACATGCTAAAGTCTATAGGGAATTACGAGTAGAGAAGAATTAACGACATTTCCATCTCGACGAAAAAAATCCTAATTGAAACCCTGACGCATGGGGAACACATTGGGATCGGGAGGAGTGCTATCCCTGGGACGGGATCTGCGGACGTCTCTGCTTCTTTCATGACGATGGTGCTGAGAAAGTAGAGGTCGCCCACCTATGGGCTGGTCGGTTGTTGATCTGGATCTGAAGAGGGGTGTTGCACTTGCAGTTTTTACTTTTTAGCACATGGTTTTGTCCGCCCGACCCTTTTTCAGGGAAATTGTGTGAGACCCTCATATGTAGGGCCCGCATTACCAAGGGAAGTGTGTGAGATGCTCGTATGTAGGGCCCGCATTGCAAAAGTTCAGACTTTTGTAACATCTAAATAATAATATAGTTGAAAGAAACTACTCCCTCCGATCCGAAAAAATTGTCGCCGGCTATACTACCGATTTGTACCACCACAGCTCTTTTGCAGCGACAGTTTAAACGGATGGGAGGGAGTAGCAAAATGTGCCCGTTCTAAAATTGTAGCATTTTAGTAGTACGATTTTTCAGCTGTTCTGACTTAATTAGCATAACCTACATCGCGAGTTACATATCAAATGACAATCTAGCTAACAATACATACATCTACCTGAACATTCTTCTGAATACCTCAACGCTGAATGTGCTGCGGCGCCTCCTAACCTAACCACATTTTTTCTTAAGTCAGTCAACAAAACAGCAATTACTAGTTTCCACATTCAGAACTCACGTGGACCACAAGGGAGTAGGACGGAGTAGTGAGTATTTACTGCAATCAGTTATCACAAATGTCTTCTACCACCAGCTCTCGGACTTTATTTTTTTCTGAACCGGAAATCATAATCTTGGACATGTTCATTGCCGGCCCGTCGTATGTGGATCAACAAAGTTCTCTTCCGCAGCTACGCAGAAAACCGATCACAAAAAAGGGCAAATAATTCATGGGCATAACTGTACATCACACACTATATATAAAGAGTACCAAAATGCATGTTTGGTCGCTGAGAATTTATTTCATTTGGTCTCTGTATTCAGAAAAAAGTGCAAAATACAATCGCTAGTTTATTTCCTCTGTTCAAGTGCAACTGTCGATTTAAAGCAGTAACAAGTCAAGATTTATATTGTGGCGAGAGTCTGATGGTTATCAACATTGTCGCTGATTAGCTGATGATAATGTGTCTCTGGAGTTATTGGAGGGTTTCAAGAAAACATAAACAAGGAAAGGTTTTAGTACGGAGTAAGATACCCCACTGATGAAGTAAGGTTTGGTTTTAAAAAATTGTTCAGTTTTGAAATTTCTTTGGATTTGAAATTTGTTCGGATTTGATTTTTGTTCAATTTTGAAATTTGTTCAGGTTTTGAGATTTGTTCGGATTTGATTCTTGTTCAGATTTGAATTTTGTTCAAATTTGAAATTTATTCAGATATTGAATTTTTTTTCAGTTTTAAATTTATTCAGATTTGATTTTTTTTCAGATTTGAATTTTTGTTCAAATTTGAAAATTGTTCGGATTTTAAAATTGTTCGGTGTTGAAATTTGTTCGGATTTGAATTTTGTTGAAATTTGAAAATTGTACATATTTTCAAAATTGTCTAGATTTTAAAATTGTTCATTTTTGAAATTTTTTCGGATTCGAATTTTGTTCGGATTTGAAAAAGTGATTGAGAGCGCTAAAGAGAGAAAAACGAGCTGTCCTTTTCTGTTAGGCCGGCCCACGAAGCCGTCGCTTCAGGCTACGGGGCCGAGTCGCGTCGCCTCAAGGCGACACACAGGACCTCCCCATGGAATCCCATACCTCTCTTACAGAGATCAGAATAAGTGGGCCGGCCCAGTATGGTGGTTTTCACTGTTTTTTCCGATTTTGCTTTGTTTTTTCTAGGGGTAAGTGGGCCTGCCCAGAGTTACAACTTTTTGTTCGTTTTTTTTGCTATTTCCTGTTCGTTTCTCTTTTTTTGTTTTCTATTTCTTTGTTTTCAAAAAATGTTCAAATTTCAGAAAATATTCATATTTGAAAATGTTCAAATTAAAAAAATGTTCAGATTTGAAAATTATTCAGAGTTTGAAAGTGTTCATATTTGAAAAAGTTCATGAACCTTTTCAAATTCATGCATATTTTTTCGTGAACTTTTTTTGAAATTCGGAATATTTAAATTCATAAACCATTTCAAATTCATGAACCTTTTCAAAGTCATGAACATTTTGTGAAATTTTTCGAAATTTGGATATTTTAATTCTTGAACCATTTTCAAATTCATGAACATTTTTGTGAACCTTTTTGATATTCGTCACGAACATTTTAACTTAATGAATTTTTTTCAAATTCATGAACCATTTTGATTCATGAACATTTTTCAAATTAGTGCATCATTATCAAATTCATATAATTTTTTAAATTGCGGATATTTTAAATTGATGTACCATTTTTTAATTTATGAACATTTTTGCAATTTCATGAACCCTTTTTATAGTTGAGACAATTTTTAAAATATTGATAGATTTTTCCGACTTCCCGAACCAGAAAAACAAAAGCAAGCGTGCATGAATCAGTTGGGCCGGCGTCTCAGGCTCTCTCCTACGATCGAGCGGCAGCCGGCCGTACCAGTCCAGACTCCACGAACAGTCGAGTATGGCGCCGCGCCGTCCTGAGACGATAGCTGGAAAATGGCGGCAAGACGGAATTTTTTTCTATTAACTGCTGAAACGAGTGCTAATTTTGCCCCTTGCAATGATATCAGTGGAGAGAGATGCATCTCATCAACGAATGTTGTGAAAAATGTGTTGCAGCATAATATGGGCGAGACATTCACGAGTGATTGTCTCATCTGTTTTTTGAAAAAAGATATGTTTTTTCACTATTACTAAAGATGACGTGATTGATTAATAAGAAAGTAAATGTAGGGAAGGGAAATTGTAAAATATGAGTGAGTGCCGTCACATGTAAATATTGTAAATATTTCTCTTGTATTTAATTATATTACTTTCCTTTTTTGTTAGTTAAACACGTGTTTCTTATTGTCTCCATACTTTAGGATTCTACAAATGAGGTCTTTGAATATTTTTTTGTAGTTGCACCTTTAATTTCTCATTAATATCTGTAAATAAGTCGATTTAAATTACTCCCTCCATCCCAAAATACAAGGCGTCATTTAATTTCGCTGGTCAACGATGTCTAACTTTGACCATGATTTGTACTTATAATATGATCATAAAATTATTATAAAAATATATGAAATGAAAGAATGTTGCAAGACAAATCCAAAGATGCCATTTATACATTCTAGATCCAAATAATTTATTATATATTAACGGTCAAAGTTGAGCACCGAAGACTAGCATAAAAATAGCGCGCCTTATATTTTGATATGTACCTTAGTGTATCATTAATGTAACTGCTATACTATCACTGCACATATTTGTCGCTTGTTTTGTCTTTCAGCGTTGTATTACAGTTGGGAGATGACATAGTATAATACCATCAAATTTTTTAACGTTCATAGCTTTGTAGTAGCCGACCCCATCGACAATTTTTTCTAGATCCGCCCATCCATCTCCACCAAGACTTCTTTTTCTTATCCCTCAAAAGCTTTGCTTCTTTTTTTATATAATAAACGTGTAAAAGTGAAAGGGGTGAATACTTCGGAGGGCAAACGACAAAGACCACGTTTTGTTGGGTTATAGCGGAACACGTAAAACAGAGTCCACGAGACAAGATTGTTGGGTTGACTGTCGAATGCTGCAAACGCAATGAGATGCTCTCGGTTTTTGTTCCTCCAGTCTGCTTTTCTGACCCTTGATCGATTTACATTGAAAAGTTCAGTTCTAGATGTTAGTATTGCAATACTCGAATCGGTATGTTGCAATCTACTGTGTTTATCTGAGGTCTTGCAGTGTCATATTCCGGTGGTTTCACAGACTGGTCCTCAGGTTACATATATGCAACCGCAAGTCTGCAACTTCTAGAAAAAATGAAACCTTCCTCGCAAAAGAAGAAGAAAAAAAACAGACATGTCCACCAGTTATGCAGCTAAGGGTACGTCCAAGCCTGCAGAGCAGATGTTCCTAGACTATGGGAGTTGTCGAATGCTGACAAGCAAACATATAGAAATAACTACAGATCAGTGTCACCATCAGATTCAGGTACTTGTGGATAACTTAACTTGAGCTTGGTAAAACAATAACAAAAGCAAGCGAGAAGCCCGACAACAATTCAGAAAAAGAACATTTATTGGATGGGGTTTAAAGATTTACCAGTGTACATTGGCAGTAGAGATCACTGAACTGTTACCACCACTGGCAAAAGCTCCTATGCAGTGCCTGCTTGTCGAAGAGAAATGCAGAGGAAGCAGAGAATATTTGCCTTCGCCGAACTTGGGCATCAGAGAATCAAACATATCACAGAGAGGCACAGTAAATTTCCATCTATGGAGGAGTTGAAATGCCAACAAGCAGCAAACAATTTAGAAACAGCTAAATATCACACACTCATCAACTCGATACTGAATCGACCTGCCATTCAGGTTCAGGCTTATTTATGCGATTGTTCAGAATAGCTTAATTCGACTCACAAGACCTGCAGCCCCAGCAAAGTACACTAGTACAAACCATGGGTAAGTACGGATGGTTGCTAGAGAACTCGATGTACATTAGTTATTATTCATACGGCAAAGGAGATGCAGATGTCTGACTGGTTCATGGTCACTTCTTTTCTTACCCCTCAAGAGCTTTGCTTCTTGTCTTACGTACGTGTATAATAAAAGTAAAAGGGGTGAATACGTTGGAGGGCAGACGAGATAGACCAGCAGATCAACCTTTTCGTTAGGTTTTACCCGAGCACGCAAAACAGAGCCCGTGGGACGAAATTGCTGGGGTGCTGCAAACGGAATGAGGTGCTCACCGTTTTTGTTGCCAAATCTGCTTTTTGTACCTTCGTTGTTTTACATTGAAAAGTTCAGTTCTGGATGCTACTATTGCAATAGTCCAATCAGGTTGTTGCAGCACTGTACTGTGTTTCTCTGAGTTCTAGCAGTGCATTATTCCGGTGGTTTCGCTGACTGATCCTCAGGTTACAGAGCATTTGCAGACACATCCAAAACAAGACCAGCATCCTGACAGTTGAAGAAACATCTATCCCCACTGGTAAAACCAATTCAGAAAAAGAACAATTATTGGATGAAGGTACTGAACTGTCAGTGGTAGAGAGTACTGAACTGTTACCACCGCGGGCAGAACCTCCCCTGCAGTGCCTGCTTGTCGCGGGGTTAAAAGAAGTTGAGAAGAATCAGACAATATTGCCTCCTCTGATAATCAAACATATCACAGAGAAGCAGAGGAAAAGCAACAAGAAGCAAACAATTTAGAAACGGCTAAAGATCACAGAGTCATCAACTCGATACTGAATCGACCTGACATTCAGGTTCATGTGCTTATTATTAGTACGGAGTAGCTTAATTCCAATAACACCAACTCGATAATGAATAGACGTGACTTTCAGGTTCACGTGCTTATTTGTGGCAATATCAATAATAAGACCTGCAGCCCCATTAAGTACAGATCCCGGTGTACATTACAAATTATTTTCATCACAAAGGAGCATGCAGATGTCGATTCACTACTTGGTCTTGTAGGCATAGATGGCGGGCACCAAGCCGAGTATGAATGTAACAATGGAGGTGTACAGGATCATCCTGTCGGCGAAGCGACGGTTGCGGGCATCGCATGAGACCCATAGTGCGGCCAGCACCTCCAGTATGCCAGCAGTGAAGACGATTACTTCAGCCACTACGTACAACGGTACAAGGGCTCGCTGCTGCTTGGGGGTTTGTTAATCAGAGCCATGATGGCTGTGGCACAGTCAGCAAGGCCGATCAAAGCTGCATGCTTCCAGTTGCCGTCGTTGTTGCCATCCTGTACAGTAGATACCTCATATCATCAGCGCAGCAAATGCAGAGGAATGAAATATCAATGAGAAAAACAAACAAGTGTTGTTAATTTCCGTGAAAAAAAATCAGATTTCGACAGTAATTACACTTTAACTAAATGATATGGAGAGCTAATTAAACATGTTACAACAAATGACATTAGTAGATAATCATTGATCCATGTAGTGACTTGTCCAGGCACTATTATGCAAACGTTCATGCATTGATGTACGTATTTACTTGTCAAGGCACTACTAAACAAAGGGCCGTACAAGATCCTAAATCATAGAGGATTCACTGAAATCCGATCGTGACATTGTGAATACGCATTTCAATGGTTTTATGAGTGATCACGGTTTTCAGAAAAAAAAATCATTTGTCCTGTGTTCGCAGTCAAGCATTAACCGAAAACAGTATGTGAAGCAGCCACGGCACGTGGACATAGTCTCTTTTAATTTTCTTATGTCTATATATAATTTAAAAGGAAGGTTCATTACATTGCAACTAATGCAAAATAAAAAATATAAAAATGTATTGAACATAAATTTATGCTCATACCAAATAAATTCTGCATGTAACTCAACCTAAAGTTGTTTTGTTACCTAAAAATAGCCATTTATATCAAATAAACTATTTATGCAGCTACCAAACATTAATTGTTACCGAAAAAAATAGTCCCTATGGGAAAACAGTTCAACATCATGACCTTAATATGAACTGTAATCGGCACACCCAACGCATGAAACATTATGTGTTCAAAATCAGATGTCAAATGAAAAAGCATTATACATGACGTAGTAAAGTAGCAATCACCCAAAACCAATTTTGAAAGACATGCCAAATATTATGAACAACCAAACTAAAACTAGTAGTATAATTCATTCTTGAGTGAAGTTATAAATACTGTATCAACTGCAAAGTGTAATGTGCCCACGGACTCAAAGAATTAAGTTTTTCAAGCAGTTATATACTAATAAAATGTGAGCCATGTGAAACAAACTCAATACCCATTTCCAATTTTTCGTTTTCGTGTCACACAAATCACATCTAAGTGACCTAATTCTTTCTCATACTTAAATTTTAGATTGCACAAATGTTTTATATTTTCCAATGGAAGGAATACTGTGGAAAGATATATTATTTCGATAACTAGAAAGAGAATTAAAACTAGAAAGATGCTGCTACGAATATTAATAAGCACATGGGTAACAAGGTGTGACCAGTAGCAAAGACAATTAAACAAAAAAAGAGCACATAGCAAGAATCAGCACACCCAACACATGAAAACTATGTATCCAAATCAGTTGTGAAATGAAAACACATTATGCTAGACGTAGTACTAGGAATCATCCAAAACCAATATAAAAAAATGACAAATATTATGGTCAGCCAAACTAAAACAAGAATGCGTATATATCTTAAATGAAGTTTTAAACAATCTATCAGCTGCTAAGTTTAAAGCACCCACAACTGCAAGATTATGTTTTTCAAGCAGTTATATACTAATAAAATGTGAGCCATTGATGGCACTTGACGTAGTTACCTGCGTCAAAAGAATATGGGTTAGGTTGAGACTCCAAGTGCAGAGTGTATAGTATAGGAAAGACGGTTTTCCCCACGAGGGGTGACTCGAGGGTTTAATATCGAACTCTCGGGGAATCAGTAGTGAAAGATTTATCTTCCTATCCTTCTCTTGAAAACCTACAAAACAAAGTAAATTGTTTGTGCCCTCAACCTCACCAAGTTGTTGTCAAGCATAAGGTGTGAGAATGATATCAAAATAAAATGAATGCAAAACAGTAAATAAATATGCAATGATGATAAATAAATATGCAAGGATGGTGGAAACAATGATGGATGATATTTTTGGGTTTTGTATTGTGAATGCAAGATGTAAAAGTGTTTTTGTATTTTCGGATTTTTAAATGGCAGAAAATGTAAAGTGGATAAAAGTTGTTGGAAAGTTGTTTCTTATGATTAAAAATGGACCGGGATTCATGGTTTCACAAATGCATTCTCTCTTTAATAAAGTGATAGATAATGGAACACTAGAATTGACATATGAGATTGCAACAAAAAGGTTTCATGACAAGTTACTAATTATATGGGCATCACGTCCTAACATAGAGATCTTTTGTTTATTAATCTCTCTTATGCTCCACCAAGATGCGAACTAAATCATAACACCTTAGTAATTAAGATAAATCAGATCATAGCATTAAGTATCATGACATGAAGTTAAAATAAGAACATGCTAGATCTAGTCATGGAGTAGTAGCAATGGTCACACCCACATCTCCGGTAGCAAGCTATTTTTTTTATCTCTAGTGAGGCAACAAAGTAAGGTAAAACACCCAAGTGGATCGCGGAACTTTCTCTCACGTTCACCGCACTAGCCACCCCCCGTTACTACAACTAATGCACACGTTCCCCCTCACACGCTCTCATACACATGCTTGATCAAAATAAATGAACAAGAATGGGGTACATAATATGCATCTACTTTCATAACTGAAACAAAACTATTGCAATCTCAAACATATATTAACTCATAAAAAGATCCACCACAAAGGTATTACATAGATGACCGTAATCATGTTCAGCAACTCATACGATTCTAATTAGTGAAGCTCAAGAGAGGAGAGATACATAAGTTACTTCCACAAACCCATAGTCCAGGGTGGACTACTCCCTCTTCATCATGGAGACGGTGGAGAAGTCGTTGGAGAAGATGGAGACCACGCCGGCAGCGCCCCGCCGGAGTTTTCCCCCTCCAATCTGCAACTCCAGGTTGTTCAAGGTATAATTTGGCTGCTAGGTATTTTATTAGCCAAATTGATTAAAAAGATTGTGGAGAAATTATGGGTTAACATATATATTTGGACTTGCCATTTAGTTTAAAATGCAGGCTTGGTTATAGTCCAGTGCAGATGCTACAATGGATGTCAGGCGTGGCAAGCTATTTAACCAAGACAAATATACGAAGTTTGCATGGACTAGCATCTACCGAGTACAAGTCTTGCACAAATTGTGAGAGATATGCTGGGATAATACGCAGCTGAATTGGACATGTCCTGGCCGGATTCAGGTATAAGCTGAGCTCAAACACAGGTGCCTAGCAAGGCTCGCTCGGATGCCAGGCTGTAGGCGTGGGGATTACAGACTTTTCAGTTGGCCAAGCCACGTACGGAAAGTGCACTATGTTCGTTTGTATGTGCGGTAAAGGAATTAAATTAGACCGGATCCTCTTTATATATAGAGGTAGCCTGGTCTTTGGCGTACATGACACGGATCAAGGAACCTTCTTGGCATGCAAGCCAAATAAAATATTTCTATCTCGATCTATTTGATCCGGTCTAATTTAATTCCTTTACCGCACATACAACGTAACGAACATAGTGCACTTTCCGTACGTGGCTTGGCCAACTGAAAAGTCTGTAATCCCCACGCCTACAGCCTGGCATCCGAGCGAGCCTTGCTAGGCACCTGTGTTTGAGCTCAGCTTATACCTGAATCCGGCCAGGACATGTCCAATTCAGCTGCGTATTATCCCAGCATATCTCTCACAATTTGTGCAAGACTTGTACTCGGTAGATGCTAGTCCATGCAAACTTCGTATATTTGTCTTGGTTAAATAGCTTGCCACGCCTGACATCCGTTGTAGCATCTGCACTGGACTATAACCAAGCCTGCATTTTAAACTAAATGGCAAGTCCAAATATATATGTTAACCCATAATTTCTCCACAATCTTTTTAATCAATTTGGCTAATAAAATACCTAGCAGCCAAATTATACCTTGAACACAGGTCTCTGTTTCGTGGTTTCTGTGTTTCTGCGGCGCTCTTTTCCGAAGGGCGTCGGGGACTATTTTTATAGTCGTTTTTAGGTCAAGACGGAGGCTCGGGAAAAAAGATCGACGGCAACGGAGCCACGAGGGCCCAGATGGTGGGTCCCATGCGGCCAAGGAATCTGGCCACGTGGGCCCCCTCTTCTGGTCCTCGGGCTCCGTTTGTTCACTTCCTTCGCTCCCACGCTTTGTTCTTCAAAAACTGATGCTCGTAAATTATTAGGTCATTTGGACGTCGTTTGGGTCCCTGAAACATCAAAATATAGAAAATAGGGTTTTCTGCCTGTGCAGGGTTAATTCCAGAAAAATAGGGAAACAATGAAATATTCCCAAAATCAATATAAAACAATGATATAACCCTTATATGATGCAAATATGATTGAAATATAAGTAATATAATGCAAAGTTCATGTATGCATTTTACATGCATCAACATCCCCAAGCTTAACCTATACTCGTCCTCGAGTATGAAGGTGATAAAACTAACATGGACTTTGCAATTTAATACTATCAAAGGATATCAAAGATGATTACTATTGCTACATAGAGTCAAATGATTCATTCTTCAAAGGAGTAGCAATATACAAGATAGATTATGAAGTGATATCAAATATTCAATGTAAGGATGTTCAATGATAATTCACAAAGTGTAACATAGAAGAAAGTACTATGGACCAAATGTATGCATAATGAAAAGTAAAAACATCCTATAATGGTCATAGAGTATTCTTGTAAATCTGAATATAAAAGGTGGACACTTTGGAAAGATATATAAATGAGTAGAGGTAAAACATGAATAAGTTTCATCTAACTTCCAAATGCTTCTACTTAAGTTAATGTTTGCAATGTGGTATCATTGGTGTCAAGCTCTCATTACCCCTATCATAGCATCTTGAATGGTTAAAGTTTAAAGTGAAAGCAAATATGAGTAGTGTGCTTGACAAAGTATGGGTTGAATGTCTCATGCCCCGTGAATACGAGTACCTACACCACGGTGTTACTCAACTTGGGACACAAAAGCAAGTTCAAGTTAAGGTCATTGTAAGTAATATAATAGCGTCATCAAGAGCGTCAACTGGGGTACCTCTTTCCTCAGGACATGGAACAAGCCCATGTCAAAATGACAAGACAAACAAACAAAATGAACAATCTCCACACCCTTTTTATTTACTATTGGTATAGCTTTTTATTGTGGGTGCATCACTGAAGGTTCACCATAGCATGTAAGTAAATTTCCACCATGAATGATGCATGGCTTAGATTAGCGGCCCAGGCGTCTCTCTAGCCATTTATACAAACTCATTAAACTCACTAAGTTTCCACATTTATTTGGCACCATGATAAGCATCCATAAACAAAAGTACATGATATCAACAAAATATAAAGAGCACGTTGAAAGCTTGCCATGTGACAGCACATATGAGCTAACTCCCAACCAAGACTCTTGTCAAGCTCACAACTTCATAATTTTAATCACAATGGGTCATGTTTATTAAGTGCAATAAAAGTAAAGTGTGCATCAAGTTCGTGAGAGCTCTTTAACCAACTTTTCCCATAACAATCAATAACATAAGCATTTTAATTCAGAAGTATAGATAATACAAAATAACATGATAAACATACTCGGAATAGCATAAAGCTAATAGGTAGATATGGTGGACTCACTGGAAAAACTTTGGTTGAAGGTGTTGGAAAACAAGTTTTTACTTGTTGGAATTTTTGGGCTAGCAAGAGGGAGAAAGTTGACCGTCTAAATGCATGCATAAGTGTCCATAGAACTAACCAATCCATGTTAAACAAAGTAAAGTAACATTCAGCATCAAAACATGAATAAAAGATAGCTCTTGATAAAACACTTGCAAATTAATATTCATTAAAAGCATATGAATCATGCAACTATATGTATCTTTTTGAATCAACTCAAACATCCCTTTCCCAATCTTTTTAATAGCATCCAACTTAATTCAACCCAAATTTCCAGTAGCTCTCTCATATATAAATGATAGTGGTGGTCTCAAGACAAACAAAAATCAAACCGAAATAAAAAGCAAATAAAAGACGCTCCAAGTTTATGCGATAAAGTGCATTGATCGAAAAACAGAAGTTAGACGTGTGCAAACCGAGAGTGTGTTGGTCCAGTGGGGTTGTCTTCACATCCCCAAGCTTATGGTCTTCACCATCCTTGGATAGCTCTTGGTGCATCTCCTCTAATCCCTGTGAAAAAACTTCAAAACACCGTTTCTCCCATTTCTTTTCTGTGGGCGACATTAGTAGTGATAGACAAATGAATTACTTGCTGCATAAAATCCTTAAACAAAAATTCATATGAATGTCCAGAAAGTGTATAATGTTGTATGCCTACTTATAAACTCAATTGGATCAAAAAGATTCAAGTTAAAAGTTCAAAGAATGCATCAAACAAAATGGGACAGAATCTGTCCAGAAAAACAGCAGCAGCAAAACGTATTTTTCTACCCTACTTAAATATGTCGAAAAATCTGAAAAAATTCATGCTTACAGAGGATGAAAAGTTGCAACTACAGTTCAAATATCAGCTCATTCGGAGTTACAGAATAGGAATTAAAAATCATACCGTGCACAGATTCGTGCTGGAATAAAATCTCCGAATGCAAATAGCAACTTTTTCAAACCAAAATAGGTAAAACTTGGCACTTTATTAAAAATTCCAGAAACAAAACTAAAAACTAAGTCTCTTGTTACAGCAAGAGGACACAAAGAAAATCAAAAATAAAAACAACCGGGTTGCCTCCCGTAAAGCGCTTTCTTTATAGCCATGTAGCTAGGCTTCTTACTTGATATTTATTGTGGACGAAGCTCATGAGGGAGCTTAACTTTGTGTGTCCCTCTTCCTTGGAAGTGTTCATGCATAATACCAGGATCCCATGGTGTTCTCAAACCAATCAAAATAATAGTCAAGTTGAACCTAGTTGAGAGAAAAACAAAACACAAAAGTAATAACAACGAAGTCTAACTTTCTTTCTATGCATTGGCATTTTGTATATGAATGAATCACCATAAATAGAAGTTTCCAATGCATATTAACAATATTTACTTGCAGCATATAATTATTAGTAACATAAAGAGGGTTCTTATCACCTCCTCTTTCATAATAGTTGCAAGTAGTAGAAATAAATTCAACCATATAACCACAAGAATCATTCAACTTAGATAATTTAGGCACATAAAGAGGATTATTAAATTTATTATGGAATTCATTAGCATGCTTCCCTCTTTCAAAATAGTTAATAAGATCAATATCAAGTTTACTATCATGATTGCAACAAAGATTTGGAACTAAAGATGTTGCAAATCACATAAGTATTTCTCAACATAAGCAAATTTCTCCTCTATGGTGTAAGTAGGAGAGTTCAAGAACAAAGTAGGACTCTCATGAGTAAGAGTACCATCACAAACAGCAAGTATATCATTTTCATCCTGACATAAATAGTAACAACTAAACATGGAGGATTATCAATAAGCATAGGACCATCATCTAAAGCATTATCATATAGCATATTTAAGCAACACTCCTCATTATCATCAATAAGTTCACTAGTAGCATTAATAAAAGTAAAGGAGCATTATTAGTTTCATCATAATAGCATGGGTTATCATATAGGACCATAGAATTTTCAGTTTGACACACATCATAACATGGATTTCATAAATAACAAAAGATTTTTGAGTTTGAGTGCTACTATCAAATGTTGATGGTGAAGTTGGGAGATCCAACTCTTCCCCAAGCTTAGGTTGGAACACATCCATTTCAATCTCCTCTTCACATACTTCCTCTTCCAAGCTTATGTTTTCATCATCCTGCAAAATATTAGTACTTTCCATGGAAGCAAGAATTCTTTCTTTAACATAAACATTATCACTAAATTCCTTTTTGCAAAGTTGGAGAAGAATAGAAATGTGTCCTTTCATTACACGAGCTTCATGACTAGTTGCAAAAAAATTATCAATAAGAAAGTCTATCTCATGGGCTGCAACATAAGCAATATATTTCTCAACTTGTTCTATATCATGGCATGCAAATTTACACTCTTGATAGATGCAATAATAGGATCACTATTATACTTACATTGATAGAGAGAGTGTTTATAGTCTTTTCTAAAGCAGCAAGTTATATTATGTAATTCACAAAACTCAGTGGCCATATCATTGAGATGTTCAAGCAATTCAAGCATTCTATTTCCTTCTTTGGTTGATCGGTATTCATAGTAAGCTCCCATAGTTTTGACATAACCTTTCTCCATAGCTTAGCATACATATTAAAAACAACACTAGTTTTTATGGGTTTTATGTTTTTAGATGAAAACTGAAAATAAAATGATACTAAATAATGCAAACCGAAATAACAAATGCAAACAAAATGCAAAACTGAAAATAAAATATGAAACCGAAATATGATATGCAAGACAATAACAAAACAAAATAAAATGATTTGAAGGTAAAGATGGATAAGATGATGCTCACGTAGGTGCAACCTCCCCAAGCTTAGGTGTTTGCACAAGTTGGTGATGAAGTTGACTTTGTTGTGAGATACCCTTGGATAAACCTTTACAGCAATGATTCCCCGGCAACGGCGCCAGAAAACTGTCTTGATGGCCCTTGACGTAGTTACCTGCGTCAAAAGAATATGGGTTAGGTTGAGACTCCAAGTGCAGAGTGTATAGTATAGGAAAGACGGTTTTCCCCACGAGGGGTGACTCGAGGGTTTAATATCGAACTCTCGGGGAATCAGTAGTGAAAGATTTATCTTCTTATCCTTCTCTTGAAAACCTACAAAAAAAGTAAATTGTTTGTGCCCTCAACCTCACCAAGTGGTTGTCAAGCACAAGGTGTGAGAATGATATCAAAATAAAATGAATGCAAAACAGTAAATAAATATGCAATGATGATAAATAAATATGCAAGGATGGTGGAAACAATGATGGATGATATTTTTGGGTTTTGTATTGTGAATGCAAGATGTAAAAGTGTTTTTGTATTTTCGGATTTTTAAATGGCAGAAAATGTAAAGTGGATAAAAGTTGTTGGAAAGGTGTTTCTTATGATTAAAAATGGACCGGGGTTCATGGTTTCACAAATGCACTCTCTCTTTAATAAAGTGGTAGACAATGGAACACTAGAATTGACATATGAGATTGCAACAAAAAGGTTTCATGACAAGTTACTAATTATATGGGCATCACGTCCTAACATAGAGATCTTTTGTTTATTAATCTCTCTTATACTCCACCAAGATGCGAACTAAATCATAACACCTTAGTAATTAAGATAAATCAGAGCATAGCATTAAGTATCATGACATGAAGTTAAAATAAGAACATGCTAGATCTAGTCATGGAGTAGTGGCAATGGTCACACCCACATCTCCGGTAGCAAGGTATTTTTTTTATCCCTAGTGAGGCAACAAAGTAAGGTAAAACACCCAAGTGGATCGCGGAACTTTCTCTCACGTTCACCGCACTAGCCACCCCCGTTACTCCAACTAATGCACACGTTCCCCCTCACACGCTCTCATACACATGCTTGATCAAACAAGTAAACAAGAACGGGGTACATAATATGCATCTACTTTCATAACTGAAACAAAACTATTGCAATCTCAAACATATATTAACTCATAAAAAGATCCACCACAAAGGTATTACATAGATGACCGTAATCATGTTCAGCAGCTCATACGGTACTAATTAGTGAAGCTCAAGAGAGGAGAGATACATAAGTTACTTCCACAAACCCATAGTCCAGGGGTGGACTACTCCCTCTTCATCATGGAGACGGTGGAGAAGTCATTGGAGAAGATGGAGACCACGCCGGCAGCGCCCCGCCGGAGTTTTCCCCTCCAATCTGCAACTCCAGGTCTCTGTTTCGTGGTTTCTGTGTTTCTGCGGCGCTCTTTCCGAAGGGCGTCGGGGACTATTTTTATAGTCGTTTTTAGGTCAAGACGGAGGCTCGGGAAAAAAGATCGACGGCAACGGAGCCATGAGGGCCCAGATGGTGGGTCCCACGCGGCCAAGGAATTTGGCCGTGAGGGCCCCCCTCTTCTGGCCCTCGGGCCTCCGTTTGTTCGCTTCCTTCGCTCCCACGCTTTGTTCCTTCCAAAAACTGATGCTCGTAAATTATTAGGTCATTTGGACGTCGTTTGGGTCCCTGAAACATCAAAATATAGAAAATAGGGTTTTCTGCCTGTGCAGATTCCAGAAAAATAGGGAAACAATGAAATATTCCCAAAATCAATATAAAACAATGATATAACCCTTATATGATGCAAATATGATGCAAATATGATTGAAATATAAGTAATATAATGCAAAGTTCGTGTATGCATTTTACATGCATCAGCCATGTGAAACAAAACCCATATAATTAAATTATTGCTCAAAACCTATTTCCAAATTTCCTGTTTTTCTATCACATAATTAACATCTTCGTTGCCTAATTCTCTGTCATACTTGTATTTTAGATTGCACAAACGTTACATTTTCCAGTGGAAGGAATACCGTGGAAGGATATATTATTTGAATAACTAGAAAAAGATAATTAGAAATTAGTGTCACCTGCGGCCCTGAGTTGTTGGGAACCTCGTTGCTGCTAGGAGGATCAATAGCCTCATGGGGAATAACCTATGCAAGTGAAAAAGGCAATGAAACACAGAAAGAGCAGAGAGACGGTGATTACAATATGGATTACACAATAATTGATTCTGGACAGTAATCAGCACACCCAACACATGAAAACTATGTATCCAAATCAGATGTAAAATGAAAAGGCATTATGCTGTACGTAGTAAACTAGGAATCACCCAAAACCTCAGCACACCCAACACATGAAAACTATGTATCCAAATCAGATGTAAAATGAAAAGGCATTATGCTATACGTAGTAAACTAGGAATCACCCAAAACCAATGTAAAAAATGACAAATATTATGGTCAACCAAACTAAAACAAGAATGCGTATATATCTTGAATGAAGATTTAAATAATCTATCAGCTGCTAAGTGTAAAGCTCCCACAACTACAAGAATAAGTTTTTCAAGCAGTTATATACTAATAAAATGTGTGCCATGTGAAACAAAACCCATATGGTTAAATTATTGCTCAAGATCCATTTCCAAATTTCCTGTTTTTCTGTCACATAACTAACATCTCCGTTGCCTAATTCTCTGTCATACTTGAATTTTAGATTGCAAAAACGTTTCACATTTTCCAGTGGAAGGAATACCGTGGACACATATATTATTTGAATAACTAGAAAATTATAATTAGAAATTAGTGTCACCTGCGGCCCTGAGTTGTTGGGAACCTCGGTGCTGCTAGAAGGATCAATAGCCTCATGGGGAACAACCTGTGCAAGTAAAAAAGGCAATGAAACAAAGATAGAGCAGAGATGCAGTGATTTCAATATGGATTAATAATTGATTCTGGACAGTAATCAGCACACCCAACACATGAAAAGTATGTATCCAAATCAGATGTGAAATGAAAAAGCATTATGCTATACGTAGTAAACTAGGAATCACCCAAAACCAATGTAAAAAAATGACAAATATTATGGTAAACCAAACTAAAACAAGAATGCGTATATATATCTTGAATGAAGATTTAAATAATCTATCAGCTGCTAAGTGTAAAGTGCTCACAACTCTAAGAATAAGTTTTTCAAGCAGTTATATACTAATAAAATGTGAGCCATGTGAAACAAATCCTATATAGTTAAATTATTGCTCAAAACCTGTTTCCAAATTTCTTGTTTTTCTGTCACATAACTAACATCTCCGTTGCCTAATTCTTTATCATTATTAAATTTTAGATTGCACAAATGTTTTACAATTGAAGGAATACCGTGGAACAATATATTATTTCAATAACTAGAAAAAATAATTTAAAATTAGTGACACCTGCGGCCCGGAGTTGTTGGGAACTTCGGTGCTGATAGGAGTATCAATAGCCTCATGGGGAGCAACCTGTGACAAGTAAATAAGGCAATTAAAGAAAGAAAGAGTAGAGATGCAGTGATTTCAATATGGATTACACAATAACTGATTCTGGGCAGTAATCAGCACACCCAACACATGAAAATTATGTATCCAAATCAGATGTTGAAGGAAAAAAGAATCAACACAGGATGGGCAGAATACATATGCAAACTATTTTTGGCCATGCAAAGTATGAATACGGTCTTAAGTGAAGTTATTAATATGGTTGGAGAAGCTTTTTTTCGAGAAAGTGCATCATTTCATTGAAAAGACAGGTTTTGGTTACAACCTCCTAAGAGGCAAATGCATAACAAAAATTGATTTCAATATGGATTACACAATAATCGATTCTGGACAGTAATCAGCACACGCAACACATGAAAACTATGTATCCAAATCAGATGTCAAATCAAAAGGCATTATGCTAGACGTAGTAAACTAGGAATCACCCAAAACAAATGTAAAAAATGACAGATATTATGGTAAACCAAACTAAAACAAGAATGCGTATATATCTTGAATGAAGTTTTAAATAATCTATCAGCTGCTACGTGTAAAGCGCCCACAACTGCAAGAATAAGTTTTTCAAGCAGTTATATACTAATAAAATGTGTGCCATGTGAAACAAAACCCATATGGTTAAATTATTGCTCAAGATCCATTTCCAAATTTCCTGTTTTTCTGTCACATAACTAACATCTCCGTTGCCTAATTCTTTGTCATACTTGAATTTTAGATTGCACGAACGTTTTACATTTTCCAGTGGAAGGAATACCGTGGAACGATATATTGTTTCAATAACTCAAAAAAGATAAATAGAAATTAGTGTCACCTGCGACCCTGAGTTGTTCGGAACCTCGGTGCTGCTAGGAGTATCAATATCCTCATGGGGAACAACCTGTGACAAGTAAATACAGCAATTAAACAAAGAAAGAGAAGAGATGCAGTGATTTCAATATGGATTACACAATAATTGATTCTGGACAGTAATCAGCAGACCCAACACATGAAAACTATGTATCCAAATCAGATGTTGAAGGAAACACGATTCGACACGGGATGGGCAAAATACATATGCGAACTATTTTCGGCCATGCAAAGTATTAATACAGTCTTGAGTGAAGGTAGTCTAGAGTGAAGTTATTAATATGGTTGGAGAATATTTTTTTCCAGAAAGCGCAAAGACTTTGTGCTTCATTTCATTGAAAAGACAGGTTTTGGTTACAACCTCCTAAGAGGCAAATGCATAACAAAAATTGGAGAAGCTTTTTTTTAGAGAAAACACAAAAGCTTTGCGTTTCGTTTCATCGAAAAAAATTGGAGAACCTTTAGCCTTGTTTGAGCGCAAAGGTTGTTAGAGAGCTAAATGAACAAGGGGACCGTGAGAAGGATGACATCCTATATGATGATGATGATGAAGATGATGAAATCAGACAAGTGATTGACGTAATATTTCATCACCAGGACCTTAATCTTAACTGTAATCAGCACACCCAACGCATGAAACACTATGTATCAAAATCAGATGTCAAATGAAATGCTAGACGTAGTAAACTAGGAATCAACCAAAACCAATGTACAAACAAAATGCCAAGTATTATGGACAACCAAACTAAAACAATAATGCGTATATATCTTGAGTGAAGTTATAAATAATCTATCAGTTGCTAAGTGTAAAGCGCCCGCAATTCCAAGAATAAGTTTGTCAACAGTTATATACTAATAAAATGTGAGGCATGTGAAACAAAATCTATGAAGTTCAATTAATGCTTAAAACCTATTTCTGATTTCATGTTTTTCTGTCGCATTGTTAGAAGCAATCTTGTCATATCTATGGATGAAGTTTCTAGCTTAGTAATGAAGTATCCAGAATATGTAGGAGTCCTAGTAGGAGTAAAGGTCTGTAGTTTTGTAGTAGTTTCTAGAGTACTGTAACCGACTACTGTTCAGTGAACAGTAACTGACCTAGAGAGCCTATATAAGGTTGTATCCCCTTTGTATGAGAACCAAGCTTGTGTGACTTCATATTTTTCCTGGTGTGACTGCGTAAGAGAATGAGGTGGGTGTGTGTGAAGCACAACCCTATTGGAAGGAGCTACATGGATGGTCGCTTGATCGCCAGATTGGTCCTCCATAGGCGTTGGCGTTCATCTTTAGCATTGGTGCTTTACTTATTCATGATTGTAATCCGTCTAGTGCTACATTTTTCTTATTGTTCTGCTGGATTCTTATGCAGAGGCCGGTGTAATGCTTAAACCTTTTAAGTAATAAAGCCCTTTATCTAAAAAAAGTGATTTAGCTCCTAGAATTGGTATCAAAGCCACGCTGCGTTAGCTCGAGTGAGATATGGAAAAGATGGAGAGATTGTTTCCATTCGATACCCTATGCTCACAAAGAGCAACTACTTGGCATGGTCCATCAAGATGAAGGTGTTAATGCATGTTCAAATATTTTGGGACGCTGTCGAGCCAAAAGATACGAAGGTGCCCCCGGAGGAGAGCAAGGATCAAATGGCGTTGTCTGCCATTTACCAAGCGATACCTAAGGACATGCTCTTCCTTGTGTTCGGAAAGGACACAGCCAAGGAGATTTGGGAGGCCTTGAACATTATGCACATGGGTGCTGAGCGTGTGAAGGATGCCAAGGTGCAAACTCTCAAGACGGAGTTCGAGGGGCTGCGCATGAAGGAGCCGGAATCGGTTGATAATTTCACCTCATGGTTGACAACCATCGTAAACCAGATCTTAGCACATGGTGAGGACTTTGAAGAGGTGTACGCCATCAAGAAGTTTGTTCGCGCTATCCCCAACAAGTTTCTCCAGATTGCTTCGACCGTGCAGAGAGGAAGGCAAGACACGAGGCTGAGAACTCGTCACGAGGACGAGGGCGTGGTGGAGGTCATGGCCGCGGACGTGATTGGGATAAGTCTGAGGTGAAGTGCTACAACTGTCCTAATTTTGGTCATTATGCTTATGAGTGTCCAGAGAAGAAAAGCAAAGCATTCCTTGCTAAGGCTCTTTGTGACGATGATGAGCAAGCACTCATGTGAGAGGGGTGTTCATAGTGCGTGTCCAACGGTGTGATACTGTTGGAGACTGTGCACATGCGGTGGTGTGATACCATCGTCGTAGAGGACGTCGTTGTGAGGCCGGCTACTATGGTGTGATGCCATTGTCTGTGGAAAGGTCGGTGTGAAACCAATGACGCTGGTGTGATGCCATCATCAAATGGAAGAGTTGGTGTGGGGCCGATGACTATGGTATGATGCCACTAGCACATAGAAGGTCGGTGTCAGACCGACAACAGTTCAGTGTGAGGCCGACAAGGTGTGATGCCATCATCAAGTGGAAGAGTCGGTGTGAGGCTGATGACTGTGGTGTGATGCTAGTGGCACATAGAAGGTCGGTGTGAGACTGACATCAGTTCAGTGTGAGGCTAACAAGGTGTGATGCCATTGCTAGATGTGAGGAGGTGCGAAGCCATTACAAGATTAAGTGCATGGTCCAGGTGATCTAGATTACTAGATCTAGTTGATATGACAAGATTAAGGAGGAGATTGTTAGAAGTATAATTCTTGTCATACCTATGCATGAAGTTTCTACCTTAGGCATGATGTATCCAAAATATGTAGGAGTCCTGTTCTATAGTAGTTTTTAGAGTACTCTAACCGATTAACTGTTCAGTGAAGAGTAACCGAAGTACAGAGCCTATATAAGGCTGTATCCGGCCCCTTTCTATGAGAACCAAGCTTGTGTTATGTATTGAGAAGATATATAGAGCTTCAGATGCTCCTGGTGTGACTATTTAAGAGAATGAGGTGGGTGTGTGTGAAGCACAACCTAATTAGAAGGGAGCTAAGCAATTCAGCTCCAACACACATAACTAACACCTCAGTGGCATAATTTTTTGTCATACTGAAATTTTAGATTGCACAAACGTTTTACATTTTCAATACGGATTATACAGATTTTTTGTAAAAAAGGCCATTAAACAAAGTAAGAGCAGAGATGCAGTGATTTCAATATGGATTATACAAAATTTGATTTTGGACAGTAATCAGCACACCCAACACATAAAAACTATGTATTAAAATCAAATGTTGAAACAAAAAACGATTTCTGACACAGGATGGGCAGAATACATATGCAAACTAGTTTCTGCCATCCAAAGTATTAAGACGGTCTTGAGTGAAGTTATTAATATGGTTGTGGTTAGAGAGCTAAATGATCAAGAGGTCCGTGACAAGGATGACCGAAGCAAAAAACGATGCGACACGGGATGGGCAGAATACATATGCAAACTAGTTTCTGCCATCCAAAGTATTAAGACGGTCTTGAGTGAAGTTATTAATATGGTTGTGGTTAGAGAGCTAAATGAACAAGAGGACCGTGACAAGGATGGCATCGCATATGAGGATGATGAAGAAGATGATGAAATCAGGCAAGTGGTTGACTTAATATATCAGCACCAGCACCTAAATATGAACTGTAATCAGCACACCCAATGCACGAAACACTATGTATCAAAATCAGATGTCAGATGAAAAAGCATTATGCTAGATGTACTAAACTAGGAATCATCAATCTGAACTGTAATCAGCATACCCAATGCATGAAACACTATGTATTAAAATCAGATGTCAAATGAAAAAGCATTATGCTAGACGTAGTAAACTAGGAATCACCCAAAACCAAGGTACAAAATAATGCCAAATCTTATGGGCAACAAAACAAAAACAAGAATGCATATATATCTTGAGTGAAGTTATTAATACTCTATCAGTTGCTAAGTGTAAAGCGACCGCAACCTCAAGAATAAGTTTTTCAAAAAGTTATATACTAATAAAATGTGAGTCCTCTGAACAAAATCCATATAGTTAAATTAATGCTCAAAATCCATTTCCAATTTCCTGTTTTTCTGTCACATAACTCATACCTCAGTGGCTTAATTCTTTGTCATACTTAAATTTTAGATTTCACAAACGTTTTACATTTTCAAGTGGAAGGAATACCGTGGAAAGATATATTATTTCAATAACTAGAAAAAGAGAATTAGAAATTAGTGTCACCTGTGGCCCTGGGTTGTTGGGAACCTCGGTGCTCCTAGGAGTATCAATAGCCTCATGGGAAACAACCTGTGACAAGTAAAAAAGGTAATTAAACAAAGGAGCATGGGCAGAATACATATGCCAAGTATTTTAAGCCATCCAAAGTATTAATAAGGTCATGAGTGAAGTTATTAATATGGTTGGAGAAGCTTTAGCCTCGTTTGAGTGCAAAGGTGGTTAAAGAGCTAAATGAACAAGAGGACCGTGAGAAAAATGACATTGCATATGAGCATAATTAAGAAGATGATGAAATCAGGGAAGTGATTGACTTAATATTACAGAACCAGGACCTTAATATGAAATGTAATCAGCACAACGCAGGAAACACCATGTATCAAAATCAGATGTCAGATGAAAAAGCATTATGCTAGACGTAGTAAACTAGGAATCATTGATCTGAGCTGTAATCAGCACACCCAACGCATGAAACACTATGTATTAAAATCAGATGTCAAATGAAAAAGCATTATACTAACGTAGTAAATTAGCAATCACCCAAAACCAATGTACAAAGAAAAATGACAAATGTTATGGGTAACCAAACAAAAACAAGAATGCATTGAAGTTATTAATACTCCATCAGTTGATAAGTGTAAAGCGCCCGTAACCTCAAGAATAAGTTTTTCAAAAAGTTATATACTAATAAAATGTGAGTCCTGTGAAACAAAATCCATATAGTTAAATTAATGCTCTAAACCCATTTCCAATTTCCTGTTTTTCTGTCACATAACACACACCTCAGTGGCTTAATTCTTTGTCATACTTAAATTTTAGATTGCACAAACGTGTTACATTTTCAAGTGGAAGGAATACTATGGAAATATATATCATTTCAATAACTAGAAAGAGAGAATTAGAAATTAGTGTCACCTGCAGCCCAGAGTTGTTACGAACCTCGATGTTGCTAGGAATATCAATAGCCACATGGGGAACAACCTAGTACAAGTAGCAAAGACAATTAAACAAGAGATGCAGTGATTTCAATATGGATTACACAAAATTTGATTCTAGACAGTAATCAGCACACCCAACACATGAAAACTATGTATACAACCAAATGTTCAAGGAAAAAAACCATTCAACACAGAATGGGCAGAATACATATGCAAAATATTTTAAGCCATCCAGTATTAATACGGTTTTGAGTGAAGTTATTAATATGGTTGGAGAAGCTTTAGCCTTGTTTTCGTGCAAAGGTGGTTAGAGAGCTAAATGAACAAGAGGACTGTGAGAAGGATGACATCCCATATGAGGATGATGAAGACGATGATGAAATCAGGCAACGTATTGACTTCTTGTGAGGAGTGTGCTAAGGCGATGGCTTGGTGTCATCATGCATCAATGCTTCAATTTAAATTTGTTATGTTGGATAGTAAGAACTTATTTATGCATTTCGTGTATCAGTTTGTGTCACTGAAACTCTATTATAACCTAAGCACATGTGTAAATCTGTGCTCCTTTTAGGTAATATTGCTTCAACTTAGCTTGTTGCTTGCTATGTGGTGTCTGTGTGCCTATTGGGGGTATTTTGTGCTGCTGCGTAGGTGTGGTGCGGTGCTCAGATGCAGGAGTATTGTTGAATGAGTGAATGTTGATCCTGCTGTTTGAGAGAGTTAAGTTCCTAACTTCAGTTTTTGTAACAATTTTTGTGTGATGTGCAAATGAATGCAAGTATGCAAAGTCAAGGGTGCAAATGAATGTTGATCCTGCTGTTTGAGAGAAAGAACAAGGCATCAAGAAGGAATTCAACAAGTGATAGTTTCAGCTTGACAGGAAGAAACAAAGAATGTAAGGTGTCTTTATTACACTTCATTTTTCTAGGTACGGCTAGTTCTTTGGCCTAAAACTCGTAATTTCTGCTGGTTTTTGGTCCTACCTCCGAGTAAGTCAACAACTCCTAAACACCGCTTAAGAACACATAAATCGCATAAGCTCGAAGCAGATGCGACTGAACCGGATATGCATAACGTTTTTTAACCTTGGTATCAATACGGTCTTGAGGGAAGTTGCAGAGTGTGAAGTGCCTACAAATTCTAAGACTTAATTTCACCCACACATTATATTCATACTCAAAAGCCTTTCCAATGATCCTTTTTTTGTGTGTCATATAACTCACACCTTAATGATCTAAATGTCGTCAGACTTGGCAATGAAAGAATACCCTTGTGTAATTTCAATAATTATTTCAGTAATCATAAAGAGAGAGCAAGAAAATAGTGTCACCTGCTGCTCTCCGGAGCTGTTGTTGTTGGTAACCTGAAGACCGCCAGTAGCCTCAGTATCCCCAAGGGGAACAAGCTGGGACAAGTAGCAAAGCTGATTAGATGAGGAAATAGCATTGCACAAATGATTTCTCCATAAGTTTACTTGAACATATGGTTAAATCTCAACAAACTTGTCCCTCCAAAGTCACAAGTACAAAGTAATCATCATCCACTACTCGCCGAGCCAATGAACAGATGAATTTTTTTAAAATAATATTATTTTAAATCTTTATTCGGAAAATAGCACGCGATTTGGAAATTTTTGAAGAATAGCGCGCCGTCGGCATGACCCGTGCCGAAACCCAGCTTTCGGCACGGCCCATGCCGAAAGAAGCCTCTGCATGGCCGCAGACAAACCGACAGGCCTGGGCCCGCTGGTTTCGGCGCGGGCGGAGACGAAAGCAGGTTTCGGCGCGGGCGGAGACGAAAGCAGGTTTCGGCGCAGGCGGAGACGAAAGCAGGTTTCGGCACGGCCCGTGCCGAAACCCGCTGGATAAGCATACCCGGCCCCTTCTTCTTTCCTCCTTCTCTCTTCTCGACCTGCTTTCCTCCTCTCTTCTGCTCCTTCTCTCTTCTGTTCACCGACTCCTGCCCCCAAAAATCGATACAAGCCCACAGATTTAAGAAATAGAGAAGAGGAGGATTGGGGCATCTCCGATCTGTTGATGGGATAGCTTTTTGTGGATGCGTTTGGTGGTGGAGGTGGAGCAATGGTGGGCAACAATGGTGGAAAGTGGTGGTCGTGCTGGTGTTGGGGAAGCTAGATGCGTGGGGCAGCGGTGGCGGTGGTAGATTGAAGCCGGGCAGCGGGAGCTACGCACGCGTCAAGGGTAAACCCCCTAATCTCTAGATTTTTTAGGTTTAATATAATTTGTCGGCGGATGTGTAAGGATTAGTGTAGATATATGTGGTGGGTTAGATGTATTGTATATTTTGGGTAGGATATTTATTTTCGGTGGTCGTAATATTTCGAAATATTCGCTGTGTAGTATTTGATAATGGAATAAATTTTGTAGGTAATGGAACTGATAGATGTTGTTGTGCACTATGGTGCCGGTACAGTCCGTGCAACTGAGTCAGGGGTTGATCTTGGTGAATTTGAAAATGTGGAGATTCAGTTGACGGAGCCAGAGAAAGTGGTCTCTGTTGCACGACCAATATGGAGCAAGGTACGGCATCATGACTACCAACCTAGCTGAGGTGTACAATTTTGTACTCGGAGGGAATATGGGTTTGCCACTGACAGCACTGGTGGAGGGTATTTTGCACGGAACATTGACGTATTTCAGAGATAGACGTCATGAAGCAGTCGAGCATATTGAGTATTACCCCAACACACCTTACTGCCGCAAGATAAGACAGTACATGGACAAGAAGATAAAGAAGGCACGGATGCACACGGTCATTCATATTGGTAATGAAGAAGCGAGGTACGAGGTACGCTTACCAACCTCAAGATTTGGTGCGGGTAATGAGCTGAAAACCCATGAGGTCATAATTAGTGCTACTGCACCCCCAACGTGCGAGTGATCGTGCAACAAACCGAGACTGCTTCACCTCCCATGTTCTCATGTCCTTGGTCTCTCCGTATTACATGAAGGAGGCAGTGGTTGAAACTTGGACCGGGAAGATGACAGGATTTAGAGTAGTTGACAACTTCAACAAGGTCAACCCAATGGAACGAGAATATATTCCGGATCCTGCTCTTATGAGAACTAGCAAAGGAAGACGGAACTCGCGTCACATCCGGAATGATATGGACGAGTCTGAAGCTGGTGGATGTACTCGACAGTGCTTGTATTGTAATCTTTTTGGGCATAGAGAGAAGTATTGTCCCACATACGGCCTAGGACCTGCTCCTGATCCTGCAGTCGTTCCTGATCCTGTGCGTGGTCGAGGAAACCGAGGAAACCGAGGAAGCCGACGAGGTGGGCAACGTGGCTAGCACTACATTTCAATTTCTATGCACTATGTTTTAATTTGTACGTGTCTGGACTATGCTCTTAATTTGTACGTGTCTGAACTATGGTTTAATTTCTATGTACCCGAACTATGTTTTAATTTGTATGTGTCTGAGCTATGTTTTAATGTGACATCAGCATTCTGAAAATAACTACTACAACTGAACTTAAAAACTAACACAAAATACACGACACGAAATCATCTCCCGTCGATACAGCCTCCAGCCTCCGTCGATGCAGCACTCTTGCCCTTCGATGATGCAGCACTCTTGCCCTTCGATGATGCACCACCCTTGCCTTTCGATGATGCTTCACCCTTGCCCTTCGATGATGAAGCAGCTTTGCCCTTCGATGATGCTTCACTCTTAATCTTCGCCGATAATGCACCACTTGGCATGAAGATATTGTCTTCGTCCTCGCTCTCGTTCAACCATGTTGATGGATGTTTTGAAAAATACAAACGCTCTCGTTCATTCATAAATTTTTCAAAGACAACTTTCTTGTCATACCTTGCACGCATCCGGAGAAGTTCTTGCCGTATTTCCTAGGGAGTCCTACTTGGCCACCCGCGACGTCGGAATGACACCGCAAGCTCAGCGAGAAGACTGTCACTACTGATGAGTTCCTCGCATGAAACTTCCTTATTGTCTACCGTCAACTCCCCCGCACAATACAAAAGACACTCGGACATTTGAGTTATCCAACTACGATCTATAGGCCAATCTTTGCTAGGAAGACCCGACATCTTCGAGTGAATACACTTAACTGCTTACCCACCTCAGGGAGGGGGGGGGGGGGGTTATAGGACGAGCAAAGAAGAATTGGCGGGAGCAAGGCTGGCGGGAAAAAAAAAGGCGGGTGCGACGATGGCGGGAAAAAAAGGCGGGAGACAACTGGATAATAGTAGGATGGTTTGGGTTTGTTTCGGCACGGCCCGTGCCGAAAGTGGCTGTTTCGGCACGGCCCGTGCCGAAAGCGTCTTGTGGCCATGCAGAGGGTCCTTTCGGCATGGGCCGTGCCGAAAGCTGGGTTTCGGCACGGGCCGTGCCAACGGCGCGCTATTCTTCAAAAAATTTGAAATCGCGTACAATTTTCCAAATAAAGATTTAAAATAATATTATTTAAAAAAAATTCATGAACAGATTGGGTAATGAACAGAACCTCCTTTCCTTTCACCACTGAAGACGGATGAACATATTGACGTATTTTCATTAACAGAAATTTCAACAAAACGAAAAAGGAAAAAAGACAGGAGCACGAGCAGATGCGGAGTTTACTGAGATCAGTTCACAGCGGCCAGCCGGCACTCGGAAGTGAATCGCAGGATGGCTGATCCGTAACCTCGCCCCGCCATCGACGGGTCCGGCTAAGTCGAGCCCATCGGTCACCGGAGTCGGTGTTCACGGCGGATCCATGACTGCCGGCCACTGCGGTGCCAGCTAATAGCACGGATTGGGTCAACGGTGTAGAAATTGTTTTTGTTTTCTCTTCTAGCGGCAGATTTTATTATTTTCAGCGATTCATTCAGCGCAGGCGGAGAAAAATCTGGCCCAGTTAGTGTGGAAGCAAGAGAGACCAACAAGTACATACACACACAAAACTAAAACAAGTCTGGCTTCTCGTCGTGGGCTATTTACCTCGCACGTGACAACGGAGGTTCGCGCCGCCGGTTGCTGGCGATGCTCGGGCCGCGAGGAAGGCCTGCAGGTTTGCTCGATCAGATCCTCAAAAAAAAAGAGATAATCTTTTTATTTATTATCATTGAGCAGCATCGCAACAAGCTTCCCTAAAAAGTAAAAAAAAAAAAACTCAACAAGCGCACAGAGAGCTATGTTCCGCACAAACTACAGGCACACACGCCCATGGCTATTCCTCTAAAAAGGAAACTCGCACACAACACACGCCTTCATTCCGATCGATGCTGCATGCCGACTCCCGTGATTGTAATCAACTGGCTCATTCATTCGCGGGGTCGATCGGATACGATCTGATTCGTCGTGGCGTATGAGAGATTGAACAAGAGAGGAAGAAACAGCCGGCTAAGCTGTTGGTAGCTAGCTTACGCTCCGATGTTCGTGACCGCGGCCCAGCTACTTATCCTATAATGTGTATATACATGGTAGAGCTGTCACTCCATTGATGTCTTCAAATAGACTTTGGTGACTATACTATCACCATCGTTCTGAGATGCAATGCTTCATGTTAACACGTGTGGCTTCACAGAATGATAAACCGCATACATTAGTCATGTGGTTTTGGTTCTCTCGAATCATCTATCATTATCTACACAGATAATGTTGCTTATGTTGCATAGATGCAAAACAGGTTACATAAAGAGCAATATCGTTAAGCATATTGCGCTAAATTGTTTTATCCCCATAACTCATGACGAGTTGGGAATAAACATCTTGCAATTAAAATCATGCGATATCTCGCTGATCTATTCACAAGTCTCTACCAATTATAACATTCCAGAAATGATTCATGGGATTGGTATGCGACGGCTTCGGGATTTGCAAGAGTCAGGGGGAGTATATCTTCCTGAACTAATCTTGTTCAAAGCATCATATTACACTCTTTTTCCCTTTATGAGTTTACTTTTCAGGTTCTCATCAAGGTTTTTAATGAGGTAGTATCAACATGAGATCATATGTCATACTTTCTGTTTTCCCCACCGGGGTTTTTAGGAAAGTATACACGACATATTTATTGTCCTCTAAACTATATGGATTTCATTCATATTTAGTTAAAGAGACAATAATCATTATATGTTGTATCATTTTCTCCTTACTTTTTCCACCGGGTTTTAAAGGAGTTTTAACAACATATTAAATACAATTCCCCTCACATATTTCCCAAAGGGTTTTTGGGGAGAATTTCAAACATCATATGTCATACTTTCTATTTTCCCCACCAGTGTTTGAAGGAAATATACAAGGCATATTTATATTTCTCTAAACTCACTTATCTGATTTTCCTTTTTAAAGTTTTCTCATATGAGTTACTAAAGATACAATAAACATTATATGTTGCATCATTTTCACCTTATTTCCCACCGGGTCTTAAGGAGTTTTAGCAACATATCCTACACAACTCCTCACATTTTTCCCACTGGGTTTTTGGAGGAGACTTTACAAAGATGATGGATATACGCAAGGCCAAGCAGTGATTAGGGGGAGTTTTAGGATTTAATCAGTTTACTTGATTAAATATTAATCCCTGCTATTAGTCCCGCCCGTGCAGTTGCTATTTGGGCAACCGTCATGACGGTTCCTCGCGACTCTCCCAAAGAGGCGCCTCCCCACCGTGTCTTTTCACCTTGTATAAATATGTACTCCTCATCAATAAAGAATACAGTTGAATCATTTTGTTGTTCTCTCGCTTGCTCTCGATTCTATCTTCAACAACAACAAGCTTCCCTAAAAAGTAAAAAAAAAAAACTCAACAAGCGCACGGAGAGCTACGTTCCGCACAAACTACAGGCACACACGCCCATGGCTATTCCTCTAAAAAGAAAACTCGCACACAACACACGCCTTCATTCCGATCGATGCTGCATGCAGACTCCCGTGATTGTAATCAACTGGCTCATTCGTTCGCGGGGTCGATCGGATACGATCTGTTTCGTCGTGGCGTATGAGAGATTGAACAAGAGAGGAAGAAACAGCCGGCTAAGCTGTTGGTAGCTAGCTTATGCTCCGAGGTTCATGACCGCGGCCCAGCTGCCGCCGTCCTTCTCGCCGACGAGGTTCGTCCCCATGGCTAGCTACAAGTGGAGTTCTTGGGGTTAGCTGAGGAGAAAAGTGGAGGGTAGATAGGCTTGGTCGAGGCCTTCCTACCGACTAATATATAGGCGAATTTTTTGTGTGGCGAAATCCTACACGTGAACCGTCAGATGTTTCTCTGTCATAAAGGGGTTTCATTAAAAAGAGGAACCTTGAAAAAAATGTTTGTAGTGTTATATCTTGAAGACGTGCATTGCACGTGCAAAGCAACTAGTCGTTCAAACATGCATAGTACGTTCCTCGCTCGGTGCGGTCCATCCACTTCTGTTGTTAACTTCAGACGGCATGGCAACATACGATCAGAAAGGTAGATTAATCAGTTAAACAACCAAATCCGCACTATCTTCTAGATAGACCACGTTTTCATATTTTTGGCAAACTGACAGTCACGGTCCGAATATTTTTCTTGTACCCACGAGACATTTTTTGTTGTTTGAGGGTGCAACGGCAAGTCCTTCCCTATATGCCATCGCTTCTAGACTGCCCACGTCGGTGATGCCACGCATCACTACTGAAGATACTCCCATGAACGTCCCCGTCTGCTCCACCTCCACGAACTACAGTACCATGTCGTAGGCTATCTACCCACAACATGGCACCATGACTGAGCTGGTGTCTTTTCGGTAGTTGTTACCAAGGGAGACTATTTGTCCTTCATCGTGACGCAGGACGGTGGCCACTGCTCGTGATCCACATGCCATCGAGGTAAGAGAGATGGCGTGCGGGTGGATCGATCCGGCAAATCTCTTCTAAACTATCGTGGCGGAGCTTCGGTCTGGACTTGTCTGGGGATGGTTCCTCTTGTTCGCGGGTGTCATGGCGGCGATGACAAAGAAATTGACGCGCTTTGGGATGTGGGAGCACACACTTCTCCTGAAGCGGATCGTGAAGGTGGATTTTATAGCGGAATCCATGGTTTGCTGATGCCATTTAAGGCCAAGGGAGCCACTCCGCGCTCGGTGGTGGTCTCAGCCCAAGCATTTTCTTCCTCCATGCGTGAAATCATCTCCAGCAATAAGTTTTGAGAAATGACGATCTTGAGTCTCAAGTACTTAAGCAAAAGGGCAATGGAAGAAAAGATTTGAGGCCAAGGTAGGTCAAAAGTTAGAAACTTCTTTTGAGAAAAGATTTTGAGCTACCTACTTTTGATAAAAATAAAAATAAGCAGTACAATAGTACTGTAGTTTCTCAACAAAAAAAAAACCCTGAACGGTAACCAAGCCGTTCCAAGGTAGCTAGCGCGTGCAATCGCTAAATGACTGGAGTGCTGATCCAAAGAAATGACACGTACGCGGCCGGATGTTTTCTCTGTCGCTGCCCCTGATTGGTGGGGACGAGGGAACCCTTTTGCTCATGTCAGTGTCAGTCCAACAGCGGCTGCGGGTCTTCTATGAATTACCACTCCGGACATAATTTTATCTCCTCTACATTTAATCATGTAAGTGAGATAATAACTCCTTTTCTAGTCCACAGGTTAGGTATGAGTTACAAACTATTTTGGAAATTTGCGATCGATGACTATTTTTCGTGAAACGGGTCATCGACAACTATTGTGAGAACCACCGAGAAAGAGATGGGCCGGAGGTGTGCAGGGTTTGCTTCGCCTATTGGCACATCGTTTATCGCACGTGTGGTCGGTCAGTGGCTCTGAGCAGCCTAAACAAAATAGCATTAACGCTAATAGCTCTAACTGAGAACCTGTCACACGTACGGGGCCCTAGAGCCGACGTTTCAGCACTTTATGTAATTATAAGAACGCCATAAAGGCCACCTAGCTATGCATCATATACGGAGTAGTTGAGAAACACCGGTAACCTTTATGGAGTAGTCAACACCGGGGCCCTCCCGATTTAAGCGATTTTCAACAGGATTCTTGTTGTGAAGAAAAGTACACGACTCGATGACCGGATCTGAAAGAAAAAGAAAATAGTACAAGACAATGATCGGCGTGGAGATTCAGTACGTAGTGCATGGGATGGGACGTAGCGTCTAAAACGCACACGCGAGCGGCAACAAGAGAATGACACGTAGGTGGCCCGGCAAACAGATGACACGTAGGCGGCCCGCTGGATCCATATTCCTTTCACACATCAGAATCAGAACTCCTTTCTCACATCCGTACGCTCGGTGGGGTCAAGTAGTATCACTAGTAGAAAAACTACGTTTCGTCCAGAGCCGAATCGGCCATTAATCCTGGTTCAGTGAAAAACCGAGACCAATGCCTGGCACTGGTCCCGGTTCGAGCTGCCAGGGCATTGGTCCCGATTCGGTTGGGGACATTGGTCCCGGTTCGTGCCACGAACCAGGACCAATGCTCCAGTGCCGGATACGTGGCGTGCCGCGGAGCTTTGGTCCCGGTTCGTGGCACGAACCGGGACCAATACCCCCCGCCTATAAATAACCCACCCCCTCTCTTCTCTCCTCTTTTTTTTTCTGGTTGGATTGGTGGGAAGTGGGTGCTAGTTTTTTTTTCCTTTGCCACGCACAAGATGTGTTCGATGAAATGCCCGAGCCACACTTAAGTTCACACAAGATGATATCCTCGGCCGAGGTTAGCAACTTTATCCTTTTCATCTGTAATTGATACAGAAATATTGCACGTGTCGATGTACGGTGGTCATTTCACTATTCAAGATGTTATTGTAAAGGTATTTGATAAACTTAATTATATGATGCAGATGGATGTACGGCGAACGACGCAGTTCCGAGTTTATTGCAGGCCTGCATAAATTTCTCGAAGTGGCTGAGGCAAACAAAGTGGATAATTTTATGCCTTGTCCATGTGAGAAGTGTCGGAACGTCAGGGAGTACTCTAACCCGAAAACCATTCAAGACCACGTGCTTCGGAGAGGTTTCATGCCCAGCTATAATTGTTGGACCAAGCACGGAGAAAGAGGGGTTAGGATGGAAGACAATGAAGAAGAGGAGGATGATGACAACTATCCTATGTTCCCTGAGGAATGCGGTGATACTGTAATGGAAGACGTTGAAGAAGAAGGAGGTGAACATCGGGCATCAGATGAGCCCGCTGATGGTCTTGGTGGGGTCATTTCTGATGCAAAGCGAGAATGCGATACAGAAAAGGAGAAGCTAAAGTTGGAGGCCATGCTAGAGGATCACAAAAAGTTGCTGTACCCAAATTGCGAAGATGGCAGCACAAAGCTCGGTACCACACTGGAACTGCTGAAATGGAAGGCAGAGACTGGTTGTTCTGACAAGGGATTTGAGAAGTTACTGAAAATAATGAAGCCGAAGCTTCCAAAGGATAACGAATTGCCCGAGACTACATACGAAGCAAAGAAGGCTATCTGCCCTCTAGGATTAGATGTGCAGAAGATACATGCATGCATTAATGACTGCATCCTGTACCGCGGTGAGGAGTACGAGAATATGGATAAATGCCCGGTATGCAATGCACTGCGGTACAAGATCAGACAAGATGACCCTGGTGATGTTGAGGGCGATGACGAGCCCCCCCGGAAGAGGGTTCCTGCTAAGGTGATGTGGTATGCTCCTATAATACCACGGTTGAAACGTCTGTTCAGAAACAAAGAGCATGCCAGGTTGTTGCGATGGCACAAAGAAGAGCGTAAGAAAGACGGGAAGTTGAGACACCCCGCCGATGGGTCCCAGTGGAGAAAAATCGACAGAGAGTTCCCGACATTTTCAGATGACGCAAGGAACTTAAGATTTGGTCTAAGTACAGATGGCTTTAATCCTTTTGGGGAGCAGAGCTCCAGTCATAGCACTTGGCCCGTGACTCTATGTATCTACAACCTTCCTCCTTGGTTGTGCATGAAGCGGAAGTTCATTATGATGCCAGTGCTCATCCAAGGCCCGAAGCAACCCGGCAACGACATTGATGTGTACCTAAGGCCATTAGTTGATGAACTTTTGCAGTTGTGGTCCGAACCAGGTGTACGTGTGTGGGATGAGCACAAACAACAGGAATTTGACCTACGAGCGTTGTTGTTCGTAACCATCAATGATTGGCCTGCTCTTAGTAACATTTCAGGACAGTCAAACAAGGGATACAATGCATGCACGCACTGTTTAGATAAGACTGAAAGTATACATTTGGGAAACAAGAACGTGTACCTGGGGCATCGTCGATTTCTTCCGAACAGTCATGCCGTAAGAAAGAAAGGCAAGCATTTCAACGGTGAGGCAGATCGCCGGAAGAAGCCTAACCTCCCTGATGGTGATGTTATATATGACATGGTCAAGGATTTAGAAGTAATCTTTGGAAAGGGTCCTGGCAGTCTATCTGTTCCGAATGACGCTGACAACCACGTACCCATATGGAAGAAGAAATCTATATTTTGGGAGCTACCCTATTGGAAAGTCCTAGAGGTCCGGTCTTCAATCGACGTGATGCACGTGACGAAGAATCTTTGCGTGAACCTGCTAGGCTTCCTGGGCGTGTATGGGAAGACAAAAGATACACCAGAAGCACGGGAGGACCAGCAACGTATGAAAGACCCATACAACAAGCAGACGGATAAAGGGCGTCAATACTTAAGCAGCTACGCTCTTACCAAAGCAGAGAAGGAAATCTTTTTTGAATGCCTGAGCAGTATCAAGGTCCCGGCTGGCTTCTCGTCAAATATAAAGGGAATAATAAATATGGCAGAGAAAAAATTCCAGAACCTGAAGTCTCATGATTGTATTGAGGGGGATTCTACCGGAAAATGTTCGAGTACCCATTGTGAAGCTATGTGCATTCCTCAATGCAATATCTCAGAAGGTCATCGATCCAGTAACTCTACCAAGTTTACAGAAGGCTGTGGTCCAATGTCTTGTCAGCTTCGAGTTGGTGTTCCCCCCATCATTCTTCAATATTATGACGCATCTCCTGGTTCACCTAGTCGACGAGATTGCCATTCTCGGTCCTGTATTTCTACACAATATGTTCCCCTTCGAGAGGTTCATGGGAGTCTTGAAGAAATATGTTCATAACCGTGCTAGGCCAGAAGGAAGCATCTCAAAGGGCTATGGAACAGAGGAGGTCATTGAGTTCTGTGTTGACTTTATTCCTGACCTTAAGCCGATTGGTGTTCCTGAATCGCGGCATGAGGGGAGACTGAGTGGAAAAGGCACGCTAGGAAAGAAAGCACTGATATGTAGGGACGGGCATTCTTTAACTCAAGCACACTACACAGTTCTACAAAGTTCCACCTTCGTGGCTCCGTATATCGAGGAACACAAGAATTATGTACGCTCCAAGAACCCGGGGGAGGCTGACTCCTGGATTAAAGAAAAACACATGGAGACTTTCGGCAGTTGGTTGCGATTACAGCTCATGAATGACACCACTGTCGGAGATCAGCTCTACTTGTTGGCCGCGTCACCATCTTCGACTGTATTGAATTTCCAAGGGTACGAGATAAATGGGAATACATTTTACACGATCGCCCAAGATAAAAAGAGCACCAACCAAAACAGTGGTGTCCGCTTTGATGCAACAGACGAGAATGGGCAAAAGGACACATACTATGGTTACATAGAGGAGATATGGGAACTTGACTATGGACCTACTTTTAAGGTCCCTTTGTTTCGGTGCAGTTGGGTCAACATGAAGGGAGAAGGGATAAAGGTAGACCAGCTGTACGGAATGACAACAGTGGATCTCAAGAATCTTGGTTGTTACAGGAACGAACCATTCGTCCTAGCCAATGATGTGGCTCAGGTTTTCTATGTGAAGGACATGTCCTCCAGACCGAAAAAAAGAAAAAATAAGCAAACGAATACATCAGACGATGAGCCAAAGCGTCACATAGTTCTTTCAGGGAAAAGAAACATCGTGGGAGTCGAGGACAAGACAGACATGTCAGCAGATTATGATAAGTTTGATGAAATTCCGCCCTTCACAGTGAAAACTGACCCAAGCATCCCGTTAAATAATGAAGATGCTCCATGGTTACGGCCGAAGCGATCATAGGCCAGGGACATACGCGAAGAAGGGTTCATGGCATTTATGTAAATCAATGTAATGTATTAAACCTTTATGTGATGTGTAGTAATGTATTAAACCTTTATGTGGTGAAAACCATAATACATAGCTCGGGTCCATTTTTATTTAACCATAATACATCACGAATAATATCACTAACTTTTGTCGGGTCCTAAGCCACGGGGTGCTGAGCGGCGGCGCTGCGCACCCAAAGAGCAGGAACCATCACAGGGTCAATACTCACGTGAGAAGGATCCCTATGAAGAACCATCCACCAACCGGGACATCGTCGCCGAGATCTGAAAAAATGAGTGGGGAATTTGATCAAACACCTAGGTAGGGGAGGGAGAGGGCAGCACCTTGGTAAAAACACGCCCAAAACACACGGTTTCCCCGTCATACAGCCCACCGGTGGCTCGTGAGACGGCAAATCGGCCTTCGATCCAAACAGCGGCAAGACGTCTCTGATGATTTGCAACCGTCCGAACAAGTGTTGCTAATCATCAGAGCGCCTTGCCGCTGCTTGGATCCGACCGAGGGGAGGGTTCACCTTCAGCCTCTGCTCTAGGAACTCCTGTCTCTCAGAAATCTTGCTCTCTGCTACCCGTGTACTGCCAAAATGAAGTACAATGAGTAGACACTGAGTGCTGAACATGTCCGGGAGGGGGGCTATATATAGGGTACGTGTGCTTCTTTAGTCCCGGTTGGTAACACCAACCGGGTCATGTGGCTCACGAAGTGGTCGTGATACTGCTGATCCAACAGCTCACAATCCCTCAAAAGAAACACACCCCTGATCCAACGTCTCACAAGCGCTTGAAAGAAACACACGATCCGTGTGCTTCTTTAGTCCCGGTTGGTAACACCAACCGGGACTAAAGGCGGGCTTTGCTGTCACGACACGTGTCCTCCCCCAGCGCTGCCATGGGCACGTGTCCTCCCCCAGCGCTGCCCTGGAGGTCTTTATATATTGTCGCCGACGGGGTAAACCCTAATCCACCATTCCTAGCCACGAACGCATCGTCTCCACGAGATGGATCCGCCACGCCCGCCGCAGCGCCTTCTGGACGAGGTCGAGCGTGCTCGGCAGAGCGCGCTTGGGCGCAACCGCGGGAGCCTATCCCGCCGTATGCCCACGAGCCCGGCGTGGAGAGGAATGCCCAGCTACCGGCCTCCTGCTCCACCAGGTGCCGCCGCACCTCCACCTGGCGCCGCTGCACCTCCACCAGGCGCCGCCGCTCCTCCCGCGGAGGAGGAGGAGGACGACGACTTCGACTGGAGCGACGACGGGGAAGAGGGTTGTGGGTTGCAGATACAGGAGGCCATGGAAGCCTCCTTCCAGTCTGTCCGCGACTACCCTGTCCAGCGAGCCAAGACTGCCTACCAGCTCAAGGCGAAGGAGGCTTCCGAGCTGGATTGGGCGCTGAAAGACTCATCCTCCATGGATCTTGCCCTCCACCGCAAACGTGCGCGCGAGAACCGGGCGGCCGCCCACGGGGCTGGCTCCTCCCGCCGTTCCCCTAATCCTACGGCCTTCGAGCCAGCAAGTCCGTTTATGTAGAATAATGTTGGTGATGTTGGATCAGGGGTGTGTTTCTTTCAAGCGCTTGTGAGACGTTGGATCATGTGTAATAATGTATTAAACCTTTTATGTAATGCATATGGAATGTATTAAACCTTGATGTGGCTCACGAAGTGGTCGTGATACTACTGATCCAACAGCTCACAATCCCTCAAAAGAAACACACCCCTGATCCAACGTCTCACAAGCGCTTGAAAGAAACACACGATCCGTGTGCTTCTTCCTTATTGGTGGGATTCCCTTTAGTCCCGGGTGGTGGCTCACAAAGTGATATCCAACAGCTCACAAGCCTTCAAAAGAAACACACCCCTGATCCAACGGCTCACAAGCGCTCGAAAGAAACACACGATCCGTGTGCTTCTCCTTATTGGTGGGATTCTCACTATATATATGTAGTCATGCATGGCCTCCATTGGCATAGCACATCTAAACTCATATCTGCAACCTCATCACTCTCCCATGGCTTCCACCGTACCCACTCTAACCTACTCGGAGGCGGAGGCGCTTTGCGCCTCGAACTACCCCTGCCCGCTAGGCTACGACGTCCCCGCCGGCTGGAGGCTGAGCACCGGAGGCGTGCCGGTCCCTCCTGTCCCTCAAGGTTTGGCGCGCCGGGCGGCCATCACAAACCACTACTACCTCGAGCTCACTCCGGAGCAGCGGATGGATCCCCGCTGGCATCCCGACTACCGCCCGACTTGGGACGCCTTCTTCATCAATCGGCGTGAGAGGGCGCTCGCCAGGTACGAGGAGGACGGCCCGCCTCCTTCGAACTTCAACGAGGCCGGCCGTCGGCTCTGGTGGAGCGGCCGGACTCTCCAGAGCGTCATGAACTACATCACGGCCGGCGATAACCCCCGCCTGCGCTACCCTCGCTTCCAGTCCAGGCGAGCGCCGCCCGACGACAGCGACGACGACGGCGGCGACTACGACGACTACGAGGACGAGTATTATAGGCCTAGGCAGGAGTATGACTAACCTGAGCCACATTATTGGTTAGGACAAATGGTTCGTCTATGTACCCAAGATTGTTGTCATTCCCTAATGTTGGTCTAGCTACGACGACGATCGTGTAAAATGTATTATTTATCTCTGCATTTCCAACTAATGATCTTTAGCATCTGAATAAGTAATCTGGTTTTGAGTTAGTTATGCAAAAGATAAAAGTTAATGCATTTTTTAATTCAAAATGGCAAAATGGTTAATAGTTTGAAAGTTTAGTGAGATTCAAATTGAAAATGACAATAATAAAGTATGCAAAAGATATGAGTTAATGCATTTTTGAATTGAAAATGGCACAGTTGATACATGATGCAAACAGATGTATGGATGATATATTCAGATTCCTTATTTTTTCTGATAATAATAAACATATTATTTGGATTTATAATAATAGACATATATATAGATGGGGTTCATTTTTCTTAGCATTTTGATATATTAATCATAATTTTCTGATAAACAGATTAAAAGTTATTGATTTTACAAGTTTAAATCATTTCCTGGAAATTATATAAAAGAAAACAAAAAAATTCGAATAGCCCATTTAGTCCCGGTTCCAGCCTCGAACCGGGACTAAAAGCGGCCCAAAATTGCGCGAACTTCAAGCGGCCCAAAATTTGACCTTTGATCCCGGTTGTTCTTAGAAACCGGGACCAAAGACCCTTTCGTCCCGGTTGGTAAGAACACCCGGGACCTAAGGCCTTTTGTTTATAACCGCCCATGCCTTTCCTCTACTTCCACCTCTGCCGCAGTTCCCCCGACGAGAGAAGCGCTCTGGCGAAGCCCTGCTCCGGCGATTTTTCGATCTCCGGCGCGGCCCCGACCTCCACCTCTGCCGCCACCCTGCTCCGGCGCGGCCCCGCCCTCCACCTCCTCCGCAGCGCGGATTGACCGGCCACGGAGCCGCCGCCGCGCCTCCCTCTTGCTCGCCGGCCCGAAGCTTGCCCCTGCTCACCGGCGCGGCTAATCCGGCCGTCCAGACGCCGCCACCCTGCACCGGCGCGCTCCACCACCACCGCCGGCCGTAGCTACTCAAGGTGAGTGCTTTTTTGTTCATAATTTTGCATTGTAGATTGTAGATTAAAATGTTTAGAAATTTTGCATTGTAGATTAAAATTGTAGATTAAAATGTTTAGAAATTTATAGCATTGTAGATTGTATATTGTAGATTAAAATGTGTAGATTCATAATTTTGCTAGGTTATAGAAATTGTTAGGTTATAGAAATTGCTAGGTTAGTTGTAGATGATTTTTTGTTAGCCATTTGTTAGTGTTAGTTGCTAGGTTTTAGCTATTTTTTGTTAGCCATTTTCTGTTAGCCATTTGCTAGAATTAGTTTTGTTAGTGTTAGTTTTAGTTTTGCTATATATTGATGTTAATTTTAGTTTTACTATATATTGATGTTAATTTTAATTTTAGCTTTGCAAATGATTTTGAATTGGTAATACATGCTTTTCAGTATATTTTAGCTTGAGTCTTATGTTCTTGAGCTTAATGGCTTTAATTTCTTGATGGTTTAGGGTTTAGGGTCTCCGAGTTCGCCGTCGCGCCCAAGAATCCCTGCCCGAGGTGATCTGCCACTCCCCGCCCGAGGTGCTCTTGCAAATGAGATTATAAGTCAGCATATGAAGTTTCTAATTTGTTCTTGCAAATGAGATGATATTGTGTATGTTACACACAAAAATCAAATTGTGAAGTTTCTAATTTGTGCTTGTCCTAATTAAATTTGAATTTTCCTGTGGCTTATCTCCCTAGTGTGTGTGCACATATGGTCCCTGGCACTGAATAAAAAGGTTGCCAAGTGTTTGCATTTTTTTTATGGCCTTTTCTTATTTTCTTAGTTTTTGTACTGAAAACAAAAGGGCAAAAATGTCCAAATTATTTGGGTTCTACAAGTAATGAGGATCATTCCCTAATTTTTAGTGAATTTTCTGAGGTATGAAAAAGGTAGCTCCTTTGTAAACCTAAGAAAAGGGGATTTTCTAAAAATAAATAAAAGAGTATTTTATTTTAGGTTTTTGGGCAAGTCAAAAATTGTGTAGATGTATCTTGACATATGGAACAAGTTACCCAACTAAAGTTTTGTGCATTGTTCTTAATTTGCAGAAACTATGGAACGAGACGAAAATCAGGAAAACATCCTCGAGGATATAATCCGCGGGCCGGAAGATGTTGGCGATGTCACCTCGCAGTTTCTGAACAACTCCGGTGAGGGAGATGAGTCTCTCAACCGAAGAGACGGCTCCGGTGAGGTAGAACCCGACGGCTGGGGTGAGGGAGAAGTCGGCGAGGGAGAAGCCGACGAGGGAGAAGCCGAAGGCTCCGGTGGAACATTAAATGTTGCAAACTCCGGCGAGGTGCATATACATATATTAATGAAGCCGAAGATTGTATTAATTAAGCCTCTGCTGTCTATATACATATATTAACGCTCTTTCTTCTTTTAGCCCTCCGGATCGAGCAAATCTTCTGTAAGGACAAAACGAGGCCCAGCCAAAAAGTTGGGCGACCAAGAAAGGTACAGGATCGAAAAAGTCGCTGAAGACGGCACACCGACTGCTCCCCCTGGTGTTAAAAATAAAATGGTAAAGCAATGCGGAGTTCTTGTTAGGGACTACATCCCGATCACCGTTCGAGAATGGCATGAGCCAAAGGAGGGAGGAGTAAGATATGTCGGCGAGGTGGGCAAAGAAAGACTTTGGAGAAAGCTCATGCTTAATTTCACCCTGCCGGCGCCAGAGGTGGATCCAGATGAGGAGGATCCAAATGAGGCAGAAAAGATTGCCCGGAAAAACATGGAGCAAAAAGTCAGGACTGGGCTCTTAAGAAGATGGCCGAGCTATTCAAGAACTGGAAGAAAAGATTGAACAGCGAGTTTGTCGAGAAAAATAAGACTCCGGACTTCGATAAAGGGTATGAGAAGATAAAGGACGACTGGGAAGAATTTGTGGCGTACAAGAAATCAGAGGAAGCTCTAGGAAAAGTCTGCAAAAAATAAGGCAAATGCTGCTAAAAAGATCGACCACCATACTATGGGGGCTGGTGGCTACGCCTTTAGCATGCCTAAGTGGGAGAAACTTGAGGCGGACCTGCTGGCTAAAGGGATCACTCCAGAGCCACTCGCATGGATCGAACGGGCAAGAAATTGGTTTTACGGGCATGGGGGCACGTTGGACGCAGAAGGGAAGTGCATATATAACAGAAGACACAAAGATAATCCCCTACTACCCATCGAAGGCATTAGAAATGCAGTAAAGGATGTTGCAGAGGGACGGTTCATTCCCGATAGAGAGGATGACGAGCTCACACGCGCCCTTGGGAATAAGGAACACGACGGACGGTTACGAGGCGTACCAGGCTCCAAGCCCAAGACAATTGCGATTCCCGAGCACAGGAAGAAATTTCCTGATAGAAGCCATCAGAGGAGAAAGGAAAGGGAGGCAATGGAAGCACGCGCTGCTGCAGACCGGCTGCGTAATATAGAAGAAGAATTAAAGCGGCAGAAGGATCAAATTGCCGCACTTAGCCAGCAAGGTACTAGCGGCCAATCTCAGCGGCACATGGTAGAAGCTGCATGCGATGGTACCGGCGGCCCATCGAATCGGAAAAGCAGCGTGGCTTCCACGGAGCTCCAGGATGGTACTGATGATGCAGTGACGGTGGCTCCACTTCGTCGCTACCCAGTGGATGATATCACGGAGAGCACACCTTGTGAGATGCATGTGAAAGTTTTTAACTTAACCATGAAGGTGGCGGTCGGCTATGTCGTACCAATTGGACCTAATCCAACTTACCATTTCTCTCCGGTTCCAAATGGCTACGCTGTTGTCGCGGTGGATGAAGTGATGAAAGATTTTGAGGAGCTGAAGCTGGAACACCCTGCAGGTGAAGATGGGGAGGTGCTTGAACTTGGAGAAGCCAAGAAAGCGACCATTCTATGGCCAAAGGAATTCATCGTGCTTCCGAACTGGCAGCCAAGGCCATCGACTCCTCACCAGTCTCCAGCGCAACAGTCCTCTTCACCGCCTCAGCATTCTCCAGCGCAACAGTCCTCTTCACCGCCTCACCAGTCTCCAGCGCAGCCGTCTCCGCCGCCGCGTCAGCCGTCTCCGTCGCCGCGTCAGCCGTCTCCGCCCACCGCTCGTACTATGAGGGGTAAGCGATCACCGAAACGTAAAAGGTCGCCCCTCCCAAAGTACCTCATAAGAATCTTCCCATTAGACCTTATGACAGGACTGTAGCGGAAAACGCCGCGGAGGTGGCTGCCTACAATAAGACTTTTTTTGCACCAAAAAAGCCCGAGCAAAAGCCGGTATACGATGAAAAATCCAAAAAGTGGGCTAAGTCCTTCCTTGCGCAGCCATCCCAAATATCGATGAATCTGCAATCTGACTATGGTCGTGAACTTAGTAAGCTAGCACGTGCCCAGTCTGAGCAGAACAAGGAAAGAAGTGCAAAAAGCGGGAAACAAATTGCCCAGCTCGGACAGCAGAAAAATCAATCGGTCCCCCCGCTCATAGTGTGTTCCGATATCGACAAGGACTTCAGAGCCGATATGGATAAGGACCTGCAATTATTGGACCCCAGAGCCATAGCTGCTGCTAGAGAACATGGTATCACTGTATCGCAGGCCATGGAAAATGCTACCGCCATGGGTATGACTCTTGGTCAACTTTTAGGCTATGAAGATCAGCCAATGTTAGAGATAGCACGGAAATATGTCACAGGGGAGTCTATGGTCAGTAATGAGGAGCTCACGCGTCTATCAACACATATGCGAAATCTGCACAACTGGTACATGGTGCACACATCAAAGAAGGACGCGAAGGAGTGGATTGCGGTGGACGTTCGAGTGGAGCATTTCTTCAAACGTTACAGTATACAGGTTCAAATGACTGAACTGTTTCAGTTATTCAATCAGCGCGCCCTCGACAAATCTATCCTCAGTTGCTATTGTCTGTAAGTGATTTATTTTCGTAATTAAGTCTCTAGCTCAGCTCGTTCATTGCCTGTATTATATTATCCTGACTATATATATATCCTTTTGTACGCTATTATGTAGAATGAAGATGATGGAATGCAAAACATCTAGACATTATGAGGTTGGGTTCGTTGACCCATATATCGTTAATGAACATACGTTACGCAATCACCCCAGAGACGTGGAGCATGACCTGACCACCTCTTTAATCAAGCAAAACTTCTGTACGGAAATACTATTTCCTTACAACTTCAAGAGAGTGTTTCTGTCTTGTACATATTTTTATTTGGCTTTCTCGATGTTAAGTGTAATTGATGAGCTATGCATGTCTGCTTTATGTAAACGTCCGCAGGTTCCACTGGATTCTGCTAAGCATTCAAATTGACAAGTCCATAGTTGAAGTCCACGACTCATTAAGTTGGGACCAAGCGACGTGGACCGAAATGAAAGAAATGCTCAATAAGTAATTTCAATCATTATCGCATTATATCGGCCTCTTTCGTTCGTTTCCTGATATCAAGTAATTAATAACTCCTTTGTTCATTTTTTTGGCCAAAGCAGGTGTTGGACACTATTCAAACAGAATGTAGAAGGTCCATTCAAAGATGAGCTAACTTATATATCGGTGAAAAGTCCGCAGCAGCCACCGGGGAGTAATTTATGTGGATTCTACGTTTGCGAGTTCATTCGCGAGTTGACCTCTGAGCGGAGAACAACTTCTTTTAGCAAAATGCGGGAGAAGCTCGACCCAGAACGGCGCATACGAGCAATTCAAGAGGAATTGTCGGGATTTCTGCTTAGCGAGGTCATCGATGAAAGGGGAGAACATTATGCTTCGGACGATGAACTACATATGTGATCTATCTCCATGTAATTAAATAGTTGTATTCTCGCAAGAGATCGAATATTAATTATATATGCATCAACGTGTACTGTGTATATAGTAGAGCGTATAATATGCGTACAGAAACGATGGAGAGCACGTCGGCGATGCGAAGAATGGGGAGACGACGGAGGCACCGGCGAGAGGGAGAGGGGGCACCGGCGAGAGGGGGCACCGGCGAGAGGGAGACCCTAAACGCTAAATACAAAAAAAAACACTCATTGGTCCCGGTTCGTACACGAACCGGGACCAATGAGTCTCCCCCCACGCCCAGCCAGAACTGGCCACGTGGGCACCCATTGGTCCCGGTTCGTGGCCCAACCGGGACTAACATTAGTCCCGATTGTCTAGTCTCGGTTGGGCAACCGGGACTGATGGCCCAGCCGAACCGGGACCATAGACCATTTTTCTAGCAGTGTATCTGTGTAGAGTAGTACTTTTCTAGAGTGCTTAACTCTACGCGTGTGATTTTCCTTTGCTTAGCGAAAGCACAGACTATCACATATAAAAACAAAATACTCCCTCCGTTTGAAACAAGTATAGATACATCCGTATTTGGACAAATGGAAGTCATCCTTTTTCGAACGAAGGAAGTAGATGTTGCAAGTAATTCTAAACTATAAATATACATTACTAAATCAAACACGTGTAGATACACACTAAAACACATATAGATACTTCTAAATTTAGACAAATCCGTGTCAACTAATTCAAGGAGTAGTTGCTTACATACTACTGAAATACACTTTATAATCGTCATTGTAACTTGGAGTACATGAAACTTATTTTTAAAAGCAATTGTGTGTCAAGGAAAAGCAAGTTCGCAGCAGAAACGTGACCTTTCACCACAAGAGCCATATTGTAAAAATCATGTTTCTAATCCATCGCTACTTGCATATCATTTTCCTATTTTTGCCATTTTTAGGGCAGTCGCTACTTTCTTTCAAGTAATTAACAAAGTGCAACAAAACATAAGCACAATTTTTTTCGTCACACTAATTTGCTTAAGTCTTATACTAGAATAATTTTAGACGAATGTATGGGCAATTGTATATGTACCACTTGCTTTTTGTGCAAAATATTCATAAAATTTTGTGAACGTACCGGTTTGTCAGCTTTTTCATTATCGTAATTTTTTAATACCAGTGCAAATTCACATACTATTCCCTCTCTTACGAAATAATTGTAATCACAACACCTATTTTGTAATTAATAACGCCATTAAGGGCACCTACCGCTATGCATCATATCAAATACGGAGTAGTAGTAGTCAACACCGGCGCCCTCCCGATTTAAGCTATTTTCATGAAGAAAAACTAGACGACTCGATGACCGGATCTGTGAACCCTATATAGGTAGGTGGGCACTCTGTGGCGCACTCTTAATTGGTGCGCCACAGAAATAATTATGTGGCGCATGGTGCCCCGTGCGCCACAGATATCGTGCCCTTTCTGTGGCGCATCCGTTGCCCATGCGCCACAGAAAGCCAGAATTCTGTGGCGCATGCCATCCCATGCGCCACAGAAAATGTGTGGGTCCCACGTCCAATGATTGGGCCAGATCCATCTAGTAACTTTCTGTGGCGCACTGCCCACGGTGTGCCACGGAACTTTCTGTGGCGCATGCGTTTGGATGCGCCACAGAAACCAGACATTCTGTGGCGCACTTAGCCCGTGCGCCACAGAAACTTGGGTTTCTGTGGCGCACTTGAGGAAGTGCGCCACAGAAATGCAGCTTTCTGTGGCGCACCGAGATCCGTGCCCCACAGAATATTGACCCAGATCTACAAAAATGTGGCAGCCCCACTTTCCCCATGTGACCTTCTCCATTCTCCCATCTAGCTCGAGTTTCTCCTCTCTCCCATGCCATTTTGACCATCCTATTCTCCATTATTTGTTGTTAAACCTACTTTGTTTGCTATATAATTGGTGAAGGCTTGGGGAGAGCCTCCATATATACTCTCCTCCTCTCTTTTTGTCCACTATTTTCACTCCATCACCACACACTCTCTCTCATCGATCACGGTCACGTCTCGGGAACGGATCTAGATCTACTAGATGGGTATTGTTGGATGGATATGTATATGCATGTTTTGTGTGGCCGGCGGTGTGTATGGATGTTTGTTAAAGGCATGAGAAACTTGTCGGCGGGCGATTTGCACGTATATGGCGCGACGATCGATGTTTATGCATGAAACTTGTGTGTGTGGTTTGCATGAATCTTTGCATGTTGTTGCTTGCGCCGGCGTGGTGCATGGATGTTTGCCGAAATGTTGATTCATTTCCATTTCGGTAAATTTTTGCACCACCCATATGTCCTACTTTTAGGGAAGTCATGCCGAATTTTTTCGTCGAACATTTCCGACTTTTCGACTTCCCGCATGAGAAGCTTGTATGTGTGTGTGCATGTTGCGGTTAATTAATTCTAATTAATAACACATACTCTATATGTATACCGCGTAGGCGTCCATGGTCATCAAGATGAGCTCCAGTCGAATCAACAACTACAAGGAAGAAGCGAAGGCGGAAATGAGTCGGTGCAACGGGCGCCAGATACGATGTCCGTGTCGAAGTTGCAAACTTGTGAGATGGATCGACCCTGATTCCGGACAATTGGAGGAACACCTGCTCAGGCGCGGTTTCATGCAAGGCTTCAACCAAGCGCCGACAGCAAATGTTGCGCCTGAAGACGAGGGCGGGCAAGATGATCATGACGAAGGAGATGCCGACGAACATGGTCACGATGAAGGAGTAGATGGTGGTGGAGAAGATGCGAACACGCCGCAGAGCTCGCTAATGTCGGCCTTGATGGAGTCTCATGTTCAAGAACTGGTCCTCAAGGAGGCGAGCACCGTTAGAGAGAAAGCCAAGCTGGCGCAAATGGAGATAGACGGGAAGACTCCGTTGTATTCTGGGTGCCGGCCACAGGATACGCGCTTGCAAGTAACGTTTGATGCTCTGGAGATGAAGTCGGGAAACAAATGGACCGACGCGAGATTCAACAAGAACATGCAATTCTTCCACGAGCGTCTTCCCGAGGGGAACACATTGCCAACTAGTATCGAGGAGGCCGAGAAAGTCGTGTGCCCTCTTGACCTACCGCACGTTAAATACCACGCCTGCATCAATGATTGCACAATTTATCGGGGCGAGTACGAGGACAGAACCACATGTCCGGTGTGCGGCCAAGGACAGTACAAGAGCCATGGGAAGAAAGTTCCTCGAAAAGTGGTATGGTACTTTCCTATCACTCCCCGTCTGCAGCGGTACTTCGTGGACCCTAAGGAAGCAAAGCTCATGCAATGGCACGCGGAAAGGGAGAAGACCGAAGAAGATCCGGAGAAGGGCACACTAGTACAGAAAAGCCTTTCTGTGGCGCACCAAAAAGGCTTTCTATGGCGCATGGTGGGTGCGCCACAGAACGCACGCCACAAAAATATTTATTCTGTGGCGCACCCCGTCCGTGCGACACAGAAAAAATTTCTGTGGCGCACCCCAGAAAACAACAATTCTGTGGCGCACCCCTACCCCGGTGCGCCACAGATTTTTTTTTTTCAATTTTAAAAAAAGGGCGGCCAGATCTAGATCTGGATTTTCAAAAAAATCAAAAAAGGATCCAAAAATTCAAAAAAAAAATAAAAAAAAATCAGAAAATGAAATAATTTGGAAAACCCTAATTATTTGAATTTTTTGAACATTTTTAACACTCGAAGCATATCTCAAATGATGACTTCCCAGTAGGTCATCCATCCTCAGATTGGTCCAACCCAAGCACGCTTAACTTCTAAGTTCCATTCAATTCAACTACCCTCATGCTAGTCAAGTTCTTATTGATAATAGTATCATATCAACCCTCTTAACCCTTGTGTATGTGTATATATGTGTGTGTAGTTTATGTATGGTATGTGTATATATGTGTTTAAAAAATCCAAATTTTTTTAAAAACTTCAGAAAGAAGATCAAAATATCGAGAAAAATTCAAAAAATTCAAAAAATCAAAAAAATTCAAAAAACCCAGAAAACTTCAAAAAATCCAAAAAATCAACAAATCCAAAAAAAAAAATTTCATTTTTTTTTTTGATTTCAAATTTTTTTTTCTGTTTTTTGCACAAAAGGTCAAAATTCATATTTCAAAATTTCTATACCAACTAGACACTAAAAAGAAACTACAAGTCAAAGAATTTTATTTTTTGAAATTTTTATCATTTTCTTTTCTTGTTCACAGAACTGAAAAGGCGATCCATGGGGGGGGGGGGGGGGGGTAGGCATGCGTGAGAGGGAATTTTTTTTTCTGTGGCGCACCAACCTCCATGCGCCACAGAAAGTCTCAAAATTTCTATACCAACTAGACACTAAAAAGAAACTACAAGTCAAAGAATTTTATTTTTTGAAATTTTTATCATTTTCTTTTCTTGTTCACAGAACTGAAAAGGCGATCCATGGGGGGGGGGGGGGGGGTAGGCATGCGTGAGAGGGAATTTTTTTTTCTGTGGCGCACCAACCTCCATGCGCCACAGAAATGTGACTTTCTGTGGCGCATGGAGCATATGCGCCACAGAAATGCCATGTGCGCCACAGAAATGTCACATTTCATTTTTCTGTGGCGCACGCTCCCCATGCGCCACAGAAAGTCACATTCTGTGGCGCACATGGCAAGGTGCGCTACAGAAAGTGACATTTCTGTGGCGCATGTGGCCTGGTGCGCCACATAATGTGACTTTCTGTGGTGCATGTAGCTTGGTGCGCCATAGAATGTGTTCCACAGAAAGGTAGTTTCCTAGTAGTGGCAGGATCCTTACACACCCTTCAGACGCTAGCCAGTGGCAAGAGTTGGATGCCGTCGGAAATTTCAGAGACGACGCAAGGAACGTCAGGCTTGGTATGAGCACCGATGGACTCAATCCGTTCGGCAACCAGAGTAGCACGCATAGCACCTGGCCCGTGTTTGTATGGCCTTACAACCTTTCCCGTGGTTGTGCACGAAGCAAAGGTACATACACATGAGTATTCTCATTCAGGGGCCGAAACAAGCAGGTGTCCACATACATCTGTATCTCGCGCTGTTGAAAGAGGAGTTAGCCACGTTGTGGGAGACGCCAGCCCGTACGTGGGATGCCTACACTGGGGATTATTTCGACATGAGAGCCGCGTTGCTCACGACGGTGCAGGACTATCCTGGTTGCTCATATGTATCGGCCCAGGTAGGCCACGGATTCTGCGCATGTGTCAGGTGCATGGATAAGACCCCGCATCTCCAGCTACCAAGGAATCCCGGGTCTTCGAAAACCGTGTACCCAGGGGCTCGAAGGTGGCTTCACATGGATCACCCGTGGAGAAAACGCGGTGACCTGTTCAATGGTAAGGACAAGATCGAAGGACCCCCGAGCCCGAGGAGTGGCACAGAAATCGATGAGCTGTTGAAAATTGGGAGGAGTGCCCCGCGCCGGGAAATAAACGACCGAAGGTAGATCCGCTGCTGGGTGTATGGAAAGCGAGGTCTGTTTTCCACGACTTGGAGTACTGGAAGGTCCTTAAGACGCCACATAGCCTCGATATGACACACATTACGAAGAATGTCACCGAGGCTCTGCTTGGCACTCTTTCCAATATGCCGGAAAAGTCCAAGGATGGGACGAAAGCAAGATACGATCTAAAATGGCTTGGTGTCAGGAAAGATCTTCAGATCCCCGATAGTGATGACGATGATGATGATGATCAGACGGAAGGGACTCAAGGTCGCCGCAAAAGGGTAAAGAAGAACACTGTGGTGCTTCCCGCTACGTGCTTCACTATGAGTCCGGAGGAGCTCGAGCAATTCTACAGGTGTCTCCTAGGAGTCAAATTTCCTCATGGTTACGCGGGGCAGATAAGCAGATATCTGGACGGAACGAAGAAGAGGTTTAGCGGGATGAAGTCTCACGACTATCACGTGCTGTTGACGCAGATACTTCCCGTTGCGATTCGAGGGATAATGGACGAGCACGTCCGTGATACGCTGCTTGCCCTTTGCAATTTTTTCGACGTCATCAACAGGAAGTCGATCGGCGTGAAGCAGCTCGACAGGCTACAGGAAGAGATCGTGCTGATACTATGCGAGCTCGAGATTTACTTCCCGCCAGCATTCTTTGATATCTGTGTGCATCTCCTTCTCCATGTCGTTGATGACATCAGGCAGCTCGGGCCAACGTTCATGCACTACATGACGCCATTCGAAAGGATGAACGGTGTCATGAAAGGGTACGTTCGCAACAGGGCCCGTCCAGACGCAAGCATGGCCAAGAGCTTTCTAACCTACGAGTTCATCTCCTTCTACCAGAATTATCTAAGCACCGAGAACCAGCATGTTGGTCTGCCCAGGAGGAAACACTTCAGCAGGCTCCATGGATATGGTCACCGAGAGGGCACCAGCTCAATCTTTGTCAGCATGCAGGGTCGAAAGGACGACTTCGACAGGGCTCACCGGGTCGCGCTACAACACTTACAATTGATCGAAACTTGGGTAAAAGAGCACAAATGCTTACTCGAGCAACATTACATCAACCTGGGTCGGCCAAGGAAGAAGGGAGACGTAACCAGAGAGCACAACTCCAGCTTCACGCGTTGGTTCAAGCAAAATCAACTGGAGCTAGCAAAGAGCAAAACGCCATCTATGGAAGATGAAAGACTCATATTCTCCTTATCACGGGGTCCCTCGCACAACGTGAAGACCTATCAGGCGTACGACATCAACGGCTACAGATTCTACACTGAGGAAAAGGACAAGAATAACGAATATCAAAACTCAGGAGTAACTATGTTATCCTACGGCGATGAGGAGGCTACTGTCAAGGAAAGATACTTCGGAAGGATTGAGGACATATGGGAGCTCAACTACTGTGGAGAGTTGCTGCCAATGTTCTGTGTAAGATGGGCCAAGGACGTCGTCAAAGAAGGCCGGTATTTCACCACCATGGTAATACCCGATGCCAAATCGAAGAACGCCTCCGCGAAAAATGAGCCATGGGTACGCGCTAGCCAAGTTGAGCAATGCTTCTTCATTACCGACCCGTCAAAGCCTAGCCGTGTTGTCGTGAGGAGGGGCAAGAGGAGCATCATCGGAATGGAAGGAGACGCCACCAAGGAAGAATTGGACAACAAGCCAAAGATCGAGGAGGAATTCGACAAGTTCTTCGACATGCCTACTACTAGTACACAAAGAAGGAAGACCTCCCTACCTACTAAAGGTTGTCCGTTCACGCGAAGAAATCTCAAGGTGACCGGCCTAAAGTTTTCAACCGCGAAGAAGGGAAAGAAGAGAAGCTAGCTCGGAACCGAGACGAAGAAGAGACTTTTTTGGTGTATTTAATTTGTGTGTCTATATATGTATTCAATGAATATGTATGAGACATTGTGTGTGAGACAATGCAAGAGCATATATATATGTATTCAATGAATTGAATATGTATGAGTTAATGCAAGTTTTTGAATATGAGTCAATGAATTGAATATGTATGCATGAATTGAATATACATTGTGTGTGAGACAATGCAAGTTTTTGAACCAAATTTTAAAGAAAAAAAGTAAAAAAAAAAGTGAGTTTGCCAGGATTCGATCCTGTCTATCAGGGTTAATTCGGACTGTTGGAAACCACTGGGCTTTGTTACTGTTTGTGTCATCAAACAGCAGCACGGCTTTTTAAATTTCGTACTAGACAATTCTGTGGCGCACCAGTCCAACGGCGCGCCACAGAATCCTTTCTTTCTGTGGCGCACCAATCCAACGCGCCACAGAATACTACCTTTCTGTGGCGCACCCCTCAACGGTGCACCATAGAAATCTTTTGTGCCCACTTACATGTGGGCCCGCCATCGTGCTGCGCCTCTTCATCCAAAATTCGCCAAGTCCCAAATTAACCACGCGCGCTCGCGAACTCCGAACCTCGCCCCTACTCGCCGCCGGTGAAACACCACCTCCCACTACCACATCAACGTGCCCAGGGCCACCCGCACCAGCCGCCGCCCGCCCCGGCCTACTGCCCATCCAGACGCGCCCAGTGCCCGTCCCCGGACGGCCCGCCGGCAACCCTCGCTACCGGCATGCGCGCGCATCAGGAGGTTGCAGGGGCCCGCCGCCGACGGCCTCAATACCGGCCTCGACGCCGTCCCCTTCTTATTCGCCTGCGCAGGTCTCCCTCCTCCCTCCTCCCTCCTCTCTCCCTGCCATCTTCCTCCTCCTCCCTCCTCTCCACCGAACTATGCACTCTAGGTGCTTGTGGAAATGCCTAACACACAATGACCCCCTCCCTCCCTCTCTCTCTGCAGGATCACGGGACAGAGGGCTGAGCCCGCGACCAAGAAGAACCCAGCATCATTTTTCTTCAAGTTCGTTTATTTTCCCCCAAAAAATCTTAGGAATAACCACTGTGCAATTTTTTTTGCTGCAATGTGTGTAGATGGACAGTGAGCATGGTTATGTTCTTGGTGAATGTTGGGCAGTGATCATTGTTCAGTGCTATGCGTGTGTTTGTACATCATCATCTGTCCGTAGTTAAACCAACCCCACAATACAAAAGCACATAGCTGCCGTGGGCATTATCTGGCACAAGGTTGCAGATAAACACTGAAAGTTATTCCAATGAAGTTTAGGTTCAGGACGTTTTTTCATAGCATAATGTAACCTATGCACATCTATGAAGTTAGGAACTGAAGTGTCCACTGTCCCAATTTGGCTAGGTATTGCGTGCTGCTGTGGACATATGCAGTCTAGAGACTACACCTCCTTTCTCGCATCTATTAAAAAAATGATAATGTTTGCTGCATAGTTGTTAATTGCTAATGATAATGCTTGTTTGTGTTAATGCTTGTTTGTAAGAAACTAGAAGAAGTGATTTTGTAAAGTGTTAGTACATGAAAAGTTGCTACTGCTACTATGTTAATTGCTATGGTGTACTAGAAGTGATTTTTGCTACTGCCACTATGATGTACTAGAAGTGTTAATTCTTATGCTTTTCTTGTGCAGACCATCGGCTTCGACCTACTAAACTAAAGTTCCCCTTTGGTGAGCATTTCGTTGAAAACCTCCGGTGACCATGTGTTCTGTGTTACCATGACCATCGTGTCGTGGTTGTTTGTGATGCTGTTGCCGGCCAGCTATGCCGGCGGGAAATGTGTTAATGTGATGCTGTTGCCGGCCAGCGATGCCGGCGGGATATTATTTGTGAAATGCTTGTGCAGGTACCCCGTGAGGCCCTTGAGATTGCCGGAACGTCGATTAACTTCCGTTCCGGCAAATTCGGGTACTCCATATGTCCTATTTTTAGCAAAGGTCATGCCAAATTTTTTCGTGAAATTTAGCATGACTTTGCTAAAAATAGGACATATGGGGTATTGCGACTAATGCATGGTGTCGTGGGTTTGTCACGTCAGGTGTCATAGATGACTTCGTAGGTGTGGGATTACGCGAGTCAAGCATCTCCGAGCTTGGGATCGCAGGAACAAAGATCAACACAGATTTACCCAGGTTCGGCCCCCTCAATGTGAGGTAAAAGACCTACTTCCTGCCTACCCTAGATTGGTATTGATATGATAATCGAGGTGTTACAATGGAGGCGATCCGATCTGGTACTCGCCGTATGAGCTAGGGTTTAGGGCTTGATAGCTCCACCCTCTAAGTCCTGCGAGTCCTCTTTATATACACAGAGGCTCGTCAGGTTACAAGAGTTCTACACGAAGCCTGATTATCTTTCTTGTCTTCCAAGGCAAGTTTGCACCGACCTTCTGGAACTTTCCTTATGAGTCGCGATGCGAGATTGGCCCATCTTTCACGTGGCCCAATAATGATAGCGCAGCCTTAAGTCGCGGTTAATCATTCCCCCGACATTAGCCCCCAAGCGTGGCCTGAACTTCATAGTATTTCTTGATCTTGAATGTTTAGGCCGCGCTTTTCCTTATTTCGCGACTTATAATTGTGCATTGGCCTTGACTCGCACCTGGAAGATCATCTGACTTCGTGAGCTTCTTTGTTAGAGTAGCCTGATAGCTTCAAACTTGATGACGATCCATCTTCAAATTTTTGATGATAATATGATGTAGCCCCCAAGGATTGAGAGGATGTAACGTGGTAATCATCTCAATTCTTCTCAGAGAATTTGAAGGTCATCACCTGTAACTTGATATCATGAATAAAACAATTGTTAAGATACAAGTAATTGTAATTGGTGTTGCCGTACTATAAGCAGTACATCGACCTCTAGTTAGGCCATCTGAATCCTTAAGTGGGCACTCGCGCGACTCAGTATTTCCTAGGAACATGTGTGTTCAGGGTCGAGAGCGGCCATGATAGGCAATCAAGCTCGATTGACGCCACACCCCAGTACTTTGGCCACATAATGCGAGTAGCAATCCAACTTAAGGTAAATTTGATAATTGCCAATAAATTGGCTGTTTCAGGGTAACAAAGACCCCAAGAAACATAATGATATGCCATGATAGGCTAAGCTATGATAAGCTTTGATTATGATGACACATAAGGTCGCGCCTTGGTGGCAACCGAGTGTTATACATAGGGTTGGATCGCGCGTAGGTGGCGATCCATGGTGATACATGGGGTCGGTCGCGCCTAGGTGGCGACCAGAATGATACAAAGTTTACGGCCGCGCCTAGGTGGCAGCCGGTTTCTGATACAAGGGTCGATCGCGCCTGGGTGGCGATCAGATGTTGCATAGGTCGCGCCTAGGTGGCGACCAAAGTTGAAGTTCTAGCCCTGAGTGGCTGTGATGATACTCAGCTATAAAGCTGGAAAGGATGATGCTTGGCTCTGATTAGCCTTTTCTTATGTATAGTACGGTCGCAGGTGTGCGACGTTCCAAGGGCGAGGTGCCTCGAGACGATCCTCGAAATCATGGCGTTCGCTGCTTTCTTCCCTTACATCCAGCAGATAGTACGACCCATTGTTTAGCTTCTTGCTGATGATGTAGGGTCCTTCCCATGGAGAGGACAGCTTATGCATTCCCTTGTGATCTTGTTTAAGTCGCAGTACTAGGTCGCCTTCTTGAAAGGTGCGGGTTTTGATGCGTCTGGCATGATAGCGTCGCAAGTCTTGTTGATATACCGCTGACCTTGATGCTGCCAAGTCTCTAACCTCTTCTAATGTGTCCACCGAGTCTTGCCGAGCTATCTCATTATCTGTCTCGATGTAAGCCGCAACTCTTGGTGAATCATGTATGATGTCGCTGGGCATGACTGCTTCTGCTCCATAGACCATGAAATATGGTGTAAATCCTGTGGATCTGTTAGGGGTTGTTCTTAAGCTCCACAGTACTGCTGGCAATTCTTCCACCCAACATCCTGGAGATGCTTCGACCTTTTCAATAAGGCGCGGCTTAATTCCATGGAGAATTTCCTGGTTAGCTCGCTCAGCTTGTCCATTGCTCTGCGGGTGTGCTACTGACGTGAGGTCCAATCTTATCCCATTGTCTGCGCAAAATATCTGTGTAGCCCCTTCAGAGGTGTTGCTCCCATTGTCTGTAATGATACTATGGGGGTACCCAAGCGGAATATGACCTTCTTCAAGAACTTGACTGCTGTTTCAGCCTCGCAATCTCCCACAGGTTCTGCTTCTATCCACTTTGTGAATTTGTCCACCATGACCAGGAGGTGAGTTTTTCCGTTTGAAGACCGTCTGAAGGGCCCTACCATGTCAAAACCCCATACGGCAAAAGGCCATGTGATGGGTATTGTGCGAAGTGCTTGAGCTGGCATATGATCTTGCCTAGCGTATCTTTGACATCCATCGCACACTCTGACAATTTGCTCTGCATCTGCTAATGCTGTTAACCAGAAGAATCCATGTCGGAACGCCTTTGCCACCAAAGATCTTGACGAAGCATGATGGCCACAATCGCCTGAATGAATTTCGTGCAAGATTTTTCGTCCCTCTTCTGGTGAGACACATCTTTGGAATGCTCCTGACACGCTGCGCTTGTATAATTCGTTGTTGATGATTGTATAGGCCTTTGATCGTCGTATGATTTTGCGCGCCTCAATCTCATCGTCTGGCAGCACTCCGCGACTTAAATATGCCATGTATGGCTCTGTCCATCCTGGCTGTTCATGCAGGGCTGCGACTAAAGTTGAATCGTCCTCTGGCTCTGCAATGTCAATCTCTGCTGGAGGTTTGACTGATGGATTGTGCAGTTCATCCAGGAAAACATTGGGTGGGACTGACTGTCTGTTGGATCCAAGCCGAGACAGGGCATCTGCAGCTTCGTTTTGTCTCCGATCAATATGTTCAACTTGGTATCCAGTGAAATGTCCAGCAATTCTGTCCACCTCTCTTATATGCAGCCATGTTCGCATCCTTGCTGTCCCACGTTCCAGAGACCTGCTGTGCCACCAAGTCTGAATCGCCAAAACAGCGTATGCGACTGATGTTCATCTCCTTTGCTATACGTAGACCATGAAGCAGTGCCTCGTACTCCGCCACGTTATTTGTGCAGTTGAAGTGTATCTGTAGCACATACCGCAGCTTGTCTCCCTTGGGAGATGTTAGAACAACTCCAGCCCCCGAGCCTTGCAACTGTCTTGACCCATCAAAATGCATGGTCCAGTATTTGGTTTCTGCCATGCTAGGAGCGACTTGGATTTCTGTCCAATCGTTAATAAAATCTGCAAGGGCTTGCGACTTAATTGATGTGCGCGGCTCGTAGCTGATGTGATGTGGTCCCAACTCGATCGCCCACTTAGCGACTCTTCCAGTAGCTTCTCGATTACGGATGATATCTGCCAACGGTGCTGAACTAACCACAGTTATTGGATGTTCTTGGAAGTAGTGCTTCAGCTTGCGACTCGCCATGAACACTCCAAACACCAACTTCTGCCACTGTGGGTAACGCTGTTTGGAAGCTGTGAGGACTTCGCTCACGTAATATACTGGTCTCTGGACAGGGTATTCCTTTCCGGGTTCTTGTCTCTCCACAACCATGACAGCGCTCACAGCACGGGAATTTGCCGCTATGTATAGTAGCATGGCTCTTTATCCTTTGGAGCCGCCAGAACTGGAGCATTTGTCAATTGATGTTTCAAGGCTGTCAGAGCTTCGTCGGCCTCTGCGTCCCAAACGAAGGTGTCTGATTTTTTCAACAGTCTGTACAAAGGTAGTGCTTTCTCTCCCAATCTTGATATAAAGCGACTCAAAGCTGCTACGCAACCGGTAAGTCGCTGCACATCTTTTATCTTTTCTGGTTTTTGGAGATCCATCACGGCCTTTATCTTGTCAGGGTTGGCCTCAATGCCTCTTTCTGATACTATGAATCCCAATAGCTTTCCTGCTGGTACTCCAAAGACGCACTTTGTGGGGTTGAGCTTCATGTTGTATTTTCTGAGATTTGTGAATGTCTCTGCCAGATCACTAATAAGATCCTGGCTAACTTGCGACTTAACCACAATATCATCCACGTAGGCGTGAACGTTGCGACCTATTTGCTCATGTAGACAATTCTGAATGCATCTTTGGTAAGTCGCACCTGCGTTCTTCAACCCAAAGGGCATGCTGACATAACAAAAAGCTCCAAAGGGTGTGATGAAGGACGTCTTTTCTTGGTCCTCCCTCTTCATCTTGATTTGATGGTAGCCTGAATAGGCGTCCAAAAAGCATAACAGCTCGCACCCAGCAGTTGAATCAATCACTTGGTCGATTCGCGGCAAAGCAAATGGATCCTTTGGACAAGCTTTGTTAAGACTGGTGTAATCAACGCACATTCGCCACGTACCGTTCTTTTTCATAACCAACACTGGGTTTGCCACCCACTCCGGATGGTATACCTCCGTGATGAATCCTGCAGCCAGCAAGCGAGCTATTTCCTCTCCTATTGCCTTTCTCTATCATCGTGGAAACGCCGTAGTGGCTGCTTCACTGGTTTAGCCGCAGGGTTCACTTTGAGGCTATGTTCTGCTAATTCTCTTGGTACCCCTGGCATATCTGACGGCTTCCATGCGAAGATGTCCTTATTTTCCTGGAGAAAAGCGACGAGGGCCTTCTCCTGCTCTTCTTCCATGTGTGCTCCAATGCTGGTTTGCTTGGATGAGTCGCCAGGAACAAGATTTATCTGCTTAGTGTCCTGGGCCGCTTTGAATTTCATTGGTGGCTCGGCAGATGGCGTGGTAACTACACTCATGTCGTTTGGGTCCACCTGCGACTTATAACCTTTTAGCTCTTCCGCGGCACAGGCGGATTCTGCGAAGGCCGCATCTCCTTTTCACATTCTATCGCTTTTTCTCTATCTCCGTACACTGTGATGACCCCTTTTGGTCCTGGTATCTTCAACTGTAGGTACACGTAGCATGGCCTGGCCATAAACTTAGCAAAGGTTCTTCCAAACAAGGCGTGATATGGGCTTTGGAATTTTACCACTTCGAAGCATAGGAATTCGCTTCTAAAGTTCTCTTCTGTCCCAAAAGTTACCCCTAGGGTTATTTTCCCCGCTGGCCGTGCGGACCTTCCTGGGACAATGCCGTGAAACACTGTTGACGTGGGCTGCAGGCTGGAATCCTTGAGTCCTAGACGCTGGAACGTATCGTAGTACAAGATATTAATGCTGCTTCCTCCATCCATAAGCACTTTGGTCAGCTTGTATCCTGCAACGTACGGTGCCACAACCAGCGCCAACTTGCCAGGTTCCCGTACTTGTGGCGGGTGATCGTCGCGACTCCAGGTTACTGCGTATTCTGACCACCTTAACCAATTGGGTGTTGCTGGTATCACGGCGTTCACCTGCTGACTTCTGCGGCTCAATTTCTCTTCCCTTTTGGAGGTATCGATAACTATTGTGTGATACTGCCCCGTTTGCCTGGGGTTACTCGCGCGTGCTGCCCAATATTTGTGTTATGAGCCGCACTAGGGTTTCCTTCATGGGAATTCCCCCCGTTGTGTTGGCTCTCTTCTTTCCACTTCTTGTAATAGTGGCATGTGCCTTGGTATGGTCCGCTGGCCGTCCATCACCTGTCGCATGAAGGTCGCATGGCCGGTTAAAAACTTCTTGCATATTGATTGGACGGGAGCCGTATCCTCGACCCCTTCCACGCTGGCCTCTGAATCCTCCACGCGTATTGGCGACGAGCCCTGAGTGACCATCTTCGTTTTTGCGTTTGTTTTGATTCGCGTTGTTGTGGCTTGTTTGCTGCTGCTGGGGCTTGTTGGAGTTTTTCTTTCCTTTGGCAGCAACCTCCTCTTCTTCTCCGTCTGACGCGTCTCTGGTTTTATCTGAGCCGGCATATTTGTTAGCCGCAGCCATCACCTCGCTGAGGCTCTTGACTTTATCCTTCATGCGACCCAGCTTATGAATCAGCGGCTCGAACTTGCAGTTTTTCTCCATTACCAGGACGGCTGAGCTTGGTGGTATATTATCTGAGGAGTGTATTATTTCTGCCACCCTTTTCATCCAATGGCGACTTGACTCGCCTTCCTTCTGGACACAACGCTCGAGATCTTCTATATTGCAGAGTCGTTTGCAAGTTCCTTGGAAGTTCTTAACGAAGGCATCCTTCAGTTCCTCCCAAGTATTTATAGAGTTGGGAGGCAAATTTTGCAGCCATATGTGCGCTGCACCTTCTAGCATCATGTTGAGGTACCTTGCACATATTTCCTCTGAGGCGTTCAAAATGCTCATCCCCATCTCGTAATTGTTCAGCCAGGTGGTTGGATCCATGCTGGCGTTGTAGTTTGCCACCTTGCGTGGCCCTTTGAAATCTTCAGGAAAAGGTTCCGATCTGATCCTTTCAGTGAAACACGCCGGTCCCTTGAGTCGCGAGGACAGGGCTGTGGGCGCGCCCGCGGGGTTATCTGCGGGCCGCGTTTGCACCACTGGCATATTCGCCTGCGCTTCTGCGACTTGCTCCTGCTGCCTCTGTGCGACTCCTGATACGTTCTCTGGTGGCCTGCTTTGGACGCTTCTTTCTGCTGCAATCCTGTGATTGGCTGGTACGAGGGGCAGCTGTGCTTCGGCTTCCGCCCTATTGGCTTGTTGCAGGACTGCCGTACTTAGCATCTGAATCGCGCGCCGCGCCTCAGCATTGACCGGGTCATCGCCTGTTGGTACCATCTGAGTCAAGATATTAGCCGCAGCATACATATTATCGACAGGGTTCTGGTAATGGCCCTGCGGGGTGTGAAACCTCCTTGGTTGTTGCTGGGTCTCTTGATTTGTTGGTACCCTTCCTTCCGCAGTCGTCTGGATTCCCGTTCCCGCGGCTGGAGTGAGCGGGATTTCCACTGTTGGTTGAGTCGCGCGCAGTTGTGTTTGCGGGTCAACCTGTCGTTGAGTCGCAGCCAGCGCGGCTACTCTCTGCCGCTCCTGTTGGATTCCTTGGTTTATCTGATCGAGCCTGCGGCGCTCTTCTTCCATCCTTCGAACCTCATACAGGAGCTCGGCCCTGGCGGCCTCAATTTCTGTTGCACGGAGGGCGGCGTTCGTGGCTGACACGGGACAAGAAGTGGGTTGCTTGGGGGTGCCGATGCCTCGGTTTCTCCAGCAGTTCCTGATGCGCCTGCTCCTCCGGTCGTGTAAACCGCGACTTGCGCCGTCTCTCGATCTGGTGATAATGCGATTTCTGGTGGGTAACCCCAGCAACTTTCTTCAAAGGCAGGTATAATGGACCCAAACTCTTGCGAGTCCATGCTTTCCACGGATTCTTCCCCATCATCGGCGACTTCTTCTACTGAATCGCCTTCTTGGACCGAGCTAATGGACCTGCCACCGATGAAGCCAACGAAGACGTTGATGGATCCAAACGGGATGACGTGGCCGGTCTCCAAGTAATCTGCTTCCGGCCCCCAGCTTGAATCGTCGATGAGGGGTGTGCCATTGACCGTGATGATACGGCCAACAACAAGATCTTCAGCTCCCTTCATGGATCCTGCGCGGAACGTGACGCTCTTGACCGCAGGCCCCACGGTGGGCGCCAACTGTCGTGGGTTTGTCACGTCAGGTGTCATAGATGACTTCGTAGGTGTGGGATTACGCGAGTCAAGCATCTCCGAGCTTGGGATCGCAGGAACAAAGATCAACACAGATTTACCCAGGTTCGGCCCCCTCAATGTGAGGTAAAAGACCTACTTCCTGCCTACCCTAGATTGGTATTGATATGATAATCGAGGTGTTACAATGGAGGCGATCCGATCTGGTACTCGCCGTATGAGCTAGGGTTTAGGGCTTGATAGCTTCCCGTCTAAGTCCTGCGAGTCCTCTTTATATACACAGAGGCTCGTCAGGTTACAAGAGTTCTACACGAAGCCTGATTATCTTTCTTGTCTTCCAAGGCAAGTTTGCACCGACCTTCTGGAACTTTCCTTTGAGTCGCGATGCGAGATTGGCCCATCTTTCACGTGGCCCAATAATGATAGCGCAGCCTTAAGTCGCGGATTAATCATTCCCCCGACACATGGCCGGGGTATCTTAGTACTAAATTAAGTGATACTTTTGTTATATTTGTTGTACTAACTTTTTGCCTCTTTTTCAATGCAGTGCAAACATGTCCTCCGACGCCGGCCCTTCTAAGCACATCAGCGTCGAAGAACAAGCTAGAGAAAAGAACAAGTCGTACTCGGAATTCTCCCAGGAGATGGAGGATGCAGAGGCCGCTGAACTGGCTCGTGACGGCGATGGTGACTTTCTGATAGAGGATGCCGGCGGCGATGGGGACGAAACCACCACCACCGATGGCGGCGACCACACGGAGTCGGGGGTGGCGACCACACGGATGTCGGGGGTGGCGACCACATGGATGGCGGTGGTGGTAGTAACCCGACCGCTAAGAGGCATAAGAAGCCGAGGAAGGACCGAACAACGCAAGCGGTCGGCACCGTCACAGACACGTTCACTAAGGTCTCCTTAAGTGGCCAACCACAGAGCCTAGGAACATCGCAAGCGGGTACGGCATGCAACTAGGGTGCATCCTCCGGGAAACCGTGCCAATCACCACGTATGACCTCAGGAGCAAGGACAATGAGGCTTTGCGCATAGACCTCCTCAAGAAGCTTCACCAACGATACAATTTCCCGGATGATGGAAACAAAAAGGTGGACAACTACGCCATCACGAAGATGAGCACCGCCTTGACTAGCTGGAGAGGCCGGGTGAAGGCGAAGATTGACAGGGGTCTTAGCTGGGCGGAGATCAGTGCCAAAGAGCCGTACATCGACATAGAAGAGTTCGAGGGATTCAAGTTGTGCTTGGCATCTCCGGAGGCTAAAAAATGGACCGAGTGGGGGAAGAAGATGCGGGCACTGAACTTAGGTAACCACCGTTTGGGAAGCGGCGGTTACTCAGGAAAACAGCCGTTTGGACAAGGAGGATGCCGAGGTTGCGAAACTTGGGAAAGAGAACCAGTGGCCTAAAATCACGGACGAGCAAGTTAGGAACTTTGTTCGGTCCCGCTACTATCTGAAGCCGGGGACGGGGGAATTCGTTACCGACTATAAAGATGTGCTGGATTTCGAGAAAACGCTGGTAAGGAACTTAATTACCGCGGATATCTCAAAGTCCATTTGCGTTGATTTCTACATGGGTTCAGGTTTATTTCCTTTGTCCGCAGGAGGATCAGTTGAAGGATGAGGCTGAGGCCGGCCCGTCGTCCCAGGAGGCTCAGGCCGGCCCGTGGGACACGACTTTCAACCGGGCGATGAACGTTACAAGGGGAGGACAAGTCAAAGCCGTCGACTTCAGCTGGCCGCGTGACCGGCTTTGGTACGAGCATGAAGTTCCTCGAGTACTACAGCACGGACATCGAGAAGAAAAAGGAGAGGAGGAGGCCGGCTAAAGATAAAGCCGAGGTTCTCGAGCTAAGGAAGAAGCTGGAGACACTAGAGAAAGAAAAGGTGGATTGCAGCATGTTGGACAAGCTAGTGGCCGAGAAGGTGGACGAGAAGCTCCGGAGTTTCTTACCCCCTGCATTGCTGGAGGGGATAGCTGCTTGGCAAGCGGGAGGTCAACAGGGGCCGATACACGTGCCCGGCTTCGCCGGCAGCACCTCCAGCAATAACGTGTCGCCGGTCCTGGTGACCCCACCGTGCCCCCTGTCGTGGATCAACATACACCAAGGCCGGAGAATAATGATAATGCGCACGAGCGGCCGGAGAATGATAGGCCAGCCGCCGGCACCGGCGCCCTTGTCTCGACATTAGCCGAGCTCGACGCCATCACCAAGGTAACTAATTAGTTAGTCCGCGACATCTTCTATGACTATATATGCCTTTGATGACTGCCATATCTCATGCATGGTGCCCAACATGTGTTGACTCACAGGACATGCCTTGCATACTCCTGCATAGGGTGGGGGTCGGCGACGAGTTGAAGGAAGTCGCAATGGCCAAGATCATACAACCTTTGACCCACGATATGCACAACACCCGAATGAGCGAGGTCGTGATGAAAGTCAATGTGCGCGAGGTACTGCTTGAGTTCCGTGACATCGACCCCCCCACGCAACCTCCGGGAGCCGAGAAACACATGAAGCTTGGCGAATGCGGGAAGTGGATGATGGAATGGCCGAAGACCCAGATTCGTCTTGGGGATGTTCTTCATGGGGTCAGGCGCACCGGCGGCGCCACCTCGAGGCCCTGGCCCCCGTCGTTCGGCCCCCGTCGAGGCAGCCACAAAAAGCTGTTGCGGATGAACCGGCGCCACAAGCAGGCCGTCGCCACCACCCAGAAGGAACCGCCGGTCGCCGCCACCACCGGCCGGAAGCTACCGCTGGTCGCCGCCACCACCGGCCGGAAGCTACCTGTGGGGACCCCAGACTAGCTATCCGAAATACCCGATTATGCTTAACACAACGATCCCGTGATCAGTCTGTCGTTGCACATAATCCGAATTGGATACCAAAGTTTACATCCATTACAGTACCGAATATAAAGTCTTACATAAATGGTCATTTAGACCAAGTTCTTACATAGTGCCTTCATGGGCCAAACCAAAATATCAGTGGAAGCTACGGCGTAGCAGACATCATATTCTAACGATGACAACCCGACAGGCAGCTGACTTGTGGAGATCCTTAGTTGGCGTAGAAGTCGCCATACTCCTGCTCGGCGTAGTGTTCCTCCTCGTATCTGGCTAGGACAATAGCCAGGGACGAAACCAATATGAGTACATTTGAATGTACTCGCAAACTACCCCAACATGAGTATGCACCAGTTTTATTTTAGTTGACAACTTTTACTTATTTAAAACATCTCTATATCTTTATTGAAAAAGGTAAGAAGAGTTTTATAACTATCTTTGAAGAAGTCACATTTTCATCTGTTTCTCCAAAACTTCTCCTTTTCCCGACCATAGCCCGTCATGGTCCACTTTCATCCAACCACCTCATACCGATCCGTTGGTATAGGTGTAGGAAACATTCTCCACTTCATTTTTCTTTTTAAAACTCAAAGTCTTTTAAAAACTTGCACAAGGTCTTAGGACAGTCCCCAATTGTCTATATCCGAGGACTCGGCTATTCGAATAGTTTTAATACTCTGCAGAGGTAGCACGCTTTTAGCCCACATCCATCCGGCAACTCATCGTGTCTGCCACGTCTCGCCATACCAGGTGTATGCGAAGTAAGCCGCCGACCATAGCCTCTTATTTGCTCATGCTAGTATAGGATCCTTCCCATATGACACTTTCCATCAACACCCAGTCCAGTTTCCCGTCAGAAACCCTAAGTGTGAGGACTCATAGTTTTGTCCGGCGGTTTATGGTGGAACCTTCTATCCTCCCACCATCTTGTGTGAGGACCCGGGTCAGGGGGTAGGTCCTCGGACCATCCCCTCATGCATAACGGAGTCATCTCCGTCGACGAGGTATCCCATACTAATAAGAGCAAACTACATGACTAAGCCTTTTCCCATATATGGTAAATGTGGTCGCACAGGGTAAGATTGGTTGCCATAGTACTAGGACACTGTGCATTTTCATAAACATCACCATTTTTTCCACTTCTCCATTCCAACACCGACATCTCGGCATTTCATAACCACACAAGAATTTCAAAGGAGTTTTTGAATAAACAACATTGTTTCCCATCCTAAAGTTTTATATAAGCTACTACATAGGGTGGCAAAATAATATCCATATACTTTTGAAATGGGTTTTATAAATCTTGCTTTGAGAGTAAAACATGTTATGAAAGTAGATGCATATGTTTGTAGTGCAAGCTCAGAGAATAGCTTGCCTTGCTTGGCAAAGTGATCTTGCTCTTGTTCTTCAATTTCAGCAAACTCTCCTTCCTCGATATATCCGTCAACGTTCGCGTCTAATTAATAACAAACAATGCAAACAATCACTAAGCTATACAAGCAATCATCTCAACACAACAGCCATGAACATCACACATAGCTACTGCACACATCAAACCATACCATTTGGTTTCAAAATAATTGAATTAAACATCATTTGTTTATGTTCCAAATTATGGCAGAAACTTGTGGAACATGTTTAATTCAATAACTTGAGTTCTGTTGGTCAAAAAAATACAAACTAAAATTCTATGGAAAGCTACTGATGTGTAGAAGACAACACAATTTGATTTGGTTCAATTGGAGTTACTAAACTCCCTACACATTTGTTTGAATCCAGAAGCTTATTAATCAAGTTTTTGCTACCAAGTAAATTATATTGCTTCAAAAATTAAATCCTTTTAGGGGTGACTAAACATGACTAATTTGACCTAACAAAATTGGTCCTAATTCATTTGGGTTTACCATTTAACATAATTAAATGTTTGAGTAAAGAAGGGTGTTTAAACTTCAACTGAATACTAAACAAATCCTACTGCACAATTAATCTACCAAAATTAGGGAAGCTAATACAAGGCAGTACTAAGCTAACAAAATTGGTTTGGAATTATTTGGACTAACAGAGTATCAGAAACAAACAAGTTTAGGTTTTAAACCTTCTGTAGTATTTTTAATAATACTTTTTATTTGTTTCATTAAATGGCATGAATCCAATTGGGTTGGTTAAATAATTTCATAAGCTTTTCAGAAAAATTGAGTTTGATTTATTTGGATTCCTAAATCTTGAGATATTGAATTCAAAGTTCATATCAGTACTGATTTCACATTTCCAATTTAAACAGAGAAATTCCAGTTATGGATAATGTTCAAATCTCTGACCAGTGGGGCCTACATGGCAGCGACACAGCGCGCGCGGGAAAAATGATTAAAAACCTGACGAGCGGCCCGCCCGTCAGTCTCTCCCTCTCTCTCTAATACACGAAACGGTACGCAACCGTTGGATCGAGATCCAACGGTCCACGTGCGACGCGACGACGGCGACCAAAATTTGGCGGCGCTGCCGTGCCGGCGGCGATGAGGTGGACGGATTCTCACCTAGGGGGCACGGGAAGGCACGGTGATGACGCGAATCAACGGCGGTGGTGAGGTGGAAGCTCCTGGCTGAGTCCTACTTGCTGGGACGGCGGCTAGCTCCGGCGGCGTGTCGACGAACTTCCCACGGCCACGGCAGCTACTCCGGCGAGCTCCCTACGGCGTTCCTGTGCACGATCCAGAGGGAAAAAGGGTCGGGTGAGTGTGGTGAGGCAGCGGGAAGAGAGTACGGGCCAGGAAGGAGGGAATGGGGCAGTGTGGCGTCGCGGCCACGACTGACCTCGACGGCGGCAGTGGCTACGGCACAGCACGCCCTCCTGGCGGTGCACGACGAATCGAGAGGGGGCAGTGAGGGAGTGGGGATGGTGTGGAGTGCCCAGAGGGGCTCGGGGTGGCTTATAGCGCGAGGGCGGTCCACGGTGGTCGCGGTTCACGGCGAGGTCCATGGCGTGCCCGCGGCAACCTTTCTCTCGATTCCGCGGCGGAGGTGCAGGGGATCGTGGCGACGTGGGGTTTACCGGGGTCCGGACATGTTCTAGAAGGTCTCGGCCAAGCGCGGCGTGTCGGGGAGCAGCGAGCTGGGCCAATTTGGGTCGACGACGGCGAGCTCGCCACGCCGACGCTGGAGTGGAATCGAGGCGAGGGACGGCGTAACTGCTCTCCTCTGCGGCGCCGCGGCTGCAGAGGCACGGGAGCGAGGGAGAGCGCGGCCAGGGGGGGCCTGGGGAGCGCGGAAACGGCGAGCACGGTCGCGGCGACACGGCGATGGTCGTCGGGGTTGAAGTCGACGACGCTTTTGCAGAAAAACCCCCTGCTTCTTCTTTTCTTTTATTTTCCAGTTTCTTTTTAATATCCAGAAGCTTTTCTGGGATTTAATTGGGGCACTTAAACATTTTATAAAAATTTGCAAATAATTGTGGGGCCTCCCCATAACATGTAGAAGCTCCACAAAATTGGCTTTGCAAAATAAAATGTTTTGCATCATTTTCTTTCATAGGGTTTTGAATTTGGTAAATTGGTTTATTTCAAATTGATTTTACTTTACAATTTTAAAATTATTTTTAAAAATAGCATTGAAGAGGGAAAGTAGTAAGAATCAAAATGGGAGTGTTTACAATACAACTCCACTGACTTTGGTGTAAAAATAATTGAGTTTGTCACTTGAAGAATTTCATGTGACAACTTGTCACTTTTATTTTTCCTTCTTTATAACTTTATTTTGTTTTCTACTTTTTCTTCAAGTGTTCATTAGAGCAAGCAACACACACATCAAGATCAAACAACTTAAGTAACAAGAAGCAATCAACACACAATAAACAACAAAAGTTTTTGTTGGCTCTCATTTTTGGAATAAATATTGATAATATTTTTGGGATGTTACAATCCTTCCCCCCTTAAAAATAAATCTCGTCCCGAGATTTGCTAGGGTTGGGTTTTAAGGAGGTCTGGAATTCGCTTCGAAGATAATCTTCGCGTTCCCAAGTTGCTTCTTCTTCAGAGTGGTTAGTCCACTGGACTTTGTAAAACTTGATCGCACGTCTTCGGGTAACTCGAACACCTTCTTCGAGAATCTTGAGAGGTCTCTCACGATAGGTCAGGTCTTGGTTCAGGTCGATGGAGAGGTGGTCGATGTTTTTGAAAAACAGGCTGGTCAGGAACTTCAAGACATTTCCGGAGCAAGGAAATGTGGAAGACGTCATGATAATCTCCTAACTCCTGGGGCAATTCCAGCTGATAGGATACTTCTCCTCGACGAGCAAGGACCTTGAAGGGTCCAATATACCTTGGCGCTAATTTTCCTTTGACATGGAAACGCTGCATTCCTTTAAGGGGTGTCACTCGGAGATAAACATAATCTCCGACGTTGAAGGTGAGGTCACGGCGCTTGGTGTCAGCGTAACTCTTCTGACGGGATTGGGCAGTTTTGAGGCGTTCACGAATAAGCTGAACTTGCTCTTCGGCTTCTCGGAGGGTATCTGGTCCGAACAATTTGCTCTCTCCGGTATCGGACCAATTCAAGGGTGTACGACACTTCTTGCCGTAAAGGGCTTCAAAAGGGGCCATTTGCAGACTAGACTGATAACTGTTGTTGTACGAGAACTCTGCAAACGGAAGACAATCGTCCCACTTGAACCATAGGATAGTACACATGCACGAAGCATGTCTTCCAATATCTGGTTCACTCGCTCAGTTTGGCCATCGGTCTGGGGATGATAAGCTGTGCTAAATGCTAACTTGGTTCCGAGGGCTTCATGAAGGATTTCCAGAATCTTGAGGTGAATTGTGTGCCTCTATCAGACACAATCTTCTTAGGCACACCATGCAGGCTCACTATTCTGGAAATATACAGGTCTGCTAACTGAGCTCCGGTATGAGTGGTCTTGACAGGAACAAAGTGGGCAACCTTGGTCAGTCGATCAACGATGACCCAGATTGAATCATGGCCTCGGTTAGATCTTGGAAGTCCGGTAATAAAATCCATTCCAATCTCATCCCACTTCCACTCGGGAATTTTCAAAGGTTGAAGCAATCCAGCGGGTCGCTGATGTTTCAGCCTTAACTCGCTGGCAGATGTCACACTTGGCTACGAATGAACCAATCTCTCGCTTCATTCCATGCCACCAAAATCTTTCTCGAAGGTCTTGGTACATTTTGGTTCCGCCGGGGTGGATTGAATAAGGGGTCTCATGGGCCTCCTTCAGGATAACTCCTTAAGTTCCGTGACATTGGGCACACAGATACGGTCATTGAATTTCAGCACTCCTTCTGTATCTTCGGTAAAACCGGGTGCTTTGCCGAGGGAAATCTTCTTCCTAATTCCCTCTATGCTTTCATGGCCTTTCTGGGCTTCTTTGATTTGATCCATCAGGGTTGGGGTTAACTTTAGATTGGCGAGATAACCATGGCTAACAAGCTCTAGTCCAAAATCTTGGAACTCTTGAACAAGGCTGGCTGTTCGGCTTGGATCAGGGCATTCAGGGTGCAAGGTTTGCGACTAAGGGCATCGGCAATTACATTAGCTTTTCCAGGTGATAATGTATTCCAATATCATAATCCTTGATTAATTCCATCCATCTCCTCTGTCGCAGGTTCAGATCTTTCTGGGTGAAAATATACTTCAAGCTTTTGTGATCTGTAGAGACCACGCAGCGATGTCCCGCAAGAT